>BPTQ01000009.1:54405192-55074978 GCA_019973895.1 Chrysanthemum seticuspe | reverse complement strand
CTTGGAAAAATCTAAAATATGATAAAACTAATTTTAAAACAGAAAATATATTTTTTAGACTTTTTATGTATTTATTATTAATTTAAAACTATTTAAAACTAATTAAATTATTTAAAAATACAAATTAAAAGGAGAAAAATAGGGAAAAATACTTTTTAAGCTTTTTACATTTATCTAAACTTAAGAAAAATGAAAAATTATTTTTTTGAGACTTTTCTTAATTATTTGTATTTAAAGCTAATTAAAAAGGATTAAAAACTAAATTAAATTAAGAAAAATAGCAAATGAACTTGGAAAAATCTGAAAATTTAAGGAAAACTCTAAAATTATACTAGGAAGCTGGGAAAAATAGAAAAACCAGGGCTTGTTTGGCAGAATATGAAACTGATGATCAAAGTGCTTATCAAATAAGCACTTTGATAAGCAAATGGAACTCAAAAGGCACCAAACTGATAGGGAAGTTCTAATAGGCTAAAACAACCAACATGCAATGAGAATCAACAAGTTCTAACCACTGATTAGCAAGATGCAATGACTTGATGAACTGAGATAATAAGCTAAAACAGTTCTGGGGGGGGGCAACTTTAAGCACTTGCACAAGACTCAAAATAAGCTGAAACTTAAAACTACCAAATGGAACCTACAGCAGACCTGGCCAAGAGCATTTAGACCAAAAATCAGAGCAAGAGGAGCTCAAGTGAGCCCTGTGCAAGGTCTGCAAAACCTGCACAAAACCTGTGCAGGCAACAGACCCCTGCACAGGGCATTTAGGAGCTTATGTAGAAGCATTTTTAAGCTTAAACAAAAATCACAAAATTAGATTAAAATAGATATAAGGAAATATACGAGTAGGGCTTTTAAAAACAACAAGTATCACTTAATTTGACCAAGAAATGAGCCCATTAAAAATCTTTCCATTTGACCCCAAAACTGAATTTGCAATTTGACTTTTCGACAAAACTTAAAAGTTTGACCAAATTGAAGTTTGATCTTGGTTTGTGAACTGAAAATGATATATATTGATGAAATAACACTACTGCTAGCTAGGTTATGGACTTTTAAACACAAAATAAGATTTTGATATTCAACATTTCCAACAGTTAACTGTTAAGACCCATTTGAGTGAGATTTTGACTTTAGATAGGCTATAGGCACAAAAGTAAGATAGATGGGAGTATAATAGCACTAAACAAGCATGACCCAACTGATATCTAGCACTGCAATTACCTAATAGACAGATTAAACACATTAACCAAACACCCTTTAAAAAACTGTTTTGGAATTAAAATGAGATAAACACTTAAACAAACTTGTAAGAATGAGCCAACTAAGTCCAAATAACCTAAATACAACTATCTAAACACATCAAACACAGTTGTGACCACAGAAGCATAAACAACCATAACATGCTAATTGAATTGAGATTTTGAAAAGGAGAGACTTTTCTTACATGAGTTCCAGCTATTTGCAGGCCAAACCAAAACCCAAAACTACTCCAATCTACTCTAATACACCCAAAAGCAACCTCTGCATCACCCTTTTCAATTTCTGAACCAAGATTAGTCACCAGTTGACTTTTGTTGACCAAAAGCCAAATTTGTTTGAAATTTAAATGTAAGCTCTTAAAAGGTTATTAGAAGCTTCAATAAACAACTTAGGCTCAGAAATAAGCTGCTTAACAGATTTTTCATAAGACTTTGAAACTGAAAATGGTAACAGTGACCAATAAGCTTAGAATTTGAATAGAACTTGGATTGAAACTTAACAATACATTAAAATGATAGTTTTAACTTAAAAGTGATACAAAGAAACAGAGATTACAACATTTTGATAAAACTAAGACATCAATTAAAAAAAGCGACATTAAGAAAAATTAAAAAAGCTAACTACTCCTTTTGCTTCTTTCTTCTCTCCTCTTTTATACTCCAAATGCTTCCCCTTGACTTTCTGAGCATTTCCCACTTAAATTCTGAACCATTGGATGTCTTGGGACATTTTTGACCATTTGATCATTTTGGCGCCAATTGGATTTTTTAACAGGTGGAGATGTAGAGTGCTTGGGAGAATGAGCATTAATTGTTTCTTGGATTTGTGATGAGGTGGGGGGACAATGAGTGAGCTGGGGGGATGGAGAAATGGGTTTGGTTGAGTGATTTCAGGGATCAAGTGGAGGGGATGAGAAAAACGCGCCAAAGGGGCGTTTGTTGTTTGTTTGACCAAGGTGAGTTGACCGGGCAGTAATACAAAAAGGGGGGGGTTCACAATTCACTTTGACAGGGGGTCAAATGGGTGCAAGGGTTCAAAAAAGATTTATAACTATAGGGGCCATATGTATAAAATCTGAAAATCAAGGGACCATGGCTGCCAATTCTGAAAAGTTTCTCCAAGGACTGAAAATGACAAGTTCCAAAAGTATAAGGACTAAAGTTGACATTTTGCCATTTTCCAGGGACTAATTCCGCCAATTTTGAAACTTAAAGGACCAATTTGTAATTTTCTCAAAACTTTTTACATTTTTCACCAAAGGACTAAATTTGACAACTTGTGATTTTAAAAGGACCTTTGGTGACTTTTCTTTTGAAATTTTGACTCAGGGACTATTTTTGACAATTTTAGAAACTTGGGGGACTAAAACTGCAATTTTTGCAAATTTGATATGTTTTTCATCTGATTTTGATATTTTTGTATTTAAAACACATAAAACACTGATTTGTGATATTTTGATCATTTTGATGTGTTTCTGAGTGTTTTCAGATGATTTTGCAGTTTATTTGGTACAAAAATGATGAGTATTTAGACATTCATCAGGGAGATTGTTAGGATTTAGTAAATCCAGTTATTAAAGAGTCGGTCACCTCAAGTATATGTAATCGTTAGAAAGCTCGTAGTCGTAGATTCTTATAAGTTAAGTAGTATTTAGTTTAAGTAACACCGTGGAGGACGGACGGGTCTTTACCCACTGTATGCCTGATCCACAGCCCGATAGGTGGTGATTTATGTAAAGACTATAAATACTCTCTACCTTCTAAGGTAGAGAGTTGGAGCTCATAATAAGATTTTTCTTTCTCTCACTAAAGTTCCCTAAACCTCTAACTTTCTCTCTCTAGAACTCATAATACGCCTATTTGATCTTATGGTTTAGTGTGTTTGTGAAATCCAATATGTTACAAAACCGTTGCTCCACTTTCCCGATATCAACCAACTCTCTCAGTACACCATTCTCAAGAAACCAAAGTTTGGCGTCGTTTACCGCATTAAACTTCACCATAACTGTTTCATGGCGTGCAATGAGCTTCACAAGTTTTGTGATAAAACTCTGAAGAAGGTTCGTGACGGGTTAGCATATCGGTTAAAAGAGATTCATGAAGGCATTGGGTCGAAGAAGCGGTGGAATTCTAGAGAAAAGAAGGATGTCAAGAAGATTATCAAGAGGATTGAAGAGAGAGCTTCACTCTTATGGGCTATCAACTTCAAGAGAGAACTCCCGGTGTCATTGAAGGAATGCCTGGTACTCCTTAATTATTTCTTTGATTGATATTTGGATGATTTGATCTGTATAATTGACAATGGCTTGTGCACACATAACAGTGTACAACCCGTACTTGTAATGATAGGACCCTGTGGTACGCATCAATGCTACAATCCGTATAAAAGTAGCGAAAGCTTCTTACTTTTGAGTAAAACTTATCCAAAACTTCATTTTGTCAAAGTTTTGCTCAAAAGAACAAGTACTTCTCCTTATGTTTTCAAAACCTCAAAAGTTAATATTACTTGTTGAGGGGGAGTATTTGCTAAAAAATCTTTGTTCACAAATTGTTCTTCGTGGAAACTTCCCACAAAACTCAAAATGGTCATATTCGATATCAAAATTTCGTCAAAAATAACATTTATATGCCATTTTTGAGGGGGAGAAAAATTGTGTGATACAAATATGTTGGAAAATGTGATTGAATCTTCGTGCTAAGACTTAACCCATGAACTGACAAGATCTGAACTGTCATACATCAAAAAGATTTGTCTTCCAAGAATTATCCGAGTAGATTGTACCTATTCGAGAAGCTCTTGATAGACATGAACTTTGACGGGTTTGACAACCTTTCGAGGTTTGTCCACACCTTCAAGGTAGTTATTAGAGCTAGTTGTCACCTAAAAGCTGACAATGTAACTCTTTAACTATGCAATGTAACCGTGTCTCGCGAGGAATTGTCTATCTTGAGTCGATCAATTCAAAAGTGCGAGCTCTACCCTCTCTGTGCAGATTTCTGTCAAAACACCTGAGCACATGTGGAGGGGAGTATTTTTGAAAATACAAAACTCTCTAAGTGTTACAAAATGTTTTCACTCATAAACACTTTGAGAGATTTTCATGAAAATGGTTTTATGGCAACATAGGTTAGTCATTGAGTTATAAGGTGACTAAGGTTAGGAATAACCGTCCTATGATCCGCCAGAGCCGGAGGGATCTACCCAAGGATACCACTAATAGTTTGAATTTAGATGTCCTTAGGTATGATTATAAAAAAGAGAAAATGCGAATCGGAGAAAGAAGGAGTTGAAGAATAAAAAAAAAAGTAAAGAAAAGGGTGAAAAGAAATATCCCTCCAGGATTCAACTTAGGGCAGATACCGGATTCAATTCATATGCTACTGGTTGTCACTAGATGACACCGGTATTGAAAATTAAAGTCGTCATGGACCCAATGACGCATACACTAAACCTTCTTAGCCACTCAAGTTTCTCTCAACAGAAGCTTGTTTCATTCTCACAGGGAACCCTACGTAAACTATCGGCTTTCTCTTATAGATTGTTGGTATTGAAGAAGGAGACCCTCTCCCTAGTCTCCTCTCAGGAAAACCAAAGCGCACTATTGAGTCTAGAGCCACGAGATTCATCAAAAGATCTCTTAGGAACACTTGACATTTCATCACTTGTCGTTCAACATTAAGGACGCAAGTGATACTATTCTAGAGTCCTACACAGATCTTAGCAATCTGTCGAGAACATTTATGAGTGGTTCACAACTGTGATCCTCAGTGATTGAATGGAAACTCCTGCCAGGGTCAAAATCAAACAGCCCTGACAGCAGGTTACTTCGGTAACTCCTTGTGGGTTACGCTTAGTGTTGTCTCAAACGGTCTACAGTCGTGGGATGATGCTTCAGTGTACCTCAGCGACTCACCTGAACTGTAGGTGTACTTCGGTACATCGCGTTATCCTACTTGAGGGACTCCAGTTCAGGAACAGCCTTTGCTAGAATTAGAGATGTGTTCTCACACTATGATGTTAACACGCTCGAAGTTCGAACTTGTGAGTGCTGGAAATCCCGCTAAGGAGATTCCTTTCAAGAATCGAGTCCTGAAGATGTGGGTCATTACTTGAACTTGTTCAGTGTAATGCGAACTGTCCCTTATGGGATTCGGACGGCTGATTCGCCCGACCAAGGTGAATGGAATCAAGACATTCATCAGAAGAACAATCGTATTGGTCAATTCTCTAAGAAACGACCACAGTGATCGATTGGTGTTTATCACTAACCCATTCTTATGTTTTCTTCTTATGGATGCTCCTGGGAGATGATCGTGCAGATTCTCCACATGCTCATACCAACAACAACAAAAATTGAAGTTCTCTTGAAAGACAACACAAAAGTCAGAATGATTCTTTGTCAAAGCCAAAGAATCTACAAAGTTTAAAGACTAAAGAGAACTACATCAATCCTGAAATCCAACATCAAAGAGCGTGTGAGCATGTTGGAGAAGGACGTGGAGACACATGAGCAACGAAGCGGACCAGATGCAGATTACAACAGCATAACATCACCATATCCACACCGGAACAAAGTACAAAGATAAATGAAGACGTCAAAGCTGAAAACTTCAAAGAAAAACAAGATCCTCACACTGCGGAGATTGTTGGAATCAAGATACTTCTTCTCACAAGAAAGAAGAATGTCAGAAGACGTCAAAGCAACTATTACATCCACACCAACAACTTTTCAAGATTACTGAAGTCATTAATTACCAACACTTAGGGGGAGATTGTTGGAATCACTCCTAAACTATATTTCAAGTGTTAGTAATCAATATGTAATAGGTGGCTTAATTAGGCTTTTATGTTTGTATTAATGGCAAGGCTTATGTAGAAAGCCCATAAGCCTTGGCCCATGTCCAATAAGGAAGGAAGGGAACTTGTAGTGTTGCCCTAGTCCCTTCCCCTATAAATACCTTTGTAAACCTTCATTTGAAGGTTGGTTGTTCATTTGCACTATATCCTACGCATAACCTTTCTTATCCATACGTGTGTTTAGTGTGTGTTTGTTCAACCAATCTATCTTTTCCTTATTTCTTACATATTGATGCTTGTGTTACATTATGGTGACCTAACAGTTTCTTTTTTCTTTTTTTAACCTTCTATTGGTGAAGTTAAAAATATAATGGTGTGCCAAAACGAAGTCGATGAATCCTCAAATGATGGTTCCATGGAGTTCATGACCCCGACCTACATCGGGTTTAAGACTTCAAATGCTAACGCCTGATCGATCTCCGGATGCCGGCCAACAATCGGTCTTCTAGAAAGCAGTTTTTTAGAGAATTTGCTTTGTAGACTCAAAGTGTCAGTTCTATTTTGTTATATTTACAATCCTACTTGTAAGAAAAAAACATGAGGACTTTTAACGAGAAGTAATTACTCTGTATGAGTCTTACAAACGTATGGAACAATTAAGTACATTGATCTGCTATGGTAGACTGATTATGTTCCTGGTTACTTTAGTGAAAACTTGGCTTTAAATTTTCAATCCCACATCGAACAAAGAAAAGGCTTTATGCTTGTTTATATACCGTGGTGTAGATGACTTATGCATGATGGGATGAGTACTATGTTATTCGGTGGTGACAACATGTTTTGTTAGACTATAAATATAACAAAATTATCTACCAAAAGATGGTCACTACCAAGTAACTTGTATGAAATCTTAACTTTCTTTTTTTAACCTCATGTAAGGTGTTTATGTTAGCTCATTTAAAGAGCCTATATAGCAAAAATAAGCTCATTTAAATGTTTTGGTAAGCTTATATATATACTTGAAAGTATTAGCTTATTTAGGGGTTTAATAAGCACCTTCCTTAAGCTTATTATAAAGCCATTAAGCATATTTAACATTTTGGTTATTTTACAGACATAAGCAAGTTCAAACAACTTGGCCTATTTTATTTACTTATATTCATAAGCTAAGTCTAGAACTATAATGCCTGGAATGAGGCCACTAACTTTTTTTTTTGCCTGGTATGTTGTATCGAGGGACAAGGGGGTGCTTAATTGGATGTGCGGTATGGAAGTTATTGCTGTTAGTTTAAGAATCTGACTAAAAAAAATATATTTATTGTTATTAAAGAAAAGCTATTTGGGAAGCTTACATTTATTTCAGCAATTCGGTTTTTAAATACATGCTTTTTAGAAACCAATTATGTTGATCCCAAGTCAACGTAGTTCAGAATGTTAATGAAGTTTTCCAAACAATAGATTGTTGCAATATATAGTTGCTTGAGTGTACAACTAAAGGGTGTAGGATTTTGGTTTCCGAATTAATAATATGATCGATTATTAGGACTTGTAATCACGATACTTAGTTTTTAATGTCTGGAAAACATTTGCTTCAGTTTTGCCTTCTATATCTGATAAGAAGTAATTCGGCCTTATGTCGTGTCTCTCTCCAGCAAGGAAGCAGCTTAATGCGGTTACAAGGACAAGGTAGATTAGTCCCATGTAGTTCATTAGTACACAACAACGATCTTCATCGACAAAAAAACGGATTAGAAAGACAGTCTTGCACTCTTGCTCGAAATCGGGGTATTACAAGAAACATATGCTTTTTGCAGACGGAAGAAGCTGAAAAATATGAAAATAGCTTATTAGCTTGTGATGTGTCAACTGTCAGGACAAAATGCAGTATTGGGTTGGCTTAAGCCAGAAAAGCCGAAGCGTATTCAAATAAGCTGGTCAATAACTGCATATTGTAACAACTTAGAAGTATCATTAGATTACTCAATGTTCATTTGGTTTAATCAAGTTGCCTACATAAACATAAATCAATGGCAAAATTGTCTTCCATAGTCGTTTTGTTTTAACTCCTATCCAAATATAAAGTATAACTGTTGTTCACACCAGTTTATAAGTGTTCTGGCAAGTTTATAAGCTTGAAACTATGAGCTTATATAGGGGTTTAGTAAGCACCTTTCTTAAGCTTATTATAAAGCTATTAAGCATATTTAACGTTTTGGTTATTTTACCGACATAAGCAAGTTCAAACAACGACTTGGCTTATTTACTTATATACATAAGCTAATTCTAAAATTATAATGCCTGGAATGAGGCCACCAACTTTTTTTTTTGCCAAGATCTACACCTGGGGTAAAATGTCCACTTTGACCTTTTAAAGTCAAATAGTCAACAAATCTTGTTTTATGTTAAAAACCAAGAGTGCAAATTACAAGTGTTGTTTACACCATTTTATAAGTTGACGCTATGGCTTGTGAGAGTGAAGATGCTCAAAAACACCATTTTTGTTTCGTTTCTTACTTTTTATAGACACAAAGGGACATTGCAAGAATACAGAATCATTGAAAAACAAGGCTTTTATGATCTTTGGGCAACTTCATAAAAAGAGTCAAAATGGCATTGGGGACTCGAAGCAAAAAGGTATGGAAACCATGTCTTAAAATCGTCATTTTGAAATGTCAGCTAAAATATGTGTACCAATTTAGAAGATAAAAATGTTCATGTTCATAATCACCACGATTTGATGGTGGCTTCCATTTTACTTTCGACGTTGTAACATTTCACTTAACATGGTCATTGAAGAGTTGAATAAAGTAACTATATCTATTTTCTTCATAACACTATGACTCAATACGTCATTGATACAGTTTAAATGAATGAAATGAGACATCTTTCACTCTTAAAAATTAAAATTAGGATGAACACTTAGTATAAAAGTTGTTATCATCTAAACAAAAGGTTTATATCATCTAAACAATTTTTTAGTGTGGAGTTACTTTTTGTGATAAGTTTTCAATATATCCCACATGATGTGGTTACTTTTGTGAAAACTTAGCTTTAAGTTTTTAATCCCACATCGAACCAAACAAAAGACTTTCTGATTGTTTATATACTTTTGTGTATACGACTTGGGTACGATTGGATGAGTACTATGTTATTCAGTGGTGACCATGTGTTTTATTAGAGTATAAATATAAAAAATTATTCTAACAAATCACACGTGTGTCCCCCTATAACTTTTATTAAATCTCAATTTTTTTGTTTTTTTGTTTTTTTTTTTGGGTCATTTAAAGTATCAGAGAGTTTGTCTTCGACTTCTAGAGCGACCAATTATGTTGATCCTAAGTCAACATAGTTCAGAATGTTAACAAAGTTTTTAAGATATAATAAGATCTAAAAAAAGCTTGATGAATATAGCAGAAATGTGAATCGTAGTGTCGAGAGTGAATCAAAGGTAGGTTTCATACATGAGATGCAGATAGAATCCTTCTTCTACAGGAGTCCATTTCACTAAGACCTACATCATACTCAGGTAAACAAAATGAGAACAGGAATTATATATAGAAGTAGAGGTGGCAAAATCGGCCAGTTTTGGTATGGGTCGATAATTGTGGCACTTCATTACAACCGTAATAAACATGTGAACTACAATTGTACGAGGTAACGTATCATTGGAATTTATGGTAGACTGATTATTAATGTATGTTGTTACTTTTGTGAAAACTTGGCTTTAAGTTTGCAATCCCACATCGAACAAAGGAAAGACTTTTTGATTGATTTTATACCGTGGTGAATATGTCTAAGGCATGGTTGGATGAGTACTATGTTATTGTGTGGTGACATTGGTTTTGTTAGAGTTTAATCTACCAAAACACAGTGTTCCATTATTCTAACTTGAAATAATGAGCTTATTTAGGAGTTTAATAATCACCTTTCTTAAGCTTATTATAAAGCCATTAAGCATATTTAACATTTTCGGTTATATTACCGACATAAGCCTGTTTAAATAACTTGGCTTATTTACTTATATTCATAAGCTAATTCTAGAATACTACTGCCGAGAATATGGCCACCAATTTTTTTTTAGAATACTACTGCCGAGAATATGGCCACCAATTTTTTTTTCCAAGACCTACGGCTGGTATGTTATATCTTCTTTATAAAGGCCTATATCGAGGGGGTGCTTAAAGTTTTATGAGACTGGGACCTTTTGATGTTTTGAGTAACATTTCTATTCTTTCGGTTGGAGAACAAAAATAGAGGGTTTTGTACTCTTTTTCCTTTTTATATGTTTCTTTTGTATATATTTAGGTCTTTTAATAAAAAAGAGGCCCTTTCAAGTCTTAAGAAAAAATAATACAATATTGCATACGTCAACAAAAGGGTTTTCTGTATAGGGAAATTTAATGCGAAAACTTGGTTTTGAGTTTTCAATCCCGCATGGAGTAATGAAAAATAGTAGTGCTAACTTATATATTGGGTTGTTATGATGAATTCTGTTCAAATACTTTAACTTAATTGACATGTATAGCCAGTGATTTATATAATATCCTTATTTTTATAAAACATTTTGTCAATTTCTCATTAAAAATAGTTGATTTCTTATAAAAAAAACTTGACCATTGTTCCTGAACCGTAAACACCATTTATGTCCCAGTTCTTACCCTAGCG
Source organism: Chrysanthemum seticuspe (assembly GCA_019973895.1). Classification (NCBI taxonomy): domain Eukaryota; kingdom Viridiplantae; phylum Streptophyta; class Magnoliopsida; order Asterales; family Asteraceae; genus Chrysanthemum; species Chrysanthemum seticuspe. The sequence goes on along the minus strand of BPTQ01000009.1, from coordinate 55,064,250 downwards.
AAACTACATAAGTACAAAATCATTGCAAAATTTGGTCAACCTTTTAAGAAGAGTCAAAATGATGCAGCATTGGATTAGCTTATCACAATTCACAACTTATTTCAGAAAAGTCAATGCTTTTCGAATAAGCTGGTCCATACCTACTTATTATAGCAACTTGAATAAGCTAGTAGGCGTAAGCTATCCAAACACAGTTCCAATTTTTGCATCTGTTTCATTTCAACTGTAATACAACCGTTGGTTCGAGAGACTGTATATCCCATTTCACAACTTTTTGTTCATGTTATTTGCTAAACACTCGAAACTCTGATCATCACAACTTCAATTCAAACAGCAGATGCACGTCTAAAGATTACCTCCGACAGTCGATGAATCAAATGTTAGCACCACTAGGTGCACCTTCTATTGGTCAAGTTAACGATGGTATGCCAAAATGAAAGTCGATGAATCCTCCAATGATGGTTCCATGGAGTTCAAGAGCCCCTACATCGGGTTTAAGACTTCAAATGCTAACGCCCGATCTCTGGATGCTGGCCAACAATTAGTCTTCTTGAAAGTAGTTTCCTAGACTGAATATGAGTCTTACAAACATGTAGACTTTTAATGAGAAGCAAGTACTTTTTGTTAAAACTTGACTTTAAGTTTTCAATCCCTCATCAAACAAAAAGAAAACTTTCCGCTTGCTTATAAACCGTTGTGTATATGACTTGGTCATGATTGGATTGGTACTATGTTTTTTTTTTTTTTTTGGTGTGTGTTATTTTAGTAACTTTTTCCATATAAAGTATCAAAAAGCATGTCATCTAGTGTGACCAAAGTGTTTGTTTAACCTTAATTAGAGAGTTTATTAGTTTAAATAGCAAAAATAACCTCATCTAAGGTGTTTATTTTAAGCTTATTTAAAGAGCTTAAATTATATAGCAAAAATGAGCTCATTTAAGTGTTTTGGTAAGCTTAAAAGTTTCAAAATATGAGCTTATTTAGGGGTTCAATAAGCACCTTTCTTAAGCTTATTATAAAGCCCTTAAGCATATTTAATATTTTTTTTATTTTACATACATAAACCCCTTCAAACAACTTGGCTTATTTACTTATTTTAATAAGCTAATTATAGAATTATAATGATTGGAATGAGGCCACCATCCAAGAGTGCCAATTACAAGTGTTGTTTACACCATCTTATAAGTTGACGCTATGGTTTGTGAGAGCAAAGATGCTCGAAAACACCATTTTTGTATCTGTTTTTATAGATACAAAGGGAAACTACAAGAACACAAAATCATTGCAAAACAAGGCTTTATGATATCGTGCAACTTCATAAAAAACAATATTTTCTGTATGGAGTTACTTTTTGTGATAAGTTTTCAATATATCCCACATGGAGTATAGATAGAAGTTGTGCTTGCTTATATACCGTCGTTTAAATTGACAAAACACGAGACGAATTAGTTCTTATATAGAGACCTTCATACAATCATACCATTCCGCTTAATTGATGCACGTCTAAACACTACCTCCGACAGTCGATGAATCAGTTGTTAGCACCACCAAGTGCACTTTCTATTGGTCAAGTAAACAATGGTGTGCCGAAACGAAAGTCGAAGAATCCTCCAATGATGGTTCCATGGAGTTCAAGAGCCCCTACATCGGGTTTCAGACTTCAAATGCTAACGCCCGATCACTCAATGCTGGCCAACTATTAGTCTTCTTGAAAGTAGTTTCCTGGACCGACTATAAGTCTTACAAACATGTAGACTTTTAATGCGAAGGAAGTACTTTTGTGAAAACTTGGCTTTAAGTTTTAATCCCACATGGAACAATCAAAAGAATTTATGCTTGCTTATATACCGTGGTGAATATAACTTGGGTATTATTGGATTAGTATATGCCACTTTCCCATAACTTGTATAAAATCTTACCCTTTTTTTATTTGTCATTTAAATAACTTTTTAGTTTAAATAACAAAAATGACCTCATTTAGGGTGTTTATATAAGCTTATTTAAAGAACTTATATAGCAAAAATAAGCTTATTTAAGTGTTTTGGTAAGCTTATAAGCTTGAAATTATGAGCTTATGTAGGGGTTTAATAAGCACCTTTCTTAAGCTTATTATAAAGCCAAGCATATTTAACATTTTTGGTTATTTTACAGACATAAGCAAGTTCAAACAACTTGGCTTATTTATTTGTATTCATAAGCTAATTCTAGAATTATATCAAGGGGGTGCTTGGATGTGCAATATATAGTAGCTTGAGTGTACAATTAGAGAGTGTAGGATTTTTGATTTCGAATTAATAACATGATCGATTATTCGGACTTGTAATCGCGATACTCGGTTTTTAGTGTTTGGAAAAGGAACAGTTTCTTCAGTTTTCATCTTTGGTGCGCCTTCTATACCTGATAAGTGAATCAAACCCCATAAGTAATTCGGCCTTATTTCGTGTCTTTCTCCAGCAAGGAAGCAACTTAATGTCGGTTACAAGCACAAAGTAACCTAGTCCCATATAATTCATTAGTACACAACAATGGTTGTTATCAAGAAAAAAGAGGATTCGAAAGAAAGCCTTGCCATAAATTCGGGATATTACAAGAAACAAATGGTTTTAGCAGACAGAAGAAGCCGGAAATATGAATATAGCTTAGTAGATTGTGATGTGTCAAATGCAGTAACGGATTGGCTTAATTAAGCTGGAACTAGGGGATAGATTTTTTCGATGTAGTATTTTATTTTTGAAAAAACATTAGTTTTTCTTAAATGCATCTTTAAATGGACGGGGATGCTTGGATGTAAAATGTCAACTTTGACCTTTTAAAGTCAAATAGTCTACAAATCATGTTTTATGGATTCTAATATGTCAAAAACCAAGAGTGGGAATTACAAATGTTGTTTACACAAATTAAATAACTTGATGGTAAGGTTTTTGAGAGCCAAGATGCTCGAAAACACCATTTTTGTTCCGTTGATTACTTTTTATAGATATAAAGGGAAACTACAAAAATACAAAATCATTGCAAAACAGGGCTTTAGGATCTTTCAACAACTTCATAAAAAGAGTCAAAATGACATTGGGGACTCGAAGCAAAAAGTTACAGGAACCATGTCTTAAAATCATCATTTTGAAGCGTCAGCTAAAATATGTGTACCAATGTACAAGATTAAAATGTTCATGCTTCTAATCACCACGAAAATGGTGGCCTCCATTTTACTTTCGACGTTGTAACACTTCACTTAACATGGTCATTGAAGAGTTGAACCCAAAATGTCGAAACCAACCATTAAACATGGTATTTGACATTACAAATAGTTCATTTAAAGGTGAAGGCTGAATATACGTAACAAATTTTCTCAAATTAACCAATATACGTAACATACTTATTTTATATTCAATATTTGCTAAACATTCGTAACTTTTATCATCACAACTTTAAATCAAACACTAGAAGCATATCTAAACGTACTCCAACTGTATGATCTCAAAAACAACTTGATATGTGTGACCTGAATAACTTTTCTAAGTTTCTGTAATAAACATGACAAATGTAACTTATTTACTAGTTCTAATTTTGTTGAATTATAAGGATATCCCTAGAATGCCTCAAATGTTACCACCACCAGGTGCACCCTCTATACTCGGCCAACCAAAGTCGATCAATCCTCTAATGATGGTTCCACGGAGTTCAAGAGCCCCTACATCGGGTTTAAGACTTCAAATGCTAACGCCCGATCTCCGGATGCCGACCAATAATTAGTCTTCTTGAAAGAGCTTCCTAGAGAATTTGTCTTACAAACGTATCATTGGCATTTAGTCAGTGGGACAAGTAAGTTCATTGATATGTTATGGTAGACTGATTATGTATGTGGTATTGGTTTTGTTAGTATTATGTTACTTGGTCATGATTGGATTAGTATTTGTTGATAGTTAACCTAAACCTTTGGGTTAAATATGTCATATTAGAAAGTATAGTATGTATTAGTGTCAAGTATGTAATAAACGCAAAGCCTAAGGGCCGAACATGTTAGTTTGTAAGTTGAAAACCGAATAGCGGTTATAGAAACGGTTGAAGCAATATGTCACTTCACAGATGTCGGTTAGAAAACTATATATAGGGTCGATGTATTGTAAGATTGAATGAACGAAAATCTGCAAGTATCAACAAAGTTATATTCATATTATTACCTGTGTTTCATTCATCATAGTAAGATTATATTCCAACAATTGGCATCAGAGCACGTTAATCGATCCAGGGAAGAACGACTGCAAGTAACGATCGATTAAAAAGCAAGAATCAACAGCGAAGGGTTGTTACACAATCTTGTGTATAGCGACCAGAAGAAGACGCGGGTGTGATTCATTCTTCATATCCTCCGCAACCAGAAATTCAGAAAACCACCATCCCGAAAACCGAACGAAATCATTATCATAAACCCACCACAAAACCGTCATCTAATCAGTAAGAGAAAGAAGAAAGAAGTCATAGGCGGATTTGGGTTGTTTTTGATCGATTGAAGGAAGGGGAAAGAAGAAAGTTTCGTGTGTTTGCCCTAACCGCAGAAGTAAGAAAAGGGGACGATCAATTGGTGTTCTTTGTGTCGACAATCACCAGAGAACAAAAAGGGGATCTTGCCCTAATTTTTTTCTGAGAACCGAAAGACAGAGAAAGAGGTCGTGGCTTTTTTTGACTGCCATCAGGGACACACAACACAATATTTAACTAAGTCTTCTAACTTTAACTCTTATATTTCATTCTTTTTGTTATATAAAGTTTAAAGGAATTTAGTGATAAAAATAAGGAAGGCAATATTGATAAAGAAAGGTGTATTTTTCAATTGGTTGTGTTAGAAAGTAAGAAAGTAAGATTAAGTTTTGTATATTTTTCAATTTAGGGAGACAAAATAAGTTATTTTAAATTAGAAAAATACAAAACTAGTAAGAAGTAAGAAACCGAACCATTGTGGTTCACATAGTAAGAAGTAAGAAGAAACCTATCGTTTTTATAAAAAAACTCTAGTGTTTTCAAAGTAAGTAAGTAAGTGAAACTTTAACGTTTCAAAGTAAGTAAGAGAAAATCTGTTGTTTCAAAGTAAGTAAGTAAGAGAAAACCTAGTGTTTTTCAGAAACCTTAGATTTTCACCAGTAAGAAGAAACCTTAGCGTTTCACCAATAAGAGAAACATTAGTGTTTCACCCCGTAAGAGAAACCTCAGTGTTTCGACCAGTAAGAGAAACCTCGGTGTTTCAAAGCAAGTAAGAAAGCATGGTAGAAGGTGACAATCATGATAACGCATCAAGTAGAGCATCAGTTCGAGAACAAGGAAGTATAGCACTTCAATGTCCAAAACTGAACGAATCAAACTACACCACATGGGCAATTATGATGGAAACAATCTTAAAGGCCTATGGACTTTGGGAAATGCTTGAAGATGCAGAAAAAGTAGATGAAAGAAAGATGCATACATCAAAAGCAATGATCCTCACAACATTGCCGGAAGATGTTCTAATGCAAGTTGCACAGTACGAGACTGCGAAGGAAGTATGGGAATCAATTAAAGTACGTTATATTGGAGCAGACCGAGTTCAGAAAGCACGCCTTCAAACTTTGAGAAGCGAATTGGAGACCTTAAAAATGAAGACCGATGAAACCGTGAATGACTTTGCGGGAAAATTGGGAAGCATAAGAGGCAAGTGTAAAAGTCTTGGTTCTAATCTTAAAGACAAAGTTTTAGTAGGAAAGTTGCTCAACTCCATTCCAAAGAAGTTTCTAGCAATTGTGGCATCCATCGAGCAATATTCAGAAATTGACAAAATGACGTTTGAAGAAGCTGTTGGAAGACTAACTGCTTATGAAGAACGCCTCAAGAGTCAAGATGAACCGCAAGAAGATTATCATAACAAACTTTTGATGGCAAGTTCAAGTAATCAAGGCCGTGGTAGAGGACGAGGAAGAAACTTTAGTAAAGAAGAAAAAGGACGTGGAAGAGGTACAAGTCGAGAATAAAGCAAGAAAGAAATGAGATGCTATGAATGTGGTGAACTTGGTCACTTTGCATACGAATGCACCAAATGGAAGGATAAAGACAAGAAGCAAGAAGCACATCTCATTTATCAAAGCGACGATGAACCAACGCTGCTATGAAGAGCAAGATAAAAGCAAGTTGAAGACCTGCCTTAAACCAAAGTTTAGTTTAAGGGGGAGTGTTGATAGTTAACCTAAACCTTTGGGTTAAATATGTCATATTAGAAAGTATAGTATGTATTAGTGTCAAGTATGTAATAAACGCAAAGCCTAAGGGCCGAACATGTTAGTTTGTAAGTTGAAAACCGAATAGCGGTTATAGAAACGGTTGAAGCAATATGTCGCTTCACAGATGTCGGTTAGAAAACTATATATAAGGTCGATGTATTGTAAGATTGAATGAACGAAAATCTGCAAGTATCAACAAAGTTATATTCATATTATTACCTGTGTTTCATTCATCATAGTAAGATTATATTCCAACAGTATTATGTTATTGGTGGTGGCATTGGTTTTGTTAGAGTATAAATATAACAAAATTATTCTATCAATATTTAGTGACATCAATAACTTGTATAAAATCTGAACCTTTTTTTGTCATTTAAATAACTTTTTTCATTTAAAGTATCAAAGAGTACGTCTTCTAGTGTCACCAATGTGTTTGTTTAACCTTGTTTAGAGAGTTTATTAGTTTAAATAGCAAAAATTAGCTCATTTAAGGTGTTTATTTAAGCTTTTTTTAAAGAGCTTGTATAGCAAAAATAAGCTTCTTTAAGTGTTTTAGTAAGCATATAAGCTTGAAATTATGAGCTTATTTAAGGGTTTAATAAGCACCTTTCTTAAAATTATCAATTATTACAAAGCCATTAAGCATATTTAACATTCTGGTTATTTTACGACAAACAAGTTCAAACAACTTGCTTATTTATTTTTATTCATAACAACGATCTTCATCGAGAAAATAACGGATTCGAAAAAAAGTCTTGCTCGAAATCGGGGTATTACAAGAAACATATGCTTTTTGCAGACAGAAGAAGCTGAAAAATATGAAAATAGCTTATTAGCTTGTGATGTGTCAAGACAAAATGTAGTATTTGGTTGGCTTAAGCCAGAAAAGCCGAAGCGTATTCAAATAAGCTGGTCAATAACTGCATACTGTAACAACTTAGAAGTATCATTAGATTACTCAATGTTCATTTGGTTTAATCAAGTTGCCTACATAAACATAAATCAATGGCAAAATTCAAACAATAGACGCACGTCTAAACACTACCTTCGGCAATCGATGAATCAAATGTTAGCACCACCAGGTGCACTTTCTATTGGTCAAGTTAAAAATGGTCTGCCAAAACGAAAGTCGACGAATCCTCCAAAGATGGTTCCATGGAGTTCAAGAGCCCCTACATCTGGTTTAAGACTTCAAATGCTAACGCCCGATCAATCTCCGGAGTCGGCCAACAATTACTCTTCTTGAAAGCAGTTTCCTAGAGAAACTTATAAGTATCAGTTCTATTTTGTTATATTTACAATCCTGATTTGTAAGAAATAAAACCAGAAGACTTCAAAAGAGAGGTAATTGCTCCGTATGATTCTTACAAACGTATCATTGGCATTTATGTATGGTAGACCGGATTGGGTAACGGTCAAAATGTACTGAGATTGTAATGGGCCAGTTTTGGTGTGGGTTGACACGGTACCGGGTGGATTGTGGCACTTCATTACAACCGTAATAAACATGTGATATATGCTGACTACAATTGTACGAGGTTCAACTTTGACCTTTTTAAAGTCAAATAGTCAACATACATTTTTGTTATATGTGAAAAACCAAGTTGCAAATCATACCTGTTATTCACACCATTTTATAAGCTGACGTTATGGTTTATGAGAGCGAAGATGCTCGAAAAAAAACACCATTTATGTCCCAGTTCTTAACCTTTTAGAGATATACATAGCCAAACTACAAAAGTACAAAATCATTGCAAATTTTGGTCAACTTTTTAAAAAGAGTCCAAATGATGCAGTATTGGATTAGCTTATCACAATTCACAACTTATTTTAGAAAAGCGAAGCTTTTTCGAATAAGCTGGTCCATACCTACTTATTATAACAACTTGAATAAGCTGGAAGGCGTAAGCTATCCAAACAACAGTTCCAATTTTTGTTTCTTTTATACAACTGTTGGTTCGAGAGACTTTAAATCCCATTTCACAACTTTTTGTTCATGTTTTATATTCAACATTTTCTAAACACTCGGAACTATGTTCATGACAACTTCAGTAGTGTAGTTCTAACAGTAGACGCACGTCTAAACACTACCTTTGACGGTCGATGAATTAAATGTTAACACCACCAGGTGCAACATCTATTGGTCAAGTTAAAAATGGTGTGCCAAAACGAAAGTCGATGTATCCTCCAATGATGGTTCCATGGAGTTCAAGAGCCCCTACATCGGATTTAAGGCTTCAAATGCTAACACCCGATCGATCTCCGGATGTCGGCCAGCAATTAGTTTTCTTGAAAGCAGTTTAATTTCCTAGAGAATCCTGTATGTAAGAAACAAACATTAATGAGAAGTAGCTCCGTAATGAGTCTTACAAACTTATCATTGGCATTTAAATAGTGGGACAAGTAAGTACATCGATTTGTGATGGTAGATTGATTATGTACTGTATGTGGTTACTTTTGTGAAAACTTGGCTTTTAGTTTTCAATCCCACATCAAACAAAGTAAAGACTTTCTGATTGTTTATATACCATTGTGTACACGACTTAGGCATCATTGGATGAGTACTATGTTATTGGGTGGTGACATCTGGTTTTGTCTGAGTATGAATCAAACAAAAGTGGTAAGTACCGTTCACTAATTTGTATAAAATCTTGTTTTTTATTTAAGGAAGAATTACATATATCCCCATTTTAAGGTTACTATATTACATATTTTCCTACCCAAATTTTATAATTACAAATATACCCAATTCTCACGAACTCCATTCTAAGACAATTGTACCCTTAATCCCTTATATATTTCTTTGAGTTAGGAGTCGATTCCGAAAATTACCTATTTAATTTGAAAAAGATTTATGGTTACAATGTATCTTTTTACATCCAAGGTTCGGTTGTGCACCCTATGATTACTGATTTTGATGGTCTTAAAGTAAGGCTATGTTAAAACATTAGTTAAACAAATTACATAGATACAAGATGAACACATATGAAAGGTATTATTATAGGGAAATGATACATGGACCTAAACTTAGACCTAAAACTAAGTGTCAGCATCCTGATGGCTGCAGACATGAACCCACTTATTTTACAACCCATTAGGATGATGTCAGGTGGTTTTAGGTCTAAGTTTAAGCCTAAGTTTAGGTCCATGTATCATTTCTCATTATTATATCTCTATTGCAATGTGACAACAGAAGGGTTATGTCCTCACAGCAATTTTTTTGTACGCGATTACTTTTGTGAAAAAAAAAAAAAAAAAAAAAAAAAAAAAAAAAAAGTTACGTAGGAGTTGGTTGTCACACCCACATGGACTAAAGAAATAAGTTGTGTTTGCTTTATCTATATCTATACTACTTATAATAAAGGAATGAATCTCTTTCCTCATGGTTTTAAAATTAAGACTTACAAAATACAAAGCCTATTGTACAATACACAATGCACGATTAATGATCTTTCTCATCAATCTTAATTTTAAGACTTACAAGTCTTAAAGCTTAATGTACAAAATACAAAGAAGTATTAATGTGGTTAAGATATTCAATGTAGTCAATTAATTAACAGGTCAATAAATACAATTAATGCAGTTATTAAAACACCACCTACACAAGAAATACAAATTATCAAGCATATTGTACAACCAACTTAAACACAATTCGTGCATTAAATGTCACTAATACAAATAATAAAGCACACTATACAAATATTCAAGCCCGAACGGGCAACGCGCCAAATGGGCCCGAGCCCGAACGGGTACAGTCGAAACGGGGTCGATCCCGGAAGGCCAGGGGCCAAATGGGGTCGAGCTCGAACGAGAACGGGCCAAACGGGCTCGAGCCCGAACGGGCACGGACTAAACAAAATTTTTGATCCCCGTAAATGTGTTGTGAAAAAAACAGAATAAACTAAAATACATGATTCACAGAAAATTTTATTTCACGGTACCGCCCGCGCGGGTACCCTGCTAGTATATTGTGATGTATATGTATAAGATGTTTTGAGACTAGGATAATGTTATTTGATTGTTTTAGTGAATTCTGTTGGAGCAGTTTTCCTTGTAGCTCTCTAATTATTTATATAATATCTTTATTTTTATAAAATATCTTGTCGGCAACCCCATAAATTATATTAGCTCTTAAATTAATACGTTTTATGTCATTTAAAATAGAGTTAATTGCATTTTTGGTCTTTGTGGTTTGGCTAAATTGCAGGTTTGGTCCCCAAAACTTTGAAAGTGCAGCGATAGTTCTTATTTTGAAGTTTGGATTGCATTTTGGTCCTTGGATAAAGTTAAATGACTAAAATACCCTTTGTCTTCTTCAAAAAAAGACAAGGGTAAATTGGTCATTTCACACTGATAAGGACGAAAAATGCAACCCAAACTTCAAAATAGGGACTATCTTTGTACTTTCAAAGTTTTGAGGACCAAACCTGCAATTTGGCCAAACCAAAAGGACCAAAAATGCAATTAACTCTTTAAAATATTAAAGTCACCCTGAAACTAACTAATAAAACTAACAATTGATACTTAGGAACATTTTTTTTTTACATATACTTTCTATAAATTTGCTTGAGGGTTTACTTATCCAACCTAATAGTCTTGGAAGTAGAAATTAACAAACTACCTTATGTGCACAATGAAACCCGCTTCTGTTTGCTCCATCACTGAGAGATTCTCGTTGTAACATTAGACGGGTGTACTCGATCTTTACATAATGAAAGTCACGTTTTTTATGAATATAGCAGATAAATTCCTTCTTCTGGATGCGTCCATTTTACCAAGACCTACAACATACCCACGTAAACGGAGATGGATTCAAGGGTGTCTCGATTCTGCCAGGGGATCTATTCTTGTTAATGGTAGCCCGACGTCAGAGTTCAAATTCCATAAAGGATTGAAGCAGGGAGATCCCTTATATCCCTTTTCTTTTTATTTTGGTAATGGAAAGCTTGCATCTTTCGTTCAAAAATATCTTGAATGCAGGTTTATATAAGGGTATTCATATAGATAAATCTTTGACCGTGTCTCTTTTGTTCTATGCGGATGATGCGGTGTTCGTTGGTAACTGGGATAAGTCGAATCTTATCACCATTGTTAACGTTCTTAAATGTTTTTTCTTGGCTTCGGGTCTCAAGATTAATCTTCATAAGAGTAAACTTATGGGTATTAGTGTTCCTCAAGCTGATGTAAACATGGCAGCCAACTTCATTGGCTGTAATGTTTTAACCACTCCCTTTAATTATCTTGGTGTTAAGGTGGGCTAGATCCGGAAGTAGTTCTTGGGAGGATGTCCTTGCTAAAATTTCCTCTCGCTTAACGAAATGGAAGCTTAAAACTCTTTCCATTGGTGGTCGCCTCACTCTAATTAAGTCAGTTTTAAGTTCCGTGCCATTATATCATATGTCGATTTATAAAGTTCCCATGGGTGTCCTTAATACAATGGAATCCACTCGTAGGAATTTCTTTAATGGTGTTGATAATAAGGAGAGGAAAATCTCTATGATTGGTTGGAAGAAGATTTTAGCTTTTAAGAAAAAAGGAAGGTGTTTCTAGTTTTTTTGCTCTAAACCGTGCTCTCTTGTTCAAATGGATATGGCGGTTCATCTCTCAAGGTTCGTCCCTTTGGTCTCGTTTTATAAAGGCTATCTATGGTGATCGTAATGCTCTTTATAACCCAGGTAAATTAACTAGGCATTCCACTTGGATCAATATTATTCGAGAATTTGATTCTTTGTCACGTAAAGGTATTAATCTTCATGCCCATGTGAAAAAGAAAGTGGGTAACGGTGAACATTCCTCTTTTTGGGATGATGTTTGGCTCGCTGATCTCCCTTTGAAGCACATATACCCGCGGTTGTTTGCTTTGGAATGTGATAAACATGCAAGTGTAGAAAGTAAATTTAGAGATTCTTCCTTGATCACTTCTTTTAGGAGAGCTCCTCGTGCAGGTATTGAACAAGAACAACATCATCTTCTAATTGATAGAGTTGCTACTGTCATTTTTTCGAATATCAATGATCGATGGGTTTGGACGCTTGAATCCTCGGGTGTTTTCTCGGTTAGATCGGCTCGAGCTTATATTGATGACTACTTATTGCCAACAGTGGGTGTCACCATTAGATGGGTAAATATTGTTCCTATAAAGATCAATATTTTTGCATGGAAAGTGTGCTTAGACAAGCTTCCTACGAGGCTAAATTTGTCTCTCCGTGGGATAGATATTCCGTCTATTCTATGTCCCACTTGTAGTAGTGCTGGGGAGTCGAGTTCTCACCTTCTTTTTACTTTTCAAGTAGCACGTCATCTAATGCTTAAAGTCACACGTTGGTTGGAACCGGAGATTCATGACATTCATTCTTATGATGATTGACTCTTTTAGTTCACCAATCTTCGTCTTTCTAAAGGGCTTAAGGATGTGTTGGAAGGTGTTTTCTATGTCATGTGGTGGGCCATTTGGAAATTTCGAAATCAACTTGTGTTTGGAAGTTCTCATCCGCGCTTAGAGCTTCTTTATGATGAGATAGTTTTATAATCTTATACTTGGTGCTCTAGTAGATGTAAAGGTAATTTTGATTGGCTCTATTGGATGAAATGTCCTAGTTCCATAACTTTGTAATTTTTCTAGCACCTTGCTAGCTTTTAAATAAATTTGCTGTTCAGAAAAAAAACATACCCCACGTAAACGAAATGACAACAGAAATTATATATAAAAGTAGAGGTGGCAAAATGGGCAAATTGTAGGATTGGGTAGCGCTCAAAATGTACTCAGATTGTAATAAGCCAGTTTTGGTTTGGGTGGACACGGTACGGGGAGATTGTGGCACTTCATTACAACCGTAATAAACATGTTATATATGTACAATTGTACGAGGTTCAACTTTGACCTTTTTAAAGTCAAATAGTCAACATACGTTCTTGTTATATGTGAAAAACCAAGTTGCAAATTATACATGTTATTCACACCATTTTATAAGCTGACGTTATGGTTTATGGGAGCGAAGATGCTCCAAAAAAACACCATTTATGTCCCAGTTCTTAACCTTTTAGAGATACAGTAAAACCTTTATAAATTAATAGTGTTGGGACTGAGATATATTATTAATTTAGCGAGATATTATTATATCGATAAATTCATAATTTATTAATTTAAAGAAGTTTTACGTATGACCATTAAATTTTCAATTCTAATATACTAGCTAGTTACAATAGATACTCATTAGAGACGAAAAATAACTTTGAAAAACAAGTTCCAATTAACATTATTTAAATTCACATTCACACTTTATATGAAAAAAAAAATTAACACTTTTTTGTTGCAATACGAGAAGACAATGCACCAACTTATAACAACTCGTAAATTTCCATACCATTTTTTTGTGGCTATTTTTTTTTCCTCTTTCATTTCGAACTTTAAACACGACAACTCACGGGATATATATATATATATATATATATATATATATATATATATATATATATATATATATATATATATATATATATATATATATTTTACCTCAACCTCGATAATAAAAACTTAGTAAATTATATATATAATAAAATTTTATATTTTTTATCTCACCGGGCCTCTTAGCCTAAACCCGATCCACACCTATTTCTCATCTTGGGCTCGAGAGCTAGCAAATAACCCAACCCAACCCTTGTCTTTTTTTTTACTTGGGCCTTGCCTACTCGCAATCCAAATCCCACCATTCCACCTTGGGCCTAGCCATCCAAATTTCCTTGGCCTAGTATACTGTTAGTAAAATGATGCAAGTGAAAACTTGGTACATTTGTTTTCTTGTTCAGTGAGCACCAACGACAAAACCAAAACATGACCCAAGCAAAACAAAACTAGTTTCAACCTTTGGCATTTTATATCATGCATGTGAGTAGTCAAGGAGACAAACAAAAACCCAACAAACTCTACTAATATTAGGGCTAACGGAGTGGGCATCGGCTTGGGCAGCGGGTTCGTGAACCCGAGCGGCAACACCGCTCCGCCCAGCTCGGGTTCGGCCTGCGGGTTGTTTTTGCGAGCTCGGAAGCCGTGTTGCTACCTGTGATTCATGTGTCTTGTATTTGTATTTTTGTCCTTTTTTTTTGTTTTGTTTTTGCAGTTACAGGAAGAACCAAGGAAGAAGAAGGGTACAAGGAAGAAGAAGGGTATCAAGGAAGAAGGGTGGTACAAAATACAAAAAAAAAAAAAAAAAAAAAAATGAATTCGGGTACTAGGGTACCACTCCGTCTAGTTAGGGTAGTGTTAGGGTAGTATTGGGGTAGTTTTGAGTTGGAAGGTTTTTATTGGATAGAGGTGACGTGGCACCCTTAGGGTATTAGGGTAAGAAATATCCACTCCCTCCCCCCTTATGCTCCTCATATTTTGGGACCATATTTGCATGTGTTTCTGTGATCCCATTCCCTATTTGCCCATACACTCTCATGTGACTCAATGGGTCTTCATTCAACCTTCCTAGAATACACCTATAAGTATAAGACTTTCGAGATCATTTTCTACACACTCCTACAAAATCAATAACAAATCAATTTTAGTTCTCTCTTCTGCACATTCACGGCAGCCACACTTGGGGAAAAACAAGAAAAACTTTTGGTAATTTTTGGAGTATTTTTTTTTAGCTCGTTTCCAGCGAGTCATTTCCCTGGCGCGTTGTAGTTACAGTGAGGTAATCTCGACTCAAACGTTCGTTCGTTAGAGCTCCTTTAGGCTCGTGTCTTGCTCTCTTATAACTCTTGGAGACAATACATTTGGTTCACAGTTCATTTTCCCGGCGAGACTGTACGGATTCAAGACGAAGTGGGTTCCGACGGTTTTGCTCTCACTATTTTGAATATCGTTAAGGTAACTAAACTTACCTATTATTTAGAGAATTAAGAGATGGTTATGTCAGTAGAGTCGATGTCGCAGGCGAAAATATGAGTGCGAGTTGGTCATGCGAAGAAGATGACAGAAATAAATACATAAATGATTAATTTAATTAATAAAAGAAAACTATCTAGCATGCATTTCATTCTAAAAATTCAGTTATGTACATCACGTGTTCAACCAAGAATTCATTTCTATATAATTACAAGACTGGCCCCTAAAAGTATAATAATTAGCAAGTCTAATCCTTAATGTTTGTATTATTTAGTACATAGCGTAAAAAGGAAATAATACATGTATGTCAAAAATGAAAGTTGGAAACTAAAAGGGCTAAAAGTGAAAATATAAACTTTTGGATAAACTTTGTAAAATAGATTTTCGAAGGACCAAAACTGTAACTTCTGGAGGAGAAATATATTCGAGTACAATTTGTCATTTGTCTAAAGTTTAAGGGCCAAACTTGTATATTTTCAAACTTGAGGGTAAAAAATATAAATTTGAAAAATTGCTTAGATACTTGTAAATTTATAAAAACAAGTATTTTGACGACCTAGTGTTCATAACAAGAATTATTGCGACAAAACTAAATGAACTTATATATATTTATAAGAAAATAAATATATGAAAACATTATTCGATATCGGCACAACTTAAAGTAAATAAACAAAACTCTCGGAAACATCGTCATATTTGTCAACGCTAATATCGTTCTATTGAATTGTATATTCAATACTCTCTCTTTTTGGTCGTAAACCAAACATTTATCATTATTCTGAGTCATGCCATCTCGTTCTTAGGTTCCGGGTAGGAGCCGCTGTTATATCACACTCGATCTCTTTGTGCTTTATTCATTGAACTGCTAAGGTGAGTTTATAGCCCCACTTTTACTCTTATTTACTTGTTTTATAAAACTTTGGGGTGAGAAACATGCGAAACTCTTTTCGGACCTGAAACTGAAAACACTATTACGTGAAACAACCTTGAATCCCAACTATGCTACCGTTAGTTCCCTTTGGGGAGGCGCGATTGTTATGAATAGATCTATTGGGGATGACACCCCCGTTCGAGTTTGACCGGATAGGCAAACGTCGGGCGTATATCATATCGTATTGATTGAGTGTACTGGAAATACACTTGCTGGGCTTTTATTTATCATGCTTCTAGATGCATGCACACTGTCGTAGTTTCGGTCGCATGAACTTGGTACTAGCGTAATAGCCTTTTGCATATAGTGTCATTCACGGAGATGCTATATGTGCAACTGTGGTCCAAACTTGAAAACTTGATTACTTAAACCTATGAACTCACCAACCTTTGTGTTGACATTTTAGCATGTTTTTCTCAGGTTTATTACTTGGCGTGGGCATTGGCAAAGGCATTCGTTGAAGACTGGCATCCGAAGTGTTTTCAAGCAAATCTAATACAACTTTTAATGGGACAACATATATTTTTATGGGCTTTACTTCCGCACTTTGAAACAATGATGTAAAACTATTTCTTAAATTAATATATCTTTTGAAAATGGAATAGAATTTCCATTCTTTATTACCTTGTGTTGTGTATATTGATTTAGTAGCACCCCATGACCCGAACGCTTCCGCTGTGAAATTTTGGGGGTGTTACACAACTCTTTAGTGCAATAAGGAGATTTTAAGATAAATTTAATATAGATTTGAAGTTCAACAAAAAAACAAGTGATTATAGATTCATTTTTTACTAAACAATCTTAGGCTAGTCACAGTCGTGACCTTGGTCACCATCTGCCACGTCAGCTTTCTCTCTCCAGTGACCAGACACGACCAAGTTACCACAGTCGATGAACGAGTTTTTTTTTTTTTTTTTTTTTTTTAATTCAAATATTTTTAGCAACAAAATTAAACAAAATAAATAATAAAAATATTACATAAATCATACAATACGATACAGTTAAAAAACATACGAACTAAAATATACTACGATACGTGAAGACGGAATGGGGGAGACGACAAGCCATAATAATTTTGTGTTGAGAGAATTGTGTTTGAAATTGTGTGTTTCAAATGTGTTTGAGGTTGATATTTATAATGTGTGTTTCAAATATATATATATTTTTTAAATGATAGCATTTACAATCGGTCGAAAATTAGACCGATAGTTGGTTTTGTCATTTGAAGACCGATATATGACCTCATGACCACAATGGCCTCAACCGACTTCAAAGTCGGTCAACTTGCATGATCAACCGACTTTCTCAGGCCCACTGTGGGCAGCCTTAGGATTTTGAAGTCTCTCTCTCTCTCTCTCTCTCTCTCTCTCTCTCTCTCTCTTATATATGGAATTTTTAGTAATTATTAATTTATAGTTTCGTTGAGACTAATATATATACACTGAGGTTTCAAAAAGATTATTATTTTATTATTTTTTTATTTTATCGAGTGGGGTTCAAATTTGTATTGGTCCCAAGTTGGGACTGGACAAATTGTTAATTTTATTGAAGTCACTAATTTATCAAGTATTAATTTATAGAGGTTTTAAAGTATACATAGCTAAACCACGAAAGTACAAAATCAATGCAAACTTTGGTCAACTTTTTAAAAAGAGTCCAAATGATGCAGTATTGGATTAGCTTATCACAATTCACAACTTATTTCATAAACGCCGGAGCTATTTCGAATAAGCTGGTCCATACCTACTTATTATAACAACTTGAATAAGCTGGAAAGCGTAAGCTATCCAAACACAACTCCAATTTTTGCTTCTGTTTCATTTCAGCTGCAATACAACTGTTGGTTCGAGAGACTTTGAATCCCATTTCACAAATTTTTGTTTATGTTTTATATTCAACATTTCCTAAACACTCAGAACTTTGTTCATCACAACTTTAATTCTAACAGAAGACGCACGTCTGAACACTACCTCCGACAGTCGATGAGTCAAATGTTCGCACCACCGAGTGCACCTTCTATTGGTCAAGTTAAAAATGGTGTGCCAAAACAAAATTCGAAGAATCCTCCAATGATGGTTCCAAGGATTTCAAGAGCCCCAATATCGGGTTTAAGACTTCAAATGCTAACGCCCGTTCTCCGTCGACCAACAATTAGTCTTCTTGAAAGCAGATTCTTAGAGAATTTGCTTTGTAAACTTAAAGTATCAGTTCTATATTGTTATATCTACCAATATAATCCTACTTGTACGTGGTTACTTTTGTACAAACTTGGCTTTCTGCTTGATTATATACCGTGGTGTATATGACTTAGGTATGATTGGATTAGTAGTATGTTATTGGTGGTGACATCGAGTTTTGTTATACTATAAATCTAACAAACACTTCTGTCCCATCAATAACTTGTATTTTTTTATTTTATTTTATTTTATTTATTTATTTTTTAAGTATCAAAGAGTATGTCTTCTAATGTGACCAAGGTGTTTGTTTAACCTTCTTTAAAGAGCTTATTAGTTTAAATAGCAAGAATAACCTCATCTAAGATGTTTATTTAGAGACTTTATTATTTTAAATTAACAAAACAACCTCATTTAAGGTTTTTATTAAAGCTTATTTAAATTGCTAATATAGCAAAATAAGCTCATTTAAGCGTTTTGGTAAGCTTATAAACTTGAAATTATGAGCATATTTAGGAGTTTAATAAGCACCTTTCTTAAGTTTATTATAAAGCCATTAAGCATATTTAACATTTTTGGTTATTTTACGGACATAAGGCCGTTGAAACAACTTGGCTTATTTACTTATATTCATAAGCTAATTCGAGGGACAAGGGGGTGCTTGGATGTAAAATGTCAACTTTGACCTTTTAAAGTCAAATAGTCAACAAATCATGTTTTATGGATTTTAATATGTCAAAAACCAAGAGTTGAAATTACAAAAATGTTGTTTACACCATTTTATAACTTGATGGTATGGTTTTTGAGAGCGAAGATGCTCGAAAACACCATTTTTGTTCCGTTTCTTACTTTTTATAGATATAAAGGGAAACTACAAGAATACAAAATCATTGCAAAACAAGGCTTTTTGATCTTTCGGCAACTTCATAAAAAGAGTCAAAATGGCATCAGGGACTCGAAGCAAAAAGTTATGGAAACCATGTCATAAAATCATCGTTTTGAAATGTCAGCTAAAATGTGTACCACTGTACAATATTAAAATGCTCATGTTCCTAATCACCATGAAGATGGTGGCTTCCATTTTACTTTCGACATTGTAACACTTCGCTTAACATGGTCATTGAAGAGTTGAACCCGAAATGTCGAAACCAACCATTAAACATGGTATTTGACATTACAAATAGTTCATTTAATTATATCCCCTCTTATTCATCATTTTACTATAACTTAAGACTATATTTATTTTCGTTGTAACACTATGACTCAGTACGTCATTGATGCAGTTTAAATGAATGAAATGAGACATGGTTCACTCTTCAAACTTATTAATTAACGAATTCATTGATGTTAGGGAGAGAGAGTTAGTAAAAATAAATACCAAAAGATACGCCCACCGTGTCCGTGTCTATTAAGATTTTAATGGGTCATAACATATAATTAAAATACGGTGTGTTAAAACATAAACTAAACAAATTACGTTGGTATAAAAAAAAGTGATGTTGACCTATTTTAACCTGGTTCGAGAGACTTTAGCTCCCATTTCAAAAGACGTATTTCCTTTTGTTACGCAAAAGTCTTTTTTGTTCATGTTTTGCTAAACACTCGGAACTCTGATGATCATAACTTTAAATCAAACACTAGAAGCACATGTAAGTGCACTCTAACTATATGATCTGAAAAACAACTTGATTGTATACCACCAGGTGCACCTTCTATACTCGACCAACCTAACCCGTCAATGCCTGGTTGATGAATCCTCCAATGATGAATCCATGGAGTTCAAGAGTCCCGACATCGGGTTTATGACTTCAAATGCTAACGCCCGATCGATCCCCGGATGCTGGCCGACAATTAGTATTCTTGAAAGCAGTTTCCACATATTTTGCTTTGTAAACATACAGTATCAGTTTTATTTTGTTATATTTACAATATAATCCTGCTTCTAAGAAACACACATGAAGACTAATAATAATGAGAAGGAAACTGATTATGTATGCGTGTGGTTACTTTTGTGAAAACTTTGCTTTAAGTATCTAATCCCACATCAAACAAAGAAAAGACTTTCTGATTGTATATATACCCTGGTGAAAAGAAAAGACTTTCTGAGTTTTTTTCAGAGAGAAGAGGGGAGGAAATTATGCCAAAACTTTTCTCCTAATCTTCTTCCCAAATTGGGATGATTTGGAGAGAAAGTGATTTTAAAGTATTTTTTGCTTACAACCCCCTTTTTTTCTTTCCAACTCGGGAATACAACATAAAAAACAAAATTTATTTCCTCTCCTCTTCTTTTCTCTCTTTTTTTCACTCTTCATTTATCTTCTTTCCGTTTTATACTCGGGAACAGAGCGTACGTGTTCACACTGGTTTTGTTAGAGTTTAATCTACCAAACCAGATTGAGGTGGATCAAGATTTAACATCATTGCTATCGATTACAAATATGCATTATAAAAATCACACAAAGCGGATTTCATAACCAATTAGTGGTGGACCCAATTTCGTGTACATTAAATTTATTCGCAACAAATTCTCCTTTAACTTTTCATTTCAATGGAGATGATTCACATTTTTGTGAAAGTTTTTTTTTTTTTAACCAAATAAGCTATCGGATAAAAATGCGAATTATCCGCATTGTGTAAGATGCATACTTTGTTAGTTTAACCAAATAAGCGGCCGAGTCCATGTGAAACCCTGGTGCACAACTAGAACTGTACTTGTTTATTCCTATAGCGGATAATTAAACTAAACAACTTTAGCAAGAACTACAAGTCTACAACATTAACCAACAAAATGACAATTACCCAAGTCTTTCAACCTCCCAATTATGGATTTACTACTTATTTATCAATACTTGACGTAAAAGAATATCACTATAACAAGGTAAGTGGATGTTTTCTAAGCATACACGACATTTCTCAAATAATATGCTAAGCGTTGTCATCCTATGTTTGGACCACATTAACATCAGCAATTAAAAACGACTCGACAAGCATCATATTTTTTTTTTATTACAATTGTATGGTCGGATCATGCGTTATCCCAAGTGATTTAGTTGATCTTTTTCATAAGAGACTGAGCAACAACAAGCATAGGCTCCTTTATGAATATTTGATAGGTGTGTGTGCCCCTTTATTCATATATGATATCTTTAAGTAATGGAAAGGACGAAGATGCCTCCTAAGTAGTTTCGGTTTACATGTTTTAGTTGGTTAAACTAAATTTCAGATGACATGAAAATACTACAACTCAGCTGTAAATTAAGAGGAAGTGTATATGGACAAAAAAAATAGCATCATCTCTTAGA
Source organism: Chrysanthemum seticuspe (assembly GCA_019973895.1). Classification (NCBI taxonomy): domain Eukaryota; kingdom Viridiplantae; phylum Streptophyta; class Magnoliopsida; order Asterales; family Asteraceae; genus Chrysanthemum; species Chrysanthemum seticuspe. The sequence goes on along the minus strand of BPTQ01000009.1, from coordinate 55,042,726 downwards.
TATTAAAAAGCAAAGATTATACACAAATGAAAAGCTAATGTACAAAATATGAGTGTAACTAATTATCTTATTTATTTATGTGATTTTGGCATAACAAAAGAGGATGTTTGTTCATTTGTCCCACATCGTTCAATTCATCAAAGTTTACATAAGAGACGTCTTATAAATTAAGGGGGCAATGTACCAAAAGAGTATACATGTAATTTGTATGACTTGGTTTTTTGCTTCTTACTATTATTTGTTTGTGCCAACAGTTTGGGCTATTAAAGTATTAACAGCTATTTTTATCATAATTTTTAAACAAAAATTTGAGTATAAACTGAAAATTAACTTCACAAATAATTAATTTCAATTATTTGTTTGTTAATGATCAGTTTATAAATAATACTTGTTTAATTAAACTAACTAATCAGTTAGCAAATGATTTACAAATGTATTGCGAGGGATGGCAAAAAAACCTCAAACCCATTGGTTAAAGATGTAGTTTTTGATGTGAGGCTGGGCATGCTTATCGAGTTTTGGGGGCATTAAATCCCCACCCCAAAACATATATATACATATAGATTCACTAATATGTTCTATATTATAATGTTACTATTTACGTAATAAAAATATGATTCTCGAATTTTTGTAGTTTTGTATCTTTGCAATATCGTAGAATTGTGATAAAAAAAACTTCTTTTATGTCACATTTTTTAAAAGCTTTGATCTTTTAACGGATGGTTTATCATTATCTGTATTAATTTTGGTGAAAACTTATTAAGGTTAGTACATAATACGATACATATTAGTGGGTTCTTAATTTTCACGTTATTACATACAATCATATTACTCCCGAAAAGGTGTCTCGATAATGGAGTGGGTTTTGGGGGAACATCGTCCTAATGGGGGGCTCGATAAGATCTCAATGGGGATCGGGGAATGTTTGGGGCATGGTTTGCTAATCGGGTTTGGGGATGGTGATGGGAACTCCGCCCCATTGCCATTCCTAATTGTGATGTATGTATAAAAATGTTCATAACTGTAACTCAAGGTATGTTTATTTGTGGTTTTGTTGTGTGGTACGTGAAAAGGGTCTTAGCAGTTTATAAAATTTGCTTTTGTTTGAAACAACAGTTAACAAGAAAAACAAAGCCAAAAGTAAGTCTTATCCCACATCACCTGGTGAAGAACAAAATGATGGGAAGCGGATCTTATAAAAATCAGTTCACATTTTTAGCCAACGAGTAATGATACCATTTTCCTTTTTATGCTTGTTTTTACTAAACAATTTATACAAATGATCGATGTGCACAATAAGGGATGCCTTTAAAATTGGAAAATGATTCACGACCTGCAAATTGGTCTTAAAGACGAGTGTATGAGAAAGCATATTCATGTGTATGTCTTTTAGGCTTTTCCAAGACAAAATTGTTCGGACATTTTGCGTATATAGCATTACTTAAATCGAAACCAGTCAATCTAGACCCACGTGGATTAGTAGTATGTTTACTACGTGTTCACACTGGTTTTGTTAGAGTATAAAATCTTAGCTTTTTTTTATTTGTCATTTAAATAACTTTTTCCATTCAAAACTAATCAAAAGTATGTCTTTAAGTATGACCAATGTGTTTGTTTAACCATATTTAGAGAGTTTATTTGTTTAAATACAAAAAAAAACCCTCATTTAAGCTGTTTATCTAAGCTTATTAAAAGAGCTTATATAGAAAAAATAAGCTCATTTAAGTGTTTTGGTAAGCTTCGAAGCTTGAAATTATGAGCTTATTTAGGAGTTTAATAAGCACCTTTCTTTAGCTTATTATAAAGCCATTAAGCATGTTTAACATTTTTGGTTATTTTACGGACGTAAGCCCGTTCAAACAACTTGGCTAATTTACTTATTTCATAAGCTAATTCTAGAATGATACTGCTGGGAATGAGGCCACCATTTTTTTTTTTTTTTTTATTTTTGTCAAGATCTACGCCTGGTATGTTATTTCTTCTTTGTAAAGGCCTATATTGAGAAGAGAGGGGGGGGGGGGGGGGGGGGGGTTGGATGTTAAAGAAAGGCTATTTGAATAGTTTGCATTTATTTCAGTAATTCGGTTTTTATATACATGCTTTTCCGAAAACACTTTGGCTGATCTTTGTCAACATTAGATTGTTGAAATACAACGTAGCTTGAGTTTACAATTAGAGGGTGTAGGATTTCTGTTTTCGAATTGATTCTTTGATCGATTATTAGGACTTATAACACAATTTTTCAAAATCGTAATTTCGCCATGTCAGCTAACATGAGTTTAGATCAATATAAATTTCATATTTGCATCCAATAAATCAATTTTAGTCATTCATTTTTTTTATCAAAATTAATAAAAAGACTATTTTCACCTTTTAAAAAAAAACAACATATCTTGCAAACGGTAAATCTTTAAACTATAAAAAATACACCATCGCGACGAGAATTAAATTATCTTTCTATAGATATGCACTTCTCTATATTTTCGACAAACTTTTTTTTTCCAAAAATTCCGCCCAGAAAAATCACATATGATTTGTAAAATCATATATGATTTTTAAAAATCACATGTGATTTGTATAAATCAAATAACGTGTGATTTTTTTCAAATTATATATGATTTTTACAAATTACATATGATTTTCAAAAATCATATATGATTTGTGAAAATCGAATCACATATGATTTTCACAAATCATATATGATTTTTCTGGTCCGAAATTTAAAAAAAAAAAACGTTAAAAATATATAGATGTGCATATCTATAGAAAGATAATTTAATTCTCGTCGCGATGGTATGATTTTTTTCGCATAACGATTAACGGTTTGCGAGATATTTAATTTTAAAAAAAAAGGGTGAAAATTTATTTTATTTTTTTATTAAAAAAATGAATAGTTATGATGTTAAAGAAATGCTATTTGAATAGTTTGCATTTATTTCAGTAATTCGGTTTTTATATACATGCTTTTCCGAAACCACTTTGGCTGATCTTTGTCAACATTAGATTGTTGCAATACAACGTAGCTTGAGTTTACAATTAGAGGGTGTAGGATTTCTGTTTTCGAATTGATTCTTTGATTGATTATTAGGACTTATAACACAATTTTTCAAAATCATAATTTCGCCATGTCAGCTAACATGAGTTTAGATCAATATAAATTTCATATTTGCATCCAATAAATCAATTTTAGTCATTCATTATTTTATCAAAATTAATATAAAGACTATTTTCACCTTTTTTAAAAAAAAACAACATATCTTGCAAACGGTAAATCTTCAAACTATAAAAAATACACCATCGCGACGAGAATTAAATTATCTTTCTATAGATATGCACTTCTCTATATTTTCGACAAACTTTTTTTTTTCCAAAAATTCCGCCCAGAAAAATCACATATGATTTGTAAAATCATATATGATTTTTAAAAATCACATGTGATTTGTATAAATCAAATAACGTGTGATTTTTTTCAAATTATATATGATTTTTACAAATTACATATGATTTTCAAAAATCATATATAATTTGTGAAAATCGAATCACATATGATTTTCACAAATCATATATGATTTTTCTGGTCTGAAATTTAAAAAAAAAAAGGTTAAAAATATATAGATGTGCATATCTATAGAAAGATAATTTAATTCTCGTCGCGATGGTATGATTTTTTTCGCATAACGATTAACGGTTTGCGAGATATTTAATTTTAAAAAAAATGGTGAAAATTTATTTTATTTTTTAATTAAAAAAATGAATAGTTATGATTGGTTCATTGGATCTAGGTAATATTTGTGACCTATATTGAAGTTTTGCCCAGCTAAGATATGTGTAAGAATGTGCAACAACTTATAAGGATCGACCATACAAAATGAAAGTAGAGGGATTTACGATGTTATTATGGCTAAACCATAGGGAGGAACAGTTTAATTTACACTCAATATCATTTCGACTCATCTGTTTAACATAACTTGTATATCCATATCATCTCGACCCATTCGTTTATCATAACTTTATATCAATATTATCTCGAATCATCCGTTTAATATTTCATGTATATTAATATCATCTCAAATCATCCGTTTAACATTTCATTTATATCAATATCATCTTGACTCACCCGTTTAACATATCTTATATATCAATATTATCTCGACTAGTTTATACATCTCTTAAAATTCATTTTAACAATTATAAATAATTTTAGAAACATTTATAAATAGAAGTCCACTTAATACTTTAATAAAATATTATTTTTGTGAACAAACTATGTTGTATAACTTTTTAAATAAATTTTAATAATTATAAATAATTTTAAACACATTTCAGTTACAATAATTATTATAATACCTTAATAAAATATTGATTTTGTAAATAAACTAATTTATACATCTTTAAAAATTAAGTTTAACAATTATAAATAGTTTTTTAATTGAATTCCACTTTTAGTGGCAACACATGTCGTCGCAGAAAGCTTGGTGGGATTTTTTTTATTATTCACGGGTGTTTTATTTCGGGAAAAATTAAAAAGTTTTATAAAGTCACTTATAGTGACGTCATGTGTCAACTCAAAAGAAAGGGTCCCACAACCAACCCACTTAAAACTAGAACAATATATGACTTTACTTTTAGCGATGGCTTAGGTCCCATAGTCAACCATTTGACAAGCATTAGACGGGTTTTAACCGTGTCCATTGGTGCAAGTTATGAGGGTACTCACCGAGCTTGCAATTGTACTCAATCTTCGCATGATGCAAGTCATAGACGCACAGTTTTCATTGTAGAAATCAAGGGAATACGGAAAATGAATTACATAGATTACATGAAATTAAATAGAAAACTAATTAACCTAAACCTAGAAACTAACAGGCCAAGCCCAACGAGCTTGCGAGCCTTTATTATCTAACAACCCCTCTCAAACTCGCAATGCTGCAGCGGTAAACATTGAGAGTTTACTAACATCCCCTCTCAAACCCTCAACGTTGCTTTTACATTGGTATACATTCTTACCTTTTAAACTTTGACCTTGATTGTGTGATCCGAATAACTTTCCTAAGTTTCTGTAATAAACATGAAAAATGTAACTTATTTATTGTTCTAAAGAAATAAGGTGTGAGATCAATAACCTATGAATTAAGTTTTCACATAGAGTAAAGAAATAAGGTGTGAGATCAATATTATGTTATTGAGTTGTTCCAATGAAGTCCATTTGTGAAAACCTAAACCTATGAATTAAGTTTTCACATGGAGTAAAGAAAGAAGGTGTGCTTGCTTTTTATAGTACTAGCAGGGTACTCGCGCAATGCGGTGACAGGTACTCTGTGACTAAATATTACTACATTCGGTCTTATTGTTGATGTTTTAGATATGTGTGAGAAAGATATGAAATGTTTTGTGTGTATTTAATTGTTGATTTTTAATAATCATTATTAATAATAATTATTTTTAGTGGTTACAAGTTTTTAATAATGGGTTATAAATGATTTGAAAATTGTATTTAATTTAATTAAAACGTCTGTTTTTGAATTTTAATAATTATATGTACTGAATTTTAAGCCTTCTTTTTATAGTAAGTGTGTAGGCTTATTTTTTTAAGACTTCCTTTTTAGGAATGGCATAAGTGCATTATAATGTAGTTAAGATAGCGTATATAAATTGTGAAAGTTGAGATTAATATTATGTTATTGAGTTGTTCCAATGAAGTCTATTGAAGAGCAGAAATTACCGTTGTTACTTCGTGGAACAGTTTGATAACTTATATGAGCTCTTTATTTTTCCATAACTTTCTTTCATTTAAAATCTTAAGAGTTAATTACATAGTTGGTCCTTAAGGTTTACCGGATCTTGCATATATTGTCCCTGTGTTTTTTTTACGGGTCACGTCCTCGTGGTTTTTGACCCATTACGGGTTTGGTCCTTTGACCAATAATTCTGTTAATTGACCGTTAACTTGAAGGGTATTTTTTACTTAAAAAAAAAGTTTTTTTTATACGCTTAAATTTTTTTGTTAATACTTAAAAAACAATGTAATTAAAAAACGAAAGCGTATAAAAACGTATAAGAAGCGTATAAAAATTGATAAAAACTTATAAAACAGACGAAAACGTATAAAAATGGATGAAAATATACAAAATCGTACAAAATACGCATTAAAAAAGTTTTTTTTAAGTATTAATAAATTTTTTTAACCCTCACGTTGTACATTAGCCAAAAAAAAATTTAAGCCCTCACGTTGTGAGGGCCTAATTTTTTTATTTTTTGTTTTTTAAAAAGTTTATTACACTTAAATTTTTAAGCCAAAAATATAAGTATAATAAACTTTTTTTTTAAAGTTTTTTTAAGTGTTAATAAAAAAAAATTTAGGCCCTCATGTTGTATACAAGCCCAAAATTTAAGTAAAAAAAATAAAATAAAAAAAAAGTTTTCTTAGGCCCTCACATTATACATAAACCCAAATTTAAGTATAATATTTTTTTTTAATGTTTTTTTCTTTTTTTCTTTTTTTTTTTTTTTTTTTGTTAGTTACATAAATCGTCCTTGTGGTTTGCCAAAACATGTGAAAAGTCAAAAATACCCTTCAAGTTAACGGTCAACTAACAGAATTATTGGTCAAAGGACCAAACCCGTAATGGGTCAAAAACCACGAGGACGTGACCCGTCAAAAAAAACACAGGGACAATATATACAAGATCCGGTAAACCTTAAAGACCAATTATGTAATTAACTCAAATCTTAATTTTTTACATAAATTTCTACCATTTAGTGAGTTTATTAGCAAAAATAAGCTCGTTTAATTATTTCTATTTAGTTATATCTACACCCGCGCTTGTAAGAAACAAACATGAACACTTTTATTGGGGAGTAATTACTAATCTCAAATTTTCTTAAACTAAGCGCATCCACTATGGTTAAACTATATAAAGCTTTATAAGTGTTCCATGTCATCATATATCATTAAATTATAAACCTTTTGATTTTATAAACCTTTTTTCACTATGATAAAAATGTATTACAACTTTATAAATGCTCCACATTACACATGCATTAATTATGTTGAGTTTTTGAAGAGGTCTAAGAACTAGGACATTTTCATGCCACATAGATTTCTCACTATGGTTGAAACAAGATATAAACCTTTTCAAGTTTCTTAAACCTATTCATGAACCTCTTATAGTGTATGCTCTAAGTGGATGAACAAAAGATTTATAATTAGTTAAATGGATTAAATAATGTTCATTTGATTTAATCAAGCGTCCATAGTCATTAATAGTCAACCTTGACCTTTTTAAATTCAAATAGTCAACATTAACACAAATTTTTTTTAAGCTTATGATGTTGCACTTAAAAATTCATAATCTTCAGTCAAGTGTTTGAAAACAATCAAAGTGACATTTAGGATTCGAAGCAAATTTTTTTTGACCAAACACAATGTTTTTCAAAATAACCACTTTGCCATGTGAGCTAAAATATGTGTACGAATGTGCAAGAGATTACAAAAAGTAAATTTAGCATTATGTGATTTGTCCCTGAAGAGTTGATGCCTGTAATTTCATTATGGGTTGATAGTAATCCGAAGTGCAATCAAATGTGAAAAAAAAACAAAAAAAAAAAACAAAACAAAACAAAAACTTGTCGCTTTATTTGAAAAGGTTACATAACTATTACAGTTAGTTGATTGTTTACCTTCTTTATATCATGAGATTTTGTAAACTTTTTGGTAGGGTCGTTCCATTAATTTATAAAAGAAATTGAGAGCCTTGAACGAAATTACATAATGAGGCTTTCGAGATGAAATGATATATATAAAGTGTCATCGTTTATAAGATATAATGCAATTAATTATCTAGACGTTACAACATATTGTCAATTTAAGATATTTTTCCTCCAAATACTTTTTTTTTGTGAAAAATATGTGTACACATGCACACGATTATTAAAAGGACAAATTTTGGAGTCCTTAAAAATTTTTGGGCCCTAAGAGGTCGATCACCTTGCACACCTTCAAAGACGGCCCTGCTTCTTGGAATTGCTTATTGGACTCTCACATTTTGATACACAAGATATTCAGTTTAGGTGTTTGGGATTGCTTATCCAAACTACTCTAACCCACGAAATGTTTTTTTGGTAAAGGGTTACCCCGGTAAAGTATATTAATCAAAGAAAGTTTAAGTATAATGGAATGTAGCAGAAGTACCACATTGACCTCAAGTAGAGCTTGAACAACCACTAATCGTGTGTGACATGCCACAAAGATGATATACGACTAATCACAGATAGAAGTAAAAAACAATTATGAATCAACCTACAAAACATAGACCATCTCCCCGCTTTGCCAACCACAAAAAGGAGTATAATGATACCAGAGACTGCCTCCAATCTTGGACCATAAACTCTGAAGAGAGCTTCCAACAAAACCACTAAAAGCTGATGTAGAGACGTATAACATTGGAGCACAAAAAAATCAGCAACCAAAAAGCCTAAACGTCTTAGGCATCTTTCAAAGAGTAAGCATATGAATCACCATGGTAGTAAGGTCCTCCGGAGACCTTCTAGAATTCTTGAAAAGCCGATTGTCCCTCTCAATCCAAATGTGGTATGAAGTTGCTGCAAGGAGAAGCCAACCACGAACATAAACCCAAACCTGAGAAGCAAAGGAGCATTCAAAGAAAAGGTGATCATGAGAGTCCGGTTGTGAATCACATAAAGGACACCAAGGCAGGTTTAATTCGGTAGAAGCACCAACATCCCATTGCCTCATTTTATCATGCGTTTTGAGACTTTGTCTCATAACAAGCCAAAGGTGAAACGCATGGCGAGGAGTGCAATGCGGGAACCAAATAATACGAGACCATAACACCTCAACAGCCCGAGGCCTAATAGATTCCCAAACATTCTTAACTGAGAAGTCCAATATCATTCCATTACGATCACGCCAACAAGTAATGTTCAATTTAGATTCCACAAGGGAGGGCACAGGTAAAAGCCCTAAATCTTAAGCTTTAAATTAGCCAAGATAGAGGCCAATGCCAAGAGTCATTATGGACCAGGTCAACAACCTTATTACGAAATGTTAATATCATACTATCAGTAAAAAAAGTCTCATCACTTTGAGACGCTGTTGTTTTGTACTTTGGAAGTACTATTCTATCTATTATCTTCAAAGAGATATTTAGTGTCTTACCCGATAAGAACTATCTACTGACTTCATTATTTATCATTTAACTCGGCCTTTTTGTCCCGTTAAGTTTTTATCCAGCCATCAATAAGAAAGAAAACTGCAAAATGTTGGTCACAAGCACAAGGTAGCCTCGTTCCGTACAATTCTTTGGCACACATCATAGATTTTAAATCATGATTCTGACACGTGTAAATCCATCATACGCAACTATTGAGTTTAAGATATATGATATAGTAATGATAACATATAGACATCACAGAGTACACAACGGAAGACTTAGAACATAACATTAATTAACTAACTGAAATAAATGCATAACGTACCTCTAGCAAATGGTTAGATCTCTTGAACAAAGAAGAGGAAATGGTTTAAAGAGTTGTCCCTTACCGTTTTACAACTCAAACCAATTTGTGTAAGAATAATGTCTTACAACCACAGTTTTGTACACACGAATTAACCGCGAATCAAAGCGATTGCTAGATCTAACACAAGCCTTTGTTTAATGAAAAACAAAACCAAAACACCCTATGGGGGGGGGGGGGTTCGGCCGAAATTATGCAAGAGAAGGGAGGAGAGATTTAGGGTTAATTCAATGCACAAAAGTTAACCATAAACCTTAACCCTAGACCTGTATATATAGTGGTAGAATAGCTTGTAGGAAAAGTTAGGGTTTGGGCTTGTGAAATCCCCATATGGCCGACCACTTTAAGGAAGAAAAAGGGAACCCGAATCTTTTCCATTTTTAAGTTATTCACCATATATTCTCTCCTTTTACATTTAACGGTCGTTAGTCATTTATGTTAAATATTTAACGATCGTTAGACAGACTTTAAGTGTAATAATTAATCGTAATCATTAACATTAATTATTAACTTTAATTCTCATTCGCTAATGTGTGCAATCCCGTAGTCACGAGTTAGAATCCGGACATGCACGGTTTTATAAATATATACATATTCCAACAGCTCCCACTTGGATATGTTTACAAAACGTGTAATGACATTTGTTAGCGTCTAGCAACACGCCAATGCCCCCCGGTACAACTCGTGTAAGGTTTTCTGGAGAAAAACCACTTTGATGATTCATCATCATATTCATCCTTTTGTTTCTAATACCATGTTAATAAGAATATCGATCTCACCCATTTCTTAATTAACTATTCTGTTTCTCGCTTTATATGACTGATCAAGATTACCAATTCTTCTGAACATATTCCAGAAGACCTTGGGCATGGCCATGCAAACATCTTGACAACCCTACGAGGGGTCCAGCAGTATTACACTTCAAATAAATTTGAAGGAAATAAATCCTGTTTTGACTACGAGCAGATTTCATACATTTCGCAACACTTCTGAAAACAATCCTTATAACTACCAGTTACGTATAGCGTTAGATTACTTCATAGAAATGTACTACATCCATGACAGTTCTCTGGTATCTCAAGTCAGAGGATAAATATTTATGATGTACTTAATGACTAAGATCCATAAAGTACCATCATGTCGTTGGGATAAGTCCTATACTCAATCCATTGAATATCATATGAAATTAGTCATGCTACACATCAATATACTTTCAAGTATATTCTAGCTAATACTCAGATTTTTCTTAATTCAATATCATTCCCATGTTATTGATCGACAACGGACTATTTAGAATAACTTAAGTTATTCAAGGATTTAAACATGCAAATATAGGATAACATCATAATAAATGAATAATAAACATAACAAAATACTTTATTTCATTTGAATAATAATGTTTACAATATCTTTTATCCAAATACTAAATAAATCAATGCATGATAATTCTTAGTTAATGAATTTTTGCCTCAAGTCATGATAATCATACTTGTTGACAGGGCATAATTTCAACTAACTTTGATCTATAGGAATTTTGAGAATACTTATTTTAAGAATTCAATAAGTGATTTTTTTGTATGTGTTTACACATATCTTAATATTGTCATAACATTCCATAAGATGCGTGACAACCTGAACCACCTTTTATGACAATCATCTTTCAAAAAATTTTAATTTTTAAAGTATTCTTTTGTTCTTTAATATATAATGCAACTATGCTCTTAGTTGAGCATAACTAGTCAACATGGTCATCATGAAGTATACCATGACTAGAATTGAGTGTCATCTCAATTATACTAGCATCATTGTGTACAACAATATGCTCTTTAAACATCCGTAAACTTTGAACAGTTATAGTGTAATGTTGGTGCCTACCAAAACTCAAGTTTGTTGGCAATGACAATTATGAAACAATTGCCATTTTTTCATCCATAGAAGCTAGGAGCATCTCCAGACCGTGGAATGTGATTCTAAATCCAAACATATTCCTTTTAAAATATTTATTACACTAAAAACTTTTAATGTTGTCAAATCATCTTGTAATCAAGCATGACACAACAATCTTATTCACAACATGATGTACATGATGAATCTTCAAGTTAGACTTTAAGATCTTATCATATATCCATCATGTTCTATTAGACTCATTTATTTACCGCATATGTTTATCGTAATAAACATATATCACAAGGTTTTATGTCTTATTTTTCAAATCTTACAAACGAAGTTTCATTCTCAACTAAAACTTAATTTAGGTGGAATGTAGTTGCCCATACAACATATAAGATTTAAGAAAATAAAAATAATACTCCCACTAGCTTTCAGGAATACTTATGAGCAATCTTATTTTAATTATTAAATCAAACATGGATTCAATTTTAAATATAAGAATCATCTCCTAGATGCATGCATATATCCATTCATGGATTCTTGCAGTCTGTACATATTCAAAGATTATTTGAATTCATAAAAACTCCTTTGTATTACTTATCGTCCTCGCAAAATTAATTCCAGAACAAAGAGTTTTGATATTCATTGTCAAAATTTCATATTAATGAAACTAAGTATGACAATTATAATCTTTATACTTCTATTTAATGTGTTTAGGAAAGAATATTCAATCATAGTTAATTGCTTAAGTATGATTAATATTATTATCACTAGACATACATTAAATACGTGTACAATATTGTCCATATGATTTCTACACAAGGATTTAAACCACTAGGGTTTTCATCCTTTGAAGAAAATCATCTTCATTAAGATAAACCAAGTTTCTAAAGTTGATTATCTTTATGGACAACATCTCTACATTCATAGTATGATTGATTTACCACAATTCAACATTTGGTAAATTCATCATTATGATTAACAGGCTTACCATGATCCTGTAACTCATATCCCTCATCATATTAAATATCTGAGATATCCTTACGGATCTATGAATGACAATTCCATCATATTGAGGTCTATCGTTTACATGTTTAGCCTCATCATGATATTTGCTAGTGTATTTTAGAAGATTATGTATTTTGTAATTTAATCTTTCAAGATCTAAACAAAACTCCCACTTGCCTTTACCAATTTAAAGATTACCTTTAAATAGTTTAGCAAGTAGAGCAACAATACATTGTTCTCTTTTGGGATATTACAAAACACATTGACAGTTCCTGACATTAGTTTGTTACAACTCACTTTACAAGTAGTTTAACAAATTTAGAACTTCATTATAAGACTTAATGTGATTCATCACATTCCATAAAAAAATGATGTCTTATTAATCTTCTAGGTTGGACTCTTATTGAGTATATTCAATCTATACTCAATCTACTAACCTTGATAACGTTTGGAAGAAACTATAGTTATCTTGAATCAAACAATGCCAATAGATTTTGATTCTTCTAATTGAACATACCATAAAACTATGGTATTTCATTAAAATTAATTATGTAAGAAAATCTAACAATATTTAAGATAACCATCTACTCTTTGGCTTACCTATTTACCAACAAAGTAAAACTTAATGGTACAATAGAATTACCAAGTCAATTGCATGCATTATAACTCAAGTATTCTTGACCAAGTCGAAAAAACATAACAGTTATAATCCCACTGTAGGTTATAAGTCATTGATCAACTCATTGACTTCATGCAAATGTCTTAAAAACATAGCAAGTTAACGTCTTACTTTATATTGTAAGTCTTTTATTAAAAAACTTCATGTTTGCGACTTTACAAAAAAATCATAAACATGTATAATTAAAGTAATTATGAACACCACCTCGGGTTTCAATTAATAATTTCAAGTTAATATATACTACATATATTTAAGTCATTCAACGAATACATAAATACTTAAAATCAAAGTAGTATTAGATTACTTCGTTTAATTATGTCATTCCATGAAATGTTCAACGTAAGAAACTGCAAAATCATCCATGCTCGTTCTCACGACACGTGGATATTTTACCTTGGGCTACAATCTAGTTGACGTTCTCACGTAACATAAATTGTAACTACAAGTGTTTCTTAAATATTGAATGACATAAATATTTAAAGTGGTCTTTGTTATCATCTTGACACATGTTCTTAATAGGGCAATCATACACTTTTAAATGTATAATTCCTATTAGAACGATACTCTCTTACCTCGCGGTCAAGAGAATCCATTTAAATCATATTTATATGTGTTGTACCTTGCACACAATAAAGATTTCTCCCACTTGTGCATGTAACAACTTCATGTAGCAGATAAACAACACAACAAACATTTGTTTATTTGATTAATATGATTTGTGTCATAGATATAACAAGTAGATGTAGGACTATATTGTTTAGTAAGGAAACGCACATGACTATCCTTAAAAACATAAGTGTCTACAATTGGAAAGTAATTATCTTTGAAGATAATCTGGGTTACTACACAGGAAACAAAGCTTGTAGCTCCCACTGAATTAGAAATCATTATAACAACTTCTTATTCAGTAATGCAACACAAATGCTCCCACTGAATTTGACAACATTGTAAGTGTTTCATAACTAGTGAAAACAACTTGCTTGCCTTTTACTTTCCTACACCTTTAAAGAACCATAAGTAATCATTACTAAGGTACTAAAAGGTGTATTCTACTCTATGAATGATGGGTTATCCACCAATGTTATTAACTTGAAAAATTGGGTATGCAATTTATTCCTTAACAGACCTACCATCCCCATACTGGTATGTAGCACCTTTAAAGGCTAAAGCAAAACAACTAGATAAATTTTTCTAGTTTGCCTTTTACTAATTTTCGCGGTAATTAGTCTAGCTTCTAATTTAGTAACTCATATACATGTTTTCCAGTTAACCAACATTCATGTTTGTTACAAAAGGATTCATTCACCAAATGAGGGTAATGAAATCTTTATGGAAAATAGATGTGCAATTCATTGCTATGAGTTACATTAGAATTTAGAAAATTCAAATGTTCCTATTATACCTTTCTCATTCATGAAAAGGAATAGGATCGAGTCTCATTCTTCTCCCATGAAAAAGAGACTTTGTTTATCTTTTCGGTAAATTATTCTCGATCAAACATTTGTTTGAAAGCAAAATGGATCAATTTACTTATAAAAGACTAAACCACGTTTACGGTTAAATGTTGCATTAATACATTTAAAAGAATTACAAATTTCAATTTTAGTATTTTCAATAATTAACCTTTCCAAGAAAATTAAATACCCATGGTTCATAAACATATAACCATTTAATTTTCGCTGAAAACTAGGATCCAAGTTGACATAGTTTCATCACATCAGTTGATCTGCTAGTAATGAAATTATTCAAAATGGTACGAGTCGAACCTCAATTGCCAATTTTCAAATTGCAACTCCTAGATTTATGGGATTTACATTTAGCCAATTTCAATTGCCATGTAAACATGTTTTATCCCCATCTTATGCCTTGAGTTGCCAATTCTCACTACGAAACTCAATTAAGTTGTCCAACTTAAGAAACTACAAAATCATCCATGCCCGTTCTCACGTCACGTGGATATTTTACCCTTTGATTACGATCTAAATCACGTTCTCACGCAAATAAAAGGTAGTCTCAGGTGTTTCCGTTTCATTGGATGGCATATAACTTAAATTAAGAGTAATAAATTTGATTTTTGGTGTCAAATCAAATATGTACAAAGATGTCATGCATTCATCTTCGTAGCATAAGGTTTTATTAAAACAGTCGCATCCTTGTTTTAATGTTTAAGCTTTTCATCATCAAACTTTAATCGAGGTATTGGTTACACCAATTAAAGAATTACCTTTAATTACCACTATATCCTACTGCTGCATGAGTCATAAGACCCAAGTTATTCGGATAATTACCACAAAAGTAGCGCGTAGAATTTAAGGTAAATTCACCCTTAAGATTTTATGCACATTCATAGGAATACTTGGTAGCTCCATTAAGACGCACAAACGAGCGGAGAATTAGGTCAACGCGAAGCATATTACATACTCTCATCTTTAAGGTCACAATTTAATGCGTACCAACCTTGTACCCATCACATAGTTTGTCATTAATGGTTGAGCCGTTCTAACTATTTTGTGCATAAACATTAATCAATTAAACGTGTACGACTACTATTCTTAAAAATACATGTTTCACCATTGTTTAGATCAATTTATTTTTCTTATAAAATACCCTTGTTACACAAAACAAACAAGCAAGTATTTAAAAAATAAACATATAAATAATGAATACATAACATAATAATTAGTCATGCATATCAAATAGCCAAATGCAAACCTTCTGATAAATCCTATTAATAATCAATTTTAGATCTGTCAACATGTATATGTCTAATTAAGACTTTAACCCGTTTTCAGCAATGTACAAGGTGAGCCACATGCATCGATTCATCGATTGCGCAAGTCAAAATTAAAACATATACCACATAGCACATAATTGATTTAATAATAATGATTTGAGATCTACCCCAATTTTAGATCTATCAAAAATTTAGTGTATATCACTCTTGCAAGTAAAACATACAATAAAAGCAGATCCATGACAAAACATGCATGTATTTATCGTAGATATACACTTAACAATTAATGCAATTAAACAAGAGTTACGCAATTTAATACACTTAAAATTGCATGCAACATAGGGTTTTCTAATCAATTAAAAACAAAAGTTTACGAAACCCTAATTAAGGCACACAAAAATACGCCCCCCAAAAATTAGGGTTTAGGTTTTGCAAACCCTAGATCTACACATACAATTAATAACACAATACATTTATTTGTTTTATGTGTTTCAGTAATTAATTACTTATTATACAAGGCTCGTGTTGCCACTATTGAGTTTAAGATATATGATATAGTAATGATAACATATAGACATCACAGAGTACACATCAGAAGACTTAGAACATAACAGTAATTAACTAACTGAAATAAATGCGTAACGTACCTCTTGTAAATGGTTAGATCTCTTGAACAAAGAAGAGGAAGTGGTTTAAAGAGTTGTCCCTTACCGTTTTACAACTCAAACCAATTTGTGTAAGAATAATGTCTTACAACCACAATTTTGTACACACGAATTAACTGCGAATCAAAGTGATTGCTAGTTCTAACACAACCTTTGTTTAATGAAAAACAAAACCAAAACACCCTATGGGAGGGGGGTTCGGCTGAAATTATGCACGAGAGGTTAATTCAAAGCACAAAAGTTAACCATAAACCTTAACCCTAGACCTGTATATATAGTGGTAGAATAGCTTGTAGGAAAAGTTAGGGTTTGTGCTTATGAAACCCCCATATGGCCGGCCACTTTAAGGAAGAAAAGGGGAACCCGAATCTTTTTCATTTTTAAGATATTCACCATATATTCTCTCCTTTTACATTTAACATTCGTTAGTCATTTATGTTAAATATTTAACGATCTTTAGACGGACTTTATGAGTAATAATTAATCGTAATCATTAACTTTAATTCTCATTCGCTAATGTGTGCAATCCCGTGGTCACGAGTTCGAATCCGGACATGCACGGTTTTATAAATATATACATATTCCAACAACAACTGCTAACTAAAGGTGTTATTATGTCTCTATAAAAATGTTTAGAAGAATATAAATAACACTTGATTACGGTAATAGAAGGGCCATGTCTCTAGAACAACTTCTTTTATGGGGTTACTTTTGTGAAAACTTATTTCAAGTTTTAAGTCCCACATCGTGTGAGGCAAAGAACTTGGGCTTATTTATATAGTGTGGACATAAAATATTGAAGAGTTTTTCTTTATAAGTGATTAGGGGTGTTTGTGTAAGCTTATTTATGTTGGTTGGTGAGTCTCCCAGAACAGGGTAAGATAATCAACTTCAGCAGAAACAAGCAACTATTCAGCAGAAACAAATACCACTAAGTGGTTACCGGATATCACTTGGAATCGTGTGATCACTTTCCAAAGTAAACTATTCGACCCTAATGCCTGGGTTACATGAATATCTACTTGGGATAAGACCAAATGCAGTTATGGAATTAGGCACAATTCTCTAACCCTTGCGCTTATAAGTGTTTAGAGTTTTCTGTATCTCTGTCATGCATAATCAAATATCCTATTTATAGGATAATACTCTTGACTATTCCGATGGAATTATGAGTATTAATCGGCCCATTAATAGCCTCATAATTATCCCCATTATAGCCGTTAGTGGTTACATGACCAATTAAACGTGGTCATTATGCAGTTGTAACTGCCACTTGAATAGGTCAAAGCCCGTTATAAGCAGTACTATCATCAGTACTTTCATAGCACTATCAGTGGAAACACACTGCTTCAGTGGAAACACTGCTTATCAGTGGAAACCACAAGCAGTACTTTCCACAAGCAGTACTTTCTACTAGCACTACCAATACAAACCACTATTAGAGTCAGGGTGTTCATGGACCTTATGGGTGTACACTCCGTACCTCCTAACCCATTACAAGGTGTGAACTAATCCCACAAGTGCACTAAATTTTCCAACAATCCTCCTCAAATTTAGTTCACTTCCTTTGCATGAAAAATAAACATCAAGCAAAACATGTGCATAAACGAAAATGTCCTGAGGATTGAATTTCCATCTTAGTAAATTACACGTTCAAATATTCGAGAATCAGGGTGTTCTAAGAATTGAACCCTTCAACACATTTGAATACCTGAAGATGAAATAGACACAAGTTTTCAAACACTTAAAAGCTCCTGACACTATACAAGCCATGTGTCCATATCCAAATTCATAAATGTTGTAAAAGCTAAAGTCCAAAGCTTCCTGAAGCAGCAAAACTTCAACATTTACATAGGTGGTTCCTCTTTATTCATGCTCCTGCCAAACACTTTTTCAAAGAAAATTAACCATTAAGAAGTAAAGACTTCATCCTCCTTTCAGCAGGTTCTGAGCACAACCTTGGGATGTAAATAAAACATGTGCTCCAGTCCACTGAATGTTCAGCTTTCCACATTGAACTCAGCTCCCAAGTTTCCTTAGGAGGGAGTTGGGTGTCCTAGCATTCAGTGACTAAGTTGGACTTAAACCCATCCCTTTAGCAGACTTTATAACCAAGTCTCTAGCCAGTCCCTTAGTCAAGTGATCAACTAAGTTCTGTTGAGATCTAACAAACTCTATAGATACCACCCCATTCATGATAAGCTCACGAATCATGCTATGCCTGACACCTAAGTGTCTAGAATTACCATTGTACATCTGGCTATAAGCCTTAGCCAATGTAGCTGCACTATCACACCGGATAGAAATAGGTGCTATAGGTTTAGGCCACAATGGAATCTCAAGAATCAAGTTTTTCAACCATTCAGCTTCTTTACCAGCAGCTGCTAAAGCCACAAATTCAGATTCCATTGTTGAACTGGTGATGCAAGTTTGCTTCTTGGATGCCCAAGAAATTTCACCTCCACCAAGTAGGAATACCCAGCCACTGGTAGATAGGGATGGCAACGGGTCGGGTTCGGGGCGGGTTTTAGTGAACCCGTACCCGTACCCGTTTATAATATCCAAACCCGAACCCGCCCCAATACCCGATGGGTACCCGATTATTATTATCCATCGGGTTATCGGTTTTCCCCGCGGGTATCGGTTATCCCCAATTAAAATCATCGTTGTACAACTCAACCTAAAAAACCAAAACACCCTAATATATTCAAAGTTTTTAGAAGTTAAAGAAAACTACTTCAATATTCGTAATGTTTGAAGATTAAAGAGTTAATGTGTCATGTGTGTGAGAGTTAAAGTGTCAAGCGTAAGTGTTAAATGAATAGTTTAAATTACCAAGATATATGCTATTAAGGAGTATAGTATAAAAAAAAATTGTACAAGGTTAAGAGCTAAAAACTTATTAGGACCTTATATAAATTAGCAAAAACAACGGGTACAAATTCGGGTATACGGGTACGGGTAAACGGGCGGGTATTACTAGAACCCGTAACCGAACCCGTACCCGAAAAGAAAAGAATATATCTACCCGAACCCGTATCCAAACCCGCGAACCCGCTCCCGAACCCGACCCAACCGGTTCGGGTTTCGGTTTTCCCCATCGGTTTCAGGTGCTTTTGCCATCCCTACTGGTAGACGAATTGTCTTCAGTGTTACTGATCCAACTTGCATCAGTGTAACCTTCCAACACTAATGGGTAACCAGTATATGAGAGACTATAATCCATAGTTCTCTTCAAATACTTCAGTACCCTCTGAACTGCTTGCCAGTGATGAGCACTAGGATTACTAGTATATCTGCTCAATTTTCCCACTTCAAAACCAATATCAGGCCTTGTACAAGTCATGGCATACATCAGGCAGCCAATTACCCTAGAATAATCAAGTTGAGATACAGCCTTGCCATGATTAGGCATCAGCTTCTCACAAGTATCCATAGGTGTACTCACTGGAGTACAATCAAAGTAATTGAATTTCCTCAGCACCTTCTCAATATAATGAGATTGAGAGATAGAAATTCTTTTACTTTCATGTTTAATCCTTATACCAAGGATAACATCAGCCTCCCCCATGTCCTTCATGGAGAACCTTGACGACAAAAATTCCTTTGTCAGGTCAACCTGATTTTGGTCACTGCTAAAGATCAACATGTCATCAACATATAGACAAATGATGACTCCTTTACCAGAATCATCAAATTTGCTATATACACATTTGTAAGCTTGGTTAAGAACATAACCACTAGACAAAACCACTTCATCAAATTTTTGATGCCATTGCTTAGGTGCCTGCTTAAGTCCATAAAGAGACTTAATCAGTTTACACACCTTGTTTTCATTGCCAGGCAAGATGAAGCCCTGAGGTTGGTTCATATAGACCTCCTCTTCCAATTCACCATTCAAGAAAGCTGTCTTCACATCCATCTGATGAATAACCAGATTGTGAATTAATGCAAAGGCAATCAGCAGTCTTATAGTACTGATACGAGCTACAGGGGCATAAGTATCAAAATAGTATATTCATGACTTTTGTTTAAAGCCCTGAATAACTAATCTAGCCTTGAAATTTTCAATAGTTCTATCCACCTTCATTTTCCTTTTGAAAATCCATTTGCAACCCAGAGGTTTGCAACCTAGTGGTAGATCAACCAACACCCAAGTGTTGTTGCCCATGATGGAATCCATCTCATCATTGATTGCTTCTTTCCAGAAAGCAATATCCTGGGACTTCATTGCTTCTGTTAGGAATTAGAAATTCCCGGTATTAAAGAGTCGGTCACCTCAAGTATATGTAATCGTTAGAAAGCTCGTAGTCGTAGTTCTTTTAAGTTAAGTAGTAATTTAGTTAAGTAACACCGTGGAGGACGGACGGGTCTTTACCCACTGTATGCCTGATCCACAGCCCGTAGTGTGGCGTTTTATGTAAGACTATAAATACTCTCTACCTTCCAAGGTAGAGAGTTGGAGCTCATAATAATATCTTTCACTTTCTCTCACTAAGTTCCCTAAACCTCTAACTTTCTCTCTCTAGAATTCCATCTTATACGCCACCTTGTGTTATGGTTTGATGTGTATGTGAAAAGTTAATATCTTACAATTGGTATCAAGAGCCATGGTTAGATCATATCTTGCACATCTTTGGATTTATAGTGGTTTTTAGGTGGTTTTTGAGTTTGAAAAAGTTTAGTGGTTTTTGCATCATTTGATTGATTTCTTGTGTTAAAGTTTGAATTTTGTTGGTACTTTTATGTTTAGAATCATCAAAAGTGTTTAGGTTTTCATTTGGTAAGCTTGAATCATCTTGGTTGGGTTGTTTTTGGATTGAAAAGTGAAGGTTATTTGGTTTTTCAAGTTAGCGACTTAGCTCTCGGACTTGTTTTCTTGGTAGCGACTTACTTCATAGTTTTGTAGCGACTTACAGTTATAAAAGCTAGCGAGTTAGAGCTAGCGAGTTAAAGTACAAGTAGTGGAATCTCCACTACGGTTAGCGACTTGTGGTAGCGAATTAGTCTGTAGCGAGTTGCTCTTTAGCGACTTGCATATCTAGCGACTTGTGTAGCGAATTACTGCACAAATTTGGCTAGCGACTTAGTCTGTAGCGAGTTACTACTTAGCGACTTGCTCTTCTGTTGGCGACTTGGGATTCTAGCGACTTAGACGTGTAGCGAGTTAAGGGTTAGCGACTTAGTGAACTAATTTCTAGCGACTTAGTGCATTATTTGGTAGCGAGTTAGCACTTTATCATCTAGCAACTTGAGTGATTGTTTACGGTTTTCTCTTGATTTAGTAAAATCCCGTGAAAGAATCTATTTCCCGGTTTAATCATAGAGTTATAAAATCCCGTAAAATCTGTTAACATGTCTACCAACATTCCCACTGTTCCCACTGTCATCTCCACTGTTGCCGAGGATGTTCAAGCAGCTGGCTCAGATACTCGTCCACCAATGCTTGACAGAACTGACTACGATTCTTGGGCTCAACGAATCAGATTGTATTGTCTTGGAAAGGAAAATGGTGTAAACATTCTCAAATCCATTGATGAAGGACCATATCGGGTTGAAACGACTAGAGACATACTTGATACTAATGAAGATGGTACTCCTGTCTACGGAATGGACAGACCTAAGATGTACAATGAGCTTGATAATGAGGAGAAAAAGAGATTCGATGCAGACATCAGGGCTTCAAACATTGTTCTTCAAGGTCTTCCTAAAGACATCTACAAGCTGATCAATCATAACACTGATGCAAAGGCTGTTTGGGATAACGTTAAGATGCTTCTCTCAGGTTCAGAATTAACTATGGAAGACAGGGAATCCCAACTCTATGATGAATTTGAGCACTTCAAGATGAAACCAGATGAGAGTGTCTATGAGTACTATGTGAGATTTCATAAGTTAGTGAATGACATGAGGAACATCAAGATGACTATGCCTAACATTCAGTTGAACTCAAAGTTTGTGAACAACATGAATCCCGAATGGCACAAGTTTGTCACATCTGTGAAACTCACTAAAGGATTGAAGCATACAAACTATGAGCAACTCTATGCCTTCCTCCTTCAGAATGAGAGACATGCTATGTTTGAAAAGTTGATTCTCAATCAGTTCAAAACCAACCAGGGTGAGACAAGTTCGTCTAATGACTCAACAGCTTTCTACTCAAACATTGGAATCACAACCAAAGCATCACAAGTCATACCCTTGGGTAATGGTAATCACAAACTCATCCCTGATCCTCAGTACAAACAAGCTGATGCTGATGCACACATGGGTAACATCATTAATCAACTTGCTCTTCTCATCAGTCAAAACATGAATTCTCTCCCACAAACCAACAACAACCTCAGAACTGCATCTAACCCACATAATCAAGCCACTGTCAAAGATGGAAGGATCGTGGTGCAACCAGTTCAGGAAAGACAGTATGATCAGGGAAGGGGTGGTGCTGGTAGAGGATATGTGGGCAACCAGAATCGAGGAAGAAATGGTAACCAAGGTCAAGCTAAGACAATCAAATGCTACAACTGTGGTGGTGAAGGACACATTGCAAGGAACTGCACATCTCCAAAGCGCCCACAGAATGCTGATTACTTCAGAGATAAGATGTTGCTGGCACAAGCTCAGGACAATGGTGCTGCGTTGGATGAAGAGGAATTGCTGTTTCTTGCTGAGGGCAATGCCAAGACCTATGATGCAGATGTGGATGAGCAGCCTGTTCAGGAGATAGGTCACAATCATCAGAACGCCTTTCAAGTCGCTGACTGTGATGCATACGATTCTGATGTAGATGATGGACCTACTGCACACACAATCTTTATGGCTAGCATCTCTCCAATGGCTTCTCCCAAGATCTCTTCTTCACCACAAACTGGCCCATCCAGGGACAAACTCATCTCTGAGGTATTAAAGCTATATGATGATGCTGATGTGCAACAGATGCATGACAAAGTACAACCAACCGAAACTTTTGAATCAAATATTGAAAATACGGGTAATATCAATATTGTCCCATATGATCAATATGTGAAACAAAGTGAAAGTGAAGTTGTACCTAGTGATGCATCTTCTGCAGTCAACAATGACTATGTTTTTGATGAATTCACTGCATGTGCTCCTGATGATTCCATTATCTCTGAACTAAATGCATATAAGGAACGTGTTGCCATTTATGAACAACGTGCAAAATTTGAGTTGACCACTCGTGAGCAGGAAATGGATGACCAAGTACGTACAGTAATTAGAAAAAGTAATTTTAGAGAAGAAGTATTGAAACAAGAATTAAATTCTTTGCAAGAAAAACTTTCTAAAACAGCTAAGCAAAAACAAGAACTTCAAGAAAACGTGAAAATGCTTAAGCAAGAATTTAATGCAAAAGAATCAAAGCTCTTGAGAGATTTTTCTAATCTGAAAACTTTGAAAAACAAACTTGAAAACAAGTTGTACATACAAGGAAACACCATTCAGACTGCTCACATGGTCACCAAACATCGAGTCTTAAGCGATAAGCATAGCATTCCCCTTGTTGAGGAACCAAATCCAGAGGTAATCAAAAAGGCTAGAAATACTCAAAAGGTGATTTATGATGGAAATGAAATTCTTAAGCCTAGGCAGAAACCTAGTTGCGTTGAGTGCACTGAGGAAGATAAGAAATCAGATGAAGTCACTAGGGAAAGGATGAACAAAAAACTAGATGACCCCAAATGCAAAGAGAAGAACATAAATATCACTCCTCATGATTATAAGAAGGAAAACTGGATTGCATTAAACAAGTTTAAGCCTCAGACTTTGTTGACTCCCGAACAAGTCTTCTGGAAAATGGATTTAGATAAGCAGAAAGCCGAAAATATTGTAGAAACAAATCCTCCACTTTGGAAAATGCCTAAAGCTACTGTGTATCCTCCTAACACACCAATGCACCTTGTTCCTAGAACAATTGCCACTAAAAGCAATATCTTAATTAGCCAATACGTTATTTTTCAACTATTTGTTGATTTTGAGAAAACTTGCAAGAAAAGGATCACACCCACTGGCATAACTGAAGGAGAAAGGGGTTTTGAACAAATGAAAGAATGTTATTTAACTGAGGTCATGCCCTTCTTTAAACTTTTAAAGGATCACTTTGAGAGTCTTAAAAAGGGGATAGAAACAGACATTAAGGGAATGGAAAAGGAATTTGATGCAATAATAGTTGAAATTAGTGATTATGAGCGTGCATTAAAATATAATGAGATCGAGAGGAAGAACCTGCATACATTGAATGAGAATCTTATTACTGAATGTGTTGCTCAAGATGTCTTTTTCACTGCTTCAAATTGCTCTATTAATGCTTCCAAATTTCATGAACTATCTGTGGCCCTGAAAGTCTCCCATGATCGTGTCATTGAGCTTGAAAAAACTAATTCTAAACTTAATGAGAAAATTGAACTGGATGATCATGACAATTTGGTTAAACATTTTTCTAAACTAGAAGTTGAGTATTTTAATCTACAACTAAAATATCAACATCTCAAAGAAAATGTCAAAACTTCAAATTTCAAGACATCTTCAGATGTTCCAGAGTTTGATGCAGTTTTTCAAATAAACAAACGAGATGAACAGATTCATGCTCAGTGTAACACGATCAGAAAGTTGAAAGTCCAAATCTCTCAATTGAAGGGTCAAACGAACAATATGACAGGTTCCCAAATGCCTCCTTCTTTAGATTCTCAGAATTCTCAAACGTTTCATCTTCAAAACCTAGTAAATGCTTTACAAAAGGAAAACGAAAGTTTCCTTGAAGAGAATGAAAAGGTTAAACGTCATTTCAATGAGTTGTTTGAATCAATTAAAGTCACTCGTAACAAAAACAACGAACAAATAACTTCATTGCAAAAGGAAATTGAGAATCTGAAGAGTCAGGTAAAAGGGAAAATGCCAATGATCAATGCGGAGAATGTTGTATCTAAGGTTCACTCTGGTAATAAATCTACTTTATCTGTGACATATGTCCCCCCTCACCTAAGGAACAACAAACTTGCCATTCAAACATATTTCTCATCCCTTAAGGATTGCTTAGAATGCCTGCGTGAGATTGTTGAAGAGGATAAGCTAGAGAAACCTCATGATAATGCAATTGGACATGCATGCTTATATGCCAAACGATCTCAAGAAATCTTAGAATGTTTGATCACTATATGCCCAAAGACATTAGGTGAGAGAGTTAACCCCTTGATTCCATGCTCAATGCCTAAGGCCAAACATGACATGCACTCGATTCCCAATAGTTTGAATGTGAGGAGTAGTGCACCAGTGAGTAGTTCAGATTTTAGATCTGTCAATACTAGGAAAGTGAACTCAAATGTGCCTTCTAGGAGTACTAATCTCAGTACCTCTAATGTTAAGAAAGTGAACCTGAGTGCACCTGCATGTAGTTCAGATCCCAGCACATCTAAACAGGTGGTGCAAAGAGTAGTAAAACAAACTAATGATCCCATTCCCTCTACAGGAGTAATCAGTGACATTAAAGGGAGCAGGTCAAAGTCTCAAGACAATACAAGGAATGATAGGACCTCTCAAGCTAAGAATGTGCACTGGAAGAGAGTAGAAGAACAATCTAGGAACCTTAAGTTTGAATCGAATAAAACGAATCGTGTTGATTCTAGTATTAGCCATAGGCGTACTGTAATTAATTCGAATTCTGGTGCTATTTGCAAACCTTGTACTGATGATTGCTTGAATTCTGTTTCTAATCATGAATGTGATGTTAATGTTTTGCCTAATGATGTTAATTGTCCAGTTAATGTTGTTAATGCTAAAATTCATGCTAAAAAGGCTAAAAGGCAAAAGCGAAAGAGAGTTAGAAAACAATGGATACCCACAGGAAGAACATTCAGCAGAATAGGCTTTTATTGGATACCTGTTGGTCATAAGACTAATCAGATAATGCCTACTAGAAAATGGATGCCTACTGGTAGAACTATGCCCTTAAGAAGTGGTCACACTGTAAATAGGACTAATACAGACACTAGTATTGCATCTATTCACAATGATTCCATTACTTCACTGTCTGATATGAATGCTTCTATTTCTGATGTGGGTGGTCCAACTGTTGCTACTAACCAAATGGAACCCATTCTTGCATGGGGATCCCAAATATCCAGTTATCCATTCTTGTCTGTGTTCAACTGCAGATCGTTCAAATCGTTCTGTGGTACCTGGACTCAGGCTGTTCCAAGCATATGACTGGAGACCGGTCACGGCTCATGAACTTCGTGAGCAAATTCATCGGGACTGTTAGATTTGGTAATGATCATTTCGGTGCTATTATGGGTTATGGAGATTATGTTGTTGGTGATAGTGTCATCTCCAGAGTGTATTATGTGGAAGGTTTAGGTCATAATCTGTTCTCTGTTGGTCAATTCTGTGATTCTGATCTAGAAGTGGCCTTCAGAAAACATACCTGCTTTGTTAGAGATCTTAATGGTAAGGAACTGTTGAAAGGAACTCGTGGCTCAAACCTTTACACTATCTCTATCGATGACATGATGAGAGCTTCACCAATATGCTTGTTATCAAAGGCTTCAAAAACAAAGTCATGGTTATGGCATCGTCGTCTCAATCACTTGAACTTCGGCACCATCAACGATCTTTCCAGAAAGGACTTAGTTGTAGGTTTACCTAGACTAAAGTATGAAAAGGATCATCTTTGTTCAGCATGTCAATTGGGAAAAAGCAAGAAGTATGCCCATAAACCCAAACCTACTAACTCTGTCACAGAAGTTCTTCATATGATTCATATGGATTTATGTGGACCAATGAGGGTGCAGAATATCTTTGGGAAGAAATATGTGTTAGTTGTGGTTGATGATTATTCTAGATTCACCTGGGTCAAGTTCTTAAGGACAAAGGATGAAACTCCTGATATCATCATCAAACTCATCAAACAGCTGCAGGTTAGACTAAACAAAACTGTCAGAATTATCAGAACAGACAATGGAACTGAGTTTGTCAACAAACAACTTAGTGAATTCTATGAAAGCGTTGGAATCAGCCATCAAAGAAGTGTTCCACGAACCCCTCAACAGAACGGTGTAGTTGAAAGACGAAATCGTACTCTTGTTGAAGCTGCTAGAACAATGCTGATCTACTCAAAGGTTCCAATGTTTCTCTGGGCTGAAGCAATTGCCACTGCATGCTACACACAAAATCGTTCCCTGATTCACACCATTCATGGAAAAACTCCATACGAACTTGTCCACAACAGGAAACCTAATCTATCTTTCCTTCGTGTGTTTGGTGCCTTGTGCTATCCAACTAATGAGGGTCAAGACTTGGGTAAACTTAGAGCTAAAGCTGACATTGGAGTATTTGTAGGATATGCACCCAACAAAAAGGGATACCGAATCTACAACAAAAGAACCCGAAATATCATGGAAACAATTCACGTTACGTTTGATGAGCTGACCGGTCAAATGGCTCCTGGACACTCCAGCTCAGGACCCGCACTTCATAACAGTCCTATTGGTTCATCCCTTGTTCCAAACTCCTCTCAAGAAACACCATATGTACCTCCATCAGAAGATGATGTAAAGAAATTGTTTGATCCAATGTTTGATGAACTGTATGAGTCTACTACTAATGAGGTGCTGATCCCTACAACAGAGGATGCTCAGATTCCAGTGAATGAAGTCAATCCATCAGTTTCAATATCTGTAAGTCAAGAAGCACCTGCTGCTGATCCTTCAGTCTCATCAACAAATCATCATTCTTCAAATGTACATCATGGAAATGTTTCTGGCATCAATAATGAAGTTAATCCCTTTGCGACTCCTGAAGATGCTCCATTTGAAAACATATTTGCTACTCCTGAATCATCAGCAAAACCATCTTTTTCAGGAGACATCGACTCAGCTACCTCAGTTCCTCAACAAATGCCACATGAACACCTCAGAAAATGGACTCACGATCATCCATTAGACAACATCATTGGTAATCCCTCTCGTCCTGTATCAACCCGGAAGCAACTCGCAACCGATGCCTTATGGTGCTTCTTCAACTCCGTACTATCTAAGATCGAACCAAAAGATGTTAAAACTGCTATGAATGAAGATAGCTGGTTCAATGCTATGCAAGATGAAATTCATGAGTTTGATCGTCTTGATGTATGGGAGTTAGTACCTGCTCCAGACTGTGCTATGATTATAGCTCTAAAATGGATCTTCAAAGTAAAACTTGATGAGCATGGTGATGTGTTGAAGAACAAGGCTCGATTAGTTGCTAAAGGATATCATCAAGAGGAGGGTATAGACTTTGAAGAATCTTTTGCTCCTGTTGCTCGAATCGAGGCCATCAGAATCTTTCTGGCTAATGCTGCTAGCAAGAACATGGTGGTTTATCAGATGGATGTGAAGACGGCATTTCTAAACGGAGATCTTAAAGAAGTCGTCTACGTCAGCCAACCTGAAGGATTTGTGAATCAAGAGCATCCTACACACGTTTATCGTTTGAAGAAGGCTCTTTACGGTTTAAAGCAAGCTCCAAGGGCATGGTATGATACACTGTCAAAGTTTCTTCTATCAACCGGATTCATCAAAGGAGCAGTTGATCCTACATTGTTCACCAGGAAGTCAGGCAAACATTTGATTCATGTTCAAATTTATGTTGATGATATTATTTTTGCCTCGACTGACCCAATGGAATGTGATCGTTTTTCAAATGAAATGAGTTCAAAGTTTCAAATGTCAATGATGGGACAAATGTCATTTTTCTTGGGATTACAAATTTCTCAAAGTCCCGGAGGCATTTTCATAAATCAATCTAAATATGCAACAGAGATTCTAAAGAAATTTGGATTTGATTCAAGTGACCCTGTTGACACCCCCATGATTGACCGAACCAAACTAGATGAGGACCTCTCAGGGATCATGATTGACCAAACGAAATATAGGAGTATGATTGGATCCCTGATGTATCTCACTGCTAGTAGACCAGACATTTTGTTCTCTGTGTGCATGTGTGCTAGATACCAGGCTAAGCCTACTAAAAAGCACCTTGAAGCAGTTAAACGGGTCTTTCGGTATCTCCAAGGAACCATCAATATGGGACTATGGTACCCGAAGGACACCGGTATGTCACTAACGGCCTATGCAGATGCTGATCATGCAGGTTGTCAAGATACACGTCGAAGTACGTCAGGAGGTGCTCAGTTTTTGGGTGATAAGCTTGTGAGCTGGTCTTCAAAGAAGCAAATGAGTACTTCTATTTCCTCTACAGAGGCTGAATACATAGCCATGTCATCTTGTTGTGCTCAAATCTTATGGATGAGATCTCAATTATCTGACTATGGCTTTGAATTCAACAAAATCCCTCTGTACTGTGATAATAAAAGTGCTATTGCTCTCTCATGCAACAACGTTCAACACTCAAGAGCAAAGCATATCGACATTCGACATCATTTCATCAGGGAACAAGTGGAAAAAGGTGTGGTGGAACTATACTTTGTGAGGTCTGAATATCAGTTAGCAGACATCTTCACCAAAGCTCTTCCAAGAGAACGTTTTGAGTTTATTCTTCCACGTCTTGGTTTGAAAAGCCTTCAACCAGAAACACTCAAACGTCTTCAGGAGGAAGACGAGGAGTAAAGGTCTATCTTCATCTACCTTTTGTAAATATTTATTCGAAAAACAAAATAGAAAAATATAAAACCTTCAAAATCCATAAAAATCTGAAAAATTCGAAAAAAAAAAAAAAAAAAAAAAAAAAAAAAAAAAAAAATCTTCAAAAAAATATTGTCATTTTTGTCATGTTTCTTCCGGTTCGATAATATCTACGGTCTTTGTGCTGTCATTCAAAGAATGACACGGGTCTTTAGATGTTGTTCGAATTCTTAAAAAAAAAAAAAAAAAAAAAAAAAAAAAAAAAAAAAAAATCAAAAAATCAAAAAATATTTTTTGGGAGAAAGAGAAATGGTTTATTGTCATTTTCAGGCAATAACCCGGTTTTAAAAGAAAGAACAGAGCCATGTTTCACCATGTTTTTCAAATTCAATGCTCTGATTCTATAAACATTTATCTGCTGAAAACCAAATGCTTTGAAAAATAACTCAAACTCTATTTTTGATAATCATCAGGACTTATTTGTCAAAATCTCTATCTCTCAATCAACAACCTACGTCATTGATTGAGGGGGAGAATGATTTCAATTAAATTAAAAAGTTATTTGGCATTAAAATTGTTTTCAAAAGATATACATGCATGTTTTATAAATGGAGTTTAAAGTCTCAAAATCCGATCCGTATCAGTTAAAACACTTTCACAATCAAGTCACAATTCTCCTTAAAAGCTTTCAAAATCAATTTAAATCTATACGAGATCACAAATTTCAAATGATTTGATAATTGTGATCGGGGGAGAATGTGTGATTTAAATTGGATTTAAACTGATAATTAGGTAAATGGTTATAATAGGATGTACATGCTATCCCGCCCACATGTGACAAACGATTTCAATTTTTTCAATGCACATGTTGAGGGGGAGCATCTATCTTAAAACCTTTGACTTAAAACGTGATCATTTATCCCAATGTGCAGGTTCCCTCTAGTATGTGCAAAACTCTTTTCAAACCTCGAGGCACATATTGAGGGGGAGCAAATTTATGGAAACCTCATCCTTCCCGGAATTGCTGTATCTACTTGATTTGTTGAGGGAAGTGATGTTGATATCTTTTAGAAAATGGTAATCAAAAGAAGTTAATTCTTTCTCCTGCCTCCGTGTGCAAAACATTTTCAATACTTGATGCACATGTTGAGGGGGAGTTCTCGTTCTAAAAATATCAAAAACAATTCAGGTACAAAAAGCTTTGATAATATATCACAAGTATCTGAAATGATTTTCAAATGGTTTTCAATTGGATCCATTGGCAGATGAACAATACCAAATAGACCGACCAACTTTACTTCATGTACGGTGATATAAGGATGATAAGGTTAGGTATGTGCTCCCATGATCCGCCAGAACCGGAGGGATCTACCCAGGGACAATCCACTAGTTAGTGTAGAAGTCCTTAGGTATGATGATAAAAGGAGAAAAATGAGATATGGGAAGAGTGCGGACTAAGACTGAGCTAGTACTGGAATAAACCCAACAAGGTTCTAGCTATGAAGTCTCGGTAAGCACTGAAGGGGTTGAAGAATTAAAAAGAATTGAATGAAAATAGGGTGAAAACAAATAGCCCTCCATTAATTCAACCTTAGGGCAGAAACCGGGTTCACTTCATATGCTACTGATGGTAACATCGGTATTGAAGACAAGACGTCATGGACCCAGTGACGCACTGCACTTCAACTTTCCAAACCACTCAAGTTCCTCTTAAAAGGGCTTGTTTCATTCTCACGGGGAACCGACATTATCTATCGACTTTCTCTTAGAGATGGTTGATATTGAAGAAGGAGACCCTCTCCCTAGTCTCCGTTATAGGATCCAAATATGCACAAATTGAGTCTAGAGCCACGAGATCATCAATAAATCTCATTAGGACACTTTCAATGAAGACTCTCTGTTTCACACAATGTGGAAAGAGAGATTATATCATGAGTCCTACGCATTACCCTTGTGGTATTGCCAGAACATCTGAGTGATGTGTTTACACACTCACAATGAAGATGGAAAGCCTTCTGGAGTCAACATCAAACAAGCTCCTGGTAGGTGGCATGTGTGATCTATTATATGGATCAACCATGTGACAACTGAACAGAAACAATGGGGCGATTCAATTTCTTGAATCAATCCTGGTTCAGGTTAGGGATTGACGGATACCTTTGAAAAACCGGTCTTTGTGCTTATAAACTCTTTTCTTTAGCACATCGTCCGTGTACTCATTTTTTTCAAACCAAAAGGTATTTTTATGATTGATAATTGATTTTTCAATAAAACCTTCGTTGTATTGCAAAAACAATTTCTATTGAGCAATACACGATTGTTTCTCAAATCTCTTTTCATCAATCAGTGGACTTAAAAATTCGCTGGTTCACTCACTCCGTGTTGTCTTCTTTGAGACGTTCCGGTTTGAGAACAGCTAGAACAGCTGCGAAACCCTGTCAAGGAGATTCTTAGGAATCCTACCTGATCACAGGCAGTACTTGTACTGATCAACGGGGAACCGTGGGCCGTGTACCTCAATTCATCGAAAGTGATCAAAGACACTTTCGTGCGATTTGTTGCTAACTGTTGTATGCAGGTACGCCCGACGTTTGCAGCTGATCAGAATGAAGCGGTCAATTCACAGCCGCATGCTCACTTAACACATTCATCTCAAAAGAAATCATGATTAGTGCATCAATGACTCTGATATTTTCACTCCATGCTTCTGCTACGCTGCTGCCAATATCATGATTCAACAAATGCTTCCGCTACTCTGATGAGAAGATATCATGATCCAGAATGTGAGCATGTCGGTCCTAAAGTCACAACATCACAAAATACCAACACCACAAAGGATGTGTCTGAGATTGTTGATAGCTGATGATCTCAAAAGATGGCTCAGAATTATTATCACGTGGATCAGTAAAAGACCTCCACTTGGAATAACCAAACATGCAATGTGAAGAATCAATGACTACGAGCTCAAGAGCAAAGGACTACATCAAGAATACTAGTTCAATTGTTAATGTTATATCTATTTGTATTCTATGTAATATTGGTACATGTTTGAGGTGACCTCCCTTAGGGGGAGATTGTTAGGAATTAGAAATTCCCGGTATTAAAGAGTCGGTCACCTCAAGTATATGTAATCGTTAGAAAGCTCGTAGTCGTAGTTCTTTTAAGTTAAGTAGTAATTTAGTTAAGTAACACCGTGGAGGACGGACGGGTCTTTACCCACTGTATGCCTGATCCACAGCCCGTAGTGTGGCGTTTTATGTAAGACTATAAATACTCTCTACCTTCCAAGGTAGAGAGTTGGAGCTCATAATAATATCTTTCACTTTCTCTCACTAAGTTCCCTAAACCTCTAACTTTCTCTCTCTAGAATTCCATCTTATACGCCACCTTGTGTTATGGTTTGATGTGTATGTGAAAAGTTAATATCTTACAGCTTCTTCAAATGTCTTGGGATCATCCTCAACAATGAAGCAATAGGAGTATTGGTCTGAGACCTCATCCCTGGTACCTTCAACTAAGTATAGTTGAAACTCAGGTCCAAATGACCTTGGAGTCCTGACCCTTTTGCTTTTCCTGAGCACAGGTTCAGGTTGCTGAACCACAACCTCATCAGGGACCACTGATGGTTCATCATCAGGGACCTCTGATAGACCAGTGTCATGAGTTCCATTAGGAATCCTCTGACTTGGTCTAGGGACTGATGAGAATCTATTCTCATCAAAGTCTGCATCCCTTGATTCAATTATTGAGTTAACTGAAACATGTTCATTAGGTTCAATAACATAGAACCTAAAAGCCTTGGAATGCTCAGCATATCCAACAAAGATACAGTCAATGCCTCTTTCACCCAAAGTCTTTTGCTTTGGATTAGGGAGTCTTACAACAGCCCTACAACCCCAGAACCTGAGATAGTTCAGGTTGGGTTTCCTTTTAGTCCAGAGTTTATAAGGGGTAACCTTGTTCCTTTTGTTGGGAACCCTATTTAGCAAATAGAAAGCTGTTAACATAGCTTCACCCCAGAACCATTGACTCAGTCCTGAAAAGGACAACATGGAATTAACCATCTCCTTCAGCACCCTGTTTTTCCTTTCAGAAATACCATTTTGCTGAGGAGTATAAGGAGCAGTCGTTTCATGGATAATTCCAACAGACTGAAAATACAAAGTATCCATGTACTCACCACCCCTATCAGTCCTTAATCTTTTGATCAAAGACCCAATTTGTAATTCAACTTCAGTTTTAAACACTTTGAATTTATCTAATGCTTCATCCTTGGTATGTAAAAGATAGACATAACAAAATCTAGAAGCATCATCAATAAATGTCACAAAGTACTTCTTATTTCCCAAAGAAGGAGTGGCATGCAAATCACACAGATCACTGTGAATAAGCTCCAAGAGATTAGTCTCACGACTAACACCCTGAAAGGGTTTCTTGGTAATCTTGGTCAACATGCAAGTTTTACACTTTTCAGTGTCTATGTCAAAGGCTGGGATCAACCCATCCTTAGACATATCTTGCAACCTTTTATAATGAACATGGCCAAGTCTAGCATGCCATAGGGTAGAGTCATTCTGGTCAGTGGTGGTCACACATGCTGAATTTACACTATCCGTGGAAATATTAAGCCTGAACATTTGATTACATAAATAACCAAAACCAATAAAAACACCATGCTTAGAAAGCACAAATTTTTCAGACTCAATAACTTGTTTATATCCATGATTATTCAAAACACTACTTGAAACCAAGTTCTTCCTTATATCAAGAACATGAATAACATTAAACAAAGTTACAATCTTTCCTGAACTAAACCTAAGATCTACACAACCACGACCATGCACCAAGGCTGTTGACTCATTTCCCATGTGAAGAATAGAACTATCATTCAGTGACTCATAAGTCTTGAACCAGCTTCTATCTTTACACACATGAAATGTTGCACCAGAGTCAACCCACCACGCAACATCATCATCCTGCACATAAAAAGATTCAGATACATATGTAACATAATAAATCTGGAAAGACTTATTAAACATATTCTGACCTTTCAGTGAGTTGGCTAAACCACCACTCCCTGAACCATTAGTGCCTGATCCATTGACTTTACCACCAACTTTAACACCTTTGCAGTCCCTTTTAATGTGACCAGTCTTGCCACATTTCCAACAAGTAGGTGTTGCCTTCTTGTTAGGATCTGCCCTTGTGTTGTCATGATACTTGCGTTTGCCTTTGTTGTCATTGTACCTGGTGGAGTTGTTATACTCCACCATATTGACAACAGATGGTCCAGTAGCATTGCTACTCTTTGGCTTGTCATTATCCTGCACCCTGAGAGAATCCTCAATGCGCATATGACTGCCCAACTCAACCAGAGTTAATTCCTCTTTCTTATGTTTCAAGATATGCTTGAAATCTTTCCAAGAAGGAGGAAGTTTATCAATTACACAAGAGACTGAAATAGCCTCATCCATGTGCATATTGTGTTGTGTAAACCTTCCAAGTATTCCAAGAAGTTCATTGTATTGTTCCATAACTGGTCTTGAATCAGTCATTTTGTAATTTGTGAAATTACTAACAAGGAACTTCTTACTTGATGCATCCTCAGCCATATATTTGGCATCCAAGGAATCCCACAGTTCTTTGGAAGATTCAAAGTTCTGATAAATATCAAACAAAGAATCAGACATACCATTGAGAATTAAGCCTCTGCATATGTAGTCATCATTCTCCCATTTGCTCCTCCTTCTGATCTGCTCCACAGTAGCATCATCACCATCATCAGGATTAGGTGTGGTCAGCACATACACCACACTCATGCTTGACAGCAAGAAGTGCATCTTCTTCTGCCACCTCCTAAAGTCCACCCCTTCAAACTTATCTAACTTAGCAAAGTTTAAAGCCATGCGTTTCATTGCAGCAGTTGCCATTGATTATCACAAAATAGTTTACTTTGATTGTTGGTTGGTGAGTCTCCCAGAACAGGGTAAGATAATCAACTTCAGCAGAAACAAGCAACTATTCAGCAGAAACAAATACCACTAAGTGGTTACCGGATATCACTTGGAATCGTGTAATCACTTTCCAAAGTAAACTATTCGACCCTAATGCCTGGGTTACATGAATATCTACTTGGGATAAGACCAAATGCAGTTATGGAATTAGGCACAATTCTATAACCCTTGTGCTTATAAGTGTTTAGAGTTTTCTGTATCTCTGTCATGCATAATCAGATATCCTGTTTATAGGATAATACTCTTGACTATTCCAATGGAATTATGAGTATTAATCGGCCCATTAATAGCCTCATAATTATCCCCATTATAGCCGTTAGTGGTTACATGACCAATTAAACATGGTCATTATGCAGTTGTAACTGCCACTTGAATAGGTCAAAGCCCGTTACAAGCAGTACTATCATCAGTACTTTCATAGCACTATCAGTGGAAACACACTGCTTCAGTGGAAACACTGCTTATCAGTGGAAACCACAAGCAGTACTTTCTACTAGCACTACCAATACAAACCACTATTAGAGTCAGGGTGTTCATGGACCTTATGGGTGTACGCCCCGTACCTCCTAACCCATTACAATGTGTGAACTAATCCCACAAGTGCACTAAAATTTCCAACAATTTACAGAGTTCATTAGCTTGTATAGAAAAATAGGCTCATTTAAGGGTGAGTGATTAAGCTTATTTAGAGAGCTTATTAGCTTTAATAATAAGAATAAGCTCATTAAAAGTGTGTGTTTAAGCTTATTAAAAAAGCTAAGTAGTGTTTAGATAAGCTTATAAGCTTGATTTTATATCAAGAACTTGGCTAGATCAGGACTAATCCTAGCCTATTATTACGGAAGGTACGCATGAAGCCACAACTAGATCCTCAAAATAGGTAAAAGAAAATGACCTACTTACTCGCAAGCAAGGTTGTAAAAATCGCTAGGCGCTAGTGAGGCGGTCGGGTAGGGCCTAGCGATTAATCGATTAGGCGGGGATTAATTGGGAATTAATCGGATTGAAATTTTTATGCATAAAATTGTAATTTTAGATATTATATTATATTATATGTGTGAGATAAGTATAGTGCATCAAAGTTCACATATTTCAAGTGTTCAAATATAAACATAATACATAATTCTTCAAATTTGAAAGTCAAACATAGATATTACTCGGTTTGTTGACCATTTTTAAGTGATATTTGACCAACGATTTTTAAGCGATTTTGTCTGATTTTTAAGCGATTTTGTTGATCAATTTTTAAGCTGTTTTGTCCAATTAATCTGATTAGACCGATTTTGTCCGATTAATTGGTTTGTTGACCGATTTTTATTTTATGCATAAAATTGCAATTTTAGATGGTATATTATATTATATGTATGAGATAAATATAGTGCATCAAAGTTCACATATTTCAAGTGTTCAAATATAAACATAATACATAATTATTCAAATTTCAAAGTCAAACATAGATATTACTTTGTTTGTTGACCATTTTAAGCGATATTTGACCGATTTTGTCCGATTAATCGGTTTGTTGACCGATTTTTAAGCAATTTTGTCTGATTTTTAAGCGATTTTGTCCGATTAGACTGATTCTGTCTGATTAATCGGTTTGTTGACCGATTTATAAGCGATTTTTTACCAAACCGATTAAATAGGCCGATTATGATAAATCAAGGCGCTTAGTGAGCGATCAGCGATTATACGAGGATTAATCGGCCCCCTGAGCCGATTTTTACATCAAAGCTAGCAAGTCTAAACACTACCTCTGACGGTCGATGAATCAAATGTTAGCTCCACCAGGTGCACCTTCGATTGGTCAAGTTAAAAATGGTGAGCCAAAATGTAAAACCCTAAAAATACGAAAAATGTTAAAAGACTATTTTACCCTTAAAATAGTCAAAATCCTAAAATACGTAAAATACGTAACGTTCATTAAATGAGATTAAAACCTAATGTATAAATAAGCATAAGACCTAACGTGCCAAATAAATAATCAACATTTGCCACGATAAAATAAAAGCCACGATTATTAAAATTTAATGAGTCGACTAGCACGAAGAAAATATTAAACCACTTATGCAATGTTTCAGCCAAACCCAAGTTTTCGGCCCATGCTCTCTTTTCTTGTGAACCGATTACCTTCACAGCCCATGGGTCGGTTTTTGTTTTCCTTTGAACCGATTCTCACACTAACCCAATATGGTTCGGTTTCTTGTAAGCAGATTCTCACCCAAACCCACAAGGATCGACATGTATAAATACCACCCCAATGTCTCACAATGAAACCCTAGTTTCTAAACCCTAGTCACGACACCAAAAGCTTCGGCTCTTCTTTTTCTTTTCTTTCCGTTCGACTGCAGCTGTGAGAAGTGGTGGTGCTTGGTGTTTTGCTCCGAGCCCCGCTAAGGTAAGCGACTCCCTCGTCTCAACTTTTTCTACGTGCAACTTACATTAACTTTAAACCTGTAAGATAAAAACCCATTCGAATTGAACAAGAGTCACGCATTAAAAATATTGTGACCGTATAGTATGTATATGTTGCGCGTTTGCTGTTTACATACGAATTCAAAACTTTATAAACAAGTTGCAAACATGCATCATTAGGGTCGACGCATAAAATCACGAATAAGAAGTCACATATATTAAGTCGACGCATGGTTGTAGGATGTGAATGTGTTGCTATATTTGAAACGTAAATAAATTTGAGCATGGGACTAGTTAGTCGTGTTAATAAGCTACGTGTTGAAACAATACACCTCACATGTAATTACTGTTGTGATTTGGTTAGGTGTCGATGTGCATGCATGAGCTGCCCTTGTCGAAAACCTTGTCGAAACAGCCTTGATGATGTCGAGTTGGAATGTAGGTTAGCATTAGGTCGACTTGAGTAAATGGTTAAGTGTTTGTGTGTCGAATGGTGTGTAAGTCAGAAACAACATGATTATAAGCTGTGATTTTTCCATTGTGTTTGGTGTTGGGTCGAAGCAAGGGAAAAGGGTCAAGTTGGGTCTCGTTAACCTAATGTAAATGAGTTGACATGGTGTGGTGGTTTGGGTAAATGCATGCATGAGTTTGATTCTTTTTCTGTTCGGTTTTTCACAAGTCCTGGGCCAAGAGATGGGTCATTAAAATCCGTAGCACGTGAGTCAATTTAACACTCGTTAATATGATACTAAAAGTTTGGGAAAAACCCTAGGTCATAATTAGGGTCGATTAGGGTTAAGAAGCTAGGTGTGTTGATTCGTTATTTCATGTGAAAATAGTAAGTTTTGAGGTCATTAATAACTGTTGATTTAACGTATAACGAGCTAGTGTTAAGGGTGTTGTAAACATGCGTGAGTTATGATTTTATGCAGGGAGTCAAATATCATGAATTAAAGTATTGCATGCATGGTCTCATTAAGGTGGTGTTCGAACAATGTTACGTGTGAGTCTTGGTTAATCATGTAAGTTATGAAGGCTTGTGTAAACTATTTTGAAAGAAAGTCCTAAAATCCGTTCTTGACATTTATAAACCCTATACTTTGAAAGATGATCATATAAGCCTCAAATAAGATATTTATCATATTAAACCCTTAAGTTTACCATTTATCATTTGTAACACAAAAGTTTGGCTAATTAATGATTAAGACTCTAAAATGTCGTAATTCCGTCCGTCACTAAGAATAAGAATATACTTACAACTCTAAAAGTGTGAATGCGATAAATCCGTTATAACTTAATGATGCTAACAAGTATTAAATAAATCATAATCCGTGTAGATTCGTTGAAGGAGACGCGACGTTATATCTTCGTGATTCACTCATTCGTTTGCTTTTCTCTCATTTGATTTAAGGTACATATATTCTGACCTTTTCAGTAAAGGTTCCTTATGACGTTTTCTTTTCGTTAGCTTTTCTATTTCAATTATTAGGGTTTCCTATGCCATTGCTATGAACCCTTTCTGATTGTTTGATCTGTTGCTTGTTTGAAACACCTGTTTTATTGAATCATGCAATATCTGATTTGAACGTTATGTTAGAAAGACTTTGATATGCACATTTGTTGAACCTTGCTATATTTGATTATGAACTTCTGAATTGTGAACATTTGGTTATGAAATTCTGATTATGAAAGTATGATATGTAACTACGACATAAACTTCTGACTACTGAACCTTTGAACATGAACCTTATGATATGAATTATCTGATATGTTAACTGTGGACCTTTGTGCTTGATTATGAAATGGTTTAATTATGATATCTGTTTTGATAATTTGCTAATTGCTATGCTATGTCTTTTGCTTATTTAGTTATAGTTTTCCTACTATGTTTTCTATTTGCATGTGTGACTGCCATGATTTGACTGCTATTTCCGCTGCTACAATATTGGATTAAGTGTGTTAAATGTAGATTAATTGACTTGTATGAATGCCATGTTTACTTTCTAGAAATTGTTTCCGATAGCCTTTAGACTTTTCGCTTAGCTTATATGTACTCTATTTTCTTGATGTGTTTGTGTTTGGGTTATTAGTGTGCTATGTGTTGTTCTTATCTGCCATTTGTTTCTTTTGGATTTCTGTATATTTGTGCTTCCGCAGAATCCTCAATGATTCGTCATTCTCATTTCGTTGTGATTTCGTTATTTGTATCTTTGTTCTGTTTTAGCTTTTGTTTTGTTATATCTGTTCACTGGGCTTTGTAAGCTCAGCCGCATTTTCTTTTCCTGCGGCAGGTTTTAAGCATTCAAGATGAGCTTATGGGATAGCTGATCTGGGTTGAGAATAGAGTTGAGAGCAAGATTTGAAAATAGGGATCTTAGATTTATTTTGATTATTAAGTTATTTATATTTTCTTTTGTAAGTTTTGTAAAGGCTTCCGCTATTGTATAGTACTTAAGGTTCTGATATGAAACCGTATTTGTGATATCTTTACCCTTGTCGGGCTGGGGTGTTACAATTTATGGTATCAGAGCTCTAGGTTTTAGGACCCTTAGAGCTTAGGCTATGACCTGTGAGGATTGGGTAGATTTAGGATTTTCCCTTCTGCGTACTTTCTTTGCGTCCACTATCGTACTTAGATTTTACTAATAGTTGATTATTCTTTTAGATGGTTATCCCTCGTCGTTTTAGTTCACCTGATAGGAGCAAG
Source organism: Chrysanthemum seticuspe (assembly GCA_019973895.1). Lineage (NCBI taxonomy): Eukaryota > Viridiplantae > Streptophyta > Magnoliopsida > Asterales > Asteraceae > Chrysanthemum > Chrysanthemum seticuspe. The sequence goes on along the minus strand of BPTQ01000009.1, from coordinate 55,001,443 downwards.
CAGGGACCAGCTAGGCAACCTAGGGAGAGGGAGAAGTGGACTGTTGTTATCGTTAAGGGCTGCAAGAGGATTGGTGGAGCGAAGCAGACCAACAGGAGGATACGAGTTCCAGCTAGTATGTGGCCATGCACAATTGAGGAGAAGCTAACCTTAGAGAACGTAGACGGAAGAATAGTAGAGGAGTACGAGACTAAAGTCGTTGACAACCAAGGCTTCACCACTAGGTATCATGAAAGATGTCCCGAGTTCTTGGAAGATGGAGGAGTAGTTTGGACTAGGAGTCGCGACTTGTATGCTTTTGTAGATCGTGTGCCGGAAGAAGAAGAGAGGAATCGGAGAAGTGACTTTGCTAGTCGCCTATTACCGCAGCGCGAAGGAAATAGGAACGGATGGATAAGTGAGGAAGAAGAGGAAGAAGAAGAACATGAGGAAGAATACGAGGTGGACTCGGATTTAGAGTCTACGGCTACTAGTAGGTTTAATCCGATACAAGAATAGAAACTCACGCTCATGATTAGTTGTCCTCTTTATTAGAAGTTTCTGACATTGGATTTTGAGTTTAGGTCCTTTTGTTTTTCATTTAGATGATTGAATCTTTGATTATTAAGTTTTGTTTTGGAAGTTTCATCTTATGACAATTCTGCAATTTGTTTGATTAGTAGGAATAAAGCAAAATTTTGAAAGTATAGTTGCAGTTTGTTGTTTCTTTTCTGATAGATTCGTTAAGTTTCCGTTAGTTCTAATAAGTTTCGTTCCCTATTCGATTCTATTGATGATGTTGCTTAATCACAGCTTGAAATAAAGTATGGCCATCATGATGGTATACTCATGTGATGCTGGTATTATGACGCCTGATCAACGTGATAATACTTACATCATATGACGTACCCTTATTGTGTTCATAGGATACTTCAGGAAGTGTTTGAGGAGTATTAAATCCTTTTTAGTTTGATTATCTGCGATTAATAAGACCATTAGGATTTGTTCTGTCTGTGTATGTGTTTGTTCTCATCCTTAGACATCTGAACAAGTTAGAGACTGTCGTTTGATTTTCTGCATCTCATCTGTTTTCTGCCTTTACTTTGATAAGTATATGAATATCTGTTATAAGTATTTGATTATTGGTTTGATTTCCGAAAAGTATGAGTTTGAATATTCTGATAAGAAATCCGTTTGTTCCGAGATAAGTTTAGCATTCGCTATATTCCTTGAAGTTCTGAAATCTGATTTGTTTTCTGTTCTATTCCGTCTGGTTCGTTTTCGAGGACGAAAACTTTCTTTTAGAGGGGAAGAGTTGTAAAACCCTAAAAATACGAAAAATGTTAAAAGACTATTTTACCCTTAAAATAGTCAAAATCCTAAAATACGTAAAATACGTAACGTTCATTAAATGAGATTAAAACCTAATGTATAAATAAGCATAAGACCTAACGTGCCAAATAGATAATCAACATTTGCCACGATAAAATAAAAGCCACGATTATTAAAATTTAATGAGTCGACTAGCACGAAGAAAATATTAAACCACTTATGCAATGTTTCGGCCAAACCCAAGTTTTCGGCCCATGCTCTCTTTTCTTGTGAACCGATTACCTTCACAGCCCATGGGTCGGTTTTTGTTTTCCTTTGAACCGATTCTCACACTAACCCAATATGGGTCGGTTTCTTGTAAGCAGATTCTCACCCAAACCCACAAGGATCGACATGTATAAATACCACCCCAATGTCTCACAATGAAACCCTAGTCACGGCACCAAAAGCTTCGGCTCTTCTTTTTCTTTTCTTTCCGTTCGACTGCAGCTGTGAGAAGTGGTGGTGCTTGGTGTTTTGCTCCGAGCCCCGCTAAGGTAAGCGACTCCCTCGTCTCAACTTTTTCTACGTGTAACTTACATTAACTTTAAACTTGTAAGATAAAAACCCATTCGAATTGAACAAGAGTCACGCATTAAAAATATTGTGACCGTATAGTATGTATATGTTGTGCGTTTGCTGTTTACATACGAATTCAGAACTTTATAAACAAGTTGCAAACATGCATCATTAGGGTCGACGCATAAAATCACGAATAAGAAGTCACATATATTAAGTCGACGCATGGTTGTAGGATGTGAATGTGTTGCTATATTTGAAACGTAAATAAATTTGAGCATGGGACTAGTTAGTCGTGTTAATAAGCTACGTGTTGAAACAATACACCTCACATGTAATTACTGTTGTGATTTGGTTAGGTGTCGATGTGCATGCATGAGCTGCCCTTGTCGAAAACCTTGTCGAAACAGCCTTGATGATGTCGAGTTGGAATGTAGGTTAGCATTAGGTCGACTTGAGTAAATGGTTAAGTGTTTGTGTGTCGAATGGTGTGTAAGTCAGAAACAACATGATTATAAGCTGTGATTTTTCCATTGTGTTTGGTGTTGGGTCGAAGCAAGGGAAAAGGGTCAAGTTGGGTCTCGTTAACCTAATGTAAATGAGTTGACATGGTGTGGTGGTTTGGGTAAATGCATGCATGAGTTTGATTCTTTTTCTGTTCGGTTTTTCACAAGTCCTGGGCCAAGAGATGGGTCATTAAAATCCGTAGCACGTGAGTCAATTTAACACTCGTTAATATGATACTAAAAGTTTGGGAAAAACCCTAGGTCATAATTAGGGTCGATTAGGGTTAAGAAGCTAGGTGTGTTGATTCGTTATTTCATGTGAAAATAGTAAGTTTTGAGGTCATTAATAAATGTTGATTTAACGTATAACGAGCTAGTGTTAAGGGTGTTGTAAACATGCGTGAGTTATGATTTTATGCTGGGAGTTAAATATCATGAATTAAAGTATTGCATGCATGGTCTCATTAAGGTGGTGTTCGAACAATGTTACGTGTGAGTCTTGGTTAATCATGTAAGTTATGAAGGCTTGTGTAAACTATTTTGAAAGAAAGTCCTAAAATCCGTTCTTGACATTTATAAACCCTATACTTTGAAAGATGATCATATAAGCCTCAAATAAGATATTTATCATATTAAACCCTTAAGTTTACCATTTATCATTTGTAACACAAAAGTTTGGCTAATTAATGATTAAGACTCTAAAATGTCGTAATTCCGTCCGTCACTAAGAATAAGAATATACTTACAACTCTAAAAGTGTGAATGCGATAAATCCGTTATAACTTAATGATGCTAACAAGTATTAAATAAATCATAATCCGTGTAGATTCGTTGAAGGAGACGCGACGTTATATCTTCGTGATTCACTCATTCGTTTGCTTTTCTCTCATTTGATTTAAGGTACAGATATTCTGACCTTTTCAGTAAAGGTTCCTTATGACGTTTTCTTTTCGTTAGCTTTTCTATTTCAATTATTAGGGTTTCCTATGCCATTGCTATGAACCCTTTCTGGTTGTTTGATCTGTTGCTTGTTTGAAACACCTGTTTTATTGAATCATGCAATATCTGATTTGAACGTTATGTTAGAAAGACTTTGATATGCACATTTGTTGAACCTTGCTATATTTGATTATGAACTTCTGAATTGTGAACATTTGGTTATGAAATTCTGATTATGGAAGTATGATATGTAACTACGACATAAACTTCTGACTACTGAACCTTTGAACATGAACCTTATGATATGAATTATCTGATATGTTAACTGTGGACCTTTGTGCTTGATTATGATCTGTGTTATTTATGATAATCTGTTTGACCTAAGTTAGTTGACACCGAGCCACTATTTCACTAGTCATGGGGGTTCCATGTCCGTGTCAGTGATGCACCTCTGACATGACTCTAGGGCAGTAGAGTGATGTTCTGCCACGTCCCTTTCTGTTATCTGTTTATTGATAGTATGGCCACTATCCGTCTGTTGGGGCGTATGGATGCATCCTAGATCTGATCTTTTATTTGATATATTTTCTGGTGAACGATGTCGCATGCAATAGGCGTCTTCACAAAATTCTGGGAGCTAGCTACTCCAATTATTTTCTGAGGTTACTTTCTGAATAAGTAGTTATTTCTGATATGATAAGTTCTGGGCTCGTGGTAGTTAACTAAATCCTTATTTGTTATGTCTGTGTTAAGTATTCTGTTTATGATTTGGTATTTTCAAGTGTTTATATTTATGTATTAGGTTTATTATATGTTATTGTATGTGTTTGTGCTCTTATATGATTATGTAACTACCGTAAGGGTGAGCATATGACCCGAGACGACCGGACCGACCGGACCGACACGGACCGAGACCGGACCGACCACATTCGGTCTTTTGGGCTATTTGGTCTTCGGTCCGGTCCGGTCCGGTCCGGACCAAAACCGACGAATTTGGCCTTGTTGGACCGGACCGACCGAAGGACCGACCGGACCGGTCCGGACCGAGACCGGACCGACCACATTCGGTCCGGTCTCGGTCTAGGGTTTATGCCGAACTCGGTTTTCGGTCCGGTCCGGTCTTGGCCGGTCCGGTCCGGTTTTAGGACCATGCACACCCCTAAACTACCGTATGCCATGCTAGGATATGATTAATATGTTTAAATATGATTCATATGTTGTCATCTGATGTTATGTTAGTTTATCGTTATGTGAATTCGTTGATCTGTGAGATGAATGTGCTAGTGTGAAATTGAGTATCCTGAAAGTTTAGTATGTATGATTGTTCAGTTAATTTTGTAAACTTTGCCTATTCGTTAGTTATCTGTTTGCTTATGATTGATTTGTTATGTTTAGATTTTGCTTATATTAAGATTTGATCTGGGAAATGGTTTAATTATGATATCTGTTTTGATAATTTGCTAATTGCTATGCTATGTCTTTTGCTTATTTAGTTATAGTTTTCCTACTATGTTTTCTATTTGCATGTGTGACTGCCATGATTTGACTGCTATTTCCGCTGCTACAATATTGGATTAAGTGTGTTAAATGTAGATTAATTGACTTGTATGAATGCCATGTTTACTTTCTAGAAATTGTTTCCGATAGCCTTTAGACTTTTCGCTTAGCTTATATGTACTCTATTTTCTTGATGTGTTTGTGTTTGTGTTATTAGTGTGCTATGTGTTGTTCTTATCTGCCATTTGTTTCTTTTGGATTTCTGTATATTTGTGCTTCCGCAGAATCCTCAATGATTCGTCATTCTCATTTCGTTGTGATTTCGTTATTTGTATCTTTGTTCTGTTTTAGCTTTTGTTTTGTTATATCTGTTCACTGGGTTTTGTAAGCTCAGCCGCATTTTCTTTTCCTGCGGCAGGTTTTAAGCATTCAAGATGAGCTTATGGGATAGCTGATCTGGGTTGAGAATAGAGCTGAGAGCAAGATTTGAAAATAGGGATCTTAGATTTATTTTGATTATTAAGTTATTTATATTTTCTTTTGTAAGTTTTGTAAAGGCTTCCGCTATTGTATAGTACTTAAGGTTCTGATATGAAACCGTATTTGTGATATCTTTTCCCTTGTCGGGTTGGGGTGTTACACAAAACATCATTCCATGGAGATCAAGAGCCCCAACATCGAGTTTAAGACTTCAAATGCTAAACCAACAATTAGTCTTCTTAAAAGCAGTTTCCTAGAGAATTTGCTTTAAGTATCGTTTCTGTTTTGTTATATTTACAATCCTGCTTGTAAAAAACAAACATGAAGACTTTTAATGAGATGTAAATTGGCATTTAATTAGTGGGACAAGAACGTACATAGATATGTTATGTTAGACTGATAACTGATTATGTCTGTGGTTACTTTTGTGAAAACTTGACTTTTTAAGTTTTCAATCCCACATCGAACAAAGAAAAGACTTTCGGATTGCTTATATACCGTGGTGAATATGGCTTAGGCGTGGTTGTATGAATACTATGTTATTGCTTGGGGACTTCTCGTTTTGTTAGATTATAAATATAACAAAACTAATCTAAACGCTCGTCTCCTAGGTACTAACTTGTATAAATTCTAAACTTTTTTTGGTCTTTTAAATAATTTTTTTCATTTAAAGTATCAAAGAGTATGTCTTCTAGTGTGACCAAGGTGTTTGTTTAATCTTATTTAGAGAGTTTATTAGTTTCTGTAAGAGTTTATTAGTTTCTGAAATTATATGAGCTTATTTAGGGGTTTAATAAGCACCTTTCAAAAGCTTATTATAAAGCCATTAAACATATTTAATATTTTGGTTATTTCAAAAAGTCAAATAGTCAACAAATCGTGTTTTATGGAGTTTAATTATTCAACTTTAAGTTCTTTGATACGTTCTTCTATGTTAAAAACCAAGAGTGCAAATTACAAATGTTGTTTAGACCATTTTATAAGTTGACGCTATGGTTTCTGAGAGCGAAGATGTTTGAAAACACCATTTTTGTTCCGTTTCGTCTCCGAGGTACTAACTTGTATGAGTACTATGCTATTGCTACCTATAGCGAAACATATTAAACAAATTACATAGGTATAAATTGATGGACACTTGGTATAAAAGATGTTATCATGTCTCTAAAAATGTGTAAACAGATCATCTAAACAAAAGAGACCTTCATACAAGCATATAATTCCCCTTAATCGACCAATTTGTCCAACAATCATATCATAAAATCAACATTATTGACTTACATTTGTGTTTTCTAGTTTGAAAATTGACATTTTGACGTATGATAAACTTAGAAATGGTCATACCCTCAATGTTACTTTTACAATGATATGAGTACACATTCTTACCTTTAAAACTTTGACCTTGATTGTGTGATCCGAATAACTTTCCAAAGTTTCTGTAAGAAACATGTAACTTATTTACTTGTTCTAAAGTTTGTCGTTGAATTATTAGAATATCCTGGAATGCCTCAAATGTTATCACCACCAGGTGCACCTTTTGTACTCGGCCAACCTATCCCATAAATGTCTGGTAAAGTTAACAATGGTGTGCCAAAACCAAAGTCGTTGAATCCTCCAATGATGGTTCCATGGAGTTCAGAAGCCCCTACATCGGGTTTAAGACTTCAAATGCTAACGCCTGATCGATCTCTGGAGGCCAGCCAACAATTAGTCTTCTTGAAAGCAGTTTCCTAGAGAATTTCTTTGTAAACTTAAAGTATCATTTCTATTTTGTTATATTTAAATATAATCTTGCTTGTATGAAAAAAAACATGAAGACTATCAATCCCACATCGAAGAAGGAAAATACTTTTTGCTTGGTTATATACCGTGGTGAATATGACTTTGTCGTCATTGGATGAGTACTATGTTATTGCGTGGTGACATTTGGGTTTGTTAGAGTTTACAAATATAACAAAAATAATCTACCAATCCGGAGTGCTGCCTTGTATAAAATCTTAAGTTTTTTTTTAACTTTTTTGTCATTTAAATAACTTTTTTCATTTAAGTACCAAAGAGTATGTCTTTTAGTGTGACCAAGGTGTTTGTTTAACCTTATTTAGAGAGTTTACTAGCTTAAATAGTAAAAATAACCTCATTCAAGGTGTTTATTTAAGCTTTTTTTAAAGAGCTTATATAGCAAAAATAAACTCATTTAAGATGTTTATTCAAGCTTATATAGAAAAAATAACCTCGCTGCCTGGATTATATGGAGATACCCGAAACCGGGTATGTTTTTACTTGAATCCACCGAGAAAATGAACACTTGGAGATGAGTTAAACATTCTAAAACACCCCTGGTTTATGAACAGAAGTATGTCTTCTAACGCACGTGAAGATGGGTGTGTTTTTAAGCTTATTTAGAGAGGTTCTTAGCTTATAAATAAATTAGAAAAAGTAACTCATTAGTAGGCTTAATAAGCTCAATTATATAGCTTTATTCAAAGCCATTAAGCTTACATAACGTTTTGGTTATCTTACATAGGCCAACTCGAACAACTTAATGTTATAATCAAAAGCTAATATATACCTTTTAAATCTTTATATGATAACCATAATCGTATTATTAACAATACAATACATATCAATATCAAACTGACAAAAAGGTTAAGGAGTATCTTGCCCATGCTGCAGCATATCAGCAAGTTGGTGCTGCTTCCAACCAGCTTAGACCTCGCCTTCCTATTATTCTACCTAATCCGATGATGCCGATGCCTGGAATGAATCCATTATTTCTTGGAATGAGGCCACCCATTTCTTGGTCAAGATTTATGCTTGGTAAATTATATCTTCTTTGTATATTGAATCGTTTCTTGGAGATGTGGCATGGAAGTTATTATTGCGACTTGAAGAAACAGATCATAAAATAAAAATTATTGATTGCTAAAGTTAGGCAATGTAGGTAGTTTACCTTTGTTTCAGTAAGTCGCTGTTTATAGTACCTTAAATTTTTACATGCTTACCAGAAAGTTTGTGCTAATTTATATACCATGGTGTATATGATGCATATACATTGAGATTGATCCGATGTTATGGGGCATTCATACCATTGAACAATAAAATGGTGTTAACGCCAATAACATATACACAATCTAATGGGTGTTTGTTTAAGTGTATTTAAAGGCTCGCTAGCTGATATAGCAAAGATATGCTCACTGAAGGTGTTTATTTAAACTTCTTTAAAGAGCTTATTAGCTTATATAGAATAAATTAATTCATTTGAAGAGTTTTAGGGCTTATTTATATGTGTATTAGAATTATATAGCAAAATACGCTTTAAAGTAGCATATAAGTTTGTCTATGAGCTATTTAAAAAAGGGCAAATAACCTATTTAAGCATCATACTTGTCACAAAAAGCAGTTCGACGTAGCGAATAAAAAAAATAGCCCTTTTGGCTACTAAACCCGACTAGTTTGTTCTTTATTGAGCATTTTACCTCTTACTCCCAGTCACCACGTCTGATTTCCCAGTCACCACTCACCACCTCTTACCTAACCCCCTTTACAAACTCAAAATAGTGATGAACAAATAGCATTAACCCAACTGGTAAAGATAAGCAAATCCATTAACCTCTGCAAAAGATAACTAGCAAATCCATTAACCTCTGCAAATTCATAAACAACTGCATCTCTAGTTTTCCCAGTCACCACCACTTGTTCATTTCTTGTTCCAAACCCATTTTCCAAACGGGTTCTTGACCCGAAACCACAAATACACGTACCACAAATCTTGGATTGCAAATCCATTTCCCAAACCCGATCCCAGTTAACTATTGATTTTACAAACACACACATACACGTACCACAAATCTTCCTGACACACATATCCAGATACACGTCTATTCATGGACCTTGGAATATCACCGACGCTGATTCAAAACAACGACTACCATCTTCTTCTTTCCATCGTTGCGTTATTGTTGGGTTTTGTTTTCTTGTTTGCTTTGAGATCCAATGTGAAAACACGTCGTAAATCTGAACAGATATCTAATAACGATGGTTTGGTCAAGTTGGCTGAGAATGATGGTCAACATTTGAAACCAAATGGATTTGCTTATCTTTTGAAACCAACTTTAAAAGATGTTGGAATTAGCATGTTGGTTGAGAATGATGGTCAACATTTACTTTAAACCAAATGGATTTACTGGATATCTGTTCAAATGTTGGCTTCAAATGGATTGGTCAACAAAAGGAATTAGCATATTTTACTTTTAACCGGATACCGGTTGAATAGGTGATAAAATGCCTAATAAAGGACAAACTAGTCGAGTTTAGTAGCCAAAAGGGCTATTTTTTTTATTCGCTACGTCGAACTGCTTTTTGTGACAAGTATGATGCTTAAATAGGTTATTTGCCCTTTAAAAAAGTTTCCATTGTGGTCTTTTTTTGTGGTCTAGTTTTTTCAAACTTTCTTGGACTTATTTAACATATCAGTTATTTTACGAGCATATACCGATTAAAATCCATATTAACATATAATCACCTGCTAATATCATGGGACTTTATGGGGTGTTTGGGATTGCTTATCTGATTATTGAGAATATAGCAAGTCTATTTGAATAAGCATTTCAAATAAGCAAACCCATATAACCACGTACTATAACTCAACGAAAGTTGTTCAAAATGTGATAGTGGTAACTCGTGGACTGTCAATATCCGAAAAAGAGTAAGAGTATCTGAGACTTCACATATTTGGAAGTGCAATTTGACCTATCACTACTCTGTACACAACCGTTTTTGTAACAAACAAACTTATAATAGGAAGTATTCATTGGCATATAGCAAAGATTGACAGATACATTTGCTATCTAATTAGTGGGACATGTAAGTACATCGATCTCTTATGGTAGACTGATTATTAATGTATGTGGTTACTTTTGTGAAAACTTGGCTTTAAGTTTTGAATCCCACATCGAACAAAGAATAGACTTTCTTCTTCCATATATACGTGATGTATTCTGATCATGCATGATTGTATTAGTACTATGTTTTCAGGTGGTGACCTTGGATTTGGCTAGAGTGTACATATAACAAATTAATCTAACCTAAACCCATTGAAGTTATTCTGTAACTTGTATAAAATCTTGATTTTTTTTAAAGTGTTTTGGTAAAGCTTATAAGCTTGAAACTATGAGCTTATTTAGGGGTTTAATAAGCACCTTTATTTAAGGGGTGATTGGATGTGCGGTATGGAAGTCATCACCATTATTGTCGTTAAAGAAAGGCTATTTGGGTAGCTTACATTTATTTCAATAATTCGGGTTTTATATACATCCTTTTCAGAAATCAGTTATGTTGATCCTAAGTCAACATAGTTCAGAATGCTAACGATGTTTTCCAAACATAGTTCAGAATTCAATAATTAGTGTACAATTAGAGGGTGTAGGATTTCTGTTTTTGAATTGATTATTAGGACTTGTAATCATGATACTCAGTTTTTAATGTTTGGAATAGGAACATTTGCTTCAGTTTTCATCTCAGGTGCGCCTTATATACCTGATAAGTGAATCTTGTTAGAATTATATAACATGACTAATCATAAATATAAACAATAAACATCAAAGTAAGTGCGGAAGCGTATAGAAAAGATTAACGAATAATTAATTAACATAATAAAAAATATGCGTATCTTTTCTTGATTCTAGCCGAACAAGAATCAAATCCACAAACTAGCAATTAGGATGAACCCTAATTAGGGTTTATAGGATTATGTGAATTACCCCTTACCGTTTTGTAATTCAATCCAAGATAATAACAAAAGTATGTTATTACTATGTTCTTGTACACACGTACTAAACCGAATTAAAGTAATGCTAGTTTTATCAAACAAAATAACTTGGTTTGTGGAAAAGTAATGGATCGACACCAATGAATGATGTACGATCGGTTTGGACTAGAAAACACACAAAACAATTTTTAGGGTTTAGCTAATGAGCACAAGAGATGGAAAAACAAGACCCCTAACCTTGTATATATACCCAAGCTAACTTGGTGAACAAGTTGAGTTTGTTTCCTTGTTTCCTTTGGCCGATCGGTTTAGGATATCCCATAGGGATTCCGGAACCTTCCCAACTTTTGCAATTAAGTCCTTTTCCAAATACCTTTAACGCCCGTTAATCCATTACATTAATTACTTAATGTCCGTTAGTTATTTCGTTTAATAAATAAATAAATACAACGTTTATATTTAATTATTTAACTTTAAATTCTCATACGTAAAGTGTGCAATGCCATAGTCTCGAGTTCGATCCTAACTCACGTCTACTAATTTATATCCATAAAACCAACAGCTCCCACTTGGATATATCTTAATAGAGTGATCACATTCGGTTAGCGTCTAGCAACACTTCGATGCCTCTAGTACAACTCGAGCAAGGCTCCTGGAAAACCTTTTAATGATTTCTCATTATTATTATCCTTTTGTTTCTAATACCATGTTAAATAAAGATATGGAATTAAGTCATTCTTTATCCAACTATTCTGTTTCTCGTTATAAGTGATTGAGCAAGATTACCAAATCTTCTGAACATATTCAGGGGAGAACTTTGGGCGTGGCCACGCAAACATCTTGTCAACCCTACGAGGGGCCCAGCAGTATTAAACTCCAAAATAAATTTGAAGGAACAAATTCTATCTTGACTACCAGAATAACCCACAAACTTTGCAACACTTCAGGAAACAACCCTTATGACTACCAGTTACGTATAGCATTAAGTTGTTCCACAGAAGTGCACTACATTCATGACACTTATCTGGTATCTCAAGTCTGAGGATAACTATTCATGATTTACTTAATAACAATATCCATAAAGTAAAATCATGTAGTTGGGATAAGTCCTATATTCAATTCATTGAATATCATCTGAAATTGGTATGCATTCTCATCAATATACTTTCAAGTATATTCTACCATATCTCTCAGATTTGTCTTAGTTTAATGATACTCCCATATCATTAATCGACAACGGACGATTTAAAATAAATAAATTTATTCACGGATTAAACATGCAAATATAGGATACAATATATTATAAAATCAAACATACCAAGTATTTGATTTATTATAACAATTGTTTAACATCCTTTATCCAAATACCAAATAGATCAATGCATGAAAATTCCAGCTGAGGAATTATACCTCAAGTAATGACAATCATACTTGTTGACAAGGCATAAATCAACCAACTTGATCTATCGTAATTTTGAGAATACTTATTTCAAGAATTCAATTAATGAAGTCCTTGTATGTGTGCATTCAACAATCCACATAATAATTCATAAAGTGTGTGACATCCTCTATCACCAATTTATGACAATTAAACTTCCAAACAATTTTAAGTTTAAAGTATTCTTATTCTTTTAATGTATAATGCAACTGCGCTCTTAGTAGCATAACTAGTTCACATGGCCATTAACAAGGATGAAATCCTACCATGACTAGTATTGAGTGTCATCTCAATTAAACCAGCATCATTGTATACAAACAACAATATGCGTATTAAAACTCCGTAAACTTTAATATCTCATTGTGTATTGTTTGATGCTTTCCTAACTTTCAAGTTTAAAGCTGATGACAATTTTCACAACATTTGACATATTGTTCATCCATAGAATCTAGGAGCAATTCCAGGCTGAGGATGTAATTCTTTTAGAATATTCATTACACAAGTTATCTAATAACTTTTAATTAGATATCAATGTTGTCAAATCATCTATCATTCAAGAATGATACAACAATTTGAATACACAACATGATGTACATGATAAATCTACAGGTCAAACTTAGATTTCATTCATGTTCTATCTTGTCAAAAGATATTTATCCATTTTCCAAATGATATATCATGTTTTATTAGAATCATTTATTTTACTGCACATGTTTATTAACAATAAACATATATTTCAAGGTTGTATGTTTTAATTCTTAAATCTTACAAGTGAAGTTTCATTCCAATCTAAGACTTAACATTTAGCTTACAAGGAATGTTACTTACTATATGTGATACAACATATAAGATTTAAGAAACTTAACATAATACTCCCACTAGCTTTCAGGAATACTTAAAATTTATCTTATTTTAATTATAAATCGAAAATGGAATTTAATAATTAAACATAAGAATAATTTCATAGATGCATGCATTTATCCATTCATGAATTATTTTGCACTTCGTACACTTTCAAAGATTATATGAATTCAAAAAAACCTTTCAATTACTTACCGTCCTCGCTCAAGTAATTTCACACGAAAGAGTTTTGATATTCCATTGTCATATTTCATATTAATGAAATCCAGTATGACAATTATCATCTTTATATATTTAATGTGTCTTGAAAAGAATATTCAATCATAATTAATTTTTTAAGTATGATTAATAATCTTTTCATAAAACACGCATAAAATATGTGTACCATATTTTCCATATGATTTCTACATAGAAATTCAAACCACTAGGGTTTTTCATCTCTTTGAAGAAACTCATTTCCATTCTCTAGTCTAACTATTAAGATAAACCAAATTTCTAAAATTGATTATCTTTATGGACAGCATCTTTAACATTCATAGTATGAGTAATTTACCCAATTCAATATTTGGTAATCCATCATAATGATTATCAGGTTTACTATAATCCTGTAACTCATATTTCTCAGCATATAAGTCAAATATCTGAGATATCCTTGCATATCTATGAATGAAAATTCCATCATCATGAGGTCTATCATTTACATGTCTAACCTCATCATGATATTTACTAGTGTGTTTTAGAAGATTATGTATCTTGTAATTTTATCTTTCAAGATAGAAAAACTCCCACTTGCCTTTTGTAATATATAGACTGTCTATATATACTTAGCAGTTAGAGCAAAACTACATTGTTCTCTTTTTGGGACATTACAAATACACATTGATAATTCCTGACTTAAGTTTGTTAACAACCTATTCATAAGTAGTTTAACAAATTCAGAATCTTCAATTTTAAAACTTAATGTGATTCATCACATTCCATAATGAAATGGTGTTTTATTAATCTTCTATGTTGGAGTCATATTGAGTATATTCAATCCATACTCAATTTTCTAACCTTGTTACTTTTTAAGAAAGAAGTTATGGTTATCATGAATCAAACAAATCAAATGGAGTTTGATTCTCCTAACTGAACATACCATCAACTTGTGGTATTCATTAGAATTAATATTGTAAGGCAATCTAAAAATATATAATATAAACATATTCCTTTTGGCTTACCTATTTACCAACTAAGTCAACTTAATGGTATAATAGACTTTCCAAGCCAATTACATGCTTTATAGCACAAGTACCTTTTAACCAAGTCACTTCATATCCATGTTTCAACAAGAAACGTAAACTGTTATAATCCCATTATACGTTATAAATCATTGATCAACTCAATGACTTCTTGTATATGTCTTAATTAAAAAACATAACAAGTTAACGTCTTACTTTATTATAAGTCTTAAAAGACTTTATGTTTATGTCTTTACAATGAATCATAAATATGTTTAACTAAAGTAATTATGAACACAACTCTTGGTTTTAATAGTAATTTCAAGTTAATTTATTTTTACTTCACAATAATGTAGGACTACATTATTTTTCATTTATGTCATTCCAAAATACATAAATAAACAAATTGAAGTAGGATTAGATTACTTCATTTAATTTTATGTCATTCTAATAATACATAAATATTTCAATTTGAAGTAGTCTTATATATCATTTTGACACACGTTCTAAATACTTGTCTAGTTTAGAAACTGTAAATATGTCCATGCAAGGTCTGACTTCACATAGAGATTTACTTTGTTGTTGCAATCTCGCCAAGTTCTCACATGACGTAAATTTCAACACCAAGTGTTTCTTGAATTAGATATGTTCAAGTTATATTAGAACGTTAGTCTCTTTCCATGCAGTCAAGAGAATCCGTTAAATCATATACTTATATGTTGTACCTTGCACACAATATAGATTTCTCCCACTTGTGCATGGAACAACATCATGTAGCAGATAAACAACACGACATATGTTTGTTTATGTGACTAATATGATTTTGTCATTGATATTAGCATAACTAGTAGATATAGAACCACTTCATTGTCTAATAAAGAAACGTACATGACTATCCTTGAAAACATAAGTGTCTACAAGTGGAAAGTAATTATCGTAAGACATTCTAGAGATAATCTGGGTTACTACCAAGATGACAAAGCTTGTAACTCCCACTGAATAAGAGATCATTACATTAATTCCTTATTCAGTAATAAGAACACAACACTCCCACTGGATTTGACAACATTGTAAGTGTTTCATTAACCAGTGAAAGAAAATAGTGTATTATTTACTTCCTACACCTTTGAGAAAGTCCATACATAACAATTACAAATGTACTTAAAAGAATGTATTCTACTATGTAGATGATGAATTTATCCATCAATGCTATTAACTTGAAAAATTGGGCATGCAATTTCTTTCTTAATAGTTCTACTATTCCAACAATTGTAAGTAGTACTTTTAAATGGTCAAAGCACAACAACTAGATAAAATATGCTAGTTTGTCTTTTACCAATTATACAATAATTAGTCTAGCTTCTAATTTAATAACTTAGAAATATGCAATTTTCTTAACTATTAAAAATGCTTACGAGTTATGAATTTAGAATTTAGACAATTCTAATTGTCCTATCATATCTTTCTTCATTCATGAAAAGGAATAGGGTTGAATCTCACTCTTTCGCGTGAAAAGAGGACTATGTTTATTCTTTTAGTAACGTTGACTCTACTAAAACCCTTACAAGTGTAGATCAATTTTACCAATACAGGAATAACCTACGTTTACGGTTTAATGTTGCATTAATACATTTAAAGAATTAGCAAAATTCAATTTCAGTATTTTCGATAATTAAACTTTTCAAGAAAATAAAATACCCAAGGTAATATTCATATAACCATAGAATTTTCTCGAAAACTAGGATCCAAATTATCATAGGTTCATTACATCAGTTGATCTGCTAGCAACGAACGCATATAATAAGGTAATCTGTCGAACATTAATTGGCAAACAATTTCCAACTCCTAGATCATTATGGGATTTATATTTTCCAACGCTATTGCAAATATAAACATGTTTCATCCCATCTTATGCCATTGAGTCCAGGTCTCACTTCCTACTCAACTTAAGTGTCTAGCTTAAAGAACTGCAAATATGTCCATGTAAGGTCTGACTTTACATAGAGATTTACCTGTCCATCACAATCTCGCCAAGTACTGTCATGACGTAAATTGCAACTTCAAGTGTTCCTTTTAATTAGATGGCATATTCTTAATTTAAAAGGGTACTAGTTTTGATTTTATGTGGTCAAATCAAATATGTACAAAGATGTCATGCATTCATCTTGTAGCATAATTTTAATAAAAACTTTTTATTACCAATTCATAAAGATCAAATAATCAAAGTTTTGATTGAGGTATTGGGTTCACCAATCAAGAAATTTAGTGTTAATTATCATCCATTATACCGTACTTTTGCATAAGTGTAAACACTTAGTGTTTCGGATAATTACCACCGAAGTGGCGCATGGAATTAAAACTAATTCGCCCTTAAGATGAGCTTGTACTTTTATGGCTTACTAAGTAGCTCCATTCGAACTTACAGAGGGCAGAGGACCAGGTAAGCGCAAAAGCATAACCTTAGACATCCTTTCAGTGTGACTGTGCGCACTTCTTAAATAACCCCTTTATAGTTCATTCTAATGGGTGAGCCGTTCAGTCATTGTACCAAAGTCACCAATCAATTAAACTTTTGAAAACTTAACTCTTCCAAAACAAATCAAATTTCGCCATTGTTTAGTCCGTATTATTTTTCTATTCAAAAATTACCCTTTGCTTAAAACTGTCGCACATAATAAACAAACAAGTAATACCAATAAAAAATAAAGTACTAAAAAACAATGCGCACATAATAAACAATTTATACGTGTAAACAAGTAGCCACATGCAACTTATTCGATAAAACCTTATTAATAATCAATATCTAGGTTAAATTAATGTATATATTAATTTAGGGTTTTCACTCCAACAATAGAAAGTGAGCCACATACATCGATGAATCGATTGCGTAAACCCTTAATTAAATTATACCAAATTGCACATAATTGATTCATTAATATATATGTAATTGGAGTCTTCCCCAATTCAATATTTATCGTAAATAAACATGTGATAAATAAATCTTAACAATTAAACAATATCAAAGCAACTATCCATGACAAACATGCATGTAATATCATAGATATATCATAACAATTATACAAATATTCACAAGATCGCATATAAAAATTCCATGACACATAACAAATTATTCACGAATTAATCACGTAATCAATATATTAATTCTAGGTTTTAATAAGGTTAGCAAACAATTTTCAAAACCCTAAAAATTTAATGTATGTGTCGACCAAAAAAAAATAGGGGTACGCCCCAATTAACTAAAAAATCGACCAAACAAAAAAATTAAACATAAACCCTAGATAAACATATTAAACAACATACAATTATTTGTTTTATTACGCGTTTATGTAATTAATTACTCATTAAAAACCAATGACTCGTGATGCTACTGTTAGAATTATATAACATGACTAATCATAAATATAAACAATAAACATCAAAGTAAGTGCGGAAGCGTATAGGAAAGATTAACGAATAATTAATTAACATAATAAAGAATATGCGTACCTTTTCTTGATTCTAGCCGAACAAGAATCAAATCCACAAACTAGCAATTAGGATGAACCCTAATTAGGGTTTATAGGATTATGTGAATTACCCCTTACCGTTTTGTAATTCAATCCAAGATAATAACAAAAGTATGTTATTACTATGTTCTTGTACACACGTACTAAACCGAATTAAAGTAATGCTAGTTTTATCAAACAAAATAACTTGGTTTGTGGAAAAGTAATGGATCGACACCAATGAATGATGTACGATCGGTTTGGACTAGAAAACACACAAAACAATTTTTAGGGTTTAGCTAATGAGCACAAGAGATGGAAAAACAAGACCCCTAACCTTGTATATATACCCAAGCTAACTTGGTGAACAAGTTGGGTTTGTTTCCTTGTTTCCTTTGGCCGATCGGTTTAGGATATCCCATAGGGATTCCGGAACCTTCCCAACTTTTGCAATTAAGTCCTTTTCCAAATACCTTTAACGCCCGTTAATCCATTACATTAATTACTTAACGTCCGTTAGTTATTTCGTTTAATAAATAAATAAATACAACGTTTATATTTAATTATTTAACTTTAAATTCTCATACGTAAAGTGTGCAATCCCATAGTCTTGAGTTCGATCCTAACTCACGTCTACTAATTTATATCCATAAAACCAACAAATCTAACCCCATAAGATGTAATTCAGCCTTATGTTGCGTCTTTAAGTTTTCAAACCTACGTCGAACAATAAACTCATTAGAGACGTGTTTAAGATGAGTGATTAAGCTTATTTAGAGAGCTTCTTAGCTTTAACAGCAAGAATAAACTCATTAGAGGCGTGTTTAAACTTATTTAGAGAGCTTAGCACTGTTTTAGTGTTATAAGCTTGAGTTTATGACCATTTCGGACTAATCCAAGCCTGTTATTATGAAGGTAGGTGAGTATGAAGGCACGGATACATCCTCACAGTAGGCATCTTAGTTGTAATTATGAAGTCACATGAGAAGCGTTATATTACATTTAGAAAAAAGAAAGTAATATTTTGTGGTAAGGTTTCAATTCCAAACATTAGATTCTTGTCTTTGTTGGGCTAAGAGTTTGTTAAATTGTTTCTAATGGTAGTATTTAAACATAAAATAGCCTTAAATTTACTAGTTGATAAAATATGAATAACTGAAGCAACTTCACTAAAGTAAATTCAAAGCTAAAGCCTAATAAGAAAGCATTAAATATGTTTGACACCTAACCTACTACAAGATGCGACTTCAATTCTAGGAGAGTTTGATTAGTGTCAAATGAGTCTTCCCTTAAACTTATTTTTAACTTTCAAACATATTCACGTTTTACTCAAATTTCGGGACCAACACTCTTGTTGCAATATATATAGTAGCTTAAGGATGCAATTAGAGGGTGTGGTATTTATGTCTCCAAATTGATTAGTGATTATTAGGACTTGTAATCGCGATACTCAGTTTTTAATGTTAGGGAAAACAGCCTTTTGGTTTGGTTTTCATCCCAGATGCAGCAAAAAGTTTGAGAGACTTTTTCTCCCATTTCACAAGATGTCCGTAAGTCCTTTTTGGTCATGTTTTAAAATACAACATTTGCCAAAACTCATAGATCTGATTATCAATCTTCACAGAAAACGAGTCCATTTCTTATTATAAACCTGACCATTGTTCGTGATCACCACTTCTAAAACTTTTTGTTTTGTTGATTTATTAGGATGCCACAAATGATAGCACACTAGGTGCACCTTTTATGTCTTGTTAACCTGGCCCATCATGGAAAGATAATCAAAATATAGAGGTAAAACAGTCTCACCGCTTTGTAAATACTATTTTATAAACGGACGAGGTTTTTCCACATTTAGGTTACCGAGGAGAGCGAGCCTTTTTGATTCATATGTATGCAGTCTCACCGGGTTAATCACGGGACCATTTACGACCCATCCCTGGCCAACCTTAAATATACACGCCTAACGAGGTTTGAACCCTTAACCTCTTGTGAAGAAAACCAAAGACTTTACAACTAGGCTATTTGGTGATCGTTTGAAACTACTATTTTATCTGTTATCTCAAAAGAGTTATTATGCCATCCAAAAAGTGAGGCTTACCTCATAAGAAGTATCTTGGTTATCTTCATTATTTATCACTTAACTCGGCCGTTCGTCTTTTCTTTCTTTACCCTGTAATAAGGAAGCAACATAATTCCAGTTCCCTGCTCAAGGTCGCCTCGTTCATATAATTCAATAGTACACAACAATGTTCTCTAATTATGAGTCTGAGATGTATAAATCCGATATAGGCTAATGTTAATAAAATGTATTATTATTTCTCTAGATACAAAGTGCAAAAAGAAAATTATTGTCCACAGACAAAAAACACACAGTTTAAGAAAAACATCATCATTACAACTTTCTCTTTCTTACTTTTTGCACAAAGACAGTTTTACCCTTAACCAATTAATTTCCAACTTATTTAAAGTTTGTAATAATAACCTCAACTAAGGGTAATATGGTAAACTTGATATATATTCCCTATCTATTTATGGAAGTGGACAATTATTTTAGGACGACCGAAAAAGAAAAGATGGACTATAAATATGGGACGGATGTAGTATTTGATTACGGCAACAAAAGATGTATATGTCTAAATCCCACATGGGATAAAGAAAAGAGTTTGTGTTTCATATGGACTATAAATATGGGACGGTTGTACTATATGGACGGTGCCTATCCCCTAGGCGTGGGCCCCTCCTCCTTTTATCCTCCTCTCTCTCCCACATGGGCGGTACTTTCTTGTCCACTTGTCCCCCTTTTTTTTTTTTTTTTTTTTTTTTTTTTTTTTTTTTAATTTAATTGTGTAGTGTTTAGATATACGTATAATATATTTATTTGTGTAGTGTTTTTATATGTATAGTGTTTTTAATTGTGTAGTGTTTTTATATGATATTTATTTTACGTTACTTTTTATAAACTTTTTTTATAAACTTTTTTTATAAATTTTTTATAAACTTTTTTTAAAAACCTTTTTTATAAAATTTTTATAAACTTTTTTTATAAACTTTTTTTTATAAACTTTTTTTATAAATTTTTTATAAACCTTTTTAAAAAATTTATAAAAAAAGTTTATAAAAAAAAGTTTATAAAAAAAGTTTATAAAAATTAACGTAAAATAAATACCATATAAAAACACTACACAATTAAAAACACTATACATATAAAAACACTACACAAATAAATACACTATACATATACCTAAACACTACACTATTAAATTAAAAAAATAATAATAATAATAATAATAAAAAAAAAAGGGGAACAAGGGGACAAGAAAGTACCCCTAGTTTTAGGGGGGTTAAACTAAAATATTAGGCACCGTCAATATAACATGACCCTTCATTATATACAATGGTATCTATGTCCTGGGACATGTTAAAAAAATATAAATTAACCTACTCATTTTCTCCGAGCCGATAACTTGTATAACATCTTAATATTTTTTCAATTGAGTTTTGAAATATTGAAAACAACTTAGAATGATAGACCATTAATTAGTGTATTCGATAATTGACTCTGTACCAAATATGTCTTACAAAATATACTAAAAAAAAAGATTTATATGTTATGGTTTGGTCACATTTTTTAATCAGTAATTGCATGAACAAAATATTAATCAATTGAAGAACTCATCTTTTGTCCATGTTAGTTGGATTGCTCTGTGCTCATCTGGTTTTATCAAGTTTTTCATATAACATAAATCATTGATTAAATTGTCGTCCATAGTAAACGGATGAGGTTTTTCCGATTCAGATTATCCAGAGACTATTTCCGACCTTTCTCTGACCATTCTCAAATGTACACATTTAGCGAAGTTTGAATCACTGACCTCTTGTGATAAAACCAAATACCTTACCACTAAGCTACTTGGTAGTGGTTTGTCATCCATAGTCATTACTCATTCTGCCCTTACATCAACGTTTTGAGCTAATCAAAATTGTAAATAAAAGTCAACCTTGACCTTGTTAAAGTCATATTCAACATACGTTCTTTGAGACGCTACTGTTTTCGCCTTTGGAAGTACTATTCTATATTTCTATCTATCATCTTCAAAGAGATACGTAGTATTTAGTATCATACCCGATAAGAACTATCTAAATGCCTTCATTATTTATCATTAACTTATTGGCTACCCAAATATGTGTTTGTTTCGTTTATATCAATCTCATTCAAATTCTAGCCGGAAATTTATACATTTTCAAAAATGAAGTTAATTTTAACATACCAAAACATTTAATTAAAAAAGGGAAAATGGTCTAAAAACATTAAATTTTAATATTTTCAACTTGCCACTTTTTCCTTTTGTAGTCATTAAACTTTTAATTTTCCTATTGTAGCATTCTACTTTCTAAATTTTCTTATTTGTAGCATCCAACTTTCGTAATCATCCAATTGTATGCATCCAAGTTCCTTAATCTTTATATTCGTAGGCGTCCAACATCCTTAATTATCCTATTATCACCTCACTTTTTTGCGCTACAGGCCTACAATAAGAAAATTAAGAAAGTTGGATGCTACAATAGAAAAATTAAAAGTTTGATGCCACAAAAAGAAAAAGTGGCAAGTTTGATGACTTTTTAGACCATTTTCCCATTAAAAAATTTAAATGTAAAACATTAGTTAAATTATCATAAATCACTTTTAACTATTTAAAATTGCACTTAAATAATGGTTAAACCGCTATTTTACATTCAAATAGTTATTTGTATTTTAATATATTATATTTAGCTTTATTTTCATTGTTTTCAAACATTTTCGAGAAAAGTTTATCCGAGATTGGTAAAAACAAAAATAGATAGATAAATGGGTGACTTATACGTTAGTTTTGATAAATGTGTAACCTAAAACCAGGTATGCTTTGACCTGAATCCGTTGTTGTTGTTGTTGTTTTGACTTTAAGTAGCCTAAAACCAGGTATGTTTTCTTAATATATTTGCTCTAAAATTGGTATTAGTAACTAATTTATAGTGTTTCATGTTTTAATCTGGTTGAGAAAGTAAGCAACAATCACACAAACCTGTTGTACAACAAGCTACTCGATCTAGTCGTATATGTAACAAGCATAGTTTGATCGTAAGTCCTGCTTCATATGCAAACACTTGTCAACCTACTGATATGTCATGTAGTTTCAACAACAAGATCATTATGTTTAACTTACAACAACAATCACGTACACCAACCAAGAAGATGAGTATGTTTAACAATGCATGTATAATTACCCAAAACCTGGTCATTTTGCATATTTCAAAACATTGAAACTTTGAAGTTTCTGAAATGTTTTATGGATATTTAAATAATAGTATGTCCGGATTCGAACTCGAGACTTCGGGATTGCATACATTACGTATGAGAATTGATGTTAATAATTAATATGTTATTATTAATTATTAGTCACGAAATAAAACATAACGATAGTTAAATAATTAACAAGGTTTGGTTAACGGTCGTTAAATATAAACTAGAAGGACTAGAGATGAAATTACAAAGGCGGGAAAGTTCTAGAATCCCCTTTGGGGGGCTTTGGCCGATCGGTTGGGTTCCCAAACCCATACCCTCTCAAACTTGGTCACCAAGTTAAGTTAACTATAAATACAATTCATTGTATTCATTCAAACTTAATCTTTGATCACCAATAACCTAATTTCTCCTCTCCTCTCTCCCTCTTTGTGTGGCCGGTCGAAACTCCCAAACCCCAAGGGTTTTCGATTTTGCTTAACTCAAAGATACAAGTGTTTGGTTTTATTTGTGATTCAATGAGCTAGCTTTTCACATCAAATCGCTATTAGTACGTGTGTACAAGAACGAAGGACAAGCACGTTTGAGCTTGTAATCTTGGTGGTCGATTCTTGTGTGGGTCGAATTATATAAACCCTAATTTAGGGTTTTGGGTTTTGTTCTTGTTCTAAATCATCGTTTGATTCTTGAATTGCTAAAAGATACCCACTTTCTTGTTCGGTTAGTTATTTACATATATTATTCCTATTTACTTCCGCTGCATGCTTTGATGATGTTATTAGATTTATATATAATTGTTATGAGTATTAAATTCCAACAGTGGCATCACGAGCCGTTAATATGATGTAATTTATTACCGAAACACATAAAAATTGAATCTTTATGATTATATGCATGCTTTTTATGGTTTCTAGGGTTTTGAATTCGAAACCCTAATTTTTTAATGTATGGGTCGATTACCCTTATTTTATTTTATTAGGTTTTAATTTTGTAAAACTTGTAGAAACCCTAGGATTGCATGCTAATTTTATGTGGTTAATTAATGAATAATTGTTATGTGCCATGTAATATGCGTATCTTAGGTGATAATTGTTATGCGGAATCCATGGTGGAACATGCATGTTTTGCCATGGAGTATTGTTTATTGTTTATTGATTAATTGTTAAGTGATACACACATGTTCTATTTATTTCATAATTATTGAATTGGGGAAGACCTCAATTATAACTAATAAAAATTCGTTACGTGCTAATTGGTATATTATTAACTTTGGCTTACGCAATCGACTTGTCGATGTATGTGGCTCATCTACCTTGTAGGTGAAAGCCCTAGTTAATATATACATTTATTTACGCCTAGAATTGTTTATTAGAGTTTATTGAAATAATTATGCATGTGGCTAATTGTTTTTACATATGTTAAAATTGTTTAGTTATATGTTTATATTATTTGAGTGTGTTTAATTTTTTATTAAAGTGCTTTTTTGTTTATAAATTGTTTGACATGTTAGTAAGCAAAAAGGGTTTTTTGGAATAGAAAATTAAATGGACTAAATAATGGCGAAATTGATTTGTTATCTAAGAATTATTCTTGAATTTTTAATCGATTGATGCGACTGTACTAAATGGTTAGAACGGCTTACCCACTAGAACAAACTATAAAGGGGTTGTTTAAGAAGTGAGCACAGTCTCACTGAATGGATGTCTAAGGTTATGCTTCAGCGCTTACCTGGTCCTCTGCCCCCTGTGAGTTCGATTGGAGCTACCTAGTATAACCATTCTATGTACGAAGCATCTTAGTGCAAAGTTATAAGTTTCTCAACGCATCAATTAAAACTTTGTAGAATTAAATCTTAGCAATTAAAATCTATTGTAAGTTTTTTCGAAAATATTATGTCATAAAGTTGTATGCATGCTTCTTTATACATAAGTTTTGATTACACGTCAAAAATTGTACCCTTTAAATTTAAGTTTATGCCATCTAATGATATGAAACACTTGAAATTGTAATTTAGTTATGTGAGACCTTGATCTAGATTACAATAACGAGGTGAATTATTTTGTTGTGTGAGACCTCAGCTTTATGATTTGCAGTTTCTAAATTAGACAACTTAATTAAGTTAGTTAGTGAGACCTATGACTTAAGGCATAAGATGGGATGAAACATGCTTACGTTTTGCATTAATTGTTTTGGCAAAATTGTAAATCCCATAATTTTTGGAATTGAAAACTTGTTTGTCAATTATCGTTTTTCAACGATTACCTATTCTATACTTTCACCACTAGCAGATCAACTGATGTAGTGGAACTATGATAATGAGGATCCAAAATTCAAGGAAAATACTATGGTTAATATGAATATTGACCAAAGGGTATTTTATTTTCTTGAATGTTTACTTATCGAAAGTACTAACTTTTGAACTTTTATTTCTGTAGAAATGGCTCAAGCTGAATCTACTACACTAGCCTCGTCGTTCAAATCTATGTTTGATCGAGAGAAATTGACTGGTAGCGCGAATTTCAATGATTGGTATCAGCAACTCAGAATTGTCTTGAGGGTTGCCAAAATACTCAATTATTTGACTACGCCTTGTCCTCCTGAACCTGCAGCTGATGCTACTGCTGAAGCACGAGCTGCATGGCAATCTGAGTATGACAAGTATAATGAGGTCGCCTGCATTATGCTCGGGAGTATGAACTCAAGCTTGCAAAAGCAATTTGAGAATTACTTCCCTAATCTTATGCTGGAAGAATTGCAAAGGTTGTTTGAAAAGCCTGTGACTGTAGAGCTGTATGACTTGATAGATGCTCTTCATAGTTTCAAGCAAGGAGATGGGAAACCTGTAAGCGCCCACTGCCTAGAAATGATGAGTTACATGGACCAGCTGGGGCGTCTTAACTATGTCTACCCTAATGACATACAAATTGGCCTGATCAACAGATCCCTTAACAAGGAATTTGATGGTTTCGTGCGCAATTACAATATGCATTGCACGGGGAAGACAGTCAGTGAGGTACATGCAATGCTCATTGATTACGAAAAATGTTTGCCCAAGAAGGCCCCTACACCTGCGGTTTTGACCATCCAGAAGGGTAGGATTTCTAAGCCTAATAAGCCGCTAGCGAACAAGAAAGGGAAAGGTAAGGGTAAAGTTGATAAGGGAAAACAAGTTATGACTTATCAACAAGAACCCATGAAGTACCCTCCCAAAAAGCGTGAGAATCCGAAGAGGGATCAGGCTTGTCATCACTGCACCGAGGTTGGACACTGGAAGAGGAATTGTCCACTGTACCTTGATGAGTTGCGCAATAAGAGGTATAAAAATACTGGCACTGTGGCCAGTACTTCAGGTACTCGTTTGGTGATAGAATTATTTGCTTTTCCTCATAAAATAAATTCCTGGGTATATGATACTGGATGTGGTATTCACATATGTAATACACTGCGGGGACTTAGAGGAGCAAGGAAGTTTGCCTATGGACAGCAATACCTGCACGTGGGTAATGGAGCACATGCAGTCGTTGAAGCTATAGGCACGTTTGATTTAGTTTTACCTTCGGGTTTAGTACTGTCATTAAACGATTGTCATTACGCACCTTCCATTGTTAGGGGTGTCGTTTCTGTTTCCTTGTTAAAAGATATTGGTTTCGTTCATACATTTACTAATTATGGAATTTCTGTTTCTTTAAATGATGTTTTTTACTTTAATGTTATTCCAGTAAATGGTGTGTTTGAAATTGATTTGCATGATAGTATGATTGATAAAAATAATTCTGTTTTTAGCATCAATAATAAAAGAATCAAAGGTGATTTGGATTCTTCATTTCTTTGGCATTGTAGACTTGCTCATATAGGCAAGAAACGCTTGCAACAGCTGCAACACGATGGGCTTTTGCAAGACATCAATAATGAATCATTTGATAAATACGAATCTTGCATATCTGGGAAGATGACCAAGAAACCTTTTACAAATAGTTTAGAAAGGGCTTCTGATCTTCTTGGTGTGATACATACTGACGTATGTGGACCACTAAGACATGTGTCAAGAAAGGGTGCTAGCTACTTCTTAACCTTTACTGATGATTTCAGTCGTTATGGTTATGTTTATTTACTTAAACATAAACATGAAGTCTTTGAAACATTTAAGGTTTTTAAGAGTGAAGTAGAACTGCAACTAGGAAAGGAGATTAAAGCTCTTCGATCCGATAGAGGTGGTGAATATTTAAGCCAAGAGTTTAAAGATTATCTAGCTGAGTGTGGTATCGTCCAGCAACTCACATCTCCATATACTCCACAACAAAATGGTGTATCTGAGAGAAGGAATCGTACATTGCTAGACATGGTGCGATCAATGTTTAATCTTACAACTCTTCCCTTATCCTTTTGGGATTATGCTTTAGAAACTGCTGTTCACATATTGAATATGGTTCCAACTAAGAAGGTTGATAAGACTCCTTATGAAGTGTGGTATGGGAAACCTCCCAACTTGTCTTACTTAAAGGTCTGGGGTTGTGAGGCGTTTGTTAAACGTGACTCTGCTGATAAGCTGCAACAAAGATATGTTAAGTGTGTCTTCGTAGGATACCCAAAGGAAACTATGGGTTACTACTTCTACTTTCCACCTGAAAACAAAGTAATTGTTACTAGGTATGGAGACTTTCTTGAAAAGGATCTCATATCTCATGAATTCAGTGGGAGAGTTTATGATCTGGAAGATGATCAAGAAGATACAACACCTTCTGAAAACACTAGCCAACCTCAAGTAGAACCTGAAAGTCTGGGCGTTCCACCTGAGATTGAAGTGGTTCCCATTCGTAGATCCGCAAGGGCTACGCGTGCACCTGAGCGTTTATGTCTCAACGTAGAAGCTGAGGAAAATTTGTTAGGGGATCTTGGTGAACCTGCTAACTATAAAGCTGCCATGATGAGTCCTGAAAAGGAAAAATGGCGAGTTGCAATGAATGGGGAAATGCAATCCATGAAAGATAACGAAGTCTGGATAGAGGTTGACTTACCTCCAAATGCTAAGGTAGTTGGAAGTAAGTGGCTCTTTAAGATAAAGACTGACATGGATGGCAATGCACACACCTATAAAGCTCGTCTTGTAGCTCAAGGTTATACTCAAACCTATGGGGTAGACTACGAGGAGACATTTTCTCCTGTAGCAGACATTAGAGCTATTAGGATTCTTATAGCCATAGCTGCGTACTATGACTATGAGATATGGCAAATGGATGTCAAAACTGCCTTCTTAAACGGTCGCCTAGATGAGGACATCTATATGGCGCAGCCTGAAGGGTTTGTGAATCCAAAGTTTCCGAAGCGTGTATGCAAACTTCAAAGATCCATTTATGGGTTGAAGCAAGCATCAAGGCAATGGAACAAGAAGTTTGATGAAGAAATCAAGAAATTTGGTTTCACTCAAAATCTTGATGAGCCATGTGTGTATCACAAAGCTAGTGGGAGTAATGTTATTTTCCTTATCTTATATGTCGATGACATATTGATCATGGGAAAAGACATCCCAAGTATGCAAGATGTAAAGTCTTATCTTGGAGAGTGCTTTTCTATGAAGGACTTAGGGGAAGCAACATTTATTCTGGGAATCAAGATCTATCGAGATAGATCAAGGCGGTTAATTGGATTAAGCAAAAGTGCTTACATTGATAAAATATTGAAGAGATTCAGTATGCAAAATTCCAAGAAGGGATATTTGCTGATGCAAGTTGAACATGGCTTAAGTAATAAACTATGCGCGTCAACACCTGAAGAGGTGGCTTACATGAAGAAAGTTCCTTATGCTTCGGCTGTAGGATCTATCATGTATGCTGTGAGATGTACAAGGCCAGATGTGGCGTTTGCACAGAACATTACCAGTCGGTATCAACAGAACCCAGGTGTGAAACACTGGCAAGCTGTTAAGAACATTCTTAAGTATCTAAGGGCTACTAAAGAAATGTTTCTAGTGTATGGAGGAAATCCAAATGCAGAACTTGATGTTACAGGTTTTTGCGATGCGTCATTCCAAACTGATAAAGATGATACGAAGTCTCAGACGGGTTATGTCTTTGTCATTAATGGAGGAGCAGTTGACTGGAAGAGCAAGAAGCAAACAACGGTTGTGATGTCTATTACAGAAGCTGAGTACATAGCTGCTTCAGAAGCTGCGATGGAAGCTGTTTGGATTAGGAAATTCATTTCGGGACTCAGAGTAATGCCCTCAATCGAATTACCTTTAAATGTGTATTGTGACAACTCTGCTGCAATAACATTTTCTAATGAGCCTGGAGTCATGAAGGGCGCCAGACATTTTCCTCGTCGATATCACTATGTTCGAGAACAAGTCGACATAGGTGAAATCAATCTACTCAAAGTTCATACAGATGATAATCTAGCTGATCCCTTTACGAAGCCTTTGCCAAAAGAAAAACTTACTGACCATGCTGATGGGATAGGACTTCGTTTAGCTAGTAGTTTCATGCAGATCTGTGATTAGTATTTGGATAAAGGATGTTATGAACAAATATTACTTTAATGAAATAAAATAGTTGTTTATGTTTATTTTTCATTTTCTTAATATTATATCCTATATTTGCATGTTTAATCCGTGAATAACTTATGTTATTCTAAATAGTCCGTTGTCGATCAATGATATGGGAATGTCATTGAATTAAGACAAATCTGAGTTTTGGTAGAATATACTTTAAAAGTATATTGATGCGTGGGACATACCAGATTCACATGATATTCAATGAATTGAATATAGGACTCATCCCAACTTTACATGATGATACTTTATGGATCTCTATCATTAAGTATATCATGAAGTGTTTATCCTCAGACTTGAGATACCAGATAACTGATATAAATGTAGTGCATTTGTGTAAGATAGTCTAACGCTATCCGTAACTGGTAGTTATAAGGGCTATTTTCGAAAGTGTTGCAAAATTCATGAGTTATGTTTGTAGTCAAGAGAATTTGTTCCTTTGAATTTGTTTCAAAGCATAATACTATATTTGGACCCCTCGTATGGTTGACAAGATGTTTGTATGGCCATACCCAAGATCTATTTGGAATACGTTCAGATGATTTGGTAATCTTGTTCAATCATATACAACGAGAAACAGAATGTTAACTTATGAAATGACTTGATCCATATTCATAGTTAATGTAGTATTAGTAACAAAAGGATAAGTAAAAATGATGAATCATTAAATGGTTTTTTCCAGGAGACCATACTCGATTTGATCTGGGGGCGTTGGCGTGTGAAAGCTAGACTAACCAATGTCATTACTATATTTAGTAATATCCAAGTGGGAGCTGAAAGGTTTTATGGATATTTAAATAATAGTATGTCCGGATTCGAACTCGAGACTTCGGGATTGCACACATTACGTATGAGAATTTATGTTAATAACTAATTTGTTATTATTAATTATTAGTCACGAAATAAAACATAACGATAGTTAAATAATTAACAAGGTTTGGTTAACGGTCGTTAAATATAAACTAGAAGGACTAGAGATGAAATTACAAAGTCGGGAAAGTTCTAGAATCCCCTTTGGGGGGATTTGGCCGATCGGTTGGGTTCCCAAACCCATACCCTCTCAAACTTGGTCACCAAGTTAAGTTAACTATAAATATAATTCATTGTATTCATTCAAACTTAATCTTGGATCACCACTAACCTAATTTCTCCTCTCCTCTCTCCCTCTTAGTGTGGCCGGTCGAAACTCCCAAACCCTAAGGGTTTTCGATTTTGCTTAACTCAAAGATACAAGTGTTTGGTTTTATTTGTGATTCAATGAGCTAGCTTTTCACATCAAATCGCTATTAGTACGTGTGTACAAGAACGAAGGACAAGCACGCTTGAGCTTGTAATCTTGGTGGTCGATTCTTGTGTGGGTCGAATTATATAAACCCTAATTTAGGGTTTTGGGTTTTGTTCTTGTTCTAAATCATCGTTTGATTCTTGAATTGCTAAAAGGTACGCACTTTCTTGTTCGGTTAATTATTTACATATATTATTCCTATTTACTTCCGCTGCATGCTTTGATGATGTTATTAGATTTATATATAATTGTTATGAGTATTAAATTCCAACAGTTTCTATGGTTAATATGAAGTTTAAGTGAATTAATTGGAACATTCATGAAACTTGATTAGCATAAGCATAAAGTTTCTGAGTGCCCGCACATTGCACCAGGTATAGTTCTTATACAACATGGTTTAAGGTTATAAAAGTTTTTGATAGAAAAAGTTTTGTAGCTTCACTTTTGATTATTTATGCTCCTTTTAGGATAAGGCGTAGATAATTCTTCAAAAAGTAAATATTAGACTGATATAAAAACAACATTGTTACGCGGCTTTCAATAAAGTAATGATATACTCTCAACAACCACACCAAGAATTTGAAATATAAATTCAAAAAATAAAAAATTTGCTAATTAAAACTATGGGAAAAGTTTATGGGAATATATTAGTTACAATTGCATTGTACAGTAAGGATCAAATGAGAAGTGAAATTAAAATGAGAAGATGAGAAAAAATCACAGTCGCGCATTTCAGATGCACCTAAAGAAATAGATGCATCTCCGCCTAAATTTCTTCTCCTTACTTAAAATATGTGGCTCAAATTTCTTCTCATTCTTCTTATATCAATTTCTTTTCTCACTAGATCTATTCCCTTGCATTGTAACCAACTCCATACAATTTGTGCTATAATTTGGCGGTCATTAAGTCTTTTTAATAGCCTTTGATTTCATTCTTATTTAATTAATGTGAAAAGTTGTAGCTAACTGACTACAAAAATTGTATTAAAACAAAGTGAAAGATTAAAGAAACTTAAAAAGGTTTATTTTAAATTATTATTTATTACATAAGTTCAAAAGTAAAGTTAAATTTTAAAATAAGTTATAGGGGTTAAATTGTAGTTATAATTTTTGAAAAGTGATTACATAAGTTTAAAAATAAAGAGAGAATTTAAAAGAATTTAAAAGGGTTTAATTGTAAATTAATGTTTATACTATGAAACTTAAAAAGGTTTATTTAAATTATTATTTATTACATAAGTTCAAAAGTAAAGTTAAATTTTAAAATAAGTTATAGGGGTTAAATTGTAGTTATAATTTTTGAAAAGTGATTACATAAGTTTAAAAATAAAGATAGAATTTAAAAGAATTTAAAAGGGTTTAATTGTAAATTAATGTTTATACTATGAAACTTAAAAAGGTTTATTTAAATTATTATTTATTACATAAGTTCAAAAGTAAAGTTAAATTTTAAAATAAGTTATAGGGGTTAAATTGTAGTTATAATTTTTGAAAAGTGATTACATAAGTTTAAAAATAAAGAGAGAATTTAAAAGAATTTATAAGGGTTTAATTGTAAATTAATGTTCATACTATGAATAGTAACCTTTTTTTTTAATTTTTAATTTTTTGTAGGACTTTCACTACTAGTGTATTTTTTTTCCTTTTCTTTAGCTTCATTAAAATATGAACACCAAACCTTTTATGTACAACTTTTTTAACTCTTACTATAAATTTTACAGTTCTAAAGTTAATCAAATGTCTTTCAATATATGAGTAAACCTCAATCAAAAAGTTTTGCTTTGAGTCTTAGTTGAAAATTGCTAAAAGTAAGTTATTAGATCACTGTTTTACTTTTTTTCTTTTCCAGGAAATGCCAACATTTTTTATTTTTGTTCACAATTCTCATTTCCATGTTTGTTTTTATTTAACTTTTGAATAGAAAATATATCTTCTAAACATGATATCAAGAAGTTAATCAATCCATCATCTGAAGCTGATGATGATCACCGAACTCATGAGCCTATTACCAATAATACTAAGAGCAACGACGGTCAAATGGATATTAGAAAGATTAGGAGGTAAGATCATTTTGTTTCATAAAGTTATAAAAGAAACGTTGGTCAGTCACTCCTACAACTAATATTTGGTTGTAATTTCAGGATGGTTTCAAGTAGAGAAGCTGCTAGGCGCTCGAGAAAAAGAAAACAAGCGCATATAGAGCTCTTGAGGAACATTTAAGTATTCTACCAACAATGTTAAGTTGATCTACTTATTCTAATTTTTGCATAACAATATTGAAAGAAAAACTAGTTTTTTTAACAGGTTCGGAATAGATTAGAGTTAAATTGGGCCAACTAAAACACATGTTCTTTATCCGCGTTACAATGATTAAAACGGATGATATGCTAAGTTCTCAATTAAGTTATATTGAGAAATAATGTCTATCATAATAATGAAAGCGATTTAAGAGATTTTTAGGCGTGGGAATACACTTCGGATGAATTTCTATTTTTTTGTAACTAGTTTGAGCCATTCAAATCGTTGGACATGTTTCTTGATAGATTAATCATTTAGCCTATATCATTTGACACCCGAGATGAATAACAATAGTAATAATCCAAACGAATCGATGTAAATGTGTTAAATAAGGATAACATATATATAGCTTTAGTAAGCGCCCAAAAAGTATACAAAGCATAGCAAACATGTTGGAGCTTATGTGTAAATGCGTAATCAATCCCACATAGAAATATGAAAGAAAAAACGCATAGATATAATCTTGATGAGTTATCAAGCAAGATACATTTAAGTGGTTTCACACTGGTACCTTATACATGTTACAACTTGGTTTGTATCAGTAACTCGTAGTTTGCACTATATAGTTGGCCTTCAATGAAAAAAATTGACACAACTATGTTTTATGAGTTTACTAGGCGCCTGTTGTGCGCTATAGGTGGTGTTGAGGTTGCACACTTGCACCTGCTAGGCGCTCGAGAAAAAGAAAACAAGCACGTCTAGCATCTCTTGAGGAACATGCAAGTATTTTACTAACCATATTGATCTACTTTTTCTCAAGTTGTTTCTTAACAATATAAAAAAAAGGCTAGTTTTCTTAAACAGGTTTGGAATAGATTAGATTCAAAATGGGTGGAAACATGTTGAGTTAGACTGGGCCAACTAGAACACAATTCTTTATCCGTGTTACAAAGATTTAAAACAAATGATGCGCTAAAAATGTTCACAAGTTATATACGTAATTATCTAACGTAATAGTTAAAACGATTTAAGAGATGTTAGGCATCGTGACACTTCGGATGAATTTCTAATGATTTTTTTTTTTTCTGGTTTATGCCATTCAAATCACTTGACCATTTGACCCGAGATGAACAACAATAGTGATAATACAAGCAAATCTATGTATATCTGTCAAACAAGGATTTCGTAAAGCGCCTGTAAAGTATATATACAAGCATAGCAAACATGTTGGAGTTTATGGTAGATGCATATTCAATCCCACATCGATTAATGAATGAAATAAACGCATAGATATAAGCTCGATGAATTATAGCATTCACAAATAAGTGTTTGATTGTGGTACATTTTGTGAGATACCTAATTTGTATTTAGATTAAGTTTGTGTCTCACAATTGTTTCACATGCCAAACTACTTGTTTTTTGAGCAACCAAATTATTATATTTGCTACCCACATATTTCAAATTCGACTTATCAGTGAGTTGTAGTTCGACTCTTGTATATATCAGTAAGTCGTGGTCCGTACTATATATACAGCGGGCGTTCACTCAAAACAACAAAAGTACTTAATTATGGGTTTACAATAAAAAGTATGCTACAAAATAGAAAATAACATATACGAGGCGTTCACTCAAAACAACAAAAGTACTTAATTATGGGTTTACAATAAAAAGTATGCTACAAAATAGAAAATAACATATACGAAACGAAAAAAAAAAAAAAAAAAAAAAAAAAAAAAGTAGAAGAACAAAATTACAATGTGTTTTCATAATTTCTATACGTATTATGCAAAGCTAAAAAATTGAAAAATACCTGTTGGTGTTAGCACTATTCATTGAACCATGAAAACATTTGCGAGATGTTACATGAGGTAAATAAATTGCCATCTTTATTTACGAGTTTCGCCTAAATTTAAGCATGCTTCTCTCAAGTGAAACAATCGCAACGAGAAACTTTGCCAACTTTGGAAACTTTGAGAGCTAAGGTATTTTCTTTTCTTGACCGTGAATCTTATATTCATTCTGTGAATAACAGCGTTCACATATTTTTGTATAGGTCTTGCCAAAAAAATTAGAAAAATAAATTTCAAAAATGGAAAAATTGTTTAACTTCTTTAAAAGAAGTCGAGTTGGTCTGATTACACTTTATGATTTGGCTGATCGATCGCACGTTAAAGATCCATGTTATCTATTGATCCATTGTCACTGAAGAACGCGTTTATTGTTAAAGATACAATGTATCTATAGGACAGAATATTGCAAGTTGGTACAAGTGGGCTGCAACTTGTATCTCAATTTGTCATCCATGATCTTATATGAAGAGAAGTTTGCCTATAAAAGGCAATGCATCCAAGCTCTCATTTCATCCCATTCTACAATCACTAACACATAGTGTTTTGTATGTCTTTCTTTCTTCTAGTACTTGTGAGTTTAATTAGAGAGTTTGTGTGATATCTCCTAATACAAGAGATATAACGATTAGTGTTTATCCTTGTAACTAGAGAGAATGTGTAACTCCTAGTTTTCATCATAGTGAAACGTATCTTTCCTTACCCGTGGTTTTTACCCTATTGGGGTTTTCCACGTTATATCCGTGTGTCATCTTTTATTATATTTCATATTTTAGTTGTGGGTTTGCTTCAGTCCGGTGTCACTTTTCTCAACAAGTGGTATCAGAGCTAAGGTTGGGTGTGTGTATAATTATTTATTGTATGCTCTGTGGTTGCCACTAATTAGTGGACTCTCCACATCAAAAGATAAATAAAATTATACTCACTCAAAAGGTGTTCGTTACTATTATTAACAAATAATAGTTTTGTCGAAAAGTAGATTGTGATTGTAGCAATGGCGGCGAAATTTGAAATCGAAAAATTCAATGGGAATAATTTCTCGTTGTGGAAATTAAAGATGAAGGCTATCCTTCAAAAGAATAAATGTTTAGCGGCCATTGACGAAAGACCAGCTGAGGTCACGGATGACAGTAAATGGGACGAGATGGACGGAAATGCTATTGCAAATCTTCATCTAGGATTAGCAGATGGAGTTTTGTCAAGTATAGAGGAGAAGAAAAGTGCAAAGGAGATTTGGGATCATCTTGCTCGATTGTACGAGGCAAGATCACTCCACAATAAAATTTTTCTTAAGAGGAAACTTTATGCTTTGCGCATGACGGAATCTACTTCAGTGACTGAGCACGTTAATAACCTGAATACTTTATTTTCTCAGCTCACATCTTTGAGTTGTAAAATAGAGCCACAAGAACGTGCTGAAATTCTACTTCAAAGTTTACCTGACTCATATGACCAACTCATAATCAACTTAACCAGTAATGTTCTTTCTGACTATCTAGTCTTCGATGATGTTGCGGCCGCTATTCTGGAAGAAGAAAACAGGCGTAACAATAGGGAGGACACACAGACCAGTTCAAGACAGGTGGAGGCTTTGGTGGTGACGAGATGGAGGTCAATGGAACCTGGCTCCAGTGGGAGTCATAATCATGGTAAATCTAGAACAGGAAGGAAGAAGAGTTTTAAATGCTACAAATGTGGCAAGCCGGGTCACTTTAAGAAAGATTGTCGAGGTTTAAATACCTCTAATCCTCAGGGAAATTTCGCAAGCACTTCAGAAGATGGTAACGCTCTGTGTTGTGAAGCAGCGGTTGCAAATGAAGGCAGGAAACGATTTGCAGATATATGGCTGTTCGATACGGGAGGTACTTTTCATATGACCGCAAGAAGAGAATGGTTTCATCAATATAAACCTATCTCTGGAGGCGGATATGTGTACAGTTGCAATGATCATGAACTAAAGATCATTGGAATTGGAAATATCATGGTGAAGGTGCATGATGGTACAGTTCGTACTATTCGGGATGTGCGACACGTGGAGGGCCTGAGAAAGAATCTATTGTCTCTAGGATAATTGGATGATCTTGGTTGTAAGGTTGAAATACAAAACAAGATCATGAAAGTTATAAAAGGCGCGCTTGTACTTATGAAAGGTGAAAAGGTGGGTGCAAACTTATACCAACTAAAAGGAGAGGTAATGGAGGAGGCGGAAGCATCTGTTGCTTCACATAGTTCAAGCCATAGAGTTGCAGTAACATGGCATCAGAAGCTTGGACATATGTCAGAACAAGGAATGAAGATTCTTGTTGAAAGCAAGTTAATTCCTGGCCTCACAAAGGTTTCTTTACCTGTTGGGTTTTTGGTTCCTTGAATCAAGAATTATTCTAAGTACTGGAACCACGGACAGAGTTGATATAACCACGGACAGAAGAATGTAATCACGGATGATGACAAACCGCGTCTAGTAGTATTGTGTAACTACTGATAGATTATGGTAACCACTGCTAGTCTTTCATAGTCGGTTTAGTATTTTGTATTAGATAAATATGGAAAAGATATTTATCTTGTAGGTTACGTATTGTATAATGTAAAGGACTCCTTAGCCTATAAAAGGAGGTCCTAGGTTAGATTAGATATACGTATGTTTTATATCTAAGGTCGATACACTTCAAGGTTGTAAAACCCTAATACTGGTTAGAGTATTCGTATTAATAATAATATTGAGGTGTTGAATGTTTATTGTTCTTCTTCTTAAGATTAAGTATTAAATTCCGCGTGATACTTAATAAGCTTTTGTTCTAAGTCAGTTTCTATATTAGATCGTTTGCTCAACTGGGATTGATTGGTGCAAAACCGTCAAGTTTTCTCACGCAAGCTAGCCACTTGTGAATGGCTAACCGTAAGGAACTTAAAACAGCTCAAACACCAAATGCAATTTAGATCAGGAGAATACAGTGGATTCCCGGGTCGTTAAGTCCCACGGAGGATGACTGGTGTTTAACACAATCAGATGTCGAATAACCACTAAGGATAGTGATCAGTAAGGATTTTGAGTTATTTTATAAATTACAGGGGCTTAAATGCAAATTAAAGGAAATTAAAAAGATAAACTATATTAAATAAACGCTATCACTATTTTTAAACTGATGTTTTTGATTTTATGTTTTTATAAACTTAATTTAAAAACTACGTGACGTACACAAGAAAATGTAAAACTGAAGCAGTATTAATCCTAAAAATATGAAAATGATATTTTTACAAACCTAATGATATGAGAAATTTTTAAGAAAAAGAAAATTATTTTTATAACTATCAAATTAATTATTATTAATTAAAAACTAATTTTAACTATTAAATAATAACCTAAAATACTAGAAAATAGGAAATAAAGATAGAAAAATAAAATTATGACTTGGAAAAATCTAAAATAACAAAAGAGAATTTTCAAAACTATTTTTATATTTTTCTGATTATTTTTCTATTTTTTATGAATTTTAAACTATTTAAAACTAATTAAATTACTAAAAATTACAAAATAAACTATGAAAAATCTGGAAAAATAATTTTTTTACTTTTTATATTTATCTTACCCTAAGAAAAATGAAAAATTATTTTTTTGAACTTTTTTCTGATTTAATTGCAATAAAAGCTAATTAAAATGACTTAAAAACTGTTTTAATTAAGGAAAAATAGTAAACTGACCTAGAAAAATGTGAAAAATTCAGGAAAACTCTAATTTAATATGCTGAATCTAAGAAAAATAGAAAAACATGGGCTTGTGTGTAAGAAAATGAGACTGCAGTTGTAAGTGCTTCTAAATAAGCACTTTGAATAAGCCAAAAGCCACAACAAGCTACCAACTTGATACAGAAGCTATGAAATGCTAAAAGTGTCAAAATGCAACAAGTAACAACAGGTTTTAACCTCTGGAATACAAGCTTAAACAGATTTGATTATTTGAGTACTTATGCTAAAACATATTTTGAGTGCTACTTTGTAGCTCAAGCACAAGTCACACAATAAGCTGGAAATGAAAACCAAATGTTGGAAACTATACTAGACCTGGCTAGCTTCCTTCAAACCAAAAATCAGACTTAGAGAAGCTCTGAGGAGCTTTTCACAAGCTCTGCAAGGTTCTGTGAAAACTCAGCATTGATTGAGTTGTGTGAGCAGGGCAAATAAGCCCTGCTTGATGAGCTTTTTTGAGGCTTTTACAAAATTTCTAAAATTCTACAAAAATGACAATAAGGAAATAGACCAGCTGAAGTTTTAAAAACCAAAAGTCTCACTTGATTTGACCCAGAAATGACTTAGTTAAAAATCAACTTAGGTAGGTGAAAAACTGGTATTTTGCCTTTTTTGACTTTTGACAAAAATGAGAGATTTGACTTTTATGAACTTTGAGACTGATTTTTTTGACTGATATTGATCTTAAATGGTGAAATGATACTACTACAATCTATGTCTATGAACTTTAAACACAAAACAAGTTTTTGTATTTCCAAAATTCTAACAGTTGAGTAAATAAGACAGTATTGAGATGAATTTGACATTTAGCTTTTGCAGGCACAATATTGAGACAGATATGAGTGCAAAAGGACTAAACAAGCCTAGAACTACAAGCCTCTACCACTGAGTAACCCTCTAATACAGTTAAACTAACAGTCCCAAACACCACTTTAGACACTGATTTGCATTGTAAACTAGACTATCTACTAATATAGTATATATTATCACTTACACTAATTATATTTATCCTAATCACAACTAGTTAACAGGTTGAAAAGGTTTAATCATCACAATTTCAAGTACAAATACAAACTGCTAACTGACTAAGAAATGAAAACCAGATACAACTTACAAATGCCCAAGCTACTACTCTATATCAAATCCAACCCATTTCCAAGCACTGCATCACCAGTTTCCAAACTTATACCCATATTGCTTCATCAGTTGACTTTCGTTGACCAAGGATGAAAATTGCTTGCACCTGCTTGATAAACTCACTAAAAGCTATAAGAAGCTTCAATGAGCTTATTTGAACTTATAAATAAGCTTGTTGAAGCTTGGATGTAACAGTTTAAGATTGAGATTTGAAACAGTAAACCATGAAACTTGAAATTTAAATGAAACTTGATTTAAGGTTCAAACTGAATTACAATAACTAAATAACTTCTTTTTAGTACAATAAAACTTGGAATTACAAATTTAAAAGCTACTTAAGACATTTAAAGAAAGATACGACATACAAAAATTTAAAAAACTAAAGACTGCCTTCTTCTCTTGCCTTTCTTCCTCTTTTATGCTCCAATTGACTTCCACGTGTCCTTCTGAGCCAATCCCACCTCTCAGCTTGGCCAATGGATGAGTAGAGGCCATTTTAGCCGTTTTTATCATTTTGGCGGGAAAGCCTATATTTGACTGTAGCCTCTGAATTAGCTGCTAGGGGGGGGGGCTGGCATTTATTGTAGTGGTTTGTGATGATGAGGGGGTGGTGGGAAAGGAGAAAAGGTGATGGGAGAGGGCATGTTGCAGAGGCAGTCAAGTTGGGGAGGACAGGTGTACAGGAAGGTGGGAAAGGTGTTTGTTTGACTGTGTTTGACCAAAGGGTCCAAAAAGAGGGGTCAAAGGGTCACAATGGTGTATAATGGCAGGGGTTCAATTTCATTTTGACAAGGCTTGGCTTAGGATAATATGACAAGGACCAAAGCTGCAATTATTCCAATCTTGAGGGACCAAATCTGCCCATTTCTCAAAGTTAACACAAGGACTGAAACTGAAAATCTTTAATAGTACAAGTACCAATTTTGACATTTTCAAATTCTCAAAGGACCATTTTTGCCAAATTTCAAAGTTTAGGGACTTAAGTTGTAAATTTGTAATTTTAAATCTCAAGGACCAATTTTGACAACTTAAGAATCTCTAAGGATTTAAAATGATATTTTTCTTTATTTAGATTTACCAGGGACTGTTTTTGACAACTTTTGAAACTTGGGGGACTAAAACTGCCAATAATGCAAACTTGATACGTTTTTCACCAGATTTTGATATTTTTGCATTTAAAACACATAAAACACTTATTTGTAATATTTTTATCATTTTGATGCATTTCTGAGTGTTTTCAGATGTTTTTGCAGTCTAATTTGTACAAAAATGATGAGTATTTAGACACTCATCAATCCCCCACACTAAGATATTGCTAGTCCCTAGCAATGTTTTGAGAAAAATTAATGGATTTCATCTCTTTACCAAAAGCCATTACTTCTGGAGTAGCCAAATGTTTCAGTTCAAGTAAGAACCTTGGTACACCGATAACCAAATGATTTTGAGCAAATCACCAGCTTCCAACGGATTTGATTTGTCTTTACCAGAAGCCGTTTGCTTCTGGACTAGCCAACTCTTAGATAAATTATCAATATTATCTTTGGTGAGTCGATTACCAATTATGGTTTTTCAACTGCCTTTACCACAAGCTATAAACTTGCGGGCTAGCCAACTCGTCACTTTTAAGGATATGGTGAGTTGAATACCATACAATTTTGGGCAAATTGTAAGCCGTCAACGGATTTGAGATATCTTTACCAAGAGCCGTTTGCTCCTGGATTAGCCAATCCTTTTGTTTATTAGACAAGGCGGACTGATAACCAATTGAGTAAGTGCAAAACACTTACTCCAAAAAAAAATTTTTGGCCAAAAACGGGGGAATTAGGTGGTATAATTACATGATAAAATTCAAGAGAATTCCCCCCCCCCCCACACTTAGAAATGAATATTGCCCTCAATATTCAAAGTACCGGCGGTTATGCCGAAACATAGAACGTACGGCCATTATTTAGCAAGGATTTTTTTTTTTTTTTTTACTCTTATATATACACAACATGTGGGGCAACTCCCCCACACTAGGGTGGTACACACGGGTGAAAACCCATGTTTAGCTACTGTTTTTGATTACCGAGTCGCTAGCTTGACTCGATCCCCGCATTCATTGGTTCATGGGGAAAGTTTGTAGATCCGGGACAATCACAGGAGGAATGTCCTCTCCAAAGTAATGCTTCAACCGATGACCATTCACTTTAAAGTTTGGACCATCGGGTTGAGATAACTCAATGGTTCCATATGGAAATACTTTAGTGATGGTGAACGGTCCAGACCAGCGGGATTTTAGTTTTCCCGAGAAAATCTTCAATCTTGAATTGAAAAGAAGGACTCGATCACCGACGTTGAAAACGCGGTTCTTGATTTTTGAGTCATGAATCTTCTTTGTCTTTTCTTTGTAGATCAAAGAGTTCTCGTATGCTTGATCACGGAGTTCATTTAATTCATTCATTTGAACTTTCCGGTGATCACCAGCTGTCTGAATATCGAAGTTTGCATGCTTCAAGGCCCAGTATGCCTTGTGCTCAAGCTCAACCGGCAGATGACATGCCTTCCCGTATACAAGCTTGTATGGAGTACACCCGATGGGTGTTTTATAAGCTGTACGGAAGGCCCAGAGTGCGTCATCTAGCTTATCCGACCAAGAGGCACGGTTTTCGCCAACCGTCCTCTCCAGAATTCTTTTAATCCCCCGGTTGGAAACTTCCACTTGCCCACTTGTTTGGGGGTGGTACGCAGTAGAGAGACGGTGAGTTACACCATACTTCTGCATGACTCTTTCAAACTGGTCATTGCAGAAATGCGTACCACGATCACTGATTATAGCTCGTGGAGTTCCAAACCTAGCAAAAAGAGATTTTAAGAATTTCACGACAACTCGGGCATCGTTGGTAGGTAAAGCCTTAGCGTCAACCCATTTTGACAAATAGTCAACGGCCACGAGTATGTATTTGTTACCGCGAGAAGAAGGAAATGGCCCCATAAAGTCAATGCCCCATATGTCAAAAATCTCACACACTTGAATGGCGTTTTGCGGCATTTCATTTATTTGTGAGATATTCCCGTGACGTTGACAAGCGTCACAGGTTTTGACAAATTCGTGGGCATCCTTGTAAATTGTGGGCCAATAAAACCCGGAATCAAACACCTTTTTGGCGGTGTAGTTTGGACTATGATGGCCCCCGGTAGGTCCAGCATGGCAAGCTTTGAGAATGTCAAGAGCTTCTTGTCCATAAACACACCGTCGGATGACTTGATCCGCACAGATTTTGAACAAGTAGGGGTCGTCCCAGAAGTAATGTTTAACATCCTTGAAGAATTTGTTCTTCTGTTGGGTCGACATCCCTTTCACTATGAAGTTACCCGCATGGTAATTTGCAAAGTCAGCAAACCATGGGGTAGTAGAGTTTCCACGAAAAGAAACCGCATTGAGTGTTTCGAGAGGAAATGTTTCATTTATTTCCTTTTTCTCGAAAACATCTTGGTGAGGGTTCTCTAATCGGGACAGATGATCAGCAGCCAGGTTCTCAGCTCCTTTTTTATCACGTATAATGATATCAAATTCCTGGAGGAGGAGAACCCAACGGAGCAATCTCGGCTTTGCATCTTGTTTTGTAAAGAGATATTTGAGAGCCGAGTGATCCGTATACACCACGCATTTGTTCAATATAAGGTATGGCCGAAATTTCTCAAACGCATACACCAAAGCTAATAATTCTTTTTCTGTAGTGGTGTAATGGGTTTGAGCTTCAGTCATAGTCTTACTTGCGTAGTGGATAGGCTGAAAATGCTTGGTTTTACGTTGCCCCAAGACTGCACCGATAGCAAAATCACTTGCATCGCACATGAGCTCAAAGGGTAAGTCCCAGTCGGGGGCAACTAGAATGGGTGTTTCCGTAAGCTTTTTCTTTAGTGTTTCAAAAGCTTCGATGCACTCAGGTGAGAAGATAAAAGGAGCTTCTTTTTCAAGAAGATGGGTCATAGGCCGAGCGATTTTAGAAAAATCCTGTATGAATCTACGATAAAACCCGGCATGACCAAGAAAACTCCTAATACCTTTGACGGTAGTAGGATGAGGTAATTTGGCGATAACATCAACTTTTGCCCTATCTACCTCAATCCCGTTTTTGGAAATCTTATGGCCAAGGACTATGCCTTCTTTGACCTTAAAGTGACTCTTCTCCCAATTTAGACAGAGATTGGTGTCTTCACACCTTTTAAGCATTTTGTCTAAATGGGAGAGACATGTCTGAAATGAGTCCCCAATGACCGAGAAGTCATCCATAAACACCTCCATTGTTTCCCCGATCATGTCGTGGAAAATGGCCATCATACATCGTTGGAACGTGCCAGGAGCATTACATAAGCCAAAAGGCATACGTTTGTAGGCAAAAGTTCCGTATGGGCAGGTGAATGTGGTCTTCTCTTGATCCTGTGGATCAATGGGGATCTGAAAGTAACCAGAGAAACCATCAAGGAAACAATAGTACTCGTTTCCTGCTAATCTCTCAAGCATTTGGTCCATGAAGGGTAGAGGAAAATGGTCTTTACGGGTGGCGTCATT
Source organism: Chrysanthemum seticuspe (assembly GCA_019973895.1). Lineage (NCBI taxonomy): Eukaryota > Viridiplantae > Streptophyta > Magnoliopsida > Asterales > Asteraceae > Chrysanthemum > Chrysanthemum seticuspe. The sequence goes on along the minus strand of BPTQ01000009.1, from coordinate 54,956,732 downwards.
CAACTTACGATAGTCAATACACACACGCCATCCCGTAACCAGTCGAGTTGGAATTAACTCGTTTTCTTCATTTGTGACAACAGTTATGCCACCCTTTTTTGGAACACAGTGAATAGGGCTAACCCAAGGACTATCTAAGATTGGGTAAATCAATCCTGCATCAAGAAGTTTGATAACCTCCTGTTTGATAACATCATGGATTTTTGGATTCACCCTTCTCTGATGTTGAACTGCTGGCTTGAAGTCATCCTCCATCAAGATTTTGTGAGTACAAAACTCAGGGTTGATACCCTTAATGTAGGAGAGTTTCCAAGCAATTGCTTGCTTGTGTGACTTCAAGATCTTTATGAGAGCAGCTTTTTCATCTTTACTCAAATCTCGAGCAATAATGACAGGCAATTTATCATCACCTTCAAGAAATGCATACTCAAGATGAGGTGGTAAGTCCTTAAGTTCGACTTCAGGAAATTATTCAGTTTTCTCAACTGACTTGACTTCCTTGTTATGAAGCTCGACGGGAGGGAGTGGAGGAGAAGTGTCCTGATTTAACAACTTCTCAAGAGTAAGAATATCTCCCTCCGAATTAATCTCATGGTGATTAATCTCTTCTGGAATTGCATCACTAGTGTGAGGGGTTGATGAGTGATCATCTTTAAGAAGTTTCTCAATGAGAAGTATGTCCCCCTCGATGTCAATTGGAGCGTGATCAATTTCCCATGGGACAGAATCACTAGCCAAGTATGCTTCAATCTCTTCCAAGATGAAGTCGCTTCCCTCAAACGGAGTGAGAGAAGGAGTAGAATTGGCTATGATAGGTTGAGAAGATGTGGTGGGATCCCCACTCACAGAATTATGAGAATAACCAAGAACTTCTTGAGAGTACTCTTCAGAAGCAACATCAATGATATCTATTCGGTTAACCGACTCAGAATCATAGTTTGCGGAGTACCTCGAAGTTTGATCAAGGTTAAAGGTGACAGCTTCATTACCAACACGTAATGTGATTTCTTGCTCAAATACATCAATGTAGGGATGAGCACGGTACCAGAATGGTACCGAACCCGTACCGAATTAATGGTACCGTTTTTTTCCCGAGCATAAAAATGGGTACCGGTACCGTACCGTACGGGATTCCGGTACCGGTACTCGGTACCGGGAAATCGGTACCCATCCGGTACTTCCCGGTTTTTGTTAGTAACAATAGGAATATATATAAAAAAGGAGTATAAACTCCTATGCTGATCAAACATGATCCACAACAGAGTATATGTTATTCTACCTCAATGAAATCCCACCAAATAAACATATCACCAAATTTATCGTAACTTACAAACGTTCAAAAAGTAATAAAATTCCACCAAAAACATATGAAATCGTTCAAATAAACATACTAAACCATTTTCAACAAAAGACAAATAATCATCTAATCTTGTGTAACTCCCTTCCCTTTTTCTTTAGCATTTTGTTTGGCAATCCCATCTTCGATATCTACACATACGAGAAAATAAACAAAGTTAGTAACAAACATCATACTAGTAACATATAAGCTAATTTCAGTAGCTATATCAGTAGCTATATCAGTAGCTAATTTCAGTAGCTATATCAGTAGGTATTAACAAATGTTCAGTAGCTATATCAGTGGGCAGTACCAAATTTATTTACAACAATGCATAAGCTAACTTCAGTAGCTACACTAATAACAAATTTAGTAGTAATATATTAACATCATCATCATTTAGTACTACAAATTTATTAGTAATATATTTACAACGTCATCATTTAGTAGTACAAATTTGATAAGCTATTACCTTGTGCAACATCGTCATCATTTAATAGATCGTCTATGTCGTCTATTATAGCTTTTTTGGACTTTCTTACCCAATCTTGGGTACATATCAACGCCTCAACTACGGCATAAGACAAGTTAGTCCTATACGGGTCAAGAACACGGCCTCCCGTACTAAAAGCCGACTCCGATGCAACGGTGGTTATTTGGATTGCCAAGATATCTAAAAAATAATAAACACTTATGAAACAACAACAATATAAAACATAAGTAATAAAATCATCAAAGAGAATAGTAAATTACCTTTAGCCATGCGAGATACTATTGGAAATCTTGGAGCATTTATTTTCCACCACTCGAGAATGTCAAAATCACTAGTAAATCTAATTCGCGGCTCATTTAGGTACCTAGTTAACTCGGTATCCATTTCAATGGAGCCGGAGTCTTCCAAATTCAAGAAATCATCCAAAAAGTCATTTTCCCCAACATATGATTTACAAGATTGTTGATTCTTGGTTTTTTTAGATGCGCTTTTTGACACAACCGTGTCAAACCTTGTTTTGTATGTTTGAAACAAAACTCCCATTCTTTTCACAACTTCTTTCAACATCTCCCTTACCATGGCGTTAAGAGCATCATCTGGTAAAGGACTTTCACTAGACATGTTATACTCCAACATCTTTTTGAACCCATGTGAAATAAGTTGTTGTTTCATAGTCGGGTCCAATATGGTGGCAAAATACATATAATCATTAAGCTCATCAAATTTCCCCCAATACTTGTTATATTTCTTAACCATATCATCAACCATGTGACAAAACTCGGGTTTAGTCGCCCAATAACGAAGATGTTTGTCTATATCTAGAATTTCTCTATAAAAGAGATGAGCTAACGGCTTTGAAGAGGAGGAAATTAGTTCGGTTTTAGTTTTGAATTTTTCTAGAAATTCAATAACGCCTTCACACACACCAAAATCCGAATGTTCCGGCATTCTCTCAAGATCACGATAATAACAATCATCTACAAGTTCATATTTGAAAAACACTTCTCTTAACGAGCATGCAATCTTTAACATATCATGCTTGGAATTCCATCTAGTAGGACATTCACCACACAAAAATCTATTTGATTCAAGGTTAGCTTCTTTCATGCACCTTTTAAACTTATTTATCCTTTGTGATGAATACCTAATATATTTAACCGCATCTGCTACACAATCCACATGATAATTCTTTTCCTTTAAACCTTCTTTAACAATAAGATTAAGAATGTGAGCCATGCATCTAATATGAAAATGCTTCCCATCATCATATATTTTAGCATTAGGCAACTTTTTGATCAAATGATGTAGTGCCTTATCATTACTTGGTGCATTGTCTACGGTCATAGTCATCACATTCTTAATCCCCCAACCAACAATACATTTAAGCAAATCACTACTAATATCCTCTGCTTTATGACTATCAATAGGTCTAAAGTTTATAATCCTTTTGTGCATATTCCATTCGTCATCAATAAAATGGGCCGTGACAACCATGTAGTTTGTTTTTTTACAACTACTTGTCCATGTATCGGTAGTCAAGTGAACGGTAGTGGTTGGCTTTGTTAGATAAGCTAACAACTTGCTTCTTTCATCTAGGTAATACTTTGAAACATCCCTAGATAACTTATGTCTAGATGGCAACACAAATCTTCCATTGCAAGCATTAGTAAATTCAACAAAAACTTCATGTTCAACAAACTTGAAAGGCATCTCACCAACAACAAACATGTTAATCAATGCTTTTTTTATCCTACTTTCATCATGTTTCCAAGTTTGTAAACTACTAGTACCTTCACCGTTATAATTTTTTTTAAACTCTAAATGAGTTTGTTGTTGAGCTGTGTTTTTATGGACATATATAGGATTAGAAGGACATGGAAAATGTTTATGAAGACCGGAAGTACCGTTGGAACCGCTGGCCGCTATAGTCTTATTGCAAAACTTGCACAAAGCCCTTCTTAACCCATCTTTTTTCATCCTAACTGGATCAAAATGTTGCCAAACCGAAGCCCTCTCCTTATTTGTTCTTGCATAAATTTCATACTCTTCTTCTTCTTTATCACCATTTCTTTTTCTTTTGCTACTTTGAGCTTTTCGAGCTTGTGTTACAACAACTGAGGGTTCACTACCGTTACCTGAATCCGATTCATCAATATCCAATATTGGTGTTTCTTCAACAATTGTGTCATCACTCTACACAAAACCATTATATACCAATTAGATAAAATTTATAAGATAACAAAAAAAAAAAAAAAAAAAAAAAAAAAAAAGTAACAAACTAACGAGAGTCTATTAACAGTGCCATTATTAACAGTGCCATTATTATACTATAATCAGTGGCATAACAATATAGTATATTATTACTACGTAACATATTGAATATACTATAATCAAATAGCAGTGCCACTATTATGAATCATATGGCTTCTTATGAACATAGTGGCGTGTTTATGAATCATAGGCCCTATCATGACATTTTTTTAAGTTAATGAATCAAAGAAAAGAAAAGAACAAACTTACGTACCTCCATTTTTAGTGATGATGATGATTGAGATGAATTATGGATACAAACTTTATGATTATAATGATTGATGATATGTTAGGGTTTGATGATATGTAGTGCAGTAGATTAGTTTTAGACTAGGTAAAACTTATAAACCCTTTTTTTTTAAACCAAAATCAGTAGCCTACTAATTGTGAAAGATACCAAATTTTGAAAAAAAAATAAAAAACCTTTTGTATTCGGTACCGAATCGGGATTTCCCGAATTAGTCCCGTACCGTTTTTGAAAGGTACCGAATTTTTTTTTGCCTTATTTTGTAGTACCGGTACCGTACCGTATTTTAGGAATCGGTACCGTTTCGGTACGGTACCGGTACGGTTCCGGTTCGGTTCCGGGATTCGGTCCGAAATGCTCATCCCTACATCAATGAGAGCACGACATGTTCTCAGGAATCCTCTTCCAATAATGAGAGGAACCCGTGGATCAGCATCGAAATCAACAACTACAAAGTCAGCTGGAAAATGGAACTTTCCTACTTTCACAAATACGTCCTCGGCAATTCCAAGAGGACGGGATATTGTACGATCTGCAAGCTCGAGAGTCATGCATGTAGGAGTAAGGTCCGGAAGAGAAAGTTTCTTCCATACTGAATGAGGCATCAGGTTTATGCTTGCATCAAGATCGGCTAAGGCAAAGCATTCAACCATTCCTGGAAATACACAAGGTAAGAGGAACTTTCCAGGATCTCCAAGCTTCTCGGGAAGCTTCTTCAAGATAACTGCAGAGCAGTTCTCGTTCAGAGGAGTTTTAGCCATTTCAAACAGCTTTTCCTTGTTGCTTAACATGTGTTTGAGAGTTGATGCAAACTTGGGCATCAACATGATAGCATCCGCAAAGCTTATGTCAAAATGTAGTTCTTGGAAAATTTGAAAAAATTTGTCCATTTGATGACTGGATTTTTCGCGGAGCTTTTGCTCATTCAAACGTGATGGGTAAGGAATAGAAGTTTTGGATTTGGTATTTTCAACGGGAGCTACAGGAGGTTCAAAAACAACTCCTGGATTGGATTTGGGTTTCGGGACAACCTGAGGATGGACATTGCTGGTACTTCCGTTATTAGTAGGAAGTTCCTTGTCCTTTGTCGCCTCAGGTTCACTTTTCACTACCTTCGGGAGAGAAGAAGAAGAGGTAGTAGGAATAGCGGGTCCATCATACGAAGTACCACTTCTGGTTGTGATCGCCTTTGCATCGCCCCTCGGATTAGCGATCGTGTTGCTAGGTAAAGTACCTGAGCCCGAGGGTCGATCATTTAAAGACTTCTTTAATTCAGCGATCTGACTGACCAACAACCTGTTTGTCTCCTCTTGAGTCTTCATGAATTGTTTTAAAAGCTCATCAGATGTTGATACAGGAGGAGGTGGAGGGATAATTTGAGGCCGTATGTTCTGATTATAGCCAGAATTCCCTTGATTAGGATTCATATTTCCCTGAAATTGATTCCCTCGATTGAAAGTGTTTTGATTAAGATTTCCTTGATGTTGGAAACCTTGATTTGGTCCGGGATAGAAATTACCTTGGTTTTGATAACCTTGGTTCATTCTAGGTTGGTTCTGATTCCGGTTAGGATTCTGGTTAAAACCGGGTGGTGGCTGATAAGTATTAGCTCGGTAGTTTGGTTCATTTTGAGGACGGTATTGATTACCTCCTTGATTTGAAGTACCGGCTATAGCATTGGCTTCAAAAGGACTACCATCGGTGGCAGTACAGTTGTAGTATGCATGAGGACCACCACAAGTAACACAAACTTCAACTTTCTTCACTTCACCATATGATGGTGTCTGTGTGAAAGTGACTTTCTTTTGGTTAGCAAGAACCAAAGCCTGAACAATATCCGTGAGTTTGTCAATCTTAGCATCGGTGCTAGATGTACTCACGGGAGATGAAGTAGAAGGTCCAGCATTAGACTGAGTCTGATATGTCTTTGTGCGGAAAGGACGGACCTGGGACTTGTTTTCAATGATTTGCAAGGCTTCTTTTGTGGTCTTGCTCAAGAAATTACCTCCCGCGGAGGCATTTAGAGAGTCTTGGTTAGTCTGGTTCAGACCATTGTAGAAAGTATCCATTTGCATTAACTCAGAAAAACCATGATGCGGACACTTACGGAGCAATTCTTTGTAACGATCCCATGCCTCCCCGAATGATTCATCAAATCTTTGAGAGAATTTCATTATCTCATTCTTAAGACTTGTAGTTCGGGATGGAGGATAGAATTCGTTAACAAACTTTGTGACTAGATCTTCCCATGTCTCAATGAAACGAGGGGGTTGTTTCTCAAGCCAATTCCGGGCTTGTCCCTCTAGAGAAAATGGGAACAGAAGAAGCTTAATTGCTTCATGTGGGACATTCTTGTATTTGATGGTAGATGCAATCTTATTAAACCATCGAATGTGTGCATGAGGATCATCCCGCTCAAAACCATAGAATTGGCTTTGGGTTACCAGATTAAGTAACCCGGTTTTGAGCTCAAAAGTATCAGCCACTATGGCTGGGACAACAATAGCATCTCCGTAACCCTCGATGGGTGCTTGGAGAAGCTCATTCATCGGCTTGTCTTCTGCCATTACGGCAGGTGGTGGTGGTGGTAGACGTTCCTCAGTCACGGCTGAAGGAGCAGAACGTCCTCTACGTCTACGAGGAATCTTTCCAAGTTCAGAAAGTGGACTTGTAGAACTGGAAGAACGAGTGCGCATGCACTAAGTATAAAAATCAGTTTTCAAAACAAATGCGAGGCAAAACGACAAGTGAACTTAACCAATAATCACAAATGAAATGGCTTCTTTGAAAAAGGTACACCAAATCACAAGGACATAAAGGCAAGTTTTAAATCTGATGTTCGGGAACTTATTATGGTCACACCCCCAGTTAGTAGGTGTACTGCCTTGATTTGCGGTGGTTGATTTTTATGTATATATTAAGTACCACTGAAAAGACGTAGGTAATGATTTGTGCAGATGGGTTTAAAAACTTTTGGACAATATTTTTGGTATCGTCTCGTTTAACCAAATCGTATTTCTTTAAGAATCACCTTAAAAGAAACACAAGCTAGAAAACGTTACGATTGTTTTGTTGTTTTATATTTTGTTTGGTGTTTCTAACACTTTAGGAAAAGTGCTAATGAACTTTTTGATTTTGTTATAACTTTACAAAAAACTGTTTACAAACGATGGTATATGTGCAAGTACGGGTCTGAAAAATGTTTAGAACACGCTTACAGCCTCCCCGGCAGCGGCGCCAAAATTTGATTGGTGCAAAACCGTCAAGTTTTCTCACGCAAGCTAGCCACTTGTGAATGGCTAACCGTAAGGAACTTAAAACAGCTCAAACACCAAATGCAATTTAGATCAGGAGAATACAGTGGATTCCCGGGTCGTTAAGTCCCACGGAGGATGACTGGTGTTTAACACAATCAGATGTCGAATAACCACTAAGGATAGTGATCAGTAAGGATTTTGAGTTATTTTATAAATTACGGGGGCTTAAATGCAAATTAAAGGAAATTAAAAAGATAAACTATATTAAATAAACGCTATCACTATTTTTAAACTGATGTTTTTGATTTTATGTTTTTATAAACTTAATTTAAAAACTACGTGACGTACACAAGAAAATGTAAAACTGAAGCAGTATTAATCCTAAAAATATAAAAATGATATTTTTACAAACCTAATGATATGAGAAAATTTTAAGAAAAAGAAAATTATTTTTATAACTATTAAATTAATTATTATTAATTAAAAACTAATTTTAACTATTAAATAATAACCTAAAATACAAGAAAATAGGAAATAAAGCTAGAAAAATAAAATTATGACTTGGAAAAATCTAAAATAACAAAAGGGAATTTTCAAAACTATTTTTATATTTTTCTGATTATTTTTCTATTTTTTATGAATTTTAAACTATTTAAAACTAATTAAATTACTAAAAATTACAAAATAAACTATGAAAAATCTGGAAAAATAATTTTTTTACTTTTTATATTTATCTTAACCTAAGAAAAATGAAAAATTATTTTTTTGAACTTTTTCTGATTTAATTGCAATAAAAGCTAATTAAAATGACTTAAAAACTGTTTTAATTAAGAAAAAATAGTAAACTGACCTAGAAAAATGTGAAAAATTCAGGAAAACTCTAATTTAATATGTTGAATCTAAGAAAAATAGAAAAACATGGGCTTGTGTGTAAGAAAATGAGACTGCAGTTGTAAGTGCTTCTAAATAAGCACTTTGAATAAGCTAAAAGCCACAACAAGCTACCAACTTGATACAGAAGCTATGAAATGCTAAAAGTGTCAAAATGCAACAAGTAACAACAGGTTTTAACCTCTGGAATACAAGCTTAAACAGATTTGATTATTTGAGTACTTATGCTAAAACATATTTTTAGTGCTACTTTGTAGCTCAAGCACAAGTCACACAATAAGCTGGAAATGAAAACCAAATGTTGGAAACTATACTAGACCTGGCTAGCTTCCTTCAAACCAAAAATCAGACTTAGAGAAGCTCTGAGGAGCTTTTCACAAGCTCTGCAAGGTTCTGTGAAAACTCAGCATTGACTGAGTTGTGTGAGCAGGGCAAATAAGCCCTGCTTGATGAGCTTTTTTGAGGCTTTTACAAAATTTCTAAAATTCTACAAAAATGACAATAAGGAAATAGACCAGCTGAAGTTTTAAAAACCAAAAGTCTCACTTGATTTGACCCAGAAATGACTTAGTTAAAAATCAACTTAGGTAGGTGAAAAACTGGTATTTTGCCTTTTTTGACTTTTGACAAAAATGAGAGATTTGACTTTTATGAACTTTGAGACTGATTTTTTTGACTGATATTGATCTTAAATGGTGAAATGATACTACTACAATCTATGTCTATGAACTTTAAACACAAAACAAGTTTTTGTATTTCCAAAATTCTAACAGTTGAGTAAATAAGACAGTATTGAGATGAATTTGACTTTTAGCTTTTGCAGGCACAATATTGAGACAGATATGAGTGCAAAAGGACTAAACAAGCCTAGAACTACAAGCCTCTACCACTGAGTAACCCTCTAATACAGTTAAACTAACAGTCCCAAACACCACTTTAGACACTGATTTGCATTGTAAACTAGACTATCTACTAATATAGTATATATTATCACTTACACTAATTATATTTATCCTAATCACAACTAGTTAACAGGTTGAAAAGGTTTAATCATCACAATTTCAAGTACAAATACAAACTGCTAACTGACTAAGAAATGAAAACCAGATACAACTTACAAATGCCCAAGCTGTTTGTGCAGCTTAATCCAAACCCAATACCTACTACTCTATATCAAATCCAACCCATTTCCAAGCACTGCATCACCAGTTTCCAAACTTATACCCATATTGCTTCATCAGTTGACTTTCGTTGACCAAGGATGAAAATTGCTTGCACCTGCTTGATAAACTCACTAAAAGCTATAAGAAGCTTCAATGAGCTTATTTGAACTTATAAATAAGCTTGTTGAAGCTTGGATGTAACAGTTTAAGATTGAGATTTGAAACAGTAAACCATGAAACTTGAAATTTAAATGAAACTTGATTTAAGGTTCAAACTGAATTACAATAACTAAATAACTTCTTTTTAGTACAATAAAACTTGGAATTACAAATTTAAAAGCTACTTAAGACATTTTAAGAAAGATACGACATACAAAAATTTAAAAAACTAAAGACTGCCTTCTTCTCTTGCCTTTCTTCCTCTTTTATGCTCCAATTGACTTCCACGTGTCCTTCTGAGCCAATCCCACCTCTCAGCTTGGCCAATGGATGAGTAGAGGCCATTTTAGCAGTTTTTATCATTTTGGCGGGAAAGCCTATATTTGACTGTAGCCTCTGAATTAGCTGCTAGGGGGGTGGCATTTATTGTAGTGGTTTGTGATGATGAGGGGGGTGGTGGGAAAGGAGAAAAGGTGATGGGAGAGGGCCTGTTGCAGAGGCAGTCAAGTTGGGGAAGACAGGTGTACAGGAAGATGGGAAAGGTGTTTGTTTGACTGTGTTTGACCAAAGGGTCCAAAAAGAGGGGTCAAAGGGTCACAATGGTGTATAATGGCAGGGGTTCAATTTCATTTTGACAAGGCTTGGCTTAGGATAATATGACAAGGACCAAAGCTGCAATTATTCCAATCTTGAGGGACCAAATCTGCCCATTTCTCAAAGTTAACACAAGGACTGAAACTGACAATCTTTAATAGTACAAGTACCAATTTTGACATTTTCAAATTCTCAAAGGACCATTTTTGCCAAATTTCAAAGTTTAGGGACTTAAGTTGTAAATTTGTAATTTTAAATCTCAAGGACCAATTTTGACAAGTTAAGAATCCCTAAGGATTTAAAATGATATTTTTCTTTATTTAGATTTACCAGGGACTGTTTTTGACAACTTTTGAAACTTGGGGGACTAAAACTGCCAATAATGCAAACTTGATACGTTTTTCACCAGATTTTGATATTTTTGCATTTAAAACACATAAAACACTTATTTGTAATATTTTTATCATTTTGATGCATTTCTGAGTGTTTTCAGATGTTTTTGCAGTCTAATTTGTACAAAAATGATGAGTATTTAGACACTCATCAGGGATCAACAAGTGGTATCAAAGCTTGTGATCTATAAACTGTAACCAAGAAGAAGTTATGTTAAGCTTTATTCAAGTAAGTAAAGATGTCTGACGAAACTCACATGGTGACTGCTTCAAAGGTACCCATGCTCAAGCATGGTGAGTATCAAATCTGGAGAATTCGAATGAGGCAATACATTCGTATGATTGATTATGCTATCTGGGATGTCGTTGAAAAGGGAGACACTCTTCCTAAGAAGGGTGAGGATGGTCAAGAGATAGCTATTGTTAGTGAAATTGATAAAGCTATAAGGAAACTGGAGATCAAAGCTCACAGTATTCTCTCCATGGGAATTCCCAATGACTATGCTTTGGACTTTGAACAATACGAGTCTGCTAAAGATTTATTGGATGCTCTTGAAATAAGGTTTGCTGGTAATGAAGCTACTAAGAAGTCAAGGATGAATATGCTCAAGCATCAATTTGAAACCTTCACTGCTCTTAGTGGAGAAAAGATTGATGGCACATATAATAGACTTCAAAAACTTATCAGCCAACTGAAGTCAGTAGATTATAAGGTTCTTCAAGAAGATATTAATTTGAAGTTCATTAGGAGTTTATCATCTGAATGGGCTATTCATACAATTGTGTGGAGAAATAAGGTGGACTTTGATAAGATGACTCTGGACAATCTCTTCAACAACTTGAAGGTTTATGAGTCTGAGAATAACTTTGCTAATGCATCCTCTGCTAAACAAAACATTGCTTTTGTTTCCACTAATCACATGAATTCACAAGATGTAACCACTGCTGCATATGGAGTAACCACAGCTATCGCAAACAATACCACTGTTAGTGATACTGTCAGTGATGGTGCAATTTGTGCTTTTCTATCAGATTTAACTACCAGTGTTAATGTTTTGAATCAAGATCTAGATCAAATTGATCATGATGATCTTGATGAGATTAATCTTCAATGGCAAATGGCAATGTTAACCCTCAAAGCAAGGAAGTTTCTAAGGAGAACTGGAAGACAGGTTAAGTATGATGGTCAAAGGAGAGCTGGATTTGACAAAAGTAAGATGGAGTGCTTTAACTGCAAGAAGAAAGGTCACTTTGCTAGAGAATGTCGAGTTCCTAAGAAAATTGAAGGCATTAAGAAGACCACAGAAGAGCCTGCTGCTTCTTCAGCCTTGGATGCTCAAGATGGGATTGGTGATTATGACTGGAGTGATCAGATTGAAGAAGGTCCCAATGCAGCGTTTCTTGCTAGTGAAGCTTCAAAAGAGCATAACCTTGCTCTTATGGCCTATGCTTCATCTTCTGGTTCAGATTCTGAGGTATCTAATGATTCTAAAACATCTACTTGTTCTTTTAAATCATGTCATGATAACTTAGAATCTCAAAAAGCTATCACTGAGAGTATGAGGAAAGAAGTAGAAAGACTGACTATGGACAACTTAGGTTATAGAGTTGGTCTAGAGAGTGTGGAAGAGAAGCTTAAATACTGTATTAAATGTGAGTTTGAGTATGTAGATAAGATCAATATACTAGGTGGTGAAATTGATCTTAAAGATAGAGAGATTAAGATGCTTAAAAATAAACTAGCAGAGGCAAAGAGTGTAAAACAAAAGGCCCTAGAAGAAAAAGAAAAACATGTTGTTAGGGTAGCTAAAACACAATTTGCTTCTGATCTGGTTCATAAATCTATAGAGAGTCATTTAATGAAAAAGGGTTCTGGGATAGGATACAATAATATGCCACCACCCACTCTTATGCAACATGCACCACCTGCTAAAGAACTGTCATTTAGTAGTGAATTCAGTTTTAACAAACCTATAGAAGGGATAAGTAAGACTGAAACACCTAAGATAAGTTCTGATAAGTCATCTGATGCTCCCACAATTGAAGATTGGGAATCAGATTCTGAGGAAGATAGATCTGAATCAACTAAGCCTGAAGAGATAGAGAAAGTTAAGAAAGTTGATTCTCAGCAAGTCAACCTTTTACCTAGATTTGGAGCTTAAATTGCTAAGAGAGTAGTTGAGTACAAGGAAGTGCCTAGGGAACAAATGAAAAGATACATACCTAGGGGAAACCAGAGAAACTTTAATGGTCTAATTTCTAACAGGTTAGGAGATGAGTTTCAATGTGTTAAAAAGGCTTGTTTTAAATGTGGTAGTTTTGAACACTTACAGAGAAATTGTTATAAAAACAAACCACAAGTATGGAATCATTGGAAGAGGGTAAATCATCAAAACTTTTCAAAGAACACAACCCCTCATCCAAACAAAAACATGATTCCTAGAGCAGTGTTGATGAGGAATGGGAATACAAAATCTATAGTAACTGCTGCACCTAAATGGGTTCCAACCACTGCTAAGCAAAATGTAAACACGGCTAAGCAGAATCAAACCACTGTTAAGCAAAATATCACCACTGATTCAAAAGAAGTTTTAAAAATTCCAAAGGTGATAACTGACACAGTGGTTGGAAATCATTTTTATGCTGTTAAGGCCTCAGCAAGTTGGCAATGGAAGCCTAAGACCAAGGTTTTACATCATGTCAACTGTGCATCAATGGACCTAAAGAAATTTGAATATTTTGATGCACAGGGCAGACCCAAGTCAGTATTGGCTTGGGTCCACAAAAGGAACTAATTTGTTTAATTTCATGTGCAGGGCAATCTACAAACTGAGCTAAAAGATAAATGAGTTTTTGATAGTGGTTGCTCTGGGCACATGACTTGGGATGGGAGCAACCTGGACGATTTTGAAGCTTTTGATGGAGGATATGTGGCATTTGGCAATGATCCAAAAGGAGGAAAGATACTTGGCAGAGGCACAATCAGAACAGGGAATTTAGACTTTGAAAAAGTCTATCTGGTACAGGGACTTAAGTATAATCTATTCAGTGTTTCTCAAATGTGTGATAAGAAAAACTAGGTACTTTTTGGTGAAACTGAGTGTGTGGTGTTGTCTCCTGAGTTTAAGATGCCTGATGAGAAGTTTATACAACTTAGGGTACCTAGGAAAGAAAACATATATTGTTTTGATCTTAAAGATGTTCTTCCAAATAGGTCCTTAACATGTTTGTTTGCTAAAGCATCTGTGGATGAGTCAAAATTGTGTACATAGGAGCTGGTGTGTTAGTTGTTTGTGTTTGTTAAAAAAAAAAAAAAAAAAAAAAAAAAAAAAAAAAAAAAATTGTGTAATCCTTCTTATTTTTGTGAGATCTCTCTTATTATGACACAGATTTACTTGCTCTAACTCTTGGACATTTGGTTAAAGTGCTACCATGTATCCACTGATGGTGTGTTTCTAACCGCGGATAGCAGTTCTGAAACCTCGGATAGCTTGTTGCTTTGTTTTGGATACTACAGGGGCTTTTTGGTAACTTTGGCAAAAGTATATTATCTCCCCAAATCACGGATGGATCATTTATTTGATCTTCAAACCACTTTCAATTGGCGCTCAACATTAACCCTAATCACTTTACTTTGCATAATTCACAAAAACCACATCATACCCATCATTAATCACAATGGCGGAAACGTATTCCACCACACATAAGCTAGTTGCTATTCTCACCAAAAATGATCGATCTGAAGGTTTTCATCCAATGATTGATTTCCTTGTTCACAGTCCTATTCACTATGCATTAACTGTCACACCAACCATCCTTAAAGCCTACATACATCAGTTCTGGAGGAATGCTACGCTTGAAGAGGTTGACGGAGTTTCAGTGTTTAGCACTGTTGTGGATGAGAATGTTATTTCTGTTGATGAGGAGATCATAAGGAGAGTTTTAAAGTTTGATGATGCTGATGGTATAGATAATCTTTCTGATGCTGAGATTGTAGCTGGTTTAGAAAGGTTAGGATATACACACAGGGGTGATAAGGTACAATTTTTTAAGAGTTTGTTTTCACCACAATGGAAGTTTCTTATTCATACCTTGTTGATGTGTATGAGTAATAAGACCACTGGGTTTAATGACTTTTCTTCCAAAATTGCTACTGCTGTTATTTGTTTGTCTGATGGAAGAAGGTTCAATTGGTCTAGGATGATTTATGAGGGGTTAGTACAACATATTAGGAAGAAGGGTAAATACTATTTGTATCCTAGGTTTGTTCAACTTATTGTGGAAAGCCAAATTGATGAACCTGTTGAGCATTCTAGAGAGTATGATGTACATCATATGCTTCCTAAGGTTTTTGCACATATGAGGAATCAGAAGCCAAATGTACAGATTAGAGATGTTCCTTTGTTTCCCCACATGCTTACTTTGCCTACTGATTCTGAGTTTGTTGAAGGTTTTGAATCTCAACCTATAGTCACTGAACCCACTGTTAGTACACCTCAAACCACTGTTAGTCAAACCCAAACCACTGTTACACCTATTGTATGGACTAGGAGACCGAAGGGCACTAAGCTACCTCAGGCTGGTGTTAGTGGTGTTGTGAATGCGGCTGTCACATGGAGTGGAGGTGACATGATTGGAAGGGCTTCCACTACTGATTCATGCTTAGATGCTGGTCAGGATAGTGGAAACATAAATAAGACCCAACCTTTGGCAACTTCTAATGTGGAGAGTTCCTTGGAACTTAACACAAATGGAGGAATCCCTAGCCAACTGGCTACTAAAGGGTGCATAGATGATCAGGCCAGGTCTGATGCTATGTTTACTATATCCAAGGATTCACCTCTCGGAGCAGTTAACACAGCTCGAAGTGATGAGGATAGTTTGGAACATGAAACTGAATTGACGGATCCTAAGCTGGTACATGATGACTTTTCCAATGAACCACCTCTCGGAACAGTTCACACAGGTCGAAGTGGGGAGGATATTCTTGAACGTTTTAATGAATTAACGGTTAAATGTGCCAAAATGGAGGAAACAATCTCAAGTCTTCAGGAGCTGGCTGTGTTTCAGGGTAAAGATATTAGGAGATTGAAGCACAGGGTGTTGGTTTTGGAAAAAGTCCGAAGACCTGGGGTTGCTGTTTTGAAAGCTATGTGAAGAAAGAAAAAGAAGGTGGACTTCTCTCCAGCTCTGAATATGGTGGATGTATCCAAACAGGGGAGGAGTGAAGGCATGAATTCAGGGGAGGCTGTTGATGGATCTATGGAAGAAGATGTTGATAGTGGAGATCAAGAATTTTTGGTATCTGATAAAGATGGGAATGAGGCAGTTCTTGAAAATTTGAAGAATGTATTGATGAAGATTATTAAGAATTCAGGCATACATGTTTCTGATAATCTTAATAGGTGTTCTTTTGAAAGAATTTATGAGCTTTATGAGAGATGTATGAGGATTAATAATGATGATTTCTGTCCAATGAATTCTAAAAAGGAAGAAGAGTGGATTAAAAAAGATGAAGAGTGGATTCAAAGCAAAAGAAAGAGAAAATCTGAGGTTCAAGAGACATCTGATTCTAAAAGACTGAAAGTAGTTGAAGATGTTAATCAAATTATTTCTTATGAGTTTAAGCTTAAAGTTGGAAGTGAAGGAGTTTGGGAAATTCAAAGACTCAACAATGAAGTTTATGAGTATAATAAATTTTCACAGATGCTTCAGTATTTTGATAGAGATGATTTGATGAATCTTTGGATACTTTACAAGAATAAGTTTGGTGAAGTACATCCAAATGATTATCATGAGAGACTGGTTTATCATCATTTGAAGATTTTATTTGAGCCTACTCATGATGAACCTGAATGGAAAGGACTCTACAATGGTCAAGTTACTAGATGGTTTTTATATCAAACTTGTGGAGTTCATGTTTTAACTGTTTCTGGAGAAGTTATTCATATGCTTGTAGAAGGTGATTATCCTCAACTGAATAAGTATCCAGCAGTTATTGCTCAGATGTTAAAGCCTGGTATTATCAAGATGTTGTTACCCTATGATGGTCAAGCTTAAAATTTGTTGCTGAAGTATGAGAATATTCTTAAATCTGGTAAGTGTTTGGCTACATCCTCCAATTCAGATGTTTTGAGCTTAAAAGAAACTTGAGAATTCTGTTGGAATGTATCAAGTTTAGGGGAGGATTGTTGGGTTTTTGGTTCCTTGAATCAAGAATTATTCTAAGTACTGGAACCAC
Organism: Chrysanthemum seticuspe; assembly: GCA_019973895.1. NCBI lineage: Eukaryota > Viridiplantae > Streptophyta > Magnoliopsida > Asterales > Asteraceae > Chrysanthemum > Chrysanthemum seticuspe. The sequence continues at coordinate 54,939,649 of BPTQ01000009.1, read as the reverse complement.
GGACAGAGTTGATATAACCACGGACAGAAGAATGTAATCACGGATGATGACAAACCGCGGCTAGTAGTATTGTGTAACTACTGATAGATTATGGTAACCACTGCTAGTCTTTCATAGTCGGTTTAGTATTTTGTATTAGATAAATATGGAAAAGATATTTATCTTGTAGGTTACGTATTGTATAATGTAAAGGACTCCTTAGCCTATAAAAGGAGGTCCTAGGTTAGATTAGATATACGTATGTTTTATATCTAAGGTCGATACACTTCAAGGTTGTAAAACCCTAATACTGGTTAGAGTATTCGTATTAATAATAATATTGAAGTGTTGAATGTTTATTGTTCTTCTTCTTAAGATTAAGTATTAAATTCTGCGTGATACTTAATAAGCTTTTGTTCTAAGTCAGTTTCTATATTAGATCGTTTGCTCAACTGGGATCAACATTACCTTTCTGTGAGCACTGTGTTATCAGCAAGCAGCATCGCCTAAAATTCAAGACATCAAATTCTAGAAGTGTCTCTGTTCTAGAATTGGTTCACTCTGATGTGTGGCAAGCACCGGTTCTATCCCTGGGAGGAGCAAAGTATTTTGTATCCTTCATTGATGACTATTCCAGGAGATGTTAGGTGTACCCAATCGAGAAGAAGTCTGATGTGTTTGAAGTTTTCAAGGTTTACAAAGCGCGGGTTGAACTTGATTCTGGAAAGAAGATCAAGTGTTTGAGGACAGATAATGGAGGCGAATACACTGGTGATGAATTTGATGCCTTTTGCAGGAAAGAAGAAATCAAAAGGCAGTTCACTACAGCATACACTCCTCAATAGAATGGAGTGGCAGAGTGGATGAACAGAACCTTGTTGGAAAGAGCAAGAGCAATGTTGGCAACTACAAGCTTGGAAAAATCGTTCTGGGCAGAAGCAGTCAATACCGCCTGCTATGTGATAAATCGGTCACCTTCAACTGCAATTGAGTTGAAGACACCGATGGAGATGTGGACGGGAAAGCCGGTCAACTATTAAGACCTTCATATATTTGGAAGTCCTGTGTACGTGATGTACAATTCTCAAGAAACTACAAAGCTGGATCTGAAATCCAGAAAATGTTTGTTCTTGGGGTACGCTGACGGAGTAAAGGGGTATCGCTTGTGGGACCCCACTGCCCACAAAGTAGTCGTCAGCAGAGATGTTGTCTTTGTGGAAGACAAAATTCAAGATAATGAAGAAGGTGATAGCATTACAAGAGAAACTACATCAATACAGGTGGAAAAGCAGTTTCAGTCAAGTCATTCTTCTGAAGCCGTATCACATCACGAGGTGAATGAGACAACCGAGTCTCAAGCTCCAATCACTCGTACTCTTAATCATGAAAGAAAACGCCCGGTGTGGCACTCGGATTATGTTATGGAGGGTAATGTTGCATATTGTCTTCTTACAGAGGAAGGAGATCCATCAACTCTTCAAGAAGCACTGAATAATTCAGATGCTTCGTTCTAGATGGAAGCAATGCAAGAAGAAATTGAAGCTCTTCATAAGAATAAAACGTGGGAACTAATGCCACTACCAGCAGGTAGAAAACCTATTGGAAACAAATGGGTGTATAAGATCAAGAGGAACGGTGATGACCAGGTGGAGAGGTATCGTGCAAGATTGGTAGTCAAAGGATATGCTCAGAAAGAGGGAGTCGACTTCAATGAAATATTTTCCCATATGGTTCGAATGACAACTGTTCGAGTAGTTCTGACAATGTGTGCTACGTATGACTTACATCTAGAGCAGCTAGATGTGAAAACAGCATTTCTTCATGGAAATCTTGAGGAAGAAATTTGCATGCTCCAACCAGAAGGTTATAAACAAAAAGGAAAAGAGAACTTGGTTTGCAGGTTAAACAAATCTCTGTACGGTTTAAAGCAGGTGCCGCGGTGTTGGTACAAGAGATTTGATTCTTTCATCATTGGCCTTGGATATAACAGACTACATGCAGACCCTTGTGCATATTACAAGAGGTTTGGAGACAATAATTTTGTCATCTTGCTGTTATATGTTGACGACATGTTGGTTGCAGACCCCAACAAAGATCGTATCAGTAAACTGAAGGCACAACTCGCTAGGGAATTCGAGATGAAAGACCTTGGACCCGCAAACAAGATTCTAGGGATACAAATTCATCGAGATAGAGTTAGTAGGAAAGTTTGGCTTTCACAGAAAAATTATGTGAAGAAAATCTTGCAAAGGTTTAATATGCAAGATTATATGCAAGATTGTAAGTCAATATCAACCCCGTTTCCTACTAATGTCAAGTTATCCTCCAAGATGAGTCCTAGCAGTGAAGAAGAGAGGATGGAAATGTCTCGAGTACCGTGTTAATACAAATAAACCGTAAAAACGTTTATTAATATTTTGCGATCTCTTTGTGTTTTGTTGATAACATATATAATGTTGTCTTAAGTATAATTATAAGGATACATGTTATTTTTGTAAAGCATTTACATATAATCTTTTAAATACAAAAATGTAGTAACTAAAGCATTTGTTGTAATAGTTAATTAGGATGGGTAAAAATCACAACCCATGGATCTTAACCCATACCCAAAGAGACTTGATACAATGTATACTTAGATACATTGAATCTAGATATAACCCATGGACCAACCCATGACCCATAACCAAAAAACCCATGGGCAAAGAGGAGCGTTCCACGGATCCCTAGCTTTGTGCTAGCTGGATCCCAAGTGGAAGGGATCCGTGGGATCCGTGTGAACAGTGAGGGAATTTGCCTATAAATAGAGAGCCATTTCTTCATTCTAACTCACCCCTCTTCTTACTAAATCTCTCATACACTCTCATTCTCTTCTAACATATAGATCACTAGATCTAGAGAGTTGTTCTTCTTTCTTTCTATTTGTGATTCTCATATAGGTCCTTCTCTAAGGCGAGATCACGAGCATTCTACAAGTCATCCAAGCAAGGGGTCCTTGATTGATTTGTCACTCCGCAAGATTTCTGTAGCGAAGATCTTGTATTTGATATTTCACATATTTGTTGTGTAATAGTTGTGTTGGTTTGGTCCACCGTGCTACGGACTCGGTATCTAGCTTTGTACCGGATAAAGTGTAAGCAACGTTGTGAAGGCTTCTCCGCCAAGTGAAGGAGTTTGTTGACATAGTGCTTGAACTCTCGAGTAGGTGACTCGGGGAGTAGAGTAGGGCAAGGAAGGTGTCCTTGTAGCCGAACCACTATAAATCGGTTGTGTCATTTCTATCCCTTATCTTTGTTTATTTACTTAAATTATCATTAGATCTATACGTTCTCAACATCCATACGATTTCACATAATATCGAATCTAAAGTTTTTGAAATCAACTTAAAATCGGCAAAACTATTCAACCCCCCCTTCTAGTTTTCCACAATTGGCATCAAGAGCTAAGTTTATAAAAGTTTTAAAATAAAATTGTATTTTAAAAACTTTTCGATCACTATGGGTTCTGAAAATTATAAGGAAGGGCAATCTATGCAACGACCACCACTACTTGAAACTAATGGTTTTATATATTGGAAAAATAGATTCGAAACATATGTGAAGTCTAAAGATATTGATCTTTGGTACATTATTGTTGAAGGTGATTTTGAGGCTACCTCAAATGATGATAAAGGAAATTTAGTTCACATACCTCATGATAAACTAAATGATGAAATGAAGAAAAAGCTTTCTAAAAATAGTGAAGCAAAAATGGTTTTATATAATGCTTTACCGAAAAAGGAATTCGAAAGAATTTCTATGCTTAAAACCTCTAAAGAAATTTGGAATTCTTTAGTTGTAACTCATCAAGGCAACCAACAAGTTAAAAATAATAAAATTGATCTATTTGTTCAACAATATGAACAATTTTCAATATCGGATGAGGAAACTATAGATCATTCATTTGCTAACTTTAATACTATTATTACATCTTTACAAGCACTTGATGAATCCTTTTCTAGCCGTAACCATGTTAGGAGATATCTAAGGGCACTTCCATCGAAGTGGAGATCCAAGGTGACGACAATCGAAGAGTCAAAAGATTTGACAATCCTCACCCTCGATGAACTCATAGGCAACCTAAAAGTCTACGAGCTTGTCCTTGCTAAAGATTCCGAAGCCTCAAAGGTGAAAGAGAAACACAAATCTCTTGCCCTTAAAGCCAAAAAGGTTTCGAGCGATGAGGAGAGCTCATCTTCGAGTAGTGACGACGAAGAGTACGCTATGGCGGTAAGGGACTTTAAAAAGTTCTTTAGAAGAAAGGGTAGATACGTCAAACAACCGTATGACGATAAGAAAGGCTTTTGGAAAAACAAAGAGGACGAAAAGCCAAAGGATGATCGTACTTGCTTTAAATGTGGGGACCCAAACCACTTTATTAGTAAGTGTCCCAAACGGGATGATCAAAAGGCATTCGTGAGCGGCACGTGGGGAATGAGCGACGAGGAGGACGAAGAAATTTGTCTCATGGCAAATGACGAGGTATGTCACGAATACTATAGTAGTTCATCACTTGATGACGACTCATTGCATAATGAATATGATAAACTATGCAATATTAGCTTAAAACTAATTAACAAAAACAAGCTTTTAAAGAGTCAAAACCAACGTTTAGATAAAGAAGTCATAGAATTAAAAGCAAAACTAAAACGTTTGGAAAAGGGTAAAATAGCAAGTGGTGAATGTGAACTTTGTGTTCAACTTCAAACACTAGTTGATCATTTAGATTCTAAAATTGCTAGAATGAGTACAAACACCTTAGATACAATACTCGATGGTGTTAAAACCGGCAACAACCAAAAGGGTCTAGGCATACAACAACTTGATCCATCAACTAGTGAAAGTAAAGAAACAAAATTTGTTAAAGAATTAGAAAAACCAGCCACTGTTGTGGCGGATCCCACGGATCCCCTAAAAAGGGAACCGGCTAGTGTATAAACTGGGATCCGTGGATCTGCTGTGACAACTAGTGGTAATAACATAGCCTCATCATCTAGAACCGAGTTCGTTATCATAAATAGGAAGAAACCAACTCATATCACCACTAGACATCCACCTCCAAAAATTAATCCTACTTTTGCAAGAAACAAAGCCCCATCTTTTCAAAAACATAATGCATCTAGGAGACCTAATAACGTTTATCCAAGAAGTAACCATCAAATGGGATGGAACCCTAATATGCAAAACGGTTTCTCTTTTCAAAACTTTGTTCCATGGAATGCATACTCATCTTATCCATACATGTCTAACATGAATGGAATGTTTAACACTAATGGACCCATGAATAAATGGGGACCAAACTTTTGAGTTTATTATTGTTTTAGGTGTGCTTAAAGGTCGACCTAGACCCCGATGAATGGGTCAAGGATAGCGGGTGCACGAGGCACATGACCGGCAATAGGGATCTATTCTCCACATATGAATCCGTAAATGGAGGTAATGTGGTGTTTGGAAATAGCAAAAGTAGAATCATCGGTAAAGGTACGGTTTCTAACAAATCTCTAACCATTAACGATGTGTGTCACGTAGAAAACCTAAACTTTAATCTCTTAAGTATAGGACAAATATGTGATAAAAAGTGCAATGTACTTTTTACCGAAACCGGTAGTAAGATACTTAAAAATGGCATAACCATAGGAAGAGGAATTAGGAAACATGGAGTCTATGTCATTAAAATCGGTAATGAACCTAAAGATAAACTATGTCTTACCTCTATGGATGATACTTCAACCTTATGGCATCGAAGATTGGGTCACGCCAACATGCGACTTCTTCAATCGCTATCATCCAAAGATCTAGTAAGAGATCTACCTAAGTTAAAATATGAACATCATTTTTGTGATGCTTGTAATGTAGGAAAACAAGCTCATTCGAGTCATAAAGCTAAAAACATGGTGTCCACAACTAGGTGTCTAGAATTGCTTCATATGGATTTATTTGGTCCATCCGCTATCCAAAGTTATGGAGGCAACTACTATACTTTGGTAATAGTGGATGACTACTCTAGGTATACTTGGACAAAATTTTTAAAGAACAAAACGGAAACCTTTAACTATTTTGAAATATTAAGCAAAAAGATCCAAAGACAACTAGGAAAACCCATAGTGTCTATTAGGACGGATCATGGTAGGGAATTCGATAATGAAGTGCAATTCGGAGCTTTTTGTGACGCTAATGGTATTACTCACAACTTCTCGGCTCCACGCACTCCACAATCGAATGGGTAGTAGAAAGAAAGAATAGAACCCTTCAAGAGATGAGTAGAACCATGATTAACGAACAATCCATACCTCAAAAATTTTGGTGTAATGCTGTTGATACTTCAACATACATACTCAATCGAGTCTTAATTAGACCAATCTTAGGTAAAACTCCATATGAGTTACTCCGAGGCAAAAAGCCTACTTTAAATCATTTTAGAGTCTTTGGAAGCAAATGCTTCATTCTTAACACTAAAGATTACCTTACAAAATTTGATCCTAAATCAACCGAAGGTATCTTTCTAGGTTACTCGCCTAATAGCAAAGCTTACGTCATATTAAACAAAGAAACAATGAAGGTAGAAGAATCATTCAACATAAAATTTGATGAAAGTCCACCCAAACCCTCTCCACCTCTTGTCGATGACGAGATCATAGAAAGTGAAGCTATTGTAATTAAGAAAAAGATAAATGAAGAAGAAGAACCTTCAATTAGTGAAATCACAAACATTAAAGAGTCCAAAGATCACCCCGTAGATAAGGTCATAGGAAAGCTAAATGAACGAACATTAAGATCTCAAGTTCAAAACCAAAGTAGCTTATTTTGTTTTGTTTCAACTATAGAACCTAAGAACACACAAGAAGCCATAAAAGATGAAAGTTGGGTAATGGCTATGCAAGAAGAATTAAATCAATTTGTTTCTAATGATGTTTGGACACTTGTCCCTCCACCTAGTAATCAAACCGTAATAGGAACAAAATGGGTGTATAAAAACAAATTAGATGCAAATGGAGTAGTATCTAGGAACAAGGCTAGACTCGTTGCCCAAGGGTATAACCAACAAGAAGGAATAGACTTTGATGAGACCTATGCCCCCGTGGCTAGATTAGAGTCTATAAGAATAGTTCTTGCGTATGCTTGTGCTAATGATCTAAAGCTTTATCAAATGGATGTCAAAAGCGCTTTTCTAAATGGTCTTATTAATGAAGAAGTATATGTAGCTCAACCTCCGGGCTTCATCGATTTTGAAAAACCCAAACACGTTTATAAATTAAAGAAAGCCCTTTATGGTCTTAAACAAGCTCCAAAAGCTTGGTATGATAGACTCAAGTCCTTTTTAATTAAACATAACTATACCATGGGGTTAGTTGACAACACACTTTTTACTAAGAAAAAGGAGTCACACATAATCATAGTACAAATATACGTAGATGATATTATATTCGGATCCACTTGTCAAGACATGTGTGATGATTTCTCTAAAATCATGCATGACGAGTTCGAGATGAGTATGATGGGAGAACTTAGTTTCTTTCTTGGTCTACAAATTAAACAAGTAGAAGATGGTATCTTCTTCAATCAATCTAAATACATCAAGGAGATGTTAAAGAAATTTGGTCTAGAAGAGTCGAACCAATTAGGACACCCATGTCATCCGACACCAAACTCACAAAAGATGAAGACGGCGAATCCGTAGATAATACTAAATATCGTGGCATGATAGGTAGTCTTCTCTACCTCACGGCAAGTAGGCCGGATATCATGTTTAGTGTCTGCTTATGTGCTAGGTTTCAATAAAACCCCAAAACTTCACACCTAGAAGCCGTAAAAAGAATTTTTAGATACATTAAGGGTACAACACAATTAGGATTATGGTATCCTAAGGGCACGGGTGTAGAAACAATTGTATATGCAGATTCTGACCATGCAGGGGATTACGTTGATAGAAAAAGTACAAGTGAGGTGTGTACTTTCATGGGATGTTGTTTAACATCGTGGTTTTCTAAGAAACAAACGGCTTTAGCAATATCAACAACCGAAGCCGAGTACGTCTCCGCCGGCAAAGCATGCCAACAAGCACTATGGATGAAACAAGCGTTAGTAGACTACGACATTCATCTAAGCGACATAGCCATTCTATGTGATAACAAAGGTGCCATCGACTTAAGCAAGAATCCGGTATTGCATTCTCGCACCAAGCATATAGAGATTCGTCATCACTTCTTAAGAGACAATGTTCAAAAGGGGAACATTTCTATTGAGAAGGTAGCATCCGAAGATAACATAGCCGACGTCCTCACCAAACCGTTGAAGCAGGAACAATTCAACCTACTTCGTCTTGGTCTTGGTTTAATGGAACACACGTCGTAATTTATTTTGACTCTACAAGGTATGTAAACACTAGCCTTCTTTCCTCTGAGTATAGGATCTCTATTTCACGCACAACTCACAAACAATACGGGAATTTTCAAAACCCAAAGATAAGTTTTTTTTTTTTTTTTTTTTTTTTTTTTTTTTTTTTTTTTTTACTTATAGCTCTCCTATTTTTTATATACACATTTTCAAAGAAAACCTACTTTCACAATGTTTTATAAAAGGATGATACCTTCCCGTATCAATTTCACAAAAGCAATTTCTCACGTCTAGGACAAATCGCTTTTTCATTATTAATACAAAGTAAAAACCCGTTTTCATTGCATCTCATGTGTTTTGAATGCTAAAGGGGACACATAACTAATATGTGTTTTCGGGTACATTCATTTAAGCTACAATGAATTAGGAGCATTGACAACACAAGATTACGTACTTATGTACTAAATATGTGTTTTCGGGTTATCTCAATAGGATACTTTTTATACTTCTAGTTTAGTTTTTATTTCTTTTTAGGGGTCGAGATAACCGCAACTCCAAATAGTTTGCATATAGGCACACAATAGGCAAAAATATTTCCAAAAGGATAATTTTGTACTGCCTGAAACACCAGACCCACGGATCCCAGCCTTCATGCTGGACGGATCCCTCATGGGAAGGATCCGTGTATACAGAAGCTGTTTTCAACTTCTATTTTTGTCATTTTGGATGAAAAATCCACATTTGTCTTATTTTTGGGAGTATGTTCTTTAATGCTTGTGTTCTCATGATCACATGCCTTGAATTCATATCTAATCATTAGATTTTAATCCACATTTTGGGTCAAGCATTCATTACAATGTGTTGTTTTTCTATATATATAACTCCCAAAATGCTTGCATACTCCATCTCCTTCTCACAAACACACTTCATCATGTCATCCAAAAACCCTTTAGGAGAATCATCTAGTACAAACAATCATGATATCCAAACCTTTGTACTTCCACCATCCAAAATACCACAATCAAATGCTAGGATATCCGCACGGATTAGTATCCGATCTTGTTGTTTAGCAAAACCATCCTCAAATGATTCATCCTCAAATAACTCACCACAAGATGCTTCTATTATAGCACCACCCTAATCACCAACAAGTACACCAACTTCATCACCACCTAAAATAACTCTTTTGGAACTCCTTAGGACTCCAACAAGATCTACCCAACCTAAAGAAAAAGAAATAGTCTTTTCCACACCCCCCACATCATCAAATACTATTTTTCAAGATCTTGAAACATCACCACCTCTAGCTCCCATCACATTACAAGAACATCTAGGTTCTTTTCCACCACCACATACAAACATTCCGGATTTTGATCCATATTTTCCTATTTTTCCACCACAACTTCCGCATAACTCAAATCAAAACAACCCGGAAAACTTCCGCACTCATTACCCACATCATTTACATTGTGAACATTGCCAATCCACTAGGGAAATTGCAATAGAAGTTAGGGAAGAAATGCGTTTCATACTCAACCTCATCCTTGATCGCATCAATACAATGACTCATCAAAACCTCCATCCATAACCTTATGCAAGCATGGAAGGAATCTCTACTACTATTTTTCACTTTTAAAATCTTTTTGTCATTTTCAAGAACAAGTCTTGTTCTTATTTTTACATGCTTGTAAGTGGCTTAACTACCACTACAATTTATCATTTTATTACAAGGCCTTGTTGATAAGGTTTTAAAAGGTACCATTTTAAGGGGTCGTTTAAGTCCTTATTTGATCACTTTTGTATCCGTTATTGCTTAATATCGTTCTTTTTCACTTTTTAGGTCTAGTGAAGGCAAAATGCTGGAATGGCACTTATTTGGACGAAAAGGCGCGAATATATGAAGAAAATGGCCAAAGTCAAAATCGAGACACTCACAGTTGCTGAAACTAGAAGGCGACGGCGTCAGGTGTTAATGGCGACGCCGTCCCAAAATTATTGTGACGATCCAGAATCCAAAACTCGTATTTTCAAGTGACGACGTCTAGTTGTAAAAGAGTAGGCCGTCGCTACTCAGACGGCCTAGATGCAATCCAGACGACGTCAGAAGCTGAAGAGGACGGCGTCACGGACATAAGGTGACGCCGTCGCAAGGTTAACGTGGTCAAGACGAAACCCTAATGACGGCGACACGACGGCGTCACTAAACATAAGGTGACGCCGTCGCAATTGTAATCTTATATATAGAATCCGAATTTTTCAGTCTTTGTGTGGAGAGTCTTTGGAGTAAAAACCTAAAACCGAACCTAAGGTGTCTTGTACAGTATTTTAGGGTTTTAAACCCTATCTTACATCAAGATAAGTCTTTACTTCATTAATTCAATTATGTATTTGATTATTTGTGTGTACGCTTGCATGTTCTCCATGTCCGGCTAATTTATTTGTATGTTTGCTTAGGAAGTATGAAACTTAATTATTGAATATTGATTGGTTGTTTCTTATCTTAGTTGACTAATGATCTTGTAATGCGATAGGTCATTCGTTGTGTACTTAGTGCTTGATTCATCTTTGTGAACCTTAGAATATAATTACCTGAGTAGTTGTAGGCTAAACCATCCAAAGAGCGCCTTAGAGTAGGAGTTTATAATCCCTAGTGGGTTTGTAGACAAGACCCTTTGGTAAGTTCAAAGAGTTAGGGAGAAACGCATACCCTACAACTTTAGACACACAACGCAATTAAGAATAAGACGTGACACTCAACCATCAATAGGAGATAATTAAGGAGTAATACAAACTAAGTAAACACATCTTTAAACTATCATACGAGCACACATTAATTAGACATAGACTCCCACAACCTTAGTTTAGATAATTAGATAATAGTAGAGTAATCGGTAGAAATACCAACCCCCCCAAATCCAATACCCGAGATTCGTACCTTTCCATTTCATAAAACATAAAAAGATAAAAAATAATTTTCCTCAACCTTAACCTTAGCGTAGTAACTCCTTACTAGCATTCCTATTCCCCTAGAGAACGATATCAATACCCGTGGCTTACCCTAATTACTACACTACAACGATTAGGTTCACTGCCTAGGGTGTTATAAAACTTGCTCGAAGAAAAGGAAGTTTCCTTGACCCCGAACGACGCGTGTAGCGTTATCAAGTTTTTGGCGCCGCTGCCGGGGAATAGAATAGCTAGTTAGTAGTCCACCTCGTTTAGGTTTCTTTGCTTGATTCCTATCAAGTAAACTTTTTTTTCATTTTTTAGCTTTCTCTTAGTCTATCCCCCTTCTTCGTAACCTTTGTTCGTAACCCCATCACTTTTCATCATGGAAGGTGATAACCAACAACCACGTCCTCATACAAACCCCCTTATGCAACTTAGAACCCGCAGCTCCACCAAAACTCTTCTTGAACCATTTGCAGAACCCGAAAGAGAGCTCAATAGGCGAAGAAAAGCTCTCCATGATTAAGAACTTCAAGGCACTTCCATCAATTTTGATGAAGTTACATCTGATGAAGAATCCCCTCATTCCCCACAATCTCCTGAAACCATCATCATTGACAATCTGAGTCAAAATGGCGAAGAGGTTCTTGCCACTCCAGCCAATGAACCCATAAATCCTCCTAAAGCGAAAACCCTCGGGGAATACTCCTCCCCTTCTGCATCTGGATTCACCGGTGCCATTATCTATCCATCAGAACAGATCAATGAGGTATTGCATGCATCTGACATTTGGCTAATCCAAAAGGCATGTCAATTCCATGGATCCCACAGTGAAAACCCAATTCACCACATCAAACAGTTTCTAAAAATTGTTGATGCTATCTATACCGACGGAGCATCTAAGGAGACATCTAGACTCCGGTTTTTCCCATTTTCTCTTCAAGGGCGAGCCAAGGAGTGGCTCGACAAGCTCCCTCCAAGGTCCATTTTCACATGGGAACAACTTACAACCAAGTTCACCAAAAAGTTCTTTCCTCCTGGAAGAACTGCAGCAGTTAGGATCAAAATTTTGCACTTTCATCAACCCGATGGAGAATCTATCACCAACTCCTGGAGCCGTTACAAAGATCTTATTCAACAAGCTCCACACCACGGTATCAACCTTTGGTTGCTTGTTCAAATCTTTTACGACAATGTCTCCCGAAAGGATCAAAAAGGGATTGATTTCTCGACTGGCCGGAGAATCGCGAACCTCACTGCAGAAGAAGGGTGGAACCGAATAGAGGAGTACATCCAATACCAAGACAGCCATTGGAATGAGCATGAAAATGCGTCAAGCATTTCTACTTTCTCAAGTGAGTTATCCTTCGATTATCGAATTGAGAAAGCACAGAAGAAACTAGCTTACCTCATAAAATCACCAGAACCAAAAAGGCTGACTAACCCATATCTCATATGCAACATATGTGGAGGACCGCACGAGAGTGATGAGTGCGATGGCGCACACCAAGAAAGCTTCTTCCTCACTAGTCATGATATTTATGATGACCCTTCACTCCTCACATTTTATCAAACCAATGAATGTGATCCTTGGGGCAATCTGAAATGGAGAACGGAAGGAAAGGACGGACCTGAGTACACCATCCGTGATCCTTTTGAAGAAAAACTCGGGCAGTTCACCATGGAAGGGGCTGCACTCTTAAAAGGTCTTGAGGGGTTTATCCGAGAGCAGCAAGCTGAATTAGAAAGTCAGTTCACTAATCTCCACGAAAGAATGAGTGGACCCGGCCCAGCCCTTCACGATCCAACTTGCGCAATCACTACTCGATCAGGAACTACTACCAAGGATCCCCCACATCCAAACCGGAACCCCATCACAAGGGAACCCGAGTTAGGAAATGAGGCGATTCCCGCACCTCTTCCAACTCCTCACGATCCTCCCCCACAAACACCAGCACCAGCCCAGCGACCAACTCTCGCACGGATTCCCTATCCCTCTCGTCTAAAGAATCAAAAGGCTGAAGAAGACAATGAAAGAATATTGTCTTATTTGAAACAAACATCCGTCAAAATACCACTCCTTGATGTATTCTATCACATCCCTAAACATAGTAGATACTTCAAGAGGTTGATATCTAATCGGAAAAAGCTTGAAGGATTGATATCATTAGGAGAAGAATGTTCAGCTATCATCCAAAAGAGCATGCCCAAGAAGAAGGAAGATCCGGGCAGTTTTACCATTCCTTGCTTTATAGGGGCGCTTTCTATGAAAAACGCCTTGGCAGATCTTGGGGCAAGCATTAACCTGATGCCTCACTCCTTGTTTCTCAAACTCGGATATTCAGGGCTTAAACCGACTAGGATGAGTATCCAATTAGCTGATCGATCAATCAAATATCCCATCGGAGTTTGTGAGAACGTTCTTGTAAGGGTAGGGGAATTCAATTTTCCAGTCGATTTCGTAATTTTAGAGATGGAGGAAGATAATTCCGTCCCAATAATCCTTGGAAGACCCTTCTTGGCTACAGCTCGTGCCATCATTGATGTTCATGATGGTAAACTCACTTTACGAGTAGGATCCGAGAGCTTGACCTTCGACATTAAGGATTCTATGAGACATTCTTCTTCCTGCGGTCGCCCCGTATATTTAGTTGAAGAAGTTGATGAATTTGTTGACGACATAGATGGCTGCATTGAAGAGTATCTATTAAACGAATTCATGAATAATGATAACAACGTAATATACGACGACCAAGAAATTGAGATGGTTGGAGCTGTGTCCTTTTATCCTCGTCAGGATGAAATTGAACCTATTGAGCTTTAGAGGCCGGGAAACAAGCTAAAACCATCGATCAAAGAGCCTCCTACCTTAGAACTGAAAGATCTCCCGAGTCACTTAGAATACGCCTTCCTTCAAGGGGAGGACCAACTCCCTGTCATCATAAGCTCTTCGCTAACCACTATTCAGAAAGTGACGCTCTTAGAAGTTTTAAAAGAGTATAAAGGGGTGATTGCGTGGAGTGTTGCCGACATTAAGGGAATCGATTCTACATTTTGTACTCACAAAATCCTCATGGAGGAGGATTACAAACCAACCATTCAACCGCAAAGGCGGGTTACCCCTAACATCAAAGAGGTAGTGAAAAAAGAGGTCATTAAGCTTCTGGATGCAGGTCTCATCTACCCCATATCAGATAGCCCATGGGTCAGCCCGGTCCAAGTGGTTCCAAAAAAAGGAGGGATGACGGTTGTAAAAAATGAGAAGGGTGAGTTGGTGCCGCAAAGAACGGTTACTGGGTGGCGTGTATGTATTGACTACAGAAAATTGAATGATGCCACCCGAAAAGATCATTTTCCCCTGCCGCTTATTGACCAAATGCTTGAAAGGTTAGCAGGGCACGAATACTACTGTTTTCTTGATGGATTTTCAGGATACTTCCAAATTCCTATTGCTCCTGAAGATCAGGAGAAAACTACATTTACATGTCCTTACGGAACGTTCGCCTACAAGCGAATGCCCTTCGGGTTATGTAACGCACCCGCAACCTTTCAACGATGTATGATGGCCATATTCCACGAGTTAATTGAGGACAGCATGGAAGTCTTCATGGATGATTTCTCGGTGTTTGGAAATTCTTTCGACCTTTGTCTTTCGAACCTTAGGAAGATGTTGAAGCGATGCGAGGAAACTAATCTGGTTTTAAATTGGGAAAAATGTCATTTCATGGTAAAAGAAGGAATTGTCTTAGGGCATAAAGTCTCGGGGAGTGGAATTGAGGTCGATAGAGAAAAAATCGAAGCAATTTCCAAACTCCCCTATCCTACTACCGTTAAAGCTATTCGCAGCTTTCTTGGTCATGCAGGTTTTTATCGAAGGTTTATTAAAGATTTTTCGAAAATTGCCCGGCCAATGACACAGCTTCTTGTTAAGGATGCCCCTTTTGATTTTTCTGGAGAATGCAAGGAAGCATTTAACCGACTAAAGAAAGATCTCACTCAAGCACCTATAATGGTCACCCCTGATTGGTCTCAGCCATTCGAAATCATGTGTGATGCTAGTAATTATGTTGTCGGCGCAGTGCTCGGCCAAAGGAAGGAAAAGCATTTTCAACCAATCTACTATGCTAGCAAAACCATGAATGTAGCACAAGAGAACTATACAACCACTGAGAAAGAACTTTTAGCCGTTGTTTTTGCCTTCGACAAATTCAGGCAATATCTCGTTCTCTCTAAAACTGTCGTCTTCACCGATCACTCCGCCTTACGCTATTTGTTTTCAAAACAAGATGCTAAACCTCTCCTGATTAGGTGGATCCTATTACTTCAAGAATTCGACATTGAAATTCGAGATAAAAAGGGGGCTGAAAATCTCGCTGCTGATCATCTATCACGCTTGGAGAACCCTGATCTTGAGAAGTCAGATCACACCGATATTCGCGACTCTTTTCCCGAGGAACGGCTAATGGCGATTAAAGAAATTGAGCCATGGTATGCTGATTATGCTAACTACCTGTCTAGTAGAGTTTTGCCAAATTACATGACCAAACAAGATAAAAAGAAGTTCTTCACTACGCTAAAACATTACTTTTGGGATGAACCCTTCCTTTTCCGTATACGTCCCGATCAAATCACTCGACGTTGCGTGGCCGGTAGAGAAATTGATCGAGTTCTGAAAGAATGTCATGCGGGACCATCTGGAGGACATCACGGTGTGAATATCACGGCACGAAAGGTTTTCGACGCCGGATTCTATTGGCCTACTGTTTTTCGAGACGTTAAAAGATTAGTTCAAATGTGTGATGCATGCCAACGATCAGGAAATATTTCACGACGGGATGAGTCACCTCAGAACTATATCCAAGTCTGCGAAATATTTGACGTTTGGGGAATAGACTTTATGGGACCCTTTCCATCTTCCGGAGGAAATGAATACATTCTCGTAGCTATCGACTATGTATCCAAATGGGTAGAGGCTCAAGCCCTTAGAACTAATGATGCAAGGGTAGTTATTCACTTTCTTAAAAAGCTCTTCGCACGATTTGGGATTCCCAAAGCATTAATCAGTGATAGAG
This sequence comes from Chrysanthemum seticuspe, assembly GCA_019973895.1. NCBI lineage: Eukaryota > Viridiplantae > Streptophyta > Magnoliopsida > Asterales > Asteraceae > Chrysanthemum > Chrysanthemum seticuspe. The sequence continues at coordinate 54,923,280 of BPTQ01000009.1, read as the reverse complement.
GGACTCACTTTTGCAATGCTCAAATGGAAAAAGTGATGAAGAAGTATGGCGTCCCGCATAGATTTTCTACTGCATATCATCCTCAGACAAATGGACAAGTAGAAAACACAAACAGGGCATTAAAGCGGATACTTGAAAAAACGGTCCACCAAAATAGGAAAGATTGGGCATTCAAACTGGATGAGGCATTTTGGGCATTTAGAACTGCTTACAAAACACCTATCGGGACAACCCCTTTTCGCCTAGTATACGGAAAAGCTTGCCACGTCCCTATCGAACTTGAGCAGAAAGCATATTGGGCCCTTAAGGCCTGTAATATGGATTATTCTGAAGCAAGGTCAAATCGGTTCTTACAACTTCAAGAATTGGATGAACTGAGGCTGGAAGCATACGAATCATCAATCACTTACAAAGAAAGGGCAAAAAGATGGCATGATCAACGAATAAAGAATCCTAAAGAGTTTTCGGAAGGGGATAAGGTGCTCTTGTATAATTCAAGACTAAGATTATTTCCAGGAAAACTCAAATCCAGGTGGTATGGACCCTTTTCGGTAAAAAAACAGGTGAGCAATGGGGCGGTGGTGCTACTAGACAATGATGGAAGAGAATTCACCGTTAATGGGCAACGGGTGAAGCATTATCAATTGGATGATATTGAAATGGTGAATGATGAGGATATTGTTTTAGAAGAAGAGGGCGGTAATGAGAAAACGTAGGAGCACGACTACGAGTCTAGCTACAAGACTTTTAAATAAAGAAAAACGCTTCGTGGGAGGCAACCCATGCTTAATTGTTTGCTTGTTAGTGTCATATATTTTTTATTAATTGTTTATCCTCATGTTTAAATTTGTAAAAATGCTTTATTTTGTCTTTAACCTCGTCTTAATTACATATAAAGGTATTTTACATAAGGGATAAGTGTAGGGAGGATTACACACGTTTTCAAAAGAAACGTAAACATGAGAATTTCAATTAATTAAAAGATATATATGTTTGTTTGTTCGAGTCAAATGCTTGTATCGAGTCATAATGGATGTTTTTGCAGAAATTTTTCCAGATTCTAAAGATGTAAATTTTCCAGAATTTTTTTCCAGAAAATCGCAGACCAGTTTTTGTCAGGATAACCTGACGGCGTCAGGATTGCAACCTGACGGCGTCAGGAAGGAGTAAAAACATCAGATTACTTTTTCTCGTTTTCAGAGCTACTTATAAATTTTTGGAATTTTCCAGGTCTTAATTTTCTTAGAAATTCTGTAAACATCCATTCCACAAGCATTATATCCTAGTTTAAATCGAGTCTTATATATATTATTACCGCCGATTTTACGCGAAGGTTTCGTTTGTTTTCTTCAAGTGTGCAGGTTTAGTTTGTCAAGAAGAAGTTACATAAGATTGGAGGAGCTTTTCACGCAATAATTCTTCTTGGAAAAGAGTTTAACCACCACTTTACACGGATCCTACCGAGCTAATCAGGGGAGTATTAGTTTCTTTCGTTTTTAATTACCTTCTTTTATCATAACTTTGATACTTTCGGGGAACATTGGGGACAATGTTCAGTTTAAGTGTAGGGAGGGAAAATAAAACAGGAACTTTGAAACTATGCTTATCCTTGATTATTTGCTTTGTCCAAATGTGAGGGCCATTAGTCTTAACAAAAGCGTCTCATGGATAGGAAGTTATATGACTAGCACAAAACCCTTTACCACCCAAATTCCACCAAAATGTGAGGATCGCCCTTAGATTAGTAGGAATTAAAGCATTCATCTTTAATGCTTAGAGTGTGAACCGGTAGTATATTAGATTCTAGAACTTGTTTTGTGATGCATTCCGAGATCGCAAGTGAGGCTACACTTGTGTAGTTAGGAATAACTAAATGATAAGAGGCATTAGGATAACCCTTGTTTGATACCTGTAATATAATTACTTCTTCCACCTCGGTTGAGTAATTCCCCCACACCCTTTGCGTTGTACTCATCTTTAGTACACGATACCCCTAGTTAACCCCTCAGAGCCTATCCTTTTCGCGGTTCTCGTGATGTTTCGGTTTTCCGGAATATCAATGAAGAGCATTGTTTACACCCCACCCCCAAATATACACCCAAATCGCCTTAGCCTACCCCTTATGCACTCACTTTTAGTGCAAATGTTTGTTATCACCCCAAACCCTTAGTTCAATTATCTAGTTGCTTGCATAAGTTGCTAAGTCGAGTCATATCCTTTGTATACAGTTTTGGGATGATTGGGATTCATGGGAAAAGTCAAAGTTTATGAAATGACGGGAAGGGAACGTTAAATTCAAATTCCCTTTGTTTGCGTAATAATGTACCCCAAGTGTTTTGATCTTTTTAATTCGGGTCAAATTAGTGTTAGAGTAATAAAAACTCAAGTGTAGGGATATGCCTATAAATCCCTAGTATTTTGATGTTATCATAGAGGATGGTAGAGTAAAAGTGTAAAAAAAAAAAAAAAAAAAAAAAAAAAAAAAAAAAAAAAAACGGGCTACCATCCTACATCTATCTTTAAATTTTTGTTTGTTTATTTCAGTTATCTAGAGTTTAGAGTGTCGAGTCTTGGCTTAGCAACGCCATTCTTCATATGCAGTTAACATAAAGATTTTTTACTTACCACCACTAAATAGCCTATCCCACCAAACCCTTGTTTCCCTACCGTAAGCCTAACATTACAACCCTTTAAAAGACCTCTTTGATAGTCTTTCCTAGGTGCTTACGCCAAAGCGATGGAGGTTTGATCTATTCTCAAGCCTATGGTAATCTATGTACTAGGACCGGTTAATGAGTGTTTATCTTCCATTTCCTATTTTGTTATATTTCATATATACACCCGAGAGAGATGTGAGTATCCAAACACCCCATGTGAGGTGCTAGTATGTAATTTCCGTGCTTGTTATGACTTTTGCGGGGCTTATATGTGTTGTGGACCGTTTTGAATTAATGCTTCATGACTCCTAACTTATAAATTAATTGGCTAAAAGCACATTTGCTTGAGGACAAGCAAATAACAAGTGTAGGGATATTTGATAAGGTTTTAAAAGGTACCATTTTGAGGGGTCGTTTAAGTCCTTATTTGATCACTTTTGTATCCGTTATTGCTTAATATCGTTCATTTTCACTTTTTAGGTCTAGTGAAGGCAAAATGCTGGAATGGCACTTATTTGGACGAAAAGGCGCGAATATATGAAGAAAATGGCCAAAGTCAAAATCGAGACACTCACAGTTGCTGAAACTAGAAGGCGACGGCGTCAGGTGTTAATGGCGACGCCGTCCCAAAATTATTGTGACGATCCAGAACCCAAAACTCGTATTTTCAAGTGACGACGTCTAGTTGTAAAAGAGTAGGCCGTCGCTACTCAGACGGCCTAGATGCAATCCAGACGACGTCAGAAGCTGAAGAGGACGGCGTCACGGACATAAGGTGACGCCGTCGCAAGGTTAACGTGGCCAAGACGAAACCCTAATGACGGCGACACGACGGCGTCACTAAACATAAGGTGACGCCGTCGCAATTGTAATCTTATATATAGAATCCGAATTTTTCAGTCTTTGTGTGGAGAGTCTTTGGAGTAAAAACCTAAAACCGAACCTAAGGTGTCTTGTACAGTATTTTAGGGTTTTAAACCCTATCTTACATCAAGATAAGTCTTTACTTCATTAATTCAATTATGTCTTTGATTATTTGTGTGTATGCTTGCATGTTCTCCATGTCCGGCTAATTTATTTGTGTGTTTGCTTAGGAAGTATGAAACTTAATTATTGAATATTGATTGGTTGTTTCTTATCTTAGTTGACTAATGATCTAGTAATGCGATAGGTCATTCGTTGTGTACTTAATGCTTGATTCATCTTTGTGAACCTTAGAATATAATTACCTGAGTAGTTGTAGGCTAAACCATCCAAAGAGCGCCTTAGAGTAGGAGTTTATAATCCCTAGTGGGTTTGTAGACAAGACCCTTTGGTAAGTTCAAAGAGTTAGGGAGAAACGCATACCCTACAACTTTAGACACACAACGCAATTAAGAATAAGACGTGACACTCAACCATCAATAAGAGATAATTAAGGAGTAATACAAACTAAGTAAACACATCTTTAAACTATCATACGAGCACACATTAATTAGACATAGACTCCCACAACCTTAGTTTAGATAATTAGATAATAGTAGAGTAATCGGTAGAAATACCAACCCCCCCAATTCCAATACCCGAGATTCGTACCTTTCCATTTCATAAAACATAAAAAGATAAAAAATAATTTTCCTCAACCTTAACCTTAGCGTAGTAACTCCTTACTAGCATTCCTATTCCCCTAGAGAACGATATCAATACCCGTGGCTTACCCTAATTACTACACTACAACGATTAGGTTCACTGCCTAGGGTGTTATAAAACTTGCTCGAAGAAAAGGAAGTTTCCTTGACCCCGAACGACGCGTGTAGCGTTATCACTTGTTTACATACCTTGGCTCCATATCTTGTTTCTCGACAACCATAAGATCAATTAAGCATGTTACTAACTTTCTTTTGTAGATTTTTTTTTCCTCCAAGGGTTAACTTTTTGTTTTGACAAAAAGGGGGAGAAGAAGTAAAACTTAAGAGCTTTCAAAACTTACATCTATTCTTAAGTTTTACTCATCATAACATTATATTTTTTCATCAACAAAAAGGGGGAGATTGTTAATACAAATAAACCGTAAAAACGTTTATTAATATTTTGCGATCTCTTTGTGTTTTGTTGATAACATATATAATGTTGTCTTAAGTATAATTATAAGGATACATGTTATTTTTGTAAAGCATTTACATATAATCTTTTAAATACAAAAATGTAGTAACTAAAGTATTTGTTGTAATAGTTAATTAGGATGGGTAAAAATCACAACCCATGGATCTTAACCCATACCCAAAGAGACTTGATACAATGTATACTTAGATACATTGAATCTAGATATAACCCATGGACCAACCCATGACCCATAACCAAAAAACCCATGGGCAAAGAGGAGCGTTCCACGGATCCCTAGCTTTGTGCTAGCCGGATCCCAAGTGGAAGGGATCCGTGGGATCCGTGTGAACAGTGAGGAAATTTGCCTATAAATAGAGAGCCATTTCTTCATTCTAACTCACCCCTCTTCTTACTAAATCTCTCATACACTCTCATTCTCTTCTAACATATAGATCACTAGATCTAGAGAGTTGTTCTTCTTTCTTTCTATTTGTGATTCTCATATAGGTCCTTCTCTAAGGCGAGATCACGAGCATTCTACAAGTCATCCAAGCAAGGGGTCCTTGATTGATTTGTCACTCCGCAAGATTTCTGTAGCGAAGATCTTGTATTTGATATTTCACATATTTGTTGTGTAATAGTTGTGTTGGTTTGGTCCACCGTGCTACGGACTCGGTATCTAGCTTTGTACCGGATAAAGTGTAAGCAACGTTGTGAAGGCTTCTCCGCCAAGTGAAGGAGTTTATTGACATAGTGCTTGAACTCTCGAGTAGGTGACTCGGGGAGTGGAGTAGGGCAAGGAAGGTGTCCTTGTAGCCGAACCACTATGAATCGGTTGTGTCATTTCTATCCCTTATCTTTGTTTATTTACTTACATTATCATTAGATCTATACGTTCTCAACATCCATACGATTTCACATAATATCGAATCTAAAGTTTTTGAAATCAACTTAAAATCGGCAAAACTATTCAACCCCCCTTCTAGTTTTCCACATACCGTATGCATCAGCAGTGGGAAGTTTAATGTTCGCGATGATTTGTACAAGACCAGACATTGCACATGCAGTGGGAGTAGTGAGTCGGTACATGGCGGAACCTGGTAGAGAGCATTGGGAAGCTGTGAAGAGGATCCTTAGATACATTAAAGGAACCTCAGATGTTGCATTATGTTATGGGGAATCGGATATAACTATCAAGGGATATGTTGATTCTGATTATGCAGGTGATCTTGATGAAAGTAAATAAACCACCGGGTATGTGTTTACACTTTCTGGCGGAACAGTAAGCTGGGTTTCAAAACTGCATTCAGTTGTCGCTATGTCAACGACAGAAGCAGAATATGTTGCAGCTGCTCAAGCCAGCAAAGAAGCAGTATGGTTGAAAATGTTGTTGGAAGAGCTCGGGCACAAACAAGAGAAAATTACTCTATTTTGTGACAATCAGAGCGCCTTGTATCTGGCAAGGAATCCAGCATTTCATTCAAAGACAAAGCATATACGAGTTCAGTATCACTTCGTTCGTGAGAAAGTGGATGAAGGAACCGTGGATATGCAGAAAATTCATATTGATGATAACGTGGCAGATTATTTGACGAAAGCAATCAACTGTGACAAGTTTATATGGTGCCGATCCTCATGCGGCCTAGCGGAAACGTAAGCAACATGGAAGTGCAAGGAAGGATAACGGTGTGAAGATCGATTTAGCTTCAATCGGATCTTCAAGTGGGAGATTGTTAAAGATACAATGTATCTATAGGAGAGAATATTGCAAGTTGGTACAAGTGGGCTGCAACTTGTATCTCAATTTGTCATCCATGATCTCATATGAAGAGAAGTTTGCCTATAAAAGGCAATGCATCCAAGCTCTCATTTCATCCCATTCAACAATCACTAACACATAGTGTTTTGTATGTCTTTCTTTCTTCTAGTACTTGTGAGTTTAATTAGAGAGTTTGTGTGATATCTCCTAATACAAGAGATATAACGATTAGTGTTTATCCTTGTAACTAGAGAGAAACTGTAACTTCTAGTTTTCATCATAGTGAAACGTATCTTTCCTTGCCCGTGGTTTTTACCCTATTGGGGTTTTCCACGTTATATCCGTGTGTCATCTTTTATTATATTTCATATTTTAGTTGTGGGTTTGCTTCAGTCAGGTGTCACTTTTCTCAACATTTATTATTATAGAAGTTTGTCAAATTTTCCGCGTCTATTTGTGAGTCTCGGTTAAACCTATGCACGTTTCTCTCAAGTGGAACACCAGAACAGACAGGAGATTACGAAGTCTCGAGAGCTAAGGTATTTTTTTTTCCTTAACCAGGAATACTTTATTCGATATCCATTGAATAATAGTGCTCACACATAGGCATTTCTTTTGGTCAAACATCAAAATAAAAAAGCGAAAATTACTGTAGTACCCATTTTTTTTAGTGTGTGTCTGCACATGCCCTCACTTTTCTTCTATTCTCATTTCTACCCATCAATGTCGGGTAAAAATATACCCTATATACTCGACACACACGTGTAGAGCCAAGATTACGTTTAAAAATTAATTCAAGACAATATCGTGTATATATTTACCCTATATACACGACATTGATTTTTTTAATCAAAATATAGCCAATGTCGGGTAGTTACTTACACTACATACATGACATGATTTTTTAATGATGTGAAATGGATATGTTATAGGGCAAATGACAAAAAAATGCATCGAATTTGACACTTTTTATGATTGTATGTAGCCAACTATTTTTTTTCTTATTGTGTGTACTGAACTTTCAAAATTTGATTATTGTGTGTATTTTATGACAATTTTACCCTTAATTTTTTCAAATTTCGAAAGGTAAAATGATCATTTTACATGGCAGAATAGTCACAAAATACACATAATGATCGAAATTTGAAAGTTCAGTACATACAATAACAATCACATAAAGTGTCAAGTTCGATGCATTTTTTGTCATTTGCCCTATGTTATATTGTGTAAACTTTTTCATGTACAACAATATCGGGTAGTTCCTACAAGGATATAAAATATCATCAGTTTGTATGTTATATTGTGTAAACTTTTTCATGCATATGCATGTTTGGACCATGAACCAAGGTTGTCAAGATCGGGATCCTACCCAGGATCGTTTTCGTCTTTGCAAGATCGTGATCGTAAGATCGGATCGGGATCTTAAGATCCTACTTTAATGTTATTTCTTAATACTTTATGTAATTTTATAGAAATCTACAAATTCTAATACATTATAACCATAAAATACTATGAATGTTTTATATAAATGTTGTCCTAAATTATGATTATAAAATGTTTTAAAATATTAACATGTTGTTTTTTGAATTCTACAAACAAACAACACATAAATTTGTAGTTTTTTAGTTTGTAATCCGAGAAAAGTAAGATCGGATCGGATTAGATCGTAAGATCGTATGGTCAAGATCGGGATCCTATAAGATCTTAAGCTTGCAAAGATCCTATGTAGGATCCGGATCGTTTTTGCTTTGCAGTATCGTAAAATCGTAAGATCCTAAGATCAGGATCGGGATCCTGACAACCATGCCATGAACGTTATTTTCTATACTTGAATCATAAATAACAAAAATCAAACTTTATGTAGTTTATTAGTGGGTGAAGGCTGAGAATACGTAACAAACTTTCTCAAATATACCGAAATACGTAACATACAAATTTTATTATTTTTGTACGTAAATAACTTTCAAATTTTGTTCAATGTACGTAATATTGACAGTTTTCAAGTTTTAAAGTTACAACATTGGTCCCTGTCGTTTGCATTCACTTTCACCGTTAGCCATTTGACATTTTTTCACTTAAAAAAATTACAGTAATGGTCCTTGTAGTTTGCTTTGACTTTCACTATCAGTCCTTTGTCTTTCATCTTTTTTATATACGTTTTTTACGCGTTTTTATACACATTTTTTTACATATTTTTATACACACGTTTTTTACACACGTTTTTATATACATTTTTTTACACATTTTTATACACGTTGTTTACACGTTTTTATACATGTTTTTATACACGTTTTTATGTACGTTTTTATACACTTTTTATACACAGTTTTATGTACCGTTTTTTATACGTTTTTACATGTTTTTATACACGTTTTTTATATACGTTTTTATATACGTTTTTTATATACGTTTTTTACATGTTTTTATACACGTTTTTATACACGTTTTTTACACACGTTTTTATATACGTTTTTTACGTGTTTTTATACACGTTTTTACACACGTTTTTATATACACGTAAAAAACGTATATAAAAACGTGTGTAAAAAACGTTTTTACACACATTTTTATATACGTTTTTTACATGTTTTTATACACGATTTTACGCACGGTTTTATATACACGTAAAAAACGTATATAAAAACGTTCTTTACACACGTTTTTATATACGTTTTTTACGTGTATATAAAAACGTGTGTAAAAAACGTGTATAAAAACATGTAAAAAACGTATATAAAAACGTGTGTAAAAAACGTGTATAAAAACATGTAAAAAACGTATATAAAAACGTATATAAAAAACGTGTATAAAAAACGTGTAAAAACGTTTTTTACACACGTTTTTATATACGTTTTTTACGTGTATATAAAACCGTGCGTAAAATCATGTAAAAAACGTATAGAAAAACGTATATAAAAAACGTGTATAAAAACATGTAAAAACGTATAAAAAACGGTCATACCGTGTATAAAAAGTGTATAAAAAACGTACATAAAACCGTGTATAAAAATGTGTAAAAAATGTGTATAAAAACGTGTGTATAAACATGCAAACAACGTGTATAAAAATGTGTAAAAAAATGTATATAAAAACGTGTGTATAAAAATATGTAAAAAAATGTGTATAAAAACGCGTAAAAAACGTATATAAAAAAGATGAAAGACAAAGGACTAATGGTGAAAGTCAAAGCAAACTACAAGGACCGTTACTGTAATTTTTTTAAGTGAAAAAATGTCAAATGACTAACGGTGAAAGTGAATGCAAACGACAGGGACCAATGTTGTAACTTTAAAACTTGAAAACTGTCAATATTACGTACATTGAACAAAATTTGAAAGTTATTTACGTACAAAAATAATAAAATTTGTATGTTACGTACTTCGGTATATTTGAGAAAGTTTGTTACGTATTCTCAGCCTTCACCCTTTATTAGTAGATCAACCAACAAAATTAGTTGATATTTTATACAAAGTAGATGATCAAACATTGTTAAAAAGTTATATCACATCCAAATGATAGTTGTTTACCTTGCATGAATCGGAACATCTTGCGAGCCCTAGGCTTGGTTGCTCGCCTTTAAACATGTCCGTGACACGATCACAAACAGACGATCCAAGGTCACCATTCTGGACCAAGCCCGTGGCGAACCCAAACCTGTTCACCACGAGCTCAGTCCCAATAACTTCATCGGCACGCAAATGCTCTTTCACAGATTGCTCAAACATCACCCTAGGCATTTTTGTCACAACCACTCTTCTATCACCCGTGTTAAACACCTTCCAAGCCTCCAAATCGATATCATCATAATAAAACTTTGGTAAAACTGCCCTTGCAACCGATTGAATCTCCGACATGGGAACTCCCACTGTCGCAAGAAAAATGGACAATTTTAAGCCAATATCTGGCTTACCACATATTTTGAGTAGCTTGATAATTGGCCAGAATAGTAGCAACAATGTAATCGAATCAAGCCAGAGGCTTCAAAAGCTACTAGCATGAAATATGAGAAAGGATCATGGTTCTTCAAAAGGGTTCCTTCTGGCTCCTTTTCACATCATTAAAAATTCAATGTCGTGTATGTAGGGTAATATTATACCCGACATTGGCTAGATAAAGTATTATTTTGAATAAAAAAATCAATGTCGCGTATATAGAGTAATTATATACGCGACATTGTATTGATTTAATTTTTAAACGTAATCTTGGCCCTACACGTGTGTGTCGTGTATATAGGGTATATTTTTACCCGACATTGATGGGTAGAAATGAGAATGGAAGAAAAGTGAGGGCATGTGCAGACACACACTAAAAAAAATGGGTACTACAGTAATCTTCGCAATAAAAAGCTGAATATATATAGCTAAAGATCGTATTAAAGATTCTAAAAGAAGTTGAGTTGGTAACTTGGTATGATCGCACCTTATGGCTTCGTTGGTTTTAATTTGGACTTGGTTTACCTCCGATCTCTAATGATTTAGGGGGTGATAGTGCTATTGCTGAAAAAGATTAAAATCAGTTAATTTGTGCAAAATAATTTTCATAGGGTGTGTTTGGAAAAAATAGATGTTACTCGTATTGGTGCTGGTGCTAAAAAAGATTCAACTTGTAGTTTTTTTAGTGGTGCTGGTGTCGTTACTGAAAAAGATTAAAATCGGTTAATTTGCGAAAAATAAGTTCCATAATCTTTTACAAACCGGTTTTGAAAACTTATTTTTTGGGAATTTATTTTTCAAAAATAAATCACAATTGCCAAACAAAGATTATTTTTTTTTATCAAAGCTTATTTTCTAAAAAAAATAATCTTAAGTCTTCATAATATCTCGCGTCCAACATGCCCAAAATGATGTGTAGCAAAATAATTTGTTAAAAAAGAAAAGTTGATAAAAGGAAAAATAAATAAATAAATGGGCCAAGTGTGATACCATATAATTGTGTGAAAGTTTGTGTGCGAATATTTTGTAGATGTAGCAAACTCTTACAGGAAAAGATCAATCTCATTTGGTGCAAGACTTTTAATACTACTCCCTTCGTTCCGTTTTAAATTAACAGTCAACGGTATTTTTAGAATGTCACACTTTACTTGTTCATTATTAAAATAAGAAAGTTCGATCGAGTTTATATTACACTTGTTTGAAATTATTATTACATGTTATAAAGAAAACATTAAGATTTAAGATCATTTACGTACAAAACTTTATCTAAATAGCAATGGACTAATCTCAACCATTCATCTTCATTTGATCCAATTGATGAGATTAAACTCAACATTTTAACAAACTTATTTTCATTATTTTTTTTTCAAATATTAATATATTTTAAACCGTTAGTCGTTAAGTAAAAATAAATATACCATAATGACTGCATTTTGATTTATTTTCGACAATTTTTTTTTCATTTTTTTTTCACGTTTCTTTATTTGCTTTTCATGTTTTCTTACTCGTTGGTGAAACTTGTATGAAAAATCATATGTGATTAAACATTAATTTAAATATTTCTAATAAAACCACATGTGATTTTTTTCAACCCGTATCTCAATCACATGTGATATATCCCGCACCGCCACACGTGATTTCAATCACATGTGATATATCCCGCACCGCCACACGTGATTTCATTCACATGTGATTTTCATAAATGAACTACAATAATTTGTAAAATCACATGTGATTTTATTATAATATTTAAATGGGGGTTGATACTCACACTATTTTTCTTATACATACATCACACTGTGCAACACTGTAATGCACACTGTACAAGACAGTAATGCACAATTGTGGTGTATGTATAAAAAATAGTGTGAGTATCAACTCCCTATTTAAATTAGTGATTAATCACATGTTATTTCACATGCTATTTTCAAATACAAAAAAAAAGAAAGAAAAAAAAGGAAAAACATACAAAAACGTGAAAAAAGAATATATATATATATATATATATATATATATATATATATATATATATATATATCAAAGTGCTCATCTATAAATAGATAATTAAATATCGGTCGTGACGGTATAATTTGTTTTGTCTAATGATTAACGCTTGATATTTAAATTATAAAAAACAAATGAAATATTAAAATACTTTTAATCTCAAACATTGATTTCTTTTAAGATGGATAGTCGAGATGTGTCTCTTCGTATGAGAAAAGTTTAGTATGTAAAATAACTTTTCTTAATAATTAATTAATTAGTTACCGGTAAATTGTGATTTCTCCAAAAAAGTAAGAGTGAAAAATAGTAATTATCATGTTTTTATTGTGTATTTTGTTGTAGGACAATTATTATGATATGGTTGAAATATATTTTTTTCTTTCTTCTTAGCTTCATTAAAATATGAATATCTAACCTTTCTCTACAGTTTTTTTTTTTCTTTTTTTTTCTTTTTTTTTTTTTTATGCAATACCATATTGCATTTACTTCCTTTATATAAATACATTTCAAAACAAGTTAACCAAATGACTTTCAGTATATGACTAAGCCTCAATCAAAAAGGTTTTGCTTCGAGTCTCAGTTGATGCATACGTTTTTTTGGATTTAAGCAATGTTTAAAAATCGGTTTTCTAATTGATCAAATTGAGCTATCAGTTCACGGTTTAATCAGATTTTTCTCAAACCCGGCTCTCTACTCTATATTGTATGTGGCCCGTTTGTCTTGAATAAAGCTAGACGTACCGTTTAACCAAACCCTTAAAGACCCATGATTTGGTGAAACAATGTTTGCTAACCGAATATCATCAATCACTATTACAAAAAAGAACAATGTAACAATCTTTCCTTGAATAGGACCCATTTTGAACATGATATCGAAGAGTTAATTGATCAAATATTTGAAGCTGATGTTGCTCACCGAGCTCAAGGGCCTTTTACCAATAATACTGAGAGCAAAGACGACCAGATGGATATTAGAAAGATTAGGAGGTACGATTTTTTGTTTTTTGATGATATGAAACAAACATCGGTCATTTCTACTACTAATATGGCTGGCTATGTTTCAGGATGGTTTCAAATAGATAACTTCATGGGCGCTCGAGAATGAAAAAGCAAGCACATTTAACACCTCTTAGACAACATCCTCAAGTAAAAAACTGGTGGAAACATGTTGAGTCAGATTAGGCCAACTAGAACACATCTCTTTATCCACGTTTCAAAGATTTAAAACGAACGACGTGATAAGAATGTTCATAAGCTAACTATCTAACATAATGATTAAAGTGATTTAAGAGATTTTTAGGCGTTGGAATACACTTCGGTCGTTTGAGCCATTCAAATCACCCGAGGTACGGTGTTTCCTTATAGGTTAATCATTTAGCTTATACCATTTGACCTGAGATGAACAGCAAAAGTTATAATCCAAACCCGTCAATGTAAATGTGTCAAACAAAGTTAGGGTATGTTTGGCACGGAGCGGTGTGAAGCTTTTTATAGCGATGAGCGGTGAGCCGGTGAGCAATGACCATTTTGATTTCTAGTAGTTGTTTGGCAAATGAGCGGTGAGCTTTCCTATTTTTTAAGAATGCTCAATTTTCCAATGCTTTTTTAAAAAGCTGTGAGCGGTGAGCTGCTACTGCTCACAGATCACAGCTACTGCTCACTACTGCTACTCACTGCTACTGTTGCCAAACACAACCTTAATATATGTAGCTTTTGTAAAGAGCCCCAAATTCAATCCCACATAGGAAAATTAAAGAAATAAACGCATACATATCACAAATTGTCAAGTGAAAGAATTACTTGTCTTTTAATAACAAAATTCATTTTTATTTAAAAAACAAATGTCACATATAAAATCTCCTTTGAATAATCAACCAAATAAAAATAACACGCGCGATAATACAAAACAAACATTGAAAAGAAAAGGTAAACAATTATAAAATTGTTGTAGATATTCATAATTTTTATATCATATAAAGCTTAAATTTAAGAAGTTTGAAAAATTCCTATTAATTTTAGTACTACTCTTTGAATGCATATAAGGATAATTTGTCACCTTTATTTAAGAATTTTGGTTAAACTAAAGCATGTAAGCCAACGTTGCTAAAGTGACATGTCTATTGTTATAGGTGAAAGAGGCCGAAGATTTGGTTGCACTCATAACATCTAGTGTTACTGATTTTGTTCACAACAATAGCGGTTAAGCTTAAGCATAACTAACAATGTTGATCTATGTAAATGTGTCAAACAAAGTTAACATATGTAGCTTTCGTAAAGCACCCCATAAAGTATACAAAGCATAGCAAAACATGATTTGTAATCATGTTGTTTTGTGGTACATGCATATTCAATCCCACATAAGAAAATGAATGAAATAAACGCAACATATAACCTTGATGAATTCTAGAAATCTCAAATATGATGTTTAGTCTTTGTCACCTTATGTGGGTTATAACATGAACTAAATTGTGTTTGGATCAAGTTTGTACCTTGCATGTGTGGCAAATGCAAAAACTTCCTATTTTTTTGTGTAACCAATTTCATTTTTGCTTCCAACACATATCCTAAGTTCGAATCTGATATCAGTGATTCATGGTCCTTACCACAGTGGGCGTTCACTGAAACAAAAAGGATACTTGGATTTTTTTTGTGACTTTAGTTGGTAACCCCTCTTGTGTGTTATAGGAGGTGTTGAGGTTGCACACTTGATATGAAGAACAATAGCAATAATCCAACCCAATCTATGCAAATGTGTCAAACAAAGTTAACTTAGGTGTATTCATGTTGTTTTTTTGGTACATGCATATTCAATCCCACATAGGAAAATGAAAGAAAAAAACACATAGATATAAGCTTGATGAGTAATTGTACACATTGTGAAGTGTTTATATAGTGGTGTTGGAAAATTGGTTGGCAAAAGTGACTTTTGACCAACTTTGGACACAATTATCTATATGTATATGTCACATATATGAGTAATAGTTTGTAGGTTCGCGTTCTCCTCGAAGAGAGCTTTGCAATAAGCCTTTATGTGTCCAAAATAGAGTTGATGTGAATGAGATATAGGGTCTAAAAGTTAGGCATTCGGTACCATGCCTAAAGAGGAAAAATAGTTTATTTTCAATCCCACATCGGTGGGACGAGTAAACTTAGTGGGAGTCTATTGTGTATAAATAGAGGCCCTAATTCCACAAGTTTTACACACATCAAATCAAACGCATCTCTTAAGATGAAATTCCAGACAGTTTTGTTAAGTCCGACAATATAACTTACTGTTTTTGCTGTTGTATCCTGGGAAACAGACGACGAATCTGTTTTAAGGGAAGCGTGTCAAACACGTGTCTCGGCTTTTAGTGCTTCTTTGTTGATCTCTATTGGTGATCAAGTAAGTCTTTTGACTATTTTATTATTTTATTTAATTATCGTTTATCTGCTTACATTCTGTTTGTATTTAATTTTCTGTTATTTATTTACTGTTAATTTTATTTATTGTAATTTATATTTTATTAATAAAAGTGTAACCGTTTTCCTACAGTCTTAAAACAGATTATGTGTAACAAAATTAAAACACTTTTATTAAAATCTGATTTATATAATTAACAGATTTTATACAAACTATTTTTCTGCTGAAACCAAGATTGAGTTTCTTTGAAAATCAGTTTTGTAACTAAATAGAATTTTAATTAACAGATTTGGTATAACAGATTTTTAAAACAGTTTATTGAATCAGTTTATATTGAAACCATGATGAGTTTCTTTTCAAACTGATTTATTGCATATGTTATTGTTTAAATCTGGATATTGAAACCAAGCTTGTGTTTCTCGAAATCATATATGGTACAAGTTTACATAAACCATGTCGAGAACCGAACCAAACCAAATTCAAATTCGGTTTTCGGTTTGGTTCGGTTGAATTCTAATTCGGTTCGGTTCTTGGGTTGACCCGAATAACCCGAATTTCACTATTTAAAAAAAAATAATAATAATTACATAGATATTTAGCAAAAAAATATATTCCAAGCATATAAAGTGTTTTATTATATTATGATAACATTTTAATAGTATTTATTTATATATCAATATAAATAAAAATATATAAATATATATATAAATATATAAAAAATATATATATTTATATGAATTCGGTTTTCGGTTCACACTGCCAAACCCATATCCAAACTGAGAACCGAATTAGTAGTTCAGTTCGGTTCGGTTTTATCAAATTCGGTTCGGTTATTAGTTCGGTTCGGTTATTTTCGGTTTGGTTCGGTTTCGGTTTATTCGGTCTTTACGTTTTTTTCGCTTACCCCTAGATGGGTGTGTGTTTCAGCTTATCTAGAGAGGTTATTAGCATGGCTGGATTTGAGCATGTGTAAAGTGACCAAAATCCAAGAGGGGCACCATAATTGTCCAATCTGTATATAGTGAATAACAAGCCCATTAAGGTCCAGTACTCTATTTTTTTTTGGCGGTAGGAAACATCTGTGTATTAACAAATTAAAACACCCGAATATTGCATTCTAATTCGTCTAAAGGGTTTAACCCATTCGTGATTCGACAACTGTCATCATCATTCACACGATTTCAATAGGTACATTTCTCAATTTTTCTTAGAGCACTCCCAACAATAACACCATAACACCAATAACACCGTCCACGTCAGCGCCACATCAGCTTTACCATTTAACATTAACATCCCCAAAAAACACCCACAACAATAACATCCCAATAACACCATAACACCACTAATATTTCATATTTTCAATTTCAACCCCTAAACTAAATCATACACTTCATTTTTTAAACTAAAACAAACATTTCATTAAAACTTAAAACATATTACAATACGAAACTAAAAAAAAAAATACAACGAAATAAAAAAAAATACAACGAAATAAAAAAAACCATACAACGAAATAAAACGTTACAACAAATTAAAGGAAATGACGAGAATACGATCTACTCACGAGGTTTCAAGTTATATTTTTTGATGATTCGATCTTTTTCGTCATTGATCCACTGCACGACCATTGGATCTTGCCCCGCAGTAGGCGTCATCAAAAACTTTATTTCTTCCAACCGGGTTATTGTGAGATCTTTTTCCTGCGCGGCCCGATACGCCGCTTCGGAGACTTCTCGTTTCATACGAAACTCGTTTGCCATAGTTTCGGTGAAATAAGCTGACGAGCTCGTTCCTCCAGAGCTTGTTCCCCCAGTACTTGTTGTAGTCTCGGATCTTGGTTTCTTACTAGCACGTTTCTTTCCCATGGGCCGAGGTTGTTCATCTTGACCAAACAAATCCTCGTTTGTTTGGCTTGGGACTTCGCCGGTTAAATCGACCGGTTCCGGCGAGTTCCATTTCTTATAATGACGCAAAACCTCCCAAGCGTCTTCGAGGCCAAAAGCTGATCCCTTGGTTTCCTCACGATACCATTGCTTTGCCCGTTGCATCACATCCAGCTCACTTTCCCCGCTTCGTTGATCACGTTTCGAACGGTTGTAATGAGAGTTGAACTTTGTGCATATGCCGTTCAAAGTTTTCCACTTGCTTGACAGCATGTCCTTGTTGCGCCGTTGAAAGTTGTTTTTATTGAACTCATTTCGCACCCGATACCAAAACGTATCCTTGGGTTGGCACTTTCCAACTTTCGGATCCTCCGAAACAGCTATGTAACATCTTGCAAGTAATGCTTCCTCTGCTGGAGTCCAACGTGAGTGAACAACAACTTCGCCTTCATCAGAATCAACTGGTTCGGGCTCGGGGTCTTTGGATTTCTTTGATTTTCGCTTAATGCGACCTTTTCCTTTTTTTGGAGGAGACGTGGGTGTGTCAGCAACATCATGTGTTTCAGTTTGTGATTGTTGTGATTGTTGTGTGAATTGTAGGTTTTGAAAGTTAGAGTTTAAGGTGTTTTGTTGGTTTTGTTGTTGCCAATACAGAAATGCTTGATGTTGTTGATACATTTCTTGGCTCGATAAGCCTAGTGGGTTGGGGATTGAAGATGAACCGGCGTTCGGGTTAGATGATGAACCCGGGTTTGAGGGATTCCACCCACTAGCAAGAAGATTGTAGAAAGTATCATCGTTGCCTCCCGACATTGTTTTTTTTTGCAGTTAACCGAAGTTGAAAGATTGAGAGAATGGAGAGGATTTAGTAGTGGAAGTGTGAAAAGAAATGGTGTTTTAATTGGGTATTTATAGTGGTAAAAAAAGGTTTTTGAAATTTTTTTTTTGAAAATAACGGCTAGTAGCCGTTTAGGGTGGTTTTTGAAAATTTTTTTTGAAAATAACGGCTAGTAGCCGTTTTAAGGGTAGAAAGTGTAAATTTTTTGAAATTTTTTTTTTTTTTTTTTTTTTTTTGCGCCTCCCCTTTAACGTGCGTTGCCAAAGCAACGCCGGCTGCGTTTTTCCTCTTTAACGCCGAGCTCCCAACGGTAATAACGCCGGTAACGCCGTTTTTTTGCGTTTAACGCCGTTACGGCGTTACCGTTGGGACTGCTCTTAGTCCTTGTTTCTTTAGTTTAATTCCCTTACTTTTTATAGATATAAAGGGAAACTACAAGAATACAAAATTATTGCAAAACAAGGCTTTTTGATCTTTCGACAACTTCATAAAAAGAGTCAAAATGGCATTGGGGACGCGAAGCAAAAAGTAATGGAAACCATGTCTTACAACCATCGTTTTGAAATGTCAGCTAAAATGTGTACCACTGTACAATATTAAAATGTTCATGTTCCTAATCACCATGAAGATGGTGGCTTCCATTTTACTTTCGACATTGTAACACTTCGCTTAAAATGGTCATTGAAGAGTTGAACCCGAAATGTCGAAACCAACCATTAAACATGGTATTTGACATTACAAATAGTTCATCTAATTATATCCCCTCTTATTTATCATTTTACTATAACTTAAGACTATATTTATTTTCATCGTAACACTATGACTCAGTATGTCATTGATGCAGTTTAAATGAATGAAATGAGACATGTTACACTCTCCAAACTTATTAATTAACGAATTCAACTTTACACTGATATTAGGGAGAGAGTTGATAAAATAAAATAACAAAAGATACGCCCACCGTGTCTATTAAGATTTTAATGGGTCATATAATTAAAATACGGTGTGTTAAAACATAAACTAAACAAATTACCTAGGTATAAAAAAGAAAGTGATGTTGGTTGTGTTCTCAAGTTTTTTTTTTTTTTTTTTTTTTTTTTTTTTTTTTTTAATGAGTGAAAGTGAAAGTAAATTCATGAAAGATGGAGAATTTTGCTTATAAAACTTTCACCCCACTTTTGGGGTGAAAGTCAACCTATGATGGTTCACGTAGGCACAAAGTGATTTTCACTTATGACAATGTGTAGAAAGAATTTAAATAACAAAGTATCTGTTTAGGGTATCAAAAGAGTTGTGTCTCTAGAACTATTTTTGATGGGTTATAAAAAAAACATGTAAATAAGGTATGTTATAACATAACCTAAACAAACTTTATGGATGTTTAGTGAAGCGTTATTTGATAAAGTAAACAAAAGGGTTATATGATTATTGGTCCATACCTGCTTATGATAACTGCATGAATAAGCTCGTAACCGTAATCTGTTTGGCTCTATCCAAACACTTGCAAGTTCTAATTGTTATATGATTATTGGGACTTATAATCACATAATCAGTTTTTAATTTATGGATAATAAAACTTTGCGCATAAGCTTTCCCTTGACTAATATAAAAGTATAGGTAGCTGTCTCTTCAGAGGTCATTTCTGCTGCAACACAACTGTTGATTTTTGGGTAAAAGAAAATGACATATTTTAACCTGGTTCGAGAGACTTTAGCTCCCATTTCAAAAGACGTATTTCCTTTTGTTATTCAAAAGTCTTTTTTGTTCATGTTTTGCTAAACACTCGGAACTCTGATCATCATAGGTAAGCGCACTTTAACTGTATGATCTGAAAAACAACTTGATTGTATCCGAATAACTTTCCTAAGTTTATGTAATAAACATGACAAATGTAACGGATTTACTAGTTCTAAAGTTTCTTGTTGAATTATTAGGATATTATGGAATGCCTCAAATATTAGCACCACCAGGTGCACCTTCTATACTCGACCAACCTAACCCGTCAATGCCTGGTCGATGAATCCTCCAATGATGATTCATGGAGTTCAAGAGTCCCGACATCGGGTTTATGACTTCAAATGCTAACGCCCGATCGATATCCGGATGCCGGCCAACAATTAGTATTCTTGAAAGCAGTTTCCACATAATTTGCTTTGTAAAAATAAAGCATCAATTTTATTTTGTTATATTTACAATATAATCCTGCTTGTAAGAAACTCACATGAAGACTTTTAATGAGAAGTAAACTGATTATGTATGCGCGTGGTAACTTTTGTAAAAAATTGGCTTTAAGTATCCAATCCCACATCGAACAAAGAAAAGACTTTCTGATCGAACAAAGAAAAATAGGGCTTAGGCATGGTTGGATGAGTACTATGTTATTGCGTGGTGACATTGGTTTTGTTAGAGTTAAATCTACCAAAACACGGCAGAAGTTCTTTATAGATCCAAAAAATACCATAGATCCCACCATCCAATCTATCCCTCCATTTATCTCATCTCATGAGTCCATTTTTTTTTCTTTTTTATTTCTTTCTTTATCTTATACAAGGGTATTTTTGACAATTTACCGTCACCCCCAAAACCTCTTAATCACATTCTTTCTTTCTCATTTGATACTCACCCGTCACCCCCCAAAACATCTCAAAACCGTCACCCCAAAACCTCTCAAAACCATCACCATCAATCACTCACCATTAAACACGATCAATCATCATCAATCGGAATCATCATCACCATTAAACATCATGTTGTAGATCTGAAGGTGGTGTTGGGCTGATGAAGGTGGTGTTGGGGTTGATGAAGGTGGTGTTGGGGTCGAAAATGGTGGTGATGGTGTGGGTGTGAAAGGTGGTATTGCTTGTGTGATTCTAGTATTGTTGATCTAAAAATCGTGTTGTGGATCTGAAAATCGTGATGAAGATGTTGATGATTTAGATGCACAGCATGTGTTTGATGAAATGCGTCTGTGAAGAATCATATATGATTCTGAAATGCGCCTGTTTCTGTAAAAAAGAAGAAAAGAATCACATATGATTCTAGTAGAATCATATATGATTGCAGTAGAATATTTTAGTTTTTCTGTATTATCTCTGTTTATAATAAAGAAGAAAAGAATCATATATGATTCTGAAATGCGTCTGTTTCTGTAATAAAAAGAAAAGAATAACATATGATTCTAGTAGAATCATATATGATTGTAGTAGAATCATATGTGATTCTGTTATGAAATAAATATTGTTTGGTCCGTGTAATGTAAATCATATGTGATTCTGTTATTTTTTTTTCAGTTGATTATGATTAAAAGCATTAGATATTGAACGAAATTGCTTATTGTGTTTGTTTGTTTGTTAGGCGGTTTTTAAGAAATAAGTAATCCTTGTTATTTGCAGGTAAATAGTACAACTTCGAGCAGTAAAAGATTCTTTGACTGAAAACCATTCTTGGACATCTGATCAAGATTCAGAGATTGCATCAGAAATTCATGTATCATTCTTTCTATTTGTTTGACATTTCTAAACGAGTTTTCATGATCTTTTAGTATAAGTTACATAAACAAAATTGTGTTGTGTAAGATAATAATATGAGCTTTGAGCTAGAAAAACTGAGAGTTGAGCTCAGACATATTCGCGGAATGTATGCAATGGCACAAAGTGAGACATTTGATGCTTCTAGAATGGTAATTTCTATTTCCTTATCGACTTTTGGTATCAAAAACTGAATTCTCACATGCTACTTCAAGGTGTTTGTTTCCAAAATCTAACACCAGTTCTATCATAGTGTTATGCATGGATAGTAAATTCAGTATAGCTAACACAAAATGATCTAAATGGATAGTAAATTCAGTATTGCAACATGTATAAATCCATCATAGGTAAATCTTAATTATAGTTGTTTTATGTCGCTATAACAATGAGTATAAAAACATAAATAATATTTGATTACGGTAATACAAGGGTTATGTCTCTAGAACAACTTTTTGTATGGGGTTACCTTTGTGAAAACTTATTCCAACTTTTAAGTCCCACATGGGGTCAAGAGAAGAATTTGTGCTTATTTATATAGTGTCGTGTATAGGACCTATTTAAATTGAGATCAATATTATGTTATTGTTGGCGATAATACAAATTTGTTTAAGAGAAAATATGTAGTATCGGCAGTGACAATTTATATATGTTCTTAAATTTTTTACTTATTTGAAAATTGGGGCAATTCCATATTTACCCAACTTAAACATGATAATATCATATTTAAATTTTTTACTTATTTGAAAATTGGGGCAATTCCATATTTACCCAACTTAAACATGATAATATCATATTTACTCAAAACATGCTTTAAATGCATTGTACATCATGCATTCAAAAATTGTATTTTGGGTATATATGACATTTTCATGTTTAGATTGGGTAAATATGGAATTATCCCTTGAAAATTTCCGTATTAAGAAAAATTCTGGACATGTGATTATGGATGTTTTTGTAAGCTTATTTACAAAGTTTATTAGCTTGTATTAAAAAAAAATCCATTTAAAGTGAGTGATTAAGCTTATTTAGAGAGCTTATTGGCTTTAATAACAAGAATAAGCTCATCAAAAGTGTTTCTTTAAGCTTATTTAGAAAGCTAAGTAGTGATTTGATAAGCTTATAAGTTTGATTTTATATAGGGCCTAATAAACTAGGCTAGATCCCGACTAATCCTAGCCTATTCTTATGAAGGAATGTAAGCATGAAGCCACGGCTAGATCCTAAAAATAGGTAAAAGAAAATGACCTATTTACCCGTTGTTTTAACCTGGTTCGAGATACTTTAAATCCCATTTCACAACTGTTTGTTCATTTTTTATATTCAACATCTTCTAAACACACGGAACTCTAATCATAGAACTTCAATTTTTATTGAAAAGGCTTATTCATTATATGTTTAAGATGGTCCAAACAGCTTAAATAAGGTGATGAGCGTAAGTTGTTTGGGTCTATTCATACACTCGTAAGTTCTTATGGGCTGTATCGAAACGTAATATGATTTTTAAATAAGCTTAGTCAAGCACCTCCCGAGTTGTAGTAGCCGTACTGAAGTATGTTAATAGTTGCTTACAGATTTATGAGAACTATCCATATAGCATTAAAAGAAGAATGATATATTTTTTTTCTTCACAAATTGAAAGAAATTGTTGGTGTCTTATCATAAAGGAACAACAATCATGAGAAATATAAGTTGATAGATAACATTGGAGATAAACTTATCAACGATTAAAGATCTACAATATTGTTAAAAGTATTTGCAAAAAAAATTGTAAGAAGATTAATCACTTGATTGATATGTTGATAGCGAAGAGAGAGTAAATTTAAAATTAAGAATACAAAAGACAAATGAAACGTAACAACTATGTTTTTTAAAAGGGAGGTGATTTGCACAAATTTTGTTTTGATTTGCATACTCTTATGTACAAGCATTGTAAGCTATCTAATGCCTAATTTAAAGTGTCCCAATAAATAAAGTCTAATGCCTAATTCAGGTAAAAGTGTATAACGATGAACAATAACACTTTCCATTAAACGTCAACTTTGACCTTTTTAAAGTCAAATAGTCAACCTACGTTCTTATTATATGTTAAAAACCAAGTGTAAATTATAACTGCTGTTCACACCATTTTATTAGCTGACGTTATGAAAGCGAAGATGCTAAAAACAAAAACACCATTTATGTCCCAGTTCTTAACCTTTTACAAAGTGAAACTACAAAAGTACAAAATCATTGCAAATTTTGGTCAACTTTCTAAAGAGAGTCAAAATGTTGAGAGTTACAATTTCGGTAAACAAGAATTTCTGATCATCACAACTTCAATTCATACAATAGACGCACGTCTAAACACTACCTCCAATAGTCGATGAATCAAATGGTAGCACCACTAGGTGCACCTTCTATTGGTCAAGTTAAAAATGGTGCGACAAAACGAAAGTCGATGAATCCTCCAATGATGGTTCCATGGAGTTCAAGAGCCCCTACATCGGGTTTAAGACTTCTAATGCTAACGCCCGATTTCCAACAATTAGTCTTCTTGAAAGCATTTTCCTAGAGAAACTTAAAGTATGAGTTCTATTTTGTTATATCTACAATCATGCTTGTAAGAAACAAACATGAAGACTTTTAATGAGTCTTACAAACGTATCATTGGCAATTAATTAGTGGGACGAGTAAGTACATCGATATGTTATGGTAGACCGGTTATGTAGTGGTTACTTTTGTGAAAACTTGTGTACGAAATGAATCATCAGCAGAAATGAATAACGCTTCAGCAGAAACCAGCTTCTTGGAACTTTAAACCTTTTATTCTTTGTCCATGAATAACCCCTGTAGAATCTCTGCAATGATCATAACTTGAAAGCCATTAAGAACTGATAGAATGATATGTTTGCCACAGATTATTACCCCAAATTCTAACATTCCCCCTTGATCTGATGAGCAAACATATCAAATAATATCAGTTTTTCACACAAAAATTTATGCTGGTAAACAGGGAGATTTTTAGTGAGAATGTCTGCAGTTTGGTTTGAAGAGCCAATCTTCTTAGCACTTATAACACCTCTTGCAATTTTCTCCCTGATGAAGTGAACATCAATTTCAAAGTGTTTTGATCTTTCATGAAAAACAGGGTTGACAGCAAGTTGTAAAGCAGATTTGTTGTCACAAAAAAGATTAACAGGGAGATTGATATCAACTTTTAGATCTTTTAGGATTTTTTGAATCCAAATGATTTCACAGGCAGCAGTAGACATAGATCTATATTCTGCTTCTGTGGAAGATTTTGAAAGAGTGTTTTGTTTTTTACTTTTCCATGAGATCAAACAATTATTGAAGAAAACACAATAACCTGTGACAGATTTTCTGGTTTTCTTGCATTTGGCCCAATCAGCATCACTATATCCTTCAAGATGATTTTCAGAGTTGCTGAAATTGTACCTTAGACCTTTTCCTGGAGCTCCTTTTAGATATCTCAGAACATTGAGGGCACATTCCAGATGAGATTTTAAGGGAGAATGCATATATTGTGCCAGACAATGAACTGAGTATGAGATGTCAGGTCTTGTATGGGTGAGATAGATAAGTTTCCCAAGTAACTTTTGATAACCAGTGATGTTGACAAGCAAGGGGTCATCAGCAGTGGGAATGTATGGAAGCACAAAGTTGGGTTCCATAGGAGTGGACACAGGTTTGCACCCAAGAAGACCAAATTCTTTGAGGAGTTCAAGACAGTATTTTCTTTGAGAAAGACAAATGTCATTCCCAGTTTTTAAAACCTCAATGCCAAGAAAATATTTTAGATTTTCCAAGTCTTTGATATGAAATTTGGATTTTAGAAACTCTTTAAAAAGATTTATCTCATCAATACAGTTTCCAGTAAGAACAATATCATCCACATAAACAAGCAGAGCAATAAACTTGTTATTATCTGTTTTGGTGAATAGGGAGTGATCATTAACAGATTGAACAAAGTTATTTTCTTTTAAAACACTGACAAGTTTTTCATTCAATTTCCTGGGAGCTTGTTTTAGGCCATATAGAGACTTGACAAGTTTACAGACTTTATTTTTATTGTTCTCATTACAGAACCCCTTGGGAATGGTCATATAGATATCCTCATCAAGATCTCCATACAAGAAAGCATTGTTAACATCAAGTTGAAAAAGAGGCCACTTGTTTTTTACAGCTAAGGCACTAAGACATCTAACAGTAGACATTTTCACAACAGGGGAAAAAGTTTCATCATAGTCTATTCCTTCCCTTTGGTTGTAGCCTTTAACAACTAATCTAGCCTTGTATCTATCAACTTCACCATTGGCTTTATATTTGATTTTAAAAATCCATTTGTAACCAATGGGAGTTCTATTAGGAGGTAGATCAGTTATATCCCAAGCATGGTTTTCATTTAGGGCCTCAATTTCAGAATTCATAGCATCTATCCAATTACTATCAAGGTTAGCTTCTTCATAACAGGTAGGTTCAATACTTTTATTAAGACTAGAAGCAAAGCAATAGTTATCCTTGTTAAGATTAGAGTAATTAACAACTTTTTCAACCCCATATTTGACTTTTCCTTCAACAATAAAGTCATTTAGATTACTGGGCAACTTAGAAACTCTAGTTGACCTTCTAGCAGTAGTGGCTGGCAAGCCTCTTTCTTGTTCAGCAGAATCGGATGATGTATCAGCAGAATCAGACGATGCATCAGCAGGATGTGATTCATGTGATATGTTGCCCTCAGGGTGTGTATTATCATCTATAGATGTTGCAACTGGTTCATCAATCCTAATAGGATGACTTACCACTATGCTATCATCATAGGATGTCACTCTCCCTTCATCATTGGGACTTGTTTGTGAGTCAAAGAAATTTTTGTGGTTTAAATCTTTAGGCACATAAGTTTCAACAAAAGGTTTTGACACAGAATTTTTCATTTTGAATGGAAACACAGTTTCATAAAATTTGACATCTCTGGAATAAAAGATATTTTTTGTTTCTAGGCTCAAAAGTTTATAACCTTTTTTTTCATTTGAGTAACCAATAAGAACACTTTTTTCAGACCTACTACCAAATTTGTCAGAGATGTTGAGAATAGTGGCATAGCATAAGCAGCCAAAGACTCTAAGGAGAGAGAGTGAAGGGTCATGCCCATACACAAAGAAGAAGGGGGACTTGCCAGATAGAACTGAAGAGGGCAACCTGTTTATGACATAGGCAGCAGTTAGAACACATTCAGGCCAAAGATATAGAGGTAATTCCCCCTGAAACATAAGGGATCTAGCAACATTAAGGAGATGCCTATGTTTCCTTTCTGCAATGCCATTTTGTTGTGGTGTATAAACACAAGAGGTTTGATGTAGAATTCCTTTTTCATGAAAGAATTGTTGAAGTTTATTATTGACAAATTCTGTCCCATTATCACTTCTAAAAACTTTGACATTGTTTTCAAATTGATTTGATAGCATATGAGTAAAGTTAACAATGGAAACATAAACATCATCCTTCCCTTTAAGCATATAAACCCACACCGCCCTGGAATAGTCATCAACTATGGTTAAAAAATATTTATAACCATCTCTGCTAGTGATTTTATATGGTCCCCAAACATCAAGGTGAACAAGTTGACCAATTTTAGTGGATTTATGTTCACTTAAAGGAAATGGTTCTCTGGTTTGTTTAGCTTTATTACAAGTATCACAGAGATGATCAGTTTCAGATGAACTATCAAATTTAAGAGTGGGTTTAAGTATGTGTAGGACTTGGTCAGAGGGATGTCCAAGTCTTTGATGCCAGAGATTCTTAGAGACATGACAAACAGATATGCAGTTGTTAGAAGTAATCTTACATGTAGAATCTATATCAAATATATATAATCCATTGTATTGTTTACCAATCCCCACAATCCTTTTTTGATGTAAATCATGTATATAGCAATTAGATTCATTAAACCCAACAAACATCTTATTGTCTCTAGCAATCTTATGAACAGATAGTAAACTAACATTGTATTCAGGAACAACAAGAACATCAAAAAGAGTTAGGTCATTATTGACCTTTAAATCACCAATTTTAGTAATTAAGGCCTGAGTACCATTGGGATGTCCAACAGTCAAGCCAAGATTTGAAATGTTAACAACATTGATTAAAAAAAATTTAGACACAGTCATGTGCTGATTTGCACCAGAATCAACAATCCAACCCAGACTGATGTTTCCAGATAAGGATTTAGTGTTGTTGTTAAAAAACTTGTTGAAGTTTACATTAAACTTGACACTGCCATTAAAGAAGGTTCCTGAAAAAATTTTAACTGCCAAGTTGGCATTAGCAGATGACACATTGTTGTCATTGAGGAGACTCATAAGTCTCGAGAGCTATTCATTAGACAAGGAGACAGGAGCACTATTATCAGTGACACAATTGGTTTCAGCAGAAACATTGTTACTGCTGAAAGGTTTACCATTAAAATTTCTTTTAACATATCCAGCAGGATACCCAACAAGGTCATAACATCTATCAACAGTATGACCAGGTTTTTTGCAATTAGTACATTTGATGTTAATGTTTGGTCCTCTGCTATTAGAGCTGTTACATTATTAAAACCAGAAACTTTGTTATTAAAACCTCTTTTGTTATCAAAAAGTTTTCCACCATCAGAAGTTTTTGCAGCAAAAGCTGTAGCATTTGGTTTAGTAGAGCTATTCCCAGATGAGACGTTTCTGTGAGATTCTTCTCCAGAGACAACAGAGAAAGCAGTTTTGACATTAGGTAAAGGATCTCTAGTTAAAATATTGCTTCTGATGGGAACATAGGAGTCATCAAGACCCATAAGAAATTGCATTAACTTGATTAGCTGATTGTGTTTTTCAAAATGTTTTGCAGCCTCACAAGTGCAGGGAGGCAAGCTAATCATACAATCAAATTGTTTCCATAAAGAGTTAAGATTTTTATAGTAATCAGCAAGAGAGGACCCACTTTGACTAAGAGAATTTATGTTTTTATGCAAATTAAAAATAGATGAACCATCAACTTTATCATAGGTATCTTTAAGATCATTCCACATTTCATAAGCAGTTTTAGAATAAATAGCACCAGCAAATAATTCAGGGCTGAGAGAGTTGAGGATCCAAGTGACCACAACAGAGTTACAAGTATCCCATTGATTAGCAAGACTGGGGTTTGAATCATTTCTTATGCAAGTACCATCAATAAACCCCAACTTGTTATGGTTCCTTAAGGCAAACGTCATGGCCATACTCCATATTTTATAATTTTCAGTTCCAGTGAGTTTAATAGAAATAATGGGAGTACCATTGGTGTTATTGGGGTGTAAATACAAAACATCACCAAAGGATAAGCTTTTCTCAGTGGAACCACCACCACCAACATTATTATCACCAATAGCCATAATACAAACAATAAGACAGAGATAATAAGATAGACAAAGAATCACAGACAGATATAATAATAAGAGTAAATAAACAAGTAAATAAGACTTTGCAATAAGAAACAACAAGCACCAAGCCTGTGGACTAGGGTAAACCAGAGCAGGTATTCGTACCACTCAAGGTGGCAGATCAAGATGTTAGTCTACCCGTTTGCACCCACAGAGACTTAAGTACTGTATGTTTAAAGAGAAGATAAGACTTAGACTTACAGAGAAATATGCAGCGAAAGAACAAATCACAATCACCCTAGATTCACTTAGTCTAGGGTAAATTGTAAACAGAAGATAACCAGTGATTACGCCAATAGCAATAACCCCAAACCACACCTTTGTTGCCAAAGAGAATCAATGAGCCTGAAGCTCTGATACCATGTACGAAAGTATAGGCAACACTAGATGAACAATAGAACCTTTATTCAGATCTAAGCTGCAATAGTCAGCTTAGATTAATAGTATCCAAATGTTACAAGATTAGATTAATGTCAATGAGACAATAATCATATGAATGTAAAGACAAGACAAGATCAGTGAAATGATCTGAGAGAAGAGAAGAGAGTGATACAAAAGACTGCACACTCAAGTGTGTGTAACCCTAGATTAAGGGACTTATTAAATAGGGGATTAAGTTACACTAAGACCCCTCTAACGGCTATAAATGAATCATCAGCAGAAATGAATAACGCTTCAGCAGAAACCAGCTTCTTGGAACTTTAAACCTTTTATTCTTTGTTCATGAATAACCCCTGTAGAATCTCTGCAATGATCATAACTTGAAAGCCATTAGGAACTGATAGAATGATATGTTTGCCACAGATTATGACCCCAAATTCTAACAACTTGGCTTTAAGTTTTCAATCCCACATCGAAAAAAAAGGCTTTCTGCTTGTTTATATACCGTGGTGTAGATGGCTTATGCATGATTTGATGACTACTATCTTACCTTTTTTTTTTTTTTTTTAAATAACTTTTTCATTTAAAGTATCAAAGAGTATGTCTTCAAGTGTGAACAATGTGTTTTATTTACTTTAGAGTGTTTATTAGTTTAAATAGCAAAATTAACCTCATATAAGCTGTTTATTTAAGCTTATTTAAATGGATTATATAGAAAAAATAAGCTCATTTAAGTGCTTTTGTAAGCTTATAATCTTGAAATTATGAACTTATTTTGCGGTTTGATAAGCACCTTCTTTCAAATACGGTGTGTTATAACATATTACATATACTAAACAAATTACCTAGGTATAATGTGATGAACACTAAGTATAAAAGATGTGATCATGTCTCTAAAAATGAAAAAGATCATCTAAACAAAGGGTTATGTCATCTAAACTGTTTTTTGTATGGAGTTACTTTTTGTGATAAGCTTTCAGTATCTCCCGCATGGAGTAAAGAAAAAAGTTGTGCATGCTTATATACTGTGGTATGTATAGTTTTTGCAGGTTGAGGTAAATATCATTTTATTGGTATGCTTTGCAGTACAAAAATACGGTAACAACATTCATTGAAAGCGCTCACTAACTTATATAATCTCTTAATTTTTATGTCATTTAAATTAACAAAACACGATACGTATCAGTCAGTTCTTATTGTTGGACCACTTTGTACAACAATCATATCATAAAATCAACATTCTTGAGTTACATTCGTGTTTTCTAGTTTGAAAATTGACATTATGATATATGATAAACTTAGAAATGGTCATACCCTCAACGTTACTTTTACAATGATCTGAGATAGAGATGGCAAAACGGGCGAGCATGGGCCAGGTCTAAATGGGCTCGGCTCGAACCGGCATGGGCTTAAATGGGCACAGGCTGAAACGGGCACGGGCCAAACGTAATCATGTGGTTATTTTGTTAAATGTCTCCCATAGTCGTTTTGTTCTAACACCAACCTTTGATGCTAATTGTACGAGGGTCATGTATAACAGTGAAAACTATTACTATATCCTATGAAGAGCCAACATTGACCTTCTTAACTGTAGTTCACCCGGTCACACCACTTATAAGTTGATGTTATTGTTTCTGAGAGCGACGATGCTTGAAACCTCCATTTTGTCCCATTTCTTACCTTGTTAAAGATACCACCAAATAAAAGTGAAAAACCGGCTAAAAAAGGCCTTTGTTAACGCCAAATGTATAACTCCAAACTTGTCAATTAAACATTTGTCGTAACCACTTCATTTTTTGTTTTGATGAAAAATGAATGGTCGGGATTTGACCATGTGATCTTTGATCTTTTTTAATCCTTATTTGAACTCACCCGATAAATAAGCTGTGTTACAACCTATACTAAACAAATTACGTAGGTACAAACTACAAAATGATGAACACTTACAGAATACGTTATTTGTCTCTAAAGTAATCTATAAAAAGAACACAAGTGATACAGTATTTGATTAGGTCAACAAAAGGGTTACGTCCCCTGAACAATTTTCAGTATGGGGCAAGTTACTGTGAAAACTTGGTTTTAAGTTTTCAATCCCACATGGAGTAAAGAAAAATAGTTGTACTTTTTATATATTGTGGTGTGTATGGCTTGTATAGTTTGAGATTAGTATAATGTTATCGGGTTGTTATGATGAATTCTGTTTGAAATACTTTAACAGAATTGACCTTTCCAACCAGGTAATTTATATAATATCTTTATTTTTATAAAACATTTTGTCTGACAAGTCGTAATATTAGCTCTTAAATTACCATTTTTTATAAGCCATTTGAAATATTAAGAGTATATCTTCTAATGTAATTAAGGGTGTTTGTTTAAGCTAATTTAAAGGGCTTATTAGCTTAAATATCAAAATAAGCACACTTTAAGTGTTTATTTAAGCTAATTTAAATAGCTGTTAAGGACTATTGCTATTCTTGTACCGTTGATCTTTATCGTTTGTCGAAAGAGGACCCCTAATGGATTATCTTCCAAGAGTTCTGTAGTTGTACGAGAAAATACTGGATCTAAGAATCGTAGATACCAAACACGTATACTGTCCATAGCTGTTTAAATATGCTTATTTCAGAAAAGCCGAAGCTTTTTCAAATTAGCTGTACGTCCATAGCTGTTTATATAAGCTTACCCAAACTCCCTCATAGATGTGTTGCTGACTAAAATATGTTGAGACTTGTAAATACAACTTTTGTATTAATATAGTTGTTCTAATCAAACTGAGCACATTATTTGATTAAAATTGGATGTCACTCACCCTGTTTTGACCCGCACTTAAACGCTACCATTTGAAATGTTAACCCGCCTGACCAGTAAACTTAACTCATGTATCGAATTGTAAATTGCTGCACTGCATGCAATAGTACACATACGAACCAGATGTAATCCGTAATCGTTTTGTAGTTAAATATGAAATTTGTTGTGCTCAATGTTGATATTAGGTCTAGTTTGTTTTTTTGGGTACATGATGATGAATGGTACATTTTATGTATATTTGCTGCGAATTTTGTAACAGATCATACCCAAAAACTTGATGCAAGTTGAAACAATGCCTCGGTAAGATCTTTGGAAGAATTGTTGAATTTGATTTATGATGATCGGTTGTGCCTTTTGAGCGCAGGTATATGTTGGTTGAATTTTGGAGGTATTATTATGATTGCTGTGATAATTATTTAACGCATGATTTTGCTAGTGTTTTAGCTCTTAAATTATTACATAACTAGTATTAGCTCTTAAATTATTACTTTTCATTGTTTATGTCATTTGAATTTTGAAATATTGAAGAGTATATCTTCCAAAGTGATTAGGGGTGCTTGTAATAAACAAACATGAACACTTTGTATATGGCTTTTGTAGGTTGAGACTGATATCATGTTACTGGGATGTTATAATGTATCTACGTTAAAGTACAAATATACGGTAACACAATTTATCTCAATTTCCCACTATCTTATATAGGCGTCTAATTTTTTTTGTCGATTAAATTTCCAAAACACGAGACCGACAAGTCAATTCTTATTGTTAAAGCAGTTTCATACAGTCATACCATTCCGCTTAATGCAGTCAAGAACAATATGTTACCATTAACTTTGAGACTAGATGCTTTCAATCCAGCAAGCTCACACAATTTCTCGCACAATATAAATGTGATTGTGGTCTGTGGACCTAATCGAGCAAATATAGCAAAGCCCCGGCAAGGCGGCAATATAACTGAAGTCAGACCCTTGCAGAGAAGATATATAGAAATAGAAATAAAGTAGAGGTGGTAACTTGATTTGGGATGTGTTCTTACTCTAATGGGTCAAACAAGGTGAAAATTGAAAGTCATGCGAAGATTATTCAGCTGCATACAATCTTCTAGTTTGGTTTATTAGAAAAGGTTATTATTTTGCAACAATATTGTCTCGGTAATCATATTCAGAATGGTGAATTTTTGTAAAAAATCTTTAGACAAGCGGACAAAAAACTCTTTGTTGATCGGCATAATCTAACCCAACCCATACCAAAACTACGCGTTTGACATGTTACCCAACTTGACCAGCCCAGCTGAGCAACTTATGAAGAGCCAAAAGGATCGGTTATCATGGGGTCTCACCCTTTGTAGAGTCCTCGCGGCCTCTGTGATCTCACAACCGGAAGTCCAAACACATGCAGACATTAATCGATACAATCCAACGAAAATCACTGTTTTCAACACCCAGGGGCGTCTCAAGGGTAATGTAACCGCTTTAAGCCTCCGATTTTGGAAGGCCTCCAACTTGTGAATATCATGTATAGTTAGGCCTCCGGTTTTATAAACCTTGCGATTTCCAGAACTCTTATATATAATTGTTAACTTTTTCGGTTATGTAAGAAACAAACATAAAGACTTTTAATGAGAAGTAATTGCTCTGTATGACTCCTATAAAGGTATCATTGGCATTTAATTAGTGGGACAAGTAAGTGCATCGATATGTTATGGAAGACTGGTTATGTATTTGGTTACTTTTGTGAAAACTTGACTTTAAGTTTTGAATCCCACATCGAACAAAGAAAATATTTTCTACTTGCTTATATGCCGTGGTATATATAGCTTAAGCATGATTTTGGATGAGTACTATGTTATTTAGTGGTGACCATGTGGTTTGTTACATTATAAATATAACAAATATATTCTAACACTTCATATCAGTCACCGCTTAATAATTGTATTAAATCTTAACTTTTTATGATCGATTATTAGGACTAGTAAACGCGATACTCAGATTCTAATGTTTGGAAATGGAACATGTGCTTGTGTTTTCATCTCAGGTGCACCTTCTATGCCTGATAAGTGAATCTAACCCCATAAGAAATAATTCGGCCTTATGTCGTGTCTTTTCCCTGCAAGGTAGTCTAGTCCCATATAGTAGTAAACAACAATGATCTTCATCGAGAAAAAAGAGGATTCGAAAGAAAGTCTTGCTATAAATTCGGGATATTACAAGAAACAGATGGTTTTAGCAGACAGAAGAAGCTGGAAATATGAAATAGCTTATTAGCTTGTGATGTGTCAAAACAAAATGCAGCATTGGATTGGCTTAATTAAGCTGGAAAATCTGAAGCTTATTCAATTAAGCTGGTCCATAGCTGCATATTATAACAGCTTAAATAAGCTGGTAAGCGTAAGCTGTTTAGCTCTATCCAAACACTCCAAAGCCCCTGCAATATATTTGAAGTTTACCCTCCTCGCAGAGAAGATAAATAGAATTTGAAATAATGTAGAGATGGTAACTTGATTTGAGACGTGTTCTAACTCTATTGGATTGTTACGATTAATTCTATTTGAAATATCTTGTCATATCCTAATAATTTGTACCATATCTTTATTTTTATAAAACCGTTTGTAACTAATATTAGCTCTTAAATTATTACTTTTTATAATTTATGTCGTTTGAAATATTGAAGAGTATCTTTTAAGTGATTAGGGGTGTTTGAAATAAAAACGGGTTCACATGTATTTTGAAAGGTATATCCGCGGTAGGGGTGGGATCCGTATAGTGCACATAATTTTCAAAGATCAAATGGCATGATCCTAGCCATCCAATCTACCTTCATCCAAAGGACAAGATTAAATCTCCTATTTACACTATAGGGGCAATTTTGTCCATTTGGATATCATATCACGCTTCTCAGTTACACCTCTTCTCTCTACGATAAAAAAAAACTGACAAAACACACAGTTACAAACACACACCAAACACGATCCAATTATGAAAATTCATCAATTAAATTCATCAATTCTTCAAATCCGGTCCCAAAATTAGGTCGAAAATCATCAAAATCATTCAAATCCGATCCAGAAAACATCAAAATCATTCAAATCCGATCCAGAAAACATCAAAATCATTCAAATCCGATCCAAAAGTTAGGTCGAATTAGGTTGAAAATCATCAAAAACATTCAAATCCGATCCAGAAAACATCAAAATCATTCAAAACACACAGTCACACACACAATCACACACACATGGATAATATTGGAGAAATCACTTGTGTTCAGGTTTTTGAAGGTAGTGTAGGCAGTGTTTGTGATGCAGGTAGCGAGGTTATGAGTGTTGATGATGTTGAAGGAGTTCGGATAGTTGAAGAAGGTAGCGAGGTTATGAGTGTTGATGATGTTGAAGGAGTTCGGATAGTTGAAGAAGGTTTACTTGCAATGAATGATGCCGGTGATGCTGAACGAGTTCGGTTTATTGTTGAAGATGATATCAGAAGTGGTGAAACAGATAATGAAAATGAAACACATGTTAACGGCAAGTCATTTGTACTTTTGTTAAATTTCTTTCAGATTTAAGGCAAAATATGAGAT
Organism: Chrysanthemum seticuspe; assembly: GCA_019973895.1. Classification (NCBI taxonomy): domain Eukaryota; kingdom Viridiplantae; phylum Streptophyta; class Magnoliopsida; order Asterales; family Asteraceae; genus Chrysanthemum; species Chrysanthemum seticuspe. The sequence goes on along the minus strand of BPTQ01000009.1, from coordinate 54,886,983 downwards.
ATACGTAAATCACAGGTGATTTGCCATAAATCACAGGTGATTTATGGTAAATCACATGTGATTTATGGTAAATCACATGTGATTTATGGTAAAGCAAATGTGATTTACAACACGTGATTTACCGTAAATCTCATGTGATTTACCATAAATCACCTGTGATTTACCATAATTCACCTGTGATTTACCATAAATCACCTGTGATTTATGGTAAATCACAAAATGATTTAAACAAATATGATTAACACAAACTTCAACCTTGTATATTTTTCAGAAGATGTGACAACACCTAAAGCGAGTTTAGTAATTCATAAGGAGACACCTGGGGGTTCAGTTTATTGGCAACCTAATATGGAACCAGAATTAATACCGAAAGAGGGGGTTTACTTTGACACACTAGATGAGGCTATTAGGATGTATAAGGCTTACGCTCTTAGAGGTGGATTTGAAATAAAGCTTTCATCACAAAGGAAAACTAGAAGTGGTTTTGTACAACACAAGTATCTGATGTGTAACCGTGAAGGAAAACTTAGGAACATCAACATAGATACTTTAAAAAGCCAAGGAAATGATAAGGCTATTCGAAACAGGAGCCTACGGGTAACAGGTTGTATGGCACGTGTCAAGTTAGATTTGGATCCTGTTTCTGGAAAATACATACTAGCAAAATTCAATCCTAGGCATAACCATACGCTTTGTCCGGAAGTATATCGACATCTATCTAAGACGGAAAGAAAAATGGTCTACTCTGAAAAGCTCTTTGTCATGAAAGCTAAAACCGCAAATATAGGTGCTACTGTAGCTCACCATATTTACAGTAGCATGAAAGGGTATGACCTAGTTCACGGGCAGGTTATGGATTTTAAGAACTATTTTAGGGAACTTAACTGCTTCATAGGGGAAGGGGATTCTCAAATGCTAATTAACAAGATGGAAAACAGAAAAGCGTATGTGCCAAACTTTTCTTTTCACTACAAAGTAGAAGACAGCGAACTAGTTGCACTGTTTTGGGCAGATGAAGTAATGAAATGTAACTTTGAAGAATTTGGCGACATCATTTCTTTTGATGCGACGTTCAGGACTAATAAGTAAGTTTCAACTATTTTGACTTTATCAATAAAGTAAAAATCACCTGTTATCTGTCAGATGCCATTAGAAAATCACAAGTGATTTAGTAAAATCACAAGTGATTTAGTAAAATCACAAGTGATTTGGATCAATCACTTGTGATTTTACTAAATCACTTGTGATTTTACTAAATCACTTGTGTTTTGGACTAAATCACTTGTGATTTTCCACAGAATGTGTTTATTAATATATGCTTTCCATGTGTTTGTATATGCATTCAGGTACAATATGGTATTCGTTCCATTTACTGCAATAGATAACCACAGAAAGAGTGTGACAATTGCTGCGGGAATGCTGAAAAGTGAAGACACCAAATCCTACATTTGGCTTTTGGAGTCATTCATGTCAGCATTTAACAAGCAACCTACAATGGTCGTCACAGATCAAGATGGGGCGATGAAGAAAGCTATTGCAGCCATTCTCCCAGAGTCAAAACACAGGCTATGCATGTGGCATATCACCCAAAAGGTTCCGGCTAAGGTACTTTCTAATTAATCACTTATGATTTTACGTAAAGTTGTACCATCGCTAAGCCTATGGACTTGTAGAATTGATGAGTGGAATTGTTTGACAGATTTGTAAGAAGATATATGATGAAACAGACTTCAAAAGGCGCTTCAACGAGATTGTATGGGATATGTTCTTGGAACCAAGGGGATTTGAGGAAAAGTGGGGAAAATTAATTGAAGATTTTGGCTTAAAAGATCATAAGTGGATGACGAAGATGTTTAATATGCGATCAGCACGGATACCTGCTTATTTTCTTGACTCGCCACTGTTTGGGTTAATGAGGACTACTTCAAGGTCAGAAAGTGAAAATTCATTCTTCTCGCATTTCACAAACGAAGGATCGACACTGATTAACTTCATGATCTGCTTCGAATCTGCAATGGAAAAGCAAAGACACATTCAAGAGCAGTTAGACTTTGATTCAATGGATTCGATGCCCAAGTTAAAAACAAAACTGATGATTGAAAAACATGCTGCTTTGGTATACACAAGGACAATTTTTCTACGAGTTCAAACAGAAATTAATGAAGGAATCTGGGATTGTCAGATACAGAATGTAGAAACTCGAGACGGCTGTGAGATAACACTCATTAGAGATAAGAATGCCGGTGAATATAGAACACTATACAAGGAAAAAAAGAAGGGCAAAAGTGAGGCGGTAGAAAAACCAAAGGTGGCGCGTGTTCAGGCAATGTATAAGGTACAAAAAAGCTATTTTAATTCAATATTGTGTGTTTTTCTTCATTTTTTATGCTTGCACAATGTATAGAACACTTGTGATTTGTTACGAATCACAAATGATTTGTTATGAATCACAAGTGATTTGTAACAAATCACAAGTGATTTGTTACAAATCACAAGTGATTTGTTACAAATCACTTGTGATTTTACAAATCACTTGTGATTTATTAGAAAATCACTTGTCATTTGTAACAAATCACTTGTGATTTGTAACAAATCACTTGTGATTTGTAACAAATCATTAGTGACTCTTTGTTACGTTATTCATTTTTTTATGTTTTGCTCTGCTAAGGTATTACGCAATTTGGAAGATGGATCAGTGGTCTGTACATGTAGGCACTTCCTTCGATTTGGGTTTCTATGTCGCCACATATTTTGTGTTTTCAAGAATAATGACATTGAAAAGATTCCCGAGAAGTACATTTTGAGGCGTTGGACAAGGGATATAATACCTCCTGATTTGAGAAGAAAGAGAAACCGATACGGTGAAAAGAATGAAACAGTTGATAGACTCACAAATGAGGCAACTTGTTTAGTAGACGAGTGCCTACATCGTTTGAGCAATGATGAAGGAAAGATGGCTGAATTTGTAGAGCAGATTAGAACATTGAAGAAGAAGGTCGACATCGCGGTGCCAAATCCTCCAAGCAAAAAAGATGATATGGAGAAATTTATCGGGGTTCCAAAGCCAAAAAAAATTGACGTCAACAACCCATCAGGTGCTAAAAACAAAGGTGGTACAAGAGAGGTACGTAGGAAGAGTGAGAGAGAGAAAGCAATAGATGCAAGTTTAAAGCCAAAGAGGAAATGCGGAGAATGTGGAGTGAAAACTAATACACATACCAAAAAAACTTGTCCTCTAGGTCCAAAGGCAATAGCGGCTGCAAAAGCAGCGGCTGAAAAAGCAGCGGCTGAAAAAGCAGCGGCTGAAAAAGCGATGAATAACACTGCTTCAAACTAAGTGATTTTTTTTACTTTATAAATACTTTACATACTTTAAGTTTTAAATATTTGTGGATTGTTACCTCAGTTGTAACTGAGATGTTGATTGTTACTTGAGATATAAACTTTGATCTGCTGATTACTTCTTGAATAAAAATGATAGTTGGATTTAAATTTGTACTTTTTTTATTAAGTTGTATTGATATAATTTCAAGTTGTATTCACTTGTGACTTGTGATTTTTCACAAATCACTTGTGATTTAGTCAAATGTCCATATCACAAATGATTTGTCACAAATCACAAAAATGATATAACTGAGATGTTAAATTATTTTTCACAAATCACAACTGATTTGTCACAAATCACAAAAATGATATAACTGAGATGTTAAATTTTTACTTTTTTATTAAGTTGAATTGATATTTTTTGAAGTTGTATTCACTTGTGATTTGATGCAAATCACTTGTAATTTGATCCAAATCACTTGTGATTTGAATTAAAATCACAAGTGATTTACCTTAAATCACTTGTGATTTACCTAAATCACTTGTGATTTACCATAAATCACTTGTGATTTACCATAAATCAATTGTGATTTTCCCACATCAGTGAATAACCACCAAAAATTTAATAAGTAGCTTAATAAGAAAATCTATTTAAATAGGCTAAATAGTTGTCCATAACTACAAAATGACTTTTCATAGAACCACCAAAACATGTGTCCATAACGACACATGACCAACAAAATTTGAAAAGTCAATCCACCTGCCAGGATAACGACATGACCAACACTTGTCCATAAAGAAACATAAACAACAGAAATTAAAAACAAACACAAGTAGTAGACTGTTCATTACTACAACTACACGTCATACTTATAATTTTCGCGGTTTGCCCTAGCCTGGATAGCATTCTTAATCATCTCCTTCTTTGTCACTGGTATAAACCTCACATGGAATTCCTCAGAGTCTTTCATGTTTTTCCTAGCATGCAAATTTATGTCATGTGACAAAATCTTGGTTGCATACTTGACCCTCAAGAGCAACAAGAGATGTTCTTTATCCGAGTCTCCCACAATTTCACAGTCCCACCTTGAAAATGGTTCTCCCATGTACATATCCATATGATGCATACAGTAGATACCAGAGTCTTCGATATTATTCTCTGTCGTGGAACATTTCAGTTTCGGAATGTGTGGAACTGCAGTCGCAACAGCTTGACTCTTTCTGTGGCCAACACTTTCCAGGTACCTTGCAAACAACTTTATCTACAAAAAACCAATGTTAAAAAATAGTTAGACTAGTAAATAACAAAATCATTATAAAATGGTTCCAAAAGTCAAAGAAGAAAAAAAAAATTATTTTGACTAGTAAATTACCAATAGATCACATCTGTCTTTGTAAGCTTCATATAATGTTGTCTCGTCACGATTGTTGTTAAGGATATTGATAGCCGTCTTTTTCAGATTAATAACAACAACATAAAAACACTCAGAACCGAGAATGGGGAAGAACACCAAATCAACGTCCTTGAGATTAGAGCCATCAGTATTGTCCTTGAAACTAAATGCAACTTGTGCATCAAATATTTCACACTGTTGCTCCCACGTGAGTCCGCCATGACACATATTCCTTGTCTGTATTAATAAAACAAAAAGTCACTTAAGGAATAAAAACGTCTATGTAGTTTAATCCAACTTTATTAAAAAGATCGAAAACTTACAAGACAACCCGTATGAAAGAAATGCCTGGACACAGCTCCTGGTTCTTTGAATTTTTCCTCGTAATTAAGCAAAATAGACCAACAATCAACGACACCAGAATCCACACGAAAACGCGGTGTTAATGACTCCATTTGATCTCTGATCAAAGAATCGCCAGATTTCGTTTCAAAGACCACATCGCTGTATTAAAAATGTGGTTGTAAGAAAGTAGCCGTAAAATTGTGATTTTGAGGTACAAATCACAAGTGATTTGTACATACAAATCACAAGTGTGATTTGTACATACAAATCACTTGTAGTTTGCAGGTACGAATTGCAAGTAGTATTCTTACCCATTCTCGCCAAACATCGAAAACAAATAGTTGGAAAATTTGTACTCGTCCATTGTCATTATAGAGTCAACGACAGTCTTCTTATTAAGATAAGGAGAGGAAAGGTGGAGAACTCGTTTAGCAGCCTGGCGTCTCGTAGGAACATTTAGAGATGCATCAACTACAGGGCAAATCTGATCACTGTTTTTGTCGAGCAATTGAAAGAGTTGTTCAGTTTCAGCATCAAGCTCTTGACTATATGTGTTAATGATCTCTTCATCCTTATTTTCTACTTCCTCACCATCACTATCTTCCTCGCCATCACTATCTTCCTCGCCATCATCCTCCTCACTAGCTTCTTCGCCATCACTCTCCTCACTGGCGCCTTTCTCATCTTCATTTCCACCGTCCTTACCGCCCTTTTCATCATTCTTTTCTACTTTCTCACCATCACCCTCATCACCATCCTCCTCGCCATCACTCTCCTCACTCTCCTCACTGTCATCTGTCTCTTCTTCATTATCATCGTCCTTACCTTCTTGCTTATCATTGTCCTTACCTTCTTCCTTATCATCGTCCTTACCAACATCTTCATCCTTATTTCCTTCTCCCTCGCCATCATCATCACTCTCCTCACTATCTTCCTCAGTATCTTCCTCACTAGCCTCTTTCTCTTGTTCATCACCATGATCCTCCTCACCAACTGCTTTTGGTTTTTCCTCAGTATCCTCCTCACTAGAACCTTCTTCATCACCAGATTCTTCTTCGTCATCACTCGATTCATCCTCAGATCCATCGTCGTCTTCCTGATCAACTTCGTCATTTAAATTCATTACCTTCTTGAAGAGTTGACCATACTTGTCAAGGTAATCAGAAAGCTTGGCATCACCAGGGAACAATTTTTTGAATTGTTTGAGGGTCTCTTCTAAGTCTTCCATCTCATCAGAAATGATGGAAAACTTCGCTTCAACCTTCTTGCAAAATCCCTACAAACAGTTGACAAAAAAAGTATATGTTAATTAACTAAAAGTTCATAAATTACTACAATAAAAAGTATATAATCACATGTGATCCTATATTACCTGTTGGGTGGTCGGTGCTGATGGATAAGACAATCTGGTAAAATCGCGTACTTCATCAGTTTCAAAAAAACCCTCTGTTACCCCAGCCTCCTCAGGAGTCCACTCTCCCTGTAGTTCCAAGTCGCCAAATACACCTTGATCAATCTCAAGATCCATTCTATTCTTCATCAGAGTAGAAGTCCAGTCTTTAAGTGCTGGACGTGAACGAATGTATGGCATGGCTTCAAACTTGGTTGAATCCAAGTACAAAAGCTAGTTATAAAAACATACAAAAGATATATTAAAACATCAGCTTTGTAGAAAAGTTTAAGAATATGTATTAGGTTAAAGTGTCAAATCACAAGTGATTTGACACTGCAAATATAAATCACAAGTGATTTAAATCACTTGTGATTTAAATCACTTGTGATTTACAGTGGCAAATCACAAGTGATTTACATTGGCTTACAGTATACACATAAAGCTTGAAATATAAATAGATGAAAAGAAAACTTACAACAAGGAAATACACGGGCCCATTGTAGTAGAGACCACGACCCTCTGGGAGTTTACTGTTATAAAGACAGTTGTAAATATACCCACACCAATCCAGGCAGTCAATCGGAGTGTCATCACGAATGCGTTTCAAGACATCAAATGAAAGATCCCCATTCTTTGTCTCATTCTTGCCAAGTGTGTTGGTGACAAGCGTAAGAAAATTAAGCTTGAAGATTAAATCAACACGGGTTGCGGTTGTAATCTTGTCAGCAATATGAGACGCCCGGATTTTTCCAATCTGCACATCAAACTGGTTAAGCCACTCTTGTGTCACTGGATCTTCAGGCCAATTAGGTTTAACATCTAGAGACAAAAGTGATCTTCCACCATTAGGAAGTCCTAACATGTCATGAACTTTGTCCGCATTCACATGAATAGTTCCTTTCTTTAAACGCATACAAAACTCCTTACTATCAAACAATTTCACAGCCAAATGACCCAATCTCCCTGGAATTAATTCCATATTTACTCCATATAACGATCCAAAACCGATACTATCCAAAAATGACTTCATATTCAGTTTAGAGTTTCCACGAATTGCTTTAAAAAGCGAAACAGGAACAACCCTTGAACGCATAACAGGATATTCACTATCAAGAAACTCCTTCTTAATTTTTGCCTCACTTGGACCCTTTTGTTTCCGCCTTTTCTTACCTTTCTGTAAACTAGATTCAGAACCAGAGTCATATTCCTTCTTCACAGCTTTTAGAGTTTCCACCTCTACAACATGTTTACCCTTATCCTTAGCAACGGCTCTGATCTTCTTAACACTCTCTTTTTTCTCCTCTTCCGCTACAAAAGAATCTGAAGTCTTTCTTTTCCTAGACTTGTCCTTCCCAGAAGGTTCCACCTCAAGTTGCTGCTTCGACTCAGAAGTGGACTTAGACTTGCCAGAAGGATGTGCCTCTACTTGCGGCTTCGCCGCCTGCTTATGTTTATAATCAGTACGTGGCGGATGCACATTTCCTTTGACTTTTTTGTCTTGTTTTTCAACATTAAGCATAGGCGGCTGAGAAGGCTTCGCCTTAGCATCAGGCTTCGCCTTAGCATCAGGCTTCGCCTTAGCATCAGGCTTCGCCTTTGCTTCAGGCTTCGCCTTAGCATCAGGCTTCGCCTCAGAATGCTGCTCCTTTGTAGAATGCTTCGCCTCAGAATGCTTCACCTCAGAATGCTTCTTTGCATCAGGCTTCGCCTGAGAATGCTTCGCCTCAGAATGCTTCACCTCAGAATGCTTCTTTGCATCAGGCTTCGCCTGAGAAGGCTTCGCCTCAGAATGCTTCTTTGCATCAGGCTTCGCCTGAGAAGGCTTCGCCTCAGAATGCTTCTTTACATCAGGCTTCGCCTGAGAAGGCTTCGCCTCAGAATGCTTCTTTGCATCAGGCTTCGCCTCAGAATGCTTCACCTCAGAATGCTTCTTTGCATCAGGCTTCGCCTCATAATGTTTTTCTTTTGCATCATGCTTTGACTTTGTTTTAGGATTCGCCTTAGGACTGTCAGCAGCCTCACTTACTTCACTGATGCGAGGTAAGGATGGGTTGGACTTCTTTTTAGATGGTTTAGGATCTGTGACACCTGCATAAAACAATTGAAAAGGTTTGTAAGAAAACGTAAACTACTTTTAATTAAAAGTAAAATAACATGTTTAAATTTTTGTAAGTAATTTCTGAATAGCCTACATTACATGTTCACTTCAGATCAGGGAGAACAACTTGTGTTTTTTGGAAAAATGACAAGTGATTTGCATAAATCACTTGTGATTTGCACAAGTCACAAGTGATCTGTCCAAATCAGTTGTGATTTTAAAAAAACACAAGTAATTTTCCGTGACCAAAAGGTAAAATGTAACGTAGGCTAATCAGCTCCACATATGAGTTTGGCTACAATTAGTATGTTTGTTTGAAAAGTAAGGTCAAAACGAATAATTGCATTCGCCTTGATAGATGAAAAGTAAATACCTTTCGGAACATCAGTAGTTGTATCTGAAGCTTTGTCCTTCAAAAAAGGCGTTGTTTTCAAAAGCTTATCAAGTCCAGCATCATCGTCTGCAAAGTCATCAACATCAAAGGTTAAAACGCAAAAACCAAAACAAGCATATAATTAGCAGTTAATTATAACCAAAATCGATATGCAAAAGAATTTATCGACTATGGACTGAAAAGAAAAACAGAAATTGAGACCAAAACATACTCATTTGTAACTAGATTCAAAGCGATTGGTAATAAGATTCCACCAAAATAGACTACTATAGACTGAAATGTAAAAGCATAATACAACTTCAGCTATGTAAAACCAGAAGGTTTATGTGCTTTGCCCCACAAATGACAATTACTATCAGCGATAAGAAGAATCAGATTCAAATCAATTTAATACTGAACAATAAAATATAAACTTAATAGTTGCGACACTTTAAAACCTTGGAGCATCAAAACAGTTGAACACAAAAATGGAGATAAAAACCAATGCGTCAAAGCTCATAAAACCCTCAACGCCAACTCCATCTACCCTTCGTAACTATAACTACAAACCCTGGTCCTAACCATACCAAAATAAACTCACGACTCTCGACCACAAATCACCATGACCTCGACCCGTAACCACAAACACTATGCTGAACTTCTACCTACAAATCTAAACAATGGAACTTCGCAACTGAATCCCACCCCCGACAACCTAATACTGACCCTAACCATTTGCAAACACAATACCAACTCGAACCAGGAACAAAACAACAGACCAACCCACGTCTACCAAAAACCATTCATCCGATCAACAACAGCTACACATTAAACAACAAAAACTATTCATTATGAAAACCATCATTTATGGGGGAAACAGCTAAAAACACACAATAAGTAACAGCTACACATTAAGTAACAGCTACACATAACGAACCATCATTTTTCACAGAACAAATTCATAATGAAAACAAAAACTTCACAAATCATAAACCCTAAAAACAACAATAATCAAACACTGAGCCTTCTATCCCCTAATACTTCTAGCAAGCTGAAATAATTAAAAAGTACATAAATTGTGAGTTAGAAATTACCAGAAGTGCTAGAATCAGCCGACGCTTTCTTTCGTTTCGGCATTATAATCAATCCAATCTGAGCCTTCTATCCCCCAACACTTGTATGAAGAATCGATTATTTGATTTTGATTGAGAGTGATTGTGAGTTAGGTTAGGGAGAGTAATTGTGAGTGTGTGTTAGTGTGTGAGAGTGACAGATTTAAGAGAGAGATCGGGTGGGTGGGAGGGGGTTGGTGTTAGACATAAATGAGGATATGTGCTTATCACGTGAGAATGATATTTACTATTTTGTCCCCCTCTTTTTTTTTCTCTACCATTTATTTAAAAATCCTAACCATTAGATTAAAAGGAATGAAGGGTGGGGATTATCCCATTTGATCTTTGATAAAAATGTGATCTACAATGAACCAAACTCATCCGCGGTATTGTAAAACGGGTGTGACGGGTACACTCACGATGGGTATACATTACCCGCCACCCGCCACCCACCCACCACCCGCTGGTGGGTTCATTTTTTTCACCCACGACCCACCCGTGGGTAAAAATGACCGGGTTAGCCACCCATCACAGAGCGAGTACCCACGAGTTGTGGGTTTTTTCTCGCCCGTTGCCATCCTTAAAACAAACTTATAAAAGGAAGTATTTATTATCCTTATGAAAGTATCATTGGCATATAGCAAAAGAGGAACAGATACATCTGTTACAGTTTGTTCACATTTTTTTCAAATGTAAGTACATAAAAAAGAAAAGATTTCTAAGTCAAAATTGACATATCTAGTTAATTTAATGAAATTTTCTTTAATATCCTTCATGGTCATTTTACTAGGTTTGTCCCAATATTAAGCTTATATGCTGATTACAATTGTATGAGGTTTAGGTAAAAGTGTAAATTTTAACTGTTGTTCACACCATTTTATAAGCTTACGTTATGGTTTATGAGAGCGAAGATGCTAAAAAAACACCATTTATGTCGTAGTTCTTAACCATCTATAGATATACAAAATAATTGCAAAATTTGGTCAACTTTTTAAGAAGAGTCAAAATGGTTTGCATTGTTCATCACAACTTCAATCCGTGAGACACTGGGAACTTTTTGTGCACGTTTTATATTCAACATTTTCTAAACACTCGGAACTCTATTCATCACAACTTCAATTATAACAGTAGAAGTAGATGCACGTCCAAACACTAGATTTGAAAGTCGATGAATCAAATGCTAGAACCACCAGGTGCACCTTCTATTGATCAAGTTAAAAATGGTGTGCCAAAATGAAAGTCGATGAATCCGCCAATGATGGTTCCATGGAGTTAAAGAGCCCCTCGGGTTGAAGACTTCAAATGCTAATGCCCGATCGATCTCCGGATGCCGGCCGACAATTAGTCTTCTTGAAAGCAGTTTCCTAGAGATTTGCTTTGTAAACTTAAAGTATCAGTTATGTTTTGTTATATTTTATTTACAAAATAAAGACAATTAAAACAAGTATTATAAGCATTTAAATGTAAATAGCAGGGTACCAGCGCGTTGCAGCAGCGGACGCCATACAATTAAAATATTCAGCGAAATTTTTTTTAGATTTATATTTTACAATACAATAGATATACGGACGACGATAATTTTAATTTTGAATACTGTTATACAATAACAAAATTTTTCATATAAAAATAGTAGATTATCCACGTGATGTGGTGACAATAATGAGTTGTTATTAGATAAATTGTAAAGGTATGAGATAAAATTAGTTGACAATAGCCCGTAGTCATAAGTTATCATTAAATAATAACACAATAGCGACTTTTAAAAATCACTTACATTATACTAAGAAAATTTAGTTCTCAAAAATAATGTTTGTTAAATTTATCCCACATAGATGGATAATACAAGTAAAAGATTACTTATAAAGATAAAGTAAAAATAAATATTCGATAAATCATATGTGTTACTTTAAAGAATATATTTATTAATATTCAAATATATATATATAGGGAAGGGATCGGGTGCGGAATAGATTTTAAGTAGGGATGGTGCGGATAATATCACAGTAACATTCAAAAAAAAAAAAATCAAAAAAATCTGAAAAAAGAAAAAAAAGAAAGAGGACAACAATTTATTAAGAATCGCTGAAAAAAAATTCAGAAAAAAAATCATTTTCATGGTTAAAAGGTATAATGATATTAAGAATTTTGTTAATATCACCGTAATTATCAAGCTTTCTTAATATCACTACTAAGTAAGGCTAGCAGTAGTTTCACTAAGGCTAGTAGTAGTATCTAAACTAGCAGTGATATTAAGTTTTTTTCTAATATCAAAGTAACTTTTTAAGTAAAATTGTTAACATCACAGTTACTTTTTACATGTTTTCTTAATATCAAAGTTAATTTTTTTAATATCACCGTAACTTTTCTTAATATCGTAATAAAAAAGGCAGTGATATTAAGTAAAATTGTTAATATCACAGTAGAACTCATAATATCGTTAATATCACGGTAGAACTCATAATCAAGAAAACAAAAAGTGCTCAGAAAAATATGAAAAAATAAAAAAATGAAAGAAGATAACAATAGTAAGGTTTGCTCAAAAGGAAAAAAATTAAAAAAATCGTTTACAAGGTCAATTGCTACCGCGAAGTTAGCGCAGATCTTGACTTTTTTACAAAAAGTCAAGATCAGATCTGAAATGGGTGGTCCAGATCTATCCGTACGTCCGCACTAAAATTAAAAATCCGCACATGATCCTCACTCTCTCTCTATATATATATATATATATATATATATATATATATATATATATATATATATATATATATATATATATATATATATATAGGGTGAAGTTAAAATAAAAAGACAAATATCCGTAAAAAGAATAAAAAGATTTTTTTTTCAAAAAAAGTTCACGAAAAATTCCCAAAAAATCCCACAAGATCGGGTATGTTGGTGCATAAAACTTTTGTGAAAACATTTTTTATAATTTTGAGTTTTGATACGTTTTTTTTTAATGCACAAAAAACGAATTTTGATGCGCAAAAAAATTTTGATGCACAAAATTTTTAACTTGTTTTAGTTTGATGCGCAATGTTATTTTGATGAAAAAAGTCAAAAGAAGTTGGGTGCAAAAACCAATTTTTGATGCACAAAAAAAGGATTTAATGCGCAAACGTATATTTTCATAATTTTTTTTCGGAAAAAATATCCACTTTTAGAAAAAAGTTTTTCACAACTTTTTCATGCACCATCATACCCGATCTTGTGGGATTTTTTGGGAATTTTTCGTGAACTTTTTTTGAAAAAAAAATCTTTTTATCTTTTTACGGATATTTGATCTTTATCCTATATATATATATATATATATATATATATATATATATATATATATATATATATATATATATATATATATATATAATATAATTAGCACTTAGCACTTAGCACTTAGCATCATTTACTTTGAAAAAATCGTCCGATTTTTATAAAACAAAGTTTTTAGTTTTTGATTCTCGAGGCACTCTTGCGATTTAATAATATTTTTTGAACATTTTATTTTAGTATGCATTTTTAAACTCTATTGATTTAACAATATCGTTTTCGTTTGACTTAGAACCAAGGATGACCAAGAACATGGTTTAAGGTATTTTAAGTATTCTAGTAATATTTAATGAACAAATTGTGTTTAAGTTAGTTGTACATTGTGGTGAAATAATTGTATATTTTGATGATGGGGTGAATTAAATTGTGTATTAATTGTATATGTTGAAGAGTGTTTTTTTTTTTTTTTTTTTTTTTCTTTTTTTTTTTTTGTTTTAAATACTTGTAAATAACACTTCCTTACTTGTATTTGCTTAAAAATCTATTTTAGGAAATCTTAAAAAATTAATTAGGAGGGAAGTGTCTTCCTCCATTATAAGTAGTATATAGCTTAAGTTGTTTTAAATGTTTTTAGTTGTTAACTAGAAATACATAAAAGTAAATTGATACGTATATTAGGAATATGGTTTAAGAAAATTGAAAACAAAGAATAATAGAGCAAAGAAAAAGATAATATTTGTATTTGTCCCAGATCGCTTGTGAAGTAAAACCACCAAGAGAACAGTAGTACAGAACTTAGGCTCGGCCATTGCTTGAGTCTATGAGTTTATTTTAATCCCACATCGAACAAAGAAAAGACTTTCTTCTTGCTTAGAGCATGTCCAGTGGTAACGGTCTAACGCCGTTATAGGGAGAAATAACGCCCGTTAGTGGCGTTAACCGTTGGAGGCACGGCGTTAACGCCCCTTTAGTCCCTGCGCGTTAGAGAAATAACGCCTGTTAGTGGCAATAAAAAATAAATACAATAAAATAAATCAAAAAAGATTCAAAAATAGCCCCTCAACGGCTAGTAGCCGTTAGATTTAAAAAAAAATTATATAAAAACCCCTAACGGCTAGTTTTTACAAAAAAAAAAAAAAAAAAAAAAAAAAAAAAAAAAAATCAAACACATTTTTTTACCACTATAAATACCCAACTAAAACTCAATTTTTTTCACACTTCCATAATTCAAATTCACAATTTATATACTTCCTCTCACACTTTCATAATTCAAGAATCAAGTTCGTTCACAATGGATCCAAATGAATTTGGTGATATTCCTCTGTCTTGGTCAGACCCTAATGACGAAGAGGACTTCCAATTTATGGCGTCCGCGTACGAGTATCACCTTTAGTTGGAACAAGAAGAAGGTATTGAATCTCAACATCCTACTCGTGCTCGTAGCCATATATATCGTGAACGTGAGATTGCAGAAGAACGTCTGCGCAACGAGTATTTCGTTGAAGGTTGTAAGTATTCAAACCGGAATTTTCGTAGAAGATTTCGTATGAGCCGGAAACTATTCCTGCAAATAGTTGAAGGTATTGAATCTTATACTTCCGATAATATTCCAGATCATTTTACTTTCTTTAGGCAAACACCCGATTGTACTGGTCAAATGAGTTTAAGTGTTCTAATGAAGTGTACATCTGTCATACGCCAATTGGCGTACGACACCTCACCCGATGCATTTGATGAATACTTGCAAATGGGTGCGCGTACTTCAAAAGTATGTCTTGATAATTTTAACAAATGCATTATTGATTTGTTTATGTCGGAGTATTTAAGAAAACCAACATGGGCCGACATTCAAAAACTTTATCAACAACATGAAGAAAAACATGGTTTTCCGGGAATGCTTGGTAGCATTGACTGTATGCACTGGGAATGGAAAAATTGTCCAGTGGCTTGGCAAGGGCATTTTGCTAGGGGTGATAAAAAAATACCCAACAATTATGCTTGAAGCTGTTGCTTCTCAAGATTTATGGATCTTGCATGCATTTTTTGGGATGGCGGGGGCGAATAACGATATTAATGTTTTAGATAACTCTCCGTTATTCGACGACATTCTTGCTGACATTGCCCCAAGAGCACCTTATATGGTCAATGGAACTATGTATGAACAGGGGTATTACTTGGCTGATGAAATTTATCCACAGTGGGCAACTTTCGTCAAATCATTCACGGCAACAACTGACGAAAAACATACATATTTTAAAAGGAGACAAGAAAGTGCCCGAACGGATATTGAACGTGCTTTTGGTGTGCTTCAAGGCCGTTGGGGTATACCACAACAACCGGCACGTCAATGGAAAATTGCCACGATACGTAGAATCTTGTATTCTTGCATTATTTTGCATAACATGATTATAAAAGATCAAAAATTTTCATTACGTGACTATAACGAAGTGTGGGTGGATCCGTCAGCAAATTTGAGACAACGAAGATGGGTCGAAAGATGTGATACTCACAGTCGTAAGGCAAAAGAAATACACGACCGACAAACGCATACCTAACTCTAACAGGACCTTATGGAGCATGTTTGGCAGAAGAATCTTAGACGACATGGACAACAACAAGAGAGCGACGATGATGAATAAGTATTTGCTATGTTTTGTTATTTTTTTTCGTTGTCATTTCCTTTATGTTGTAACGTTTAATTTGCGGTGTGTTTTTTTATTTGTTGTAATTTTTTTTTTGATGTATTTTTTTAATTTCGTATTGTAATATGTTTTCAAATTTAATGTTATGTTTAGTTTAATAAATGAAGTGTTTGTTTTAGTTTAGGGGTTGAAATTGAAAATATGAAATGTTATTGATGTTATTGGGATGTTATTGTTGTGGGTGTTTTTTGGGGATGTTAAGGTGAAATGTTAAAGCTGATGTGACGCTGACGTAGACGGTGTTATTTTATAACTTGGGTTATTGTTGGGAATGCTCTTATATACCGTGGTGTATATGAGTAATGTGTGATTGGATTAGTAGTATGTTATTCAGCGGGAACATCGTGTTAATTATGTTAGTGTATAATTATAACAAAATTGACACGTTCTCCATTAATTAACTTGTATAAAATCCTAACTTTTTTTTTTGTCATGTCATTAAATAAAATTTTCCATTTAAAGTATCAAAGCATATGTTTTCTAGTGTGACCAAATATAACCTTATTTAGAGAGTTTATTACTTTAAATAGCAGAAATATTCTCCTTTAAGGTGTTTATAAAAAGCATATTTAAAGAGCTTTAATTATATAGCAAGGGCTCATTTAAGTGTTTTGGTAAGCTTAAAAGCTTCAAATTATGAGCTTATTTAAGGGTTTAATAAGCACCTTTCTTAAGCTTATTATAACGCCATTAAGCATATTTAACTTTTTTGGTTACTTTGCAGACATAAGCCCGTTCAAACAACTTAGCTTATTTACTTATATTCATAAGCTAATTCTAGAATTATAATGCCTGGAATGAGGCCACGACCTACGTCTGGTATGTTGTATCTTCTTTGCAAAGGTCTATATCGAGGGGGTGCTTGGATGTGCGGTATGGAAGTTATTACAGTTAGTTTATGAATCAGATTAAAAAAAGATTTATTGTTGTTACAAAAAGACTATTTGGGTAGTTTACATTTATTTCAGTAATTCGGTTTTTATATACATGCTTTTCAGAAACCATTTATGTTGATCCTATGTCAACATAGTTCAGAATGCTAATAAAGTTTTCCAAACATTAGATTGTTGCAATGTTTAGTAGCTTGAGTGTACAATTAGATTGTCCAATTATTAGTACTTGTGATCGCGATACTCAGTTGCGCCTTATATACATGATAAGCAAATCCAACCCTATAATAAGTAATTCGGCCTTATGTTGTGTCTTTCTCCAGCAAGGAAGCAGCTTAATGCCGGTTACAAGCACAAGGACGACTAGTCCTATATAGTTTATTAGTACACAACAACGATCTTCATCAAGAGGAAAAAAAAAAAAAAACTGATTCGAAAAAAAGGCTTGCTAGAGATTCGGGGTATTAAAAGAGACATAAGTAGCCGAAAACACAATGCAGTGTAGGATTGGCTTAAGCTGGGATGCCGAAGCCCTTATTCAAATAAGTTGGTCCATAACTGCATATTATGACGTACAGCTTAAATAAGCGGGTAAGCGTAAGCTGTTTGGCTCTGTCCAAACACTCCCAATTTCCCATTATATGTATCAAAACATATTAAGGTGTTTAAAGGGATACCTTTTTCCGAATTGTAATCACATAATCTGATTTTAATGTATGCGAAAAGAATCTTTGCTTCTGTTTTCATTTCAGCTGCAACAACACTCTTTATTCTTGTGTAATTAAAAATTACCTATGTACCATTGTTTTAACCTTGTTTGAGAGACTTCAACTCCAATTTCACAAGACGTATATTATTTTGTTTAAAAAAATGTCACCTTTGCTCATGTTTTAACACTCGAAACTTTGATTATCACAACTTCAATTCGAGTTTTGCATCCAAACACTCTCTAACTGCATGATTTGAAAAGCAACTTGATTTTGTGATCGGAATAACTTTCCTAACTTTCTGTAATAAACATGACAAATGTCAGCACCACGAGGTTTAAGACTTTTAAGGATGGTTCCATGGAGTTTAAGAGCCCCTACATCGGGTTTAAGACTTCAAATGCTAACGCCCTATCAATCTCCGGATTCCGTCCAGTAATTAGTCTTCTTGAATGCATTTTCGTAGAGAATTTGCTTTGTAAACTTAAAGAATCAGTTCTATTATGTTATATTTACAATATAATCCTACTTGTAAGAAACAAACATGATGACTTTTAATGAGAAGACTTTCTTCTTGCTTTAACTTTTAAATCCCACATCGAACAAAGAAAAGACTTTCTTCTTACTTATAAACTGTGGTGACATCTATATTTTTTAGAGTACAAATATAACAAATCAATCTACCAAATCAACTTAATAAGCTTGTTTTCTAGTGTGACCAAGGTGTTTGTTTAACCTTATTTAAAGAGTTTATTAGTTTAAATAGCCAAAATAACCTCATTAAAGTTGTTTATTTAAAAAAGCTGTTTAATAGTACACAATAATGTTTCCTGATCATAATTTTCAGGTGGCAAAATGGTTGGGTTGGGTTCATAATTTTCACTAGAGGTGGCAAAATGGTTGGGTTGGGTTGGGTCTTAGATTTTCACTAGATGTGGCAAAATGGTTGGGTTGGGTTGGGTCTTAGATGGGTATGGGTCTAGAGTACAAATATAACAAATCAATCTACCAAATCAACTTGATAAGCTTGTTTTCTAGTGTGACCAAGGTGTTTGTTTAACCTTATTTAAAGAGTTTATTAGTTTAAATAGCAAAAATAACCTCATTAAAGTTGTTTATTTAAAAAAGTTGTTTAATAGTACACAATAATGTTTCCTGATCATAATTTAAAAAAGCTGTTTAATAGTACACAATAATGTTTCCTGATCATAATTTTCAGGTGGCAAAATGGTTGGGTTGGGTTCATAATTTTCACTAGAGGCGGCAAAATGGTTGGGCTGGGTTGGGTTTTAGATGGGTATGGGTCTAGATGAGTCACTTGGAATGATGGGTCTAGATGGGTATGGGTATAAATGGGTAAGAGTCGGGTTTTTTTTGGGTTTTGCTAGTTTTTTTTGTTTCATCATGGAACATAATAATTAATTATTGTAAACAAAGACAAAAAGTATTCAACATGACAATATCAATTTTTTACGTTTTCGTCCGTTTTTATACGTTTCCGTCCGTTTTTTTACGTTTTCGCCCGTTTTTCCACGTTTTCGTTCGCTTGTTTACGTTTTTGTCCGTTTTACACGTTTTCGTCTGTTTTTTTCGATTTCGTCCATTTTTAACGTTTTTTTACGTTTCTATCCATTTTTGCACTTTTTCGTCAGGTTTTTTTTACGTTTTTGTCCGTTTTACACGTTTTCGTCCTGTTTTTTACGTTTTCGTCAGTTTTACACGTTTTCGTCTGTATTTTTACCTTTTTGTCCATTTTTACACGTTTTCGTCCTTTTTTTTACGTTTTTGTCCGTTTTTACACGTTTTCGTCTGTTTTATTACGTTTTTGCCCGTTTTCACACGTTTTCGTCCGTTTTTTTACGTTTTCGCCCGTTTTTTAATGTTTTCACCTGTTTTTTCACGTTTTGTCCGCTTTTCTACGTTTTTGTCCGTTTTTACACGTTTTCGTATGTTTTTTTACGTTTTCGTCCGTTTTAACCTTTTTTTACTTTTTTGTCCGTTTTCTTTTTATGTTTTTATCCGTTTTTACTCGTTTTCGTTAGTTATTTTACATTTTTGTCCGTTTTTACACGTTTCCGTCCATTTTTAAGCGTTTTCGATCGTTTATTTTTACGTTTTTGTCTGTTTTTATACGTTTTCGTCTATTTTTTTACGTTTTTGCCCCTTTTTTCACGTTTTCGTCCGTTTCTTTACGTTTTTGTCCGGTTTTACACGTTTTCGTCTTTTTTTAACTTTATCGTGCGTTTTTTTACGTTTTTATCTGTTTTTGCACGTTTTCGTCTGTTTTTTTACGTTTTATCTGTTTTACACGTTTTTGTCCGGATTTTTTTTATCTTTTTATCCGTTTTTACACTTTTTAGTCCGTTTTTGTTCGTTTTTACACGTTTCCGTCCATTTTTTTACGTTTTCTTCAGTGTTTAACATTTTCGTCAGTTTTTATACGTTTTCGTCCGTTTTTTTATGTTTTTGTCCGTTTTTACACGTTTTTCGTCTGTTTTTTTTTACGTTTTCGTCCGTTTTTTAACGTTCTTGTCTGTTTTTGCATGTTTTCTTCAGTTTTTTTTTTTACTTTTTTGACCGTTTTGCACGTTTTTTTGTTTTTATCCGTTTTTACACGTTTTCGTCTTCAAAAACGTAAAAAATAGACGAAAACGTATAAAAACAGAGGAAAACGTAAAAAACCGACAAAAACGTATTAAAACGGACGGAAACGTAAAAAAATGGATGAAACCATGTAAAAACGCACAACAACGTAAAAAAATGGACAGAAACGTGTAAAAACGGACAAAAACATAAAAAAAAAATGAACGAAAACGTGTAACAGGGATAAAAACGTAAAAAAATATACGAAAACATGTAAAACGGACAAAAACGTAAAAAAAAAAACGGACGAAAACGTGTGAAAACGGGCAAAAACGTAGCAAAACAGACGAAAACGTGTAAAAACGTAAAAAAACGGACGAAAACGTGTAAAAACGGACAAAAACATAAAAAAAAAAAAAAAAACGTAAAAAATCGAACGAAAACGTGTAAAATGGGATAAAAAT
This sequence comes from Chrysanthemum seticuspe, assembly GCA_019973895.1. Lineage (NCBI taxonomy): Eukaryota > Viridiplantae > Streptophyta > Magnoliopsida > Asterales > Asteraceae > Chrysanthemum > Chrysanthemum seticuspe. Next base: position 54,866,331 of record BPTQ01000009.1, on the reverse strand, counting down.
GTAAAAAACATGACGAAAACGTGTAAAACGGACAAAAACGTAAAAACAACTGACGAAAACATGCAAAAACGTAATAAAGAAGTTAAAATACGGGCGAAAAAGTAAAAAAAATAGACGAAAACGAGTAAAAACATAAAAAAAAACGGACGAAAACGGGTGAAAACAGGCAAAAACGTAACAAAACAGACGAAAACGTGTAAAAACAGACAAAAACGTAAAAAAATACGGACGAAACGTGTAAAAACGGACAAAAACGTAAAAAAACAGACGAAAACGTTTAAAAACAGACGAAAACGTAAAAAACCGGGCAAAAACGTGTAAAACGGACAAAAACGTAAAAAAAACCCGACGAAAACGTGCAAAAAGCGTAAAAAAATTGCCAAAAAACAGACGAAAACGTTAAAAAATATACGAAAACATGTAAAAATGGACAAAATCGTAAAAAAAATAGACGGAAACATGATAAAACGGGCGAAAACGTAAAAAAAACAGACAAAAACGTAAAAAATCTGACGAAAACGTGTAAAAACGAAAAAAAATGGACGAAAACGTGTAAAAACTGACGAAAACGTAAAAAACCGGACGAAAACGTGTAAAACGGACAAAAACGTAAAAAAAACTGACGAAAACGTGCAAAAACGTACTACCTCCGTCCCAAAATTATAGTCCCCGTTTGACTTTTTCGGTCTTTCCTTTTCAACTTTGACCTTAAATATTTTTATTTATGTTATGCAATAGTTGATGAAAATTATACCAAATGAAATACATTAAAAACTCAATCCATTCATATATTTTGCCTCAAGTATTATATAACACAAACAAAAATAATTAAGGTCAAAGTTGTAAATGAAAGACAGGAAAAGTCAAAAGGGTACTATAATTTTGGGACGGAGGGAGTAAAAAGTTGTCAAAAAACGGACAAAAACGTAAAAGAAACAGACGAAATCGTGTAAAAACGGACAAAATCGTAAAAAAACAGACGGAAACGTGAAAAACAGGCGAAAACGTAAAAAAACAGACGAAAACGTGTAAAACGGACAAAAACGTAAAAAAACGGACGAAAACGTGTAAAAACGGACAAAAACGTAAAAAACCGTTTAAAACACAAAAACGTATAAAAACGAACAAAAATGATAAAATTAGAGTGTGAGTGATTTTTATAATTTTAGTGAACAATCAACTTAAACCATGTAAATATTGTACTAGACCCATGTGAGTATATTATTAGACCCAACTAGACCAATCAATATTAAATAATTAAAATAAACTCGACCCAACTACACCCATCTATTAAAATAAACTAAACCCATTTAGACTCATCTCATTAAAAAATTTTACCCAACTAGACCCAAATTTAACCATTGGGTCTTAAATTGTCACCTCTAATTTTCACATGTAAAAGCTTAACCTAAACAAACTACGTGAGTATAATGCGATTAGCATTAATATAAGGTGTTATAATGACGTCTCCATAACAACTTGTATAAAGAACATAGATAGTCGTAGCTTATTAGCTTATGAAGTTATCATGTATTCAAACATAATGCAGGATTGAATTGGCTTAACATAAATGTATATCTTATTATATTTTAAAAAAGCAAGTAGTTTACATACCGCTTTGAGATGATGTTTACAGTTTCTAATTTTCTGTGCATGGAAGTACCATTTTGAAGATCATAACGAGTACTTCAATTTAGTATGTAACTCTCCCTTTTGTCTTGTCTGACATTAGCCATCTGTATGGAATCACTTTTATAATGGTTACAAGCTAAAGGTAGCCTCGTCCGGTATAATTCAATAGTAAACAACAACGTATCTAATCATTCTTCTGACATGAATATAAACCGATCATAGGCACATGTTAGTTACTACTATCAACATGACGAGGCACATCAAAATTATTTTTTAATCACCAAAAGGTTAATAAGCATCTTGGGCAAGATGCGGCATATCAGCTAGTTGGTGCTGCTTACAACCAGCTTAGACCCCGTCTTCCTGTTCAATTCTACGTAACCCGATGATGCCTATGCCCGGAAAAAATCCATTAATCCTGAAGTGAGGCCACCAATTTCTTTGCCTAGACAAATGTGGAATGACATCTCACATATTGTAAATGTGAAATCTAAATCGATTAGTTAAACTGACACGAAGCTGAATCTGAAGCTAAACTCGAAGATTCAGTTAACGTGGAAACGGTATTACACAAACAAGTTTCAAACATATAGAAATCTAATTTGCTTGGAAACCACTGCGTGTAGCTATTGGAAATGTATAAAGTAAATAATGTTCTATAGTGTTCATGGGGCTATAAACTAGCTAACACTTAACAATATAAGAGTTCTAATTAAAATCTAATAGCTACATTCTAAATTTTTTTGAAGGGCAGTTGATTAACTACGTGATACATAATAAATTGGCCCTTTATTAAGGATGTACTAACCTAAGTTATTTTTAACTTTAACTCGTTACAATGTATCTTTTTACATCGATCCAAGGTTAGAGTGAACGTTCACTGATATTATTTTGATGGTCATAAGAAAACATATACATAAGTTGTGTTAAACCATTAACTAAACAAATTACATAGGTACAAGATGAACACTTATAAAAGGTGTTATTATATCTCTACTGCAATGTGACAACAAAAGGGGTTATATCTCTATTGTCAATCCCACATGCAGTAATGAAGTAAGTTGTGCCTCCTTTATATAGTGTAGCGTATATAATGTATATGAATTGAGATTAATACTATGTTATCAGGCTGTTCCACTCATAACTCTTAATATGCAAAAATTACTCTAACGGTGTTAGGTGGAACAACTCGATAACTTATAGAAGCTCTCAATTTTTGTGAAAACGAATTAAGTTTTTAATCCCACATGTTTTGTGAAAACCTATGAATTAAGTTTTCAATCTCACATGGAGTAAAACAAGAAGGTGTGCGCTTGCTTTTTATAGTATAGTGTATATAAATTGTACTAGCAGGGTACCTGCGCGTTGCAGCGGCGGGTACCCTGAAATAAATTTTTTTTTGATAAATAATGTATTATAGTTTATTATGTTCAATTCCACTATGTTTCTTTTCTTGTAAGTAGTAGTCATTATAGTCATTAATAACATTGACCACTTTAATAGCATTAATTTTGTAAGTCTGAAAATTATTTTGTTGTACACTATGCTTATTTTGTTGTAAATCTGAAATTTTGTTGCAGCTATTGTACATTGTGCTTAAATGGTTGTAATTTTTGGTGAAGGGGTGTTTTTAATAACATTAATGTTGTTTGATATAATTTTGGTATTAAAATGACATCACGCTTTATTTTTTTTTACAATATGCTTACTTTGTTGTAATTCTGAAAATTGGGTGCATTAAAGTGTTGTAAACCATGCTTAATTTCTTGTACGTCTTAAAATTAAGAGTGAGGTGTCTTCGTGCATTATAAGTAGTATATAGATAAGTTGAGATCAATATTACCGTATTGGGTCGTTCCAATGAAGTCTATTAAAGAGAAGAAATTACCGTTGTTACTTCGTGGAACAGTTTGATAACTTATATGAGCTCTTTATTTTTCCATAACTTTCTGTCATTTAAAATCTCAAATGTTTACATAAATTTCTATCATTTAGAGAGTTTATTAGCAAAAATAAGCTAATTTAATTATTTCTATTTAGTTATATCTATACCCGTGCTTGTAAGAAACAAACATGAACACTATTATTGCGGAGTAATTACTAGTCTCACATTTTCTTAAACTAAGTGGATGAACAAAAGATTTATCATCTAGGTACTAATGTTTTGTAATTAGTTAAATGGATTGCATAAGGTTCATTTGATTTGATCAAGCGTCCATAGTCATTAATAAAAGTCAACCTTGACCTTTTTAAATTCAAATAGTCAACATTAACACAAAATTTTTTAAGCTTATGATGTTGCACCTAAAAATTCATAATCTTCGGTCAAGTGTTTGAAAATCACCAGTTTGCCATGTGAGCTAAAATATGTGTACGAATGTGCAAGAGATTACAAAAAGTAAATTTAGCATTAAAATTTCATTATGGGTTGATAGTAAACCCTTATCGCTTTTTATTGAAAAGGTTACATAATTATTACGGTAAGTTGATGGTTTACCTTCTTTATATCATGAGATTTTGTAAACTTTTTGGTAGGGTCGTCCTATTAATTTATAAAAATTTTGAGAGCCTTGAACGAAATTACATAATGAGACTTTCGAGATGGTATGATATATATAAAGTGTCACCGTTTATAACATATAATGCAATTAATTATCTAGATGTTACAACATATTGTCAATTTAAGATTTTTTTCCTCCAAATATTTTTTTCTTCATGAAAAATATGTGTACACATGCATGCGATTATTACCAGGACAAATTTGGGGCCCCTAAAAATTTTTGGGCCTTAAAAGGTCGACCACCTTGCACACCTTCAAAGACGGCCCTGCTTCTTGGAATTGCTTATTGGACTATCACATTTTGATACACCAAATATTCAATTGAGGTGTTCACGAAATGTTTTTTTTTGGGTAAAGGGTTACCCCGATAAATTATATTAATTACATAAAGTTTAAGTATAATAGAATGTGGCAGAAGTACTACATTGATCTCAAGCAGAGCTTGAACAACCACTAATCGTCTGTGACATGCCACAAAAACGGTAAACGACTAATCACAAATAGAAATAAAAAACAATTATGAATCAACCTACAAAACATAGACCATCTCCCCGCTTTGCCAACCACAAAAAAGGAGTATAATGATGCCACATGAGACTGTGTTCCAATCTTGGACCATAAACTGTGACGAGAGCTTCCAACAAAACCACTAAAAGCTATGTAGAGACGTATAACATTGGAGCACAAAAAAATCAGTAACCCAAAAGCCTAAACGTCTTAGGCATCTTTCCAAAAGTAAGCATATGATTCACCATGGTAGTATTCTTGAATCTGAATGTTTGGAGCTTTAAGCGGATAGTAACCATGATAATATCACGAAGGTCCTCTGGAGATCTTCTAGAATTCTTGAAAAGCCGATTGTCCCTCTCAATCCAAATGTTGTATGATGTTGCTACAAGGAGAAGCCGACCACGAACATAAACCAAACCTGAGAAGCAAAGGAGCATTCAAAGAAAAGGTGATCATGAGTCCAGTTGTGAATCGCATAAAGGACACCGAGGCAGGTTTAATTCGGTAGAAGCACTGTAACACCCCGACCCGACAAGGGTAAATATATCACAATACGGTTTCATATCAGAACTTTAATAACTGAACAATAGCGGAAGCCTTACAAAAATATTCAAGAGAAAACATAAATAACCAAACTTCAAAATAAATCTAAGATCTCTATGGTCAAAATCTTGCTCTCATCTCTACTCTCAACCCAGATCAGCTATCCCATAAGCTTATCTTGAACGCTTAATACCTGCCGCAGGAAAAGAAAAGTGCGGCTGAGCTTACAAAGCCCAGTGAACAGATATAACGAAACAAAAGCAAAACAAATATACGAATAACAAAATAAAATGAAATAATAACGAGGGATCTTTCAGGATTCTGCGGAAGCACAAATATACAGAAATCCAAACAACCACAACAGTTTAGACATCACATAGCACATTAATGACACAAACACAAACACATCAGAACAACCAAACACATAACATATCAATAACAAATTACGTATAAACCAAACAGAAAGTCTAAAAGCTAACAAAACAGTTACCAACAAATAAACATGGAATTCAGCAGATTAATTAACCTTCACTTAACACATTTAAAACATTAAAGCAGCAGCGGAAATAGCAGTCCAAATCATGGCAGTCATACAAACAAATAGAAACATAGCAGACCAACTATAATTAGAAAGACCAAACGAAACATAGCATAACCATTAACAATTATCCAAACAGATATCATAAACCAAACCAGTTCTTAGATCAAATCTTAACATCAGCAAAGTTCAAACATGGCAGATCACATAAGCAATAAAATACTAACGTATAAGCAAAGTTCCCAAAATTAACTGATCAAACTATACATACTAAACTTATAGAATACTCACTATTACACTAACACATTCATCCCACAGTCCAAAGAATTCACATAACAATAAACTAACATAGCAGCAGATTTCAGCATACGAATCATTCTTAAAATATATAATCATATCTTAGCATAGCAGACGGTAGTCACATAAACATACAAAAGCATAAACACATATAATAGCATATAATACGCCTTGCACATAATCATAAACCTTTAACATACCAAAACATAATCAGAATACTTATCATATAATTAGCAAATACAGATTTAGTTAACTACCTCGAGCCCAGAACATATCATATCAAAATCATCATACATATGCATGAATCATCTTAGCAAATAATTTGGAGTAGCTAGCTCCCAGAATTTGTGAAGACGCGTATTGCACACGACATCATTCACCAGACAAATCATATCGGATAACAGATCAGATCTAGGATGCATCCATACGCCCCACAGACAAATATAGGTAATATAATACCAACTGAGCTCATAACAAATAACAGATAAGGGACGTGGCAGAACATCACTCTACTGCCCTAGAGTCATATCAGAGGTGCATCACTGATACGGACATGGAACCCCCATGACTAGTTATTATTTGGCTCGGGTGTCAAACTAACTTAGGTCAAACAAATTGCCATAAATGACACAGATCATAAATCATCATAAAGATCTCATATAACTTATCAGATAACATCATATCATAAGGTTCATATTCAAATATAGCAAGGTTCATCAATTACACATATCAAAGTCTTCCTAACATAAGTTCACATCAGATATTGCATAGTTCACTAGAACATAAATTTAGATAAGTAACAGATCAAACATTTAGAAAAGGGTTCATAGCAATGGCATTGGAAATCCTAATAAGTAAAATAGGAAAGCGAACGAAAAGAACATCATAAGGAACCTTTACTACGAAGGTCAGAATATATGTACGATAACATAAGTGTCTCAAAGTAAGACAGAATATCCGTACCTTAAAGCAATGAGAGAAAAGAAACGAATGTAGGAATATGAAGAAGTAACGTCGCGTCTCCTCCAACGAATCTACACGGATTATGATTTATTTAATACTTATTAGAATCATTAATATTATAACGGATTTATCGCATTAATACTTTTAGAGTTGTCAGAATATTCTTATTTTAGTGACAGACGAATTCTCAACATTTTAGGGTATTCTTCATTAATTCACCAACTTCTATTTAGGTTCTAGGGTTTCTCATACTCTTTAAATATTACTAACCACGCATTAAATTCACATGTTACTTCTTTTAATGATTCCCAAATTTAACCTAGAACGTAAATGATAACAAACCGAAATTAACTTAAACTCATGCGTGTCTCTACAAAATCAATTTACACTTGTTGAACCCATAATTACTCAGAATTACAAATTACACCCTTGACATCTTTAAGTTCACAATCTCACCTTACTTTATCAGATTTTACACTTTTAACCCAAAGGTTTTAGAATTTACAAAACGTACCCTAATAATTTAAACACAACTCGAATAGCCCTTTAAATATCCAAAATTACATGTTTAACCCCCACACTTATTTTTATACGTTTAGGACCTTTATTTTACTGTTTACAAAAATAACCTTTAAGTTTCAATATTTACAAAACCAACCCAAAACTTTTATTTAAGGCCGAATAGACATAATTCAAATATAAGCCCTAAACCTAAGTTTAACCAATCATTAGTTCATCATTACTACTTAATTAATTACCTTCCATGATTATAAGGAAACCCTAGTCCATGCAAAACCCTAATCGATCCTTTTTAAAACCTTCCTCTTTTCATGTTTAATCGAACCATAAAACTCAAAACAATTCATACAAGCTTCGAATTCACAAATATGTATTTTATTCAGGTCTTATATCATGTAATAGCTTCTGGAAAAATTAATTCATGATCTCTAAAAATATTATACACCCATTCGTTATTTGTATACGCTTTTTAGGGTTTTAGATTCCAAATAATTCCATACGACTTATTAAACATGCATGGCCAATTTTTATGTGTTCCATATGACTTATAGGACTGAAATCAACATTAGGAACTTACCCTTGATGAGCTTGGATTGTTAAAACAAAAGAAGCACAAAAACCCTTTATCGCCGAAACCCTAATTGTTTCAAAAACTAACCACGACTACAACAGCAACTTTGGAACTCGATCACTATTTTTCCCACCTTCTATACCTTGAATCTCGTCTAAGAAAAATGGTCTCAAGCTCTGGAAACTAGAAGTCGATTTGTTAGGGGTTTTTAGGTCGGTTTGTGATTAAATCGGTGATTAGGGATAATGGTGAACCGAATATATGTATATATATACTTTTCCAATTTTTCTTGTGGGCTTTAATATGTATTGGACTTAAAATAAATGGACTCTTAGTTTTGGAAATTTATTTTGGGCTTTTATTAATTAATTTCTTTTATAAAACTATTAGATATATTCGGTTATTAAGGAAAAATACAAAATGAATTTTTATAAAATCATAAACTATAAAATTAACTTTACATAGTCATTCAAGATTTATTTGGATCATACGTAATATTTCTTATAAGTTTTCTGAATTTACGTAGCTCATTTGGTTTTGTGTTTATTTAATTATTCTTATTTTTGATCATAAGGGTATTTTGGTCTTTTTGTGAATTTTAGAAATTCAGGTATTACAAGCACCAACATCCCATTGCCTCAGTTTATCCTGCGTTTTGAGACTTTGTCTCATAACAAGCCAAAGGTGGAAAGCATGGCGAGGAATACAATGCGGGAACCAAACAATACGAGACCATAACACCTCAACAGCCCAAGGCCGAATAGACTCCCAAGAAATTGTTAACTGAGAAGTCCAATATCATTCCATTTCGATCAAGCCAACGAGTAATGTCCAATTTAGATTCCACAAGGGAGGGCACAGGTAAAAACCCTAAATCCGGAGCTTTAAGTAGCCAAGCTAGAGGCCAATTCCAAGAGTCGCTACGGTGGTGGTCAGCAACCTTATTACGAAATGTTAATATCATAATATCCGTAAAAAGTCTCATCACTTTGAGACGCTGCTGTTTTGTACTTTGGAAGTATTATTTTATCTATTATCTTCAAAGAGATATTTAGTATCTTACCCGATAAGAATTATCTATTGACTTCATTATTTATCATTTAACTCGGCCTTTTTGTCCTGTTAAGTTTTTATCCGGCCATCAATAAGAAAGAAAACTGCAAAATGTTGGTTACAAGCACAAGGTAGCCTTGTTCCATACAATCTTTGGCACACATCATAGATTTTTAATCATGATTCTATTACGTTAGTCGAATGGTCATGTCTCTAAAACAACTTCTTTTATGGGGTTACTTTTGTGAAAACTTATTTTTAAGTCCCACATCGTGTGAGGCAAAGAACTTGGGCTTATTTATATAGTGTGGTGTACAAGTTTTATATAAATTGTGATTAGTATCACGTCATTGTTGTTGTTGTGAATGACAAATATAGGTTCTTAAACTTTTTATAAATTTTCTTTTTAATTGGCTAAATAGATTTTGGACGTAAAATATTGAAGAGTATGTCTTTATAAGTGATTAGGGGTGTTTGTGAATGACAAATATAGGTTCTTAAACTTTTTATAAATTTTCTTTTTAATTGGCTAAATAGATTTTGGACGTAAAATATTGAAGAGTATGTCTTTATAACTGATTAGGGGTGTTTGTGTAAGCTTATTTACAGAGTTCATTACCTTGTATAGAAACATAGGCTCATTTAAGGTGAGTGATTAAGCTTATTTAGAGAGCTTATTAGCTTTAATAATAAGAATAAGCTCATTAAAATTGTGTGTTTAAGCTTATTAGAAAAGCTAAGTAGTGTTTTGATAAGCTTATAAGCTTGAATTTATATCTGGAACTTGGCTAGATCTGGACTAATCCTAGCCTATTACTATAACGGAAGGTATGCATGAAGCCACAACTAGGTCTTCAAAATAGGTAAAGAAAATTACCTACTTACACGCAGGTCTAAACACTACTTCTAACAATCGATGAATCAAATGTTAGCTCCACCAGGTGCACCTTCGATTGGTCAAGTTAAAAATGGTGAGCCAAAACATCGTTCCATGGAGATCAAAAGCCCCAACTTCGAGTTTAAGACTACAAATGCTAGACCAACAATTAGTTTTCTGTTTTGTTATATTTACAATCCTGCTTGTAAAAACAAACATGAATACTTTTAATGAGATGTAAATTGGCATTTAATTAGTGGGACAAGTACATAACATATATATGTTATGTTAGACTCATTATGTATGTGGTTACTTTTTTTGAAAACTTGACTTTTTGAGTTTTCAATCCCACATCAAACAAAGAAAAGACTTTCGGATTGCTTATATACTGTGGTGAATATGGCTTAGACATGGTTGTGTGACTATTATGTTATTGCTTGGGGAATTCTGGTTTTGTTAGATTATAAATATAACAAAACTAATCAGCCAAAAGCCTCGTCTCCCAGGTACTAACTTGTATAAATTCTAAACTTTTTTTTGGTCATTTAAATAACTTTTTTTCATTTAAAGTATCAAAGAGTATGTCTTCTAGTATGACCAAAGTGTTTGTTCAATCTTATTTAGGGAGTTTATTAGTTTCTGTAGCAAAAATAACCTCATTTATGGTGTTTATTTACGCTTATTTAAAGAGATTATATAGCAAAAATAAGCTCATTTAAGTGGTTTGGTAAGCTTATAAGCTTGAAATTATGAGCTTATTTAGGGGTTTGATATGCACCTTTCAAAAGCTTATTATAAAGCCATTAAGCATATTTAATATTTTGGTTATTTAAAAAAGTCAAATAGTCAACAAATAGTGTTTTATGGAGTTAAATTATTCAACTTTAAGTTCTTTATTACGTTCTTCTATGTTAAAAACCAAAAGTGCAAATTACAAATGTTGTTTTTACACCATTTTAAAAGTTGACGCTATGGTTTCTGAGAGCGAAGATGCTCGAAAACACCATTTTTGTTCCGTTTCGTCTCCGAGGTACTAACTTGTATGAGTATCATGCTACTACGTATAGCCAAACATATTAAACAATTGGGAATTGATATGTACACATGTAATTTTACTTTGCACACATAAAATTACATGGGGTATTGTTTGTCTTATTCATTAATTCAATGTGTGCATAGTAAAATACTATGTGTACATATCATTACCCTAAACAATTACATAGGTATAAAGTGATGGACACTTGGTATAAAAGATGTTATCATGTCTCTACAACTGTGTAAAAAGATCATCTAAACAAAAGAGACCTTCATACAAGCATATCCTTCCCCTTAATGGACCAATTTGTCCAACAATCATATCATAAAATCAACATTCTTGAGTTACATTTGTGTAACACCCCCAAATCTCGGTACAACGGAAAACTTAATCAAGTTTTCGGGGCGTTACTATTCGATTGGTATCGCACACAAGTATAATAAAACATAACCATTTAACCATTCAAAATCAATCCCAAATTTAGATATTCAAAACATTTAATCCAAAATATAAATATTAGGCCCAAAACATAGTTTAGTAAAATAGGTCCCCATAATTTATCAGAGTCAGAAATGATCCTTGAACCCCGCCTTCTTGCCAAGCTTCCACAATCCACATATTTCAAACATCGTTCAGATACCAGAGAAATCATGCTAAAAGGTCAGCTAACGCTGGTGAGTTCATAGGTTTAAGTTCAACAAAATCATAGTGGACCAATAAGAGTTGAGTTGCTATGCAAGACCTAAGATAGATAAACACCGTATTCACACCGATCCATGCCGGATCACCAATCATAAAACACGTCCCGCATCCAGGGACAACTCGAGCTCGCGACTCTAGTCCAGCACTGTCGTGACAAAATCTAGAACAATTGCCAACCCCGGACTAGGTCGATGTAGAAGTCTATTCTTAGTTAGGCACGGCTAACCTAAACTAAGGCAACAACTACCACACATCTATCTAAACAGTCAAGCATATAAGCAAATCCAAATAGTTTTCACGGTCCAAAAACAGCAGCATGATTCTCACCCCAAAGTAGTTCAAAACGTAGTTAAAACATAGATAAAAGTGGGGCTATGAAACTCACCTCGAGCAATCAGCACACAAATAAACACTAGCAGAAGATAACAATATCACAGCACAACAACTATCGACTCGGCACAACCTATTAATGTAGACCAACTTTAATACACATATTCCTCAAAATCAACGTTATCTACCCCAATATATTCCATTCCTTTATTTCCAAAAACGTCTCGTTTCACCATTAATCCTAGTGTTTGGTATCCTCATGTGGGTGTATCGACTCAATATGATGCCATGATTGCACTCAAACAACCAATATATAACTCAATGCGACACAATGAGACCTCTAAACGATAAGCTCCATAGTTTAATAAGTTTCGGAATAAATAGTAGACCTTATCGAATTCGTCAACTCGATAAACTCATTTATTTACTCGTGTCGCTTATTATCCCATAAGTCAATCGTATCCTAAAGAGTCATAAGGATAATTCACCCATTGATAAGGTTACCCAACGTACCTAGCGGGCTCTTATTAGATTCGTCAACCTAATAAGTCCTCTACCTACGTGGATCAACACTATTAACGTTAGGTTATCCGTAACCCATGCACACATAACGCAAGTAAATAATTACTTATCTAATATTAAATGTCCACATTTGACATTTATCGATAACCGTGTACTCGAAACATTACTTACTCATTTATTACAAAACTTTTTCAATTTAGTCGTTAGTTTCCATTTAAAACTAGTAAATAACAAGATAAATCTTGTTATCGATATTTTTGGTACAAAAGCCCATTATTATTTACATTTCATAGTTTTATTATCATTTTCATATATAATATATATTTCGTCAAATCCCATTATTAATTTCATAACATTATTCGTTTCGAGTCCACGAGCACGAGTCATGACTTCTCGGCTTCTAATCATTCAATTGTCCAAATTATACTAAGTCCATGTTACGGCTTTGTCGGAGTCAACTATTGACTAAAAAGTCAAAGTGACGCCGACGTAGCTCAAAGTCAACAATATATATATCAAGTCCATAATTAAAAGTCATAACGTCGCAATTCAATCCCAAACCAACTCAAAACAATCTCGCCAACCAATCAATCAACCAAACATACCCGAAACCAATGTTGTGACCCTATGGTCATGACACGGTCACGGTTAAGACCACGTGAACCAAACAAGCTGTAGAAGCTTTTCGGCTCCACGCGTCTCATCCAAACCTCAACTACATCAACCAATAAGCTACCAAAACGACCCGACTCAAACCCATGACCAATCATAGGCCACGTACGCCAACCATGGGTCACGTACGTGACCATGGTGGTGCGTACGCCTCTCCAGCACCATCCAAACACAACCAAATCCAATCCTCAACACTCAAATCCAATCATTCAAGCTCCAACACTAACTAAACACAAAACCCATCATCTCGGTACAACGGAAGACTTAATCAAGTTTTCGGGGCGTTACTATTGGATTGGTATCGCACACAAGTATAATAAAACATAACCATTTAACCATTCAAAACCAATCCCAAATTTAAATATTCAAAACATTTAATCCAAAATATAAATATTAGGCCCAAAACATAGTTTAGTAAACTAGGTCCCCATAATTTATCAGAGTCAGAAATGATCCATGAACCCCGCCTTCTTGCCAAGCTTCCACAATCCACATATTCCAAACATCGTTCAGATACTTGAGAAATCATGCTAAAAGGTCAGCTAACGCTGGTGAGTTCATAGGTTTAAGTTCAACAAAATCATAGTGGACCAATAAGAGTTGATTTGCTATGCAAGACCTAAGATAGATAAACACCGTATTCACACCGATCCATGCCGGATCACCAATCATAACACACGTCCCGCATCCAAGGACAACTCAAGCTCGCGACTCTAGTCCAGCACTGTCGTGGCTAAATCTAGAACAATTGCCAACCTCGGACTAGGTCGATGTAGAAGTCTATTCTTAGTTAGGCCCGGCTAACCTAAACTAAGGCAACAACTACCACACATCTATCTAAACAGTCAAGCATATAAGCAAATCCAAATAGTTTTCACGGTCCAAAAACAGTAGCATGATTCTCACCCCAAAGTAGTTCAAAACGTAGATAAAAGTGGGGCTATGAAACTCACCTCGAGCAATCAGCACACAAATAAACACTAGCAGAAGATAATAATATCACAGCATAACAACTATCGACTCGGCACAACCTATTAATGTAGACCAACTTTAATATACATATTCCTCAAAATCAACGTTATCTACCCCAATATATTCCATTCCTTTATTTCCAAAAACGTCTCGTTTCACCATTAATCCTAGTGTTTGGTATCCTCATGTGGGTGTATCGACTCAATATGATGCCATGAATGCACTCAAACAACCAATATATAACTCAATGCGACACAATGAGACCTCTAAACGATAAGCTCCATAGTTCAATAAGTTTCGGAATAAATAGTAGACCTTATCGAATTCGTCAACTCGATAAACTCATTTATTTACTCGTGTCGCTTATTATCCCATAAGTCAATCGTATCCTAAAGAGTCATAAGGATAATTCACCCATTAATAAGGTTACCCAACGTACCTAGCGGGCTCTTATTAGATTCGTCAACCTAATAAGTCCTCTACCTACGTGGATCAACACTATTAACGTTAGGTTATCCGTAACCCATGCACAGATAACGCAAGTAAATAATTACTTATCTAATATTAAATGTCCACATTTGATATTTATCGATAACTGTGTACTCGAAACATTACTTACTCATTTATTACAAAACATTTCCAATTTAGTCGTTAGTTTCCATTTAAAACTAGTAAATAATAAGATAAATCTTGTTATCGATATTTTTGGTACAAAAGCCCATTATTATTTACATTTCATAGTTTTATTATCGTTTTCGTATATAATATATATTTCGTCAAATCCCATTATTAATTTCATAACGTTATTCGTTTCGAGTCCACGAGCACGAGTCATGACTTCTCGGCTTCTAATCATTCAATTGTCCAAATTATACTAAGTCCATGTTACGGCTTTGTCGGAGTCAACTATTGACTAAAAAGTCAAAGTGACGCCGACGTAGCTCAAAGTCAGCAATATATATATCAAGTCCATAATTAAAAGTCATAACGTCGCATTTCAATCCCAAACCAACTCAAAACAATCTCGCCAACCAATCAATCAACCAAACATACCCGAAACCAATGTTATGACCCTAATGGTCATGACACGGTCACGGTTAAGACCACATGAACCAAACAAGCTCTAGAAGCTTTTCGGCTCCACGCGTCTCATCCAAACCTCAACTACATCAACCAATAAGCTACCAAAACGACCCGACTAAAACCCATGACCAATCATAGGCCACGTACACCAACCATGGGTCACGTACATGACCATGGTGGTGTGTACGCCTCTCCAGCACCATCCAAACACAACCAAATCCAATCCTCAACAATCAAATCCAATCATTCAAGCTCCAACACTAACTAAACACAAAACCCATCATCTTCCTCAACCAAATAATATGCAACTAAACCCTAAATGCAAAAACCCATCAAATTATTACACCACACATGTACCAAACACTAATTACTTGTTTATTTAGTTACTAATTAGCTTTAATTTCATGTTCCACCCAAAAGCCCAAAATTAAACAATTAGGTCGAAACCCTAATTATCAATTCGTGGCTTTTTATTGCCTAATCAAGCTCAAAACATGTTCTCTTTACCTTATCTAATCACCAATTGTAAAAGCCCTTTGAAAACCCTAAAGTACGAATCTTGATTCAAAGATTTGAAGGTGTTATGGGTGTCCAAATGGAGCGTATGATATATGGTTGGAAAGAGGTGAAAGAGATCTATCTTTTGGTGGTGGAGGTGTATGTTCACTCGCCGGAATAGTGGTGGTGGTGGCCGGAAAGTGGCCGGATTTTATGAAGGTGGTGGCTAGGGTTTTTAGTGAGAGAAAGTTAGTGAGATAAAGTGGTGTGTATGTTTTTCTAGAGAGAGAAATGAAAGGTGGAAGTGAGGCTTGGGTGGGATTTATATACTAGGAGCTAGGAACCTCAAAATAAATAAATCTTGGGGAGGGGTGGCGGCCATAGTGAAAAAGGAGGGCCGTGGTCGCCATTTTTCGTAACTTCCCCGTTTACCCATTCCCGAGCTCACATAGCGTCCCCCGAGTGTCCCACGACATTTATTTAACTTTCCAACATCGTTACTTACGTTTTTCCACGAGTTTTGACTATTTATTTGTCAATTTTCGAGTTACGGTCTAAAAGTTACAATAACTCTTGTTTTAGGCTTTTCTAGTGCCGAATCGAATAGTGCCTACCAAATAGAGTTAAAACGCATACGATAACTCATTTAATAATGAAATAAACCGTAAAAACCAATCGATGATATAAAATCAAGTCACGGTTTATAAAATAGTGATAAAGGGAAATCTCAGTTTAATTTAACGTAATGCAGTTACCTAAAATAGACTCCCTAAATTGCCAGTTGTCACAGCCTCCCAGCCTCAGAAGAAACCCGTCCCGGGTTTCACTCCGAGTTGCTTGATGTAATGAAAAGTTTAGGATACTTCCTACGGAAAACGTCCTCACGTTCCCAAGTGAACTCCGGTCCATGCCGGGAGTTCCAACAAACCTTAATAATCGGAATACGGCTATTCTTTAGCCTCTTAATCTCACGATCCATAATCTCAATCGGTTCCTCAACAAAATTCAATTTCTCATCAACACAAATATCTCTTAAGGGCACCACTATATTTTCCTCCGAAAGACATTTCTTAAGATTACTAACATGAAAAACATTGTGTACACTACTCAGTTCTGATGGTAGCTCCAAGCGGTATGCTACCGGTCCGATTCTTTCCAGGATTGGAAAGGGACCAATATATCGGGGATTGAGTTTTCCACACTTCCTAAAACGAATCACTCTTTTCCAAGGAGAAACTTTCAACATAACACGATCTCCAACCTGAAATTCTAAGGGTTTGCGTCTCTTATCGGCATAACTCTTTTGTTTATCACGAGCGGTTTGCAACCGGTTTCTAATCTGTACTATCTTCTCAGTGGTTTCTAGGTTAAGTTCGGGACCTTTAAGTTGACTTTCGCCAACTTCTGCCCAACAAACAGGAGAACGACATTTTCGGCCATACAGTGCCTCAAATGGGGCGGCCTTAATGCTAGAATGATAACTATTGTTGTAATAGAATTCGGCCAAAGGGAGGTGTCTCTCCCAGCCTTTGCCGAAATCGATAACACACGCTCTAAGCATATCCTCTAAAGTCTGAATGGTTCTCTCGCTTTGACCATCGGTCTGTGGATGGTAAGCAGTACTCATATCCAAATTAGTTCCTAACGCTGTCTGTAACGACTTCCAGAAGTGGGATGTAAAACGACTATCCCTATCAGAAATGATAGATATCGGTACTCCATGATGTGATACTATCTCCTTAAGATACAATCGAGCAAGCTTATCAAGACTATTGGTTTCACTAATAGCTAAGAAGTGAGCAGACTTAGTTAAACGATCAACTATTACCCAGATAGCGTCATTGCCGCTAACTGTTCTCGGTAATTTAGTGATAAAGTCCATGGTTATTCGCTCCCATTTCCATTCCGAGAGTTCGGGTTGAACTAATAGTCCTGATGGTTTCTGATGTTCGGCCTTAACTTTAGAACAAGTCAGGCACCTACTAACATACTGGCTATATCGACTTTCATATTGGGCCACCAATAGAGTTTCTTAAGATCCTGATACATCTTATCGGCTCCGGGATGAATAGAGTATTTTGATTTATGCGACTCGTGCATAATTAACTCACGGATTCCACCATGAAATGGTATCCAACTTCTGTCTCTGAAGCATAATGTTCCGTCGGAATGCTTCAAGAAGCCGTTTTCACTTTCTACCATTCCATGAAGATTCTCATAAGGACGGTTCTCTTCCATCAATGCCTCTGCTTGGGCGGCTAAAATCTGGGATGGTAAGGGTGAAACGATGGTCATCCCTAAAGATCTAACGAGTAGGGGTAGAATGTCCTCCTTACGACTAAGGGCATCAGCCACAACATTAGCCTTACCAGGATGATAACGAATCTCACAGTCGTAATTACTAAGCAGTTCCAACCAACGACGTTTTCTCATGTTCAGTTCCTTCTGATCTAAGATATGCTTCAAACTCTTATGGTCGGTAAATACTACACACTTGGTTCCATACAGGTAATGTCTCCAGATCCTAAGAGCAAACACTACAGCACCTAACTCAAGGTCAGTTTTTCTCATGCTTCTTAAGTTGTCGGGATGCATAAGCAATCAATTTCTCACGTTGCATCAATACAGCACCTAAGCCTTTATGCAAAGCGTCGCAGTACACGACAAAGTCTTCACTTCCTTCAGGAAAAGCTAGGATGGGCGCACTACACAACTTCCCCTTCAGAAGTTGGAATGATTCTTCTTCCTTTTCTCCCTATTCATACTTAACATCCTTCTGTGTTAGTTTGGTCAGCGGTTTAGCTATCTTGGAAAATCCCTCAATGAATCTCATATAATAGCCTGCTAAACCTAGAAACTGTCGGATTTCTAATGGGTTCTTAGGAGCTGCCCAATCCTTAATGGCTTTAATCTTAGCTGGGTCAACATGAACACCTCGACTATCTATCACATGACCTAAGAATTGCACGGACGGAATCCAAAATTCACACTTAGAGAATTTGGCATACAGCTTCTCCTCTCTCAACAATCCTAAAATGAGCCTCAAATGCTCTTCGTGCTCCTCACTACTCTTAGAGTATATCAAGATGTTGTCTATGAATACTATCACAAACTTATCCAGATATGGCTTACACACTCAGTTCATGAGATCCATGAAAATCGATGGTGCGTTGGTCAAACCAAACGACATCACTTGGAATTCATAGTGTCCGTAACGAGTTCTAAACGCAGTCTTAGGGATATCCTCTTCTCGAACTCTAAGCTGGTGATAACCAGATCGTAAATCGATCTTAGAAAATACACTAGCTCCTTGGAGTTGGTCGAATAGATCATCTATTCTAGGTAACGGGTATTGGTTCTTCATGGTCAACTTATTCAATTCCCTATAATCGATACACATCCGAAACGATCCATCCTTATTCTTCACGAACAACACTGGTGCTCCCCACGGTGACGAACTTGGTCGAATGAATCCCTTCTCTGACAATTCTGCCAACTGTTTAGACAGTTCCTCCAATTCTCTTGGAGCAAGTCGATAAGGTGCCCGGGCTACAGGTGCCGCACCGGGTATCAACTCTATTTGGAATTCCACTTGTCGAACAGGTGGAATCCCTAACAGATCGTCAAGAAATACATCCAGAAATTCTCTAACAACGGGTACATCGTTAAGGTGTCTTTCATTCTTCTCCTCGCTTTTCTTTTCAGAAATTCGAGCCAAGAAAAGACAACCTCCTCTATCGATGTACTTCTAAGCCTTAGTACAAGAGATGATGCTCAACCGGGAAGGACTTCCACGGTCGCTCCGATCTCCCTGTATGCTCAGAACTTTTCCTCCATATGGTAAACGCACAATCTTCTCATCACAAATGATGTGTGCACCGTTCTTCGATAACCAATCCATTCTGATAATAACGTCAAAACTTCCTAAGGTAACTGGCAACAGATCTATACTAAACGGGCGGTCTAGGAAACTTAAGGTACAACCTCGAACTACGGTGTCTATCTTCTCTCTATTCCCATTCGCTAATTCCACATCGTAACTAAACCCTAGAGGTTTTTGGGAGATTCCTAGTAATGGCATAAAGTTGTTGGATACGAAACTCATATCCTCGCCAGTATCCAATAGTATGGAAGCATAGCAATTAATGAGAAGGAACGTACCCGTAACTACGTTAGGGTCCTCACCAGCTTCCTTCCCAATAGCGTAAACACGCGCTGTTCCCATGTCTCTCTGCTGATTCCTAGCACCCTGTTTTCCTACAACCTCACGCTTCACAGGGTTTAAGCCATTACCTCCTACACCTCGGTTAGAAATTCCCCCTAAATTACCGGGATTTCCTCTCATCCACGGCTCTCGGCACTCATTCCTTAAGTGTCCCTTCTTTCCACATCCAAAACACGTGACAGTGGCCTTCCAGTTCGATCCCTGTGCAGTTTGAGCTACAGCAAGTGGTCGGGACCTACAGTCTTTGGCCATATGTCCTACCTTAGAGCACTTCCAACATGCATTCGGACAAGGTCCATGGTGGTGTCGGTTACAACGACCACACACATGCTTACTACCCTCATAATCATTCCTACCTCCATTTCCTATGGCGAACACTCTGGCTGTCTCTTGCCATTTGTTGCCATTCCTTTTTGAAACTTCGTTCCTCTTCCTCTTATCACTCCTATCACTCTTACTCTTGCTTCCTACATCTAGTACATATGAGTCCATCAAACTCTGAGCCACAGCAATTGCCTCTTGCAAATTGACTGGTTTGGCAGCGATGACATCATTTCGAGTAGCCAAAGGTAATCCATCAGTATACCTTTCAATCTTAAGTTCTTCGGTACGAACCATCTCAGGGCAAAGCAAGGATAGCTCTTGGAAACGACGAGTATAAGTCGCCATGTCAGTACCTTTAACTTTGTGGTTCCAGAACTCACTCTCTAACTTCTTAACTTCATTCCTAGGGCAGTAAGTCTTAATCAGGAGAGCCTTAAATTGAGTCCAAGTCATACCATAAGCTACATCAATCCCTACTAATCTGTGGTAATTGTTCCACCAGGTCAACGCCTCGTCCTTCAAGGTGAAGGTTGCATACTTGACCTTACAATCCTCATCACAGTTACTCACAGCAAACACAGATTCAGTTTTCTCCAACCACCTAGTTAGGTAAACTACTCCCTCAGTTCCTCCAAAATCAATGGGACCACAGAATCGGAACTCCTTATAGGTTAAACCTCGAGTTCGATTCAGCACTGGGGTTCCACTAGAAGTGTTAGAAAGATTAGCCTCAGCCAGCAGTTCAACGACACGCTGCGACACTAGCTGGTCAATGTGGGCTGGGTTCACGAGTGGAGGGTTTTGTGAAACAAGACCATTCTCAGTACGGTCGTTCACATTCGGGGTTCCCTACAGCTGGGTTATCAATGTTCGGGTTCTCAACAGGTGGTGTGGTCGGGGCCGGACGACGACCTCGACGACCATGGGTAACAACAGCAACAGGAGCTGCTCGGTTGTTCCTAAGCAAGTTTCGTCTTGTTGTCACCATTCTGGAGGCAAGAAGAACAGTTTCATAAGTTCACAATTTACGCTCTAAAATAGAGTTGGGTTCCAAGGGTCAACCAATAACGCCTGAATACATAATCAAGGCCAACAGGAATAACACTATACTAAAGCGAAACAATCACACCGCATCATAACTAAGGATGCACGTACTCATAACCACAACTCATAAGTTTTCAACAGTGGAACTACATGGAAGGATACGAAGAAATCAAAAACGATCCTAACGACGATAATAGCAAACAACTAGGATAATCCTACGTCTCGAACCAAGTACTACTTAGTTTCAAGACGGTACAAAACCATGAATCTAGTACTATCTAGCCACGTCTACGAATATCACTCACTGACTTCCTAACGTCATCAACCTCTCTCCACAACGATGCTAACTCAACACGTCGAGCGTCACGATCACTCTTAAGCTCTGCAACCTCTCTCTCTAACTCACCAATCCTACGCCAAATCGCTCTATCAGCATCACGTGCTGTCGCGAACCCTTTCCGCAGGTCTCCAACCTGCTCCTAGAGCTCCGACATACCATCATGCAAAACCCTAGTCCTCCTGACTACAGTACCCATATCAACTCTCAGATCCACAATACTAGCCCTAGATACTCCAACCAAACGCTCCGTCATCTGACTAAGTCTAGTACCCTGAGAGGTAATCCTCACCCACATCAGACCCATCTCACCATACTCCTCGGGCTCAGAAACAATCTCCGATGGTATCTCAGATCCTAACGGGCTACCTATATAAGGTGAGTATGGTGGCGAGTCGATATCTAAAGGCTGTCCAGGGGACTCAGGCTCATGCAAAGGAGAACCTGGTCCAGGAGAATGTGCAGGACTCTTCAATGGAGGAGTACCCCCTTATGGGATATCCTCATCATCCTCCTCCTGAGTATCCTCATCCTCATCAACATACTGCTCCTCAATATCATCTTCCTCCCCGACCTTATGCTCCTCCTCGCCCTCATCCATAGGGGGAGAGTCCATGAGTCGGAGTCTCTGTGCAGGTAAATCCTGAGGTGGTACACTAGGAGATCTAGGCCTCCTAAGACATGGTGATGCTGGTGCTGATGACAGAAGAGAGTGGGCTGCTAAACGGATAGGTGATGATGGTGGTCTCACGGACATGCGGGCAGTGCTATAAGCAAGCCTAGGAGTCTGTGCTCTCGCTAAAACCTGATGTAAAGTGAGCTGCCTAGACGAGCTAGGGCGATCTGATGATGAACTAGAGTGATGGGCAATCTCATAAGGATCACCCTGCGCAACCGTCCTGAGAGTCAATGCTGGCGAACTAGCAACATCAAGGACCTCCTCAGACACATTAAAAACTAGTGAAGGCATAGTCTGTGACAATGGCATAGGGTAGGTATAAGTGTTCGAAACAACTATTTTTAATAAGCTCATCAACTTAACCCAAAATACATATCACGTAATGAAAGCTTTAAAAGTAGAGGTACCGCATTACTCAAAACATGCCTTTAATAAAACACATAAGTTCCATTCCATCACATAATCCCATATCAAATCAATCGAGTTCAAAATTTCCAAAATCATAATATACCGTTTACTCAAATCCAGTTTCCGTAGTATCTCAGTAATCACATCTCATTTTCCCAAAACCAATAATCATATCTTATTTCCAAAATCAATAACCATATCTCCCATAATAATAACGTTTCCATAATCAGTTTACAATATCCCTTAACATACCATCTTATAATTCAAATCGCAGTTCAACAAATAATCAGATAAGAAGCTTCGGCTTGGCAAGCGGGCGTGCGTCGGTCGAGGATCAATTTTCTCAAAAAGTGGTTATAGTTTAGGGTTTATAAAATACCTAATTCTCTATAACCTTGAGCTCTGATACCAATCTGTAACACCCCCAAATCTTGGTACAGCGGAAGACTTAATCAAGTTTTTGGGGCGTTACTATTGGATTGGTATCGCACACAAGTATAATAAAACATAACCATTTAACCATTCAAAACCAATCCCAAATTTAAATATTCAAAACATTTAATCCAAAATATAAATATTAGGCCCAAAACATAGTTTAGTAAAATAGGTCCCCATAATTTATCAGAGTCAGAAATGATCCATGAACCCCGCCTTCTTGCCAAGCTTCCACAATCCACATATTCCAAACATCGTTCAGATACTTGAGAAATCATGCTAAAAGGTCAGCTAACGCTGGTGAGTTCATAGGTTTAAGTTCAACAAAATCATAGTGGACCAATAAGAGTTGATTTGCTATGCAAGACCTAAGATAGATAAACACCGTATTCACACCGATCCATGCTGGATCACCAATCATAACACACGTCCCGCATCCAGGGACAACTCGAGCTCGCGACTCTAGTCCAGCACTGTCGTGGCTAAATCTAGAACAATTGCCAACCTCGGACTAGGTCGATGTAGAAGTCTATTCTTAGTTAGGCACGGCTAACCTAAACTAAGGCAACAACTACCACACATCTATCTAAACAGTCAAGCATATAAGCAAATCCAAATAGTTTTCACGGTCCAAAAACAGTAGCATGATTCTCACCCCAAAGTAGTTCAAAACGTAGATAAAAGTGTGGCTATGAAACTCACCTCGAGCAATCAGCACACAAATAAACACTAGCAGAAGATAACAATATCACAGCACAACAACTATCGACTCGGCACAACCTATTAATGTAGACCAACTTTAATATACATATTCCTCAAAATCAACGTTATCTACCCCAATATATTCCATTCCTTTATTTCCAAAAACGTCTCGTTTCACCATTAATCCTAGTGTTTGGTATCCTCATGTGGGTGTATCGACTCAATATGATGCCACGAATGCACTCAAACAACCAATATATAACTCAATACGACATAATGAGACCTCTAAACGATAAGCTCCATAGTTCAATAAGTTTCGGAATAAATAGTAGACCTTATCGAATTCGTCAACTCGATAAACTCATTTATTTACTCGTGTCGCTTATTATCCCATAAGTCAATCGTATCCTAAAGAGTCATAAGGATAATTCACCCATTAATAAGGTTACCCAATGTACCTAGCGGGCTCTTATTAGATTCGTCAACCTAATAAGTCCTCTACCTACGTGGATCAACACTATTAACGTTAGGTTATCCGTAACCCATGCACACATAACGTAAGTAAATAATTACTTATCTAATATTAAATGTCCACATTTGTTATTTATCGATAACTGTGTACTCGAAACATTACTTACTCATTTATAACAAAACATTTCCAATTTAGTCGTTAGTTTCCATTTAAAACTAGTAAATAATACGATAAATCTTGTTATCGATATTTTTGGTACAAAAGCCCATTATTATTTACATTTCATAGTTTTATTATCGTTTTCATATATAATATATATTTCGTCAAATCCCATTATTAATTTCATAACGTTATTCGTTTCGAGTCCACGAGCACGAGTCATGACTTCTCGGCTTCTAATCATTCAATTGTCCAAATTATACTAAGTCCATGTTACGGCTTTGTCGGAGTCAACTATTGACTAAAAAGTCAAAGTGACGCCGACGTAGCTCAAAGTCAACAATATATATATCAAGTCCAAAATTAAAAGTCATAACGTCGCATTTCAATCCCAAACCAACTCAAAACAATCTCGCCAACCAATCAATCAACCAAACATACCCGAAACCAATGTTATGACCCTAATGGTCATGACACGGTCACGGTTAAGACCACGTGAACCAAACAAGCTCTAGAAGCTTTTCGGCTCCACGCGTCTCATCCAAACCTCAACTACATCAACCAATAAGCTACCAAAACGACCCGACTCAAACCCATGACCAATCATAGGCCACGTACACCAACCATGGGTCACGTACATGACCATGGTGGTGCGTACGCCTTTCCAGCACCATCCAAACACAACCAAATCCAATCCTCAACAATCAAATCCAATCATTCAAGCTCCAACACTAACTAAACACAAAACCCATCATCTTCCTCAACCAAATAATATGCAACTAAACCCTAAATGCAAAAACCCATCAAATTATTACACCACACATGTACCAAACACTAGTTACTTGTTTATTTAGTTACTAATTAGCTTTAATTTCATGTTCCACGCAAAAGCCCAAAATTAAACAATTAGGTCGAAACCCTAATTATCAATTCGTGGCTTTTTATTGCCTAATCAAGCTCAAAACATGTTCCCTTTACCTTATCTAATCACTAATTGCAAAAGCCCTTTGAAAACCCTAAAGTACGAATCTTGATTCAAAGATTTGAAGGTGTTATGGGTGTCCAAATGGAGCGTATGATATATGGTTGGAAAGAGGAGAAAAAGATATATCTTTTGGTGGTGGAGGTGTATGTTCACTCGTCGGAATAGTGGCGGTGGTGGCCGGAAAGTGGCCGGATTTTATGAAGGTGGTGGCTAGGGTTTTTAGTGAGAGAAAGTTAGTGAGATAAAGTGGTGTGTATGTTTTTCTAGAGAGAGAAATGAAAGGTGGAAGTGAGGCTTGGGTGGGATTTATATACTAGGAGCTAGGGACCTCAAAATAAATAAATCTTGGGGAGGGGTGGCCGGCCATAGTTAAAAAGGAGGGGCCGTGGTCGCCATTTTTCGTAACTTCCCCGTTTACCCATTCCCGAGCTCACATATCGTCCCTCGAGTGTCCCACGACATTTATTTAACTTTCCAACATCGTTACTTACGTTTTTCCATGAGTTTTGACTATTTATTTGTCAATTTTCGAGTTACGGTCTAAAAGTTACAATAACTCTTGTTTTAGGCTTTTCTAGTGCCGAATCGAATAGTGCCTACCAAATAGAGTTAAAACGCATACGATAACTCATTTAATAATGAAATAAACCGTAAAAACCAATCGATGATATAAAATCAAGTCACGGTTTATAAAATAGTGATAAAGGCAAATCTCAGTTTAATTTAACGTAATGCGGTTACCTAAAATAGACTCCCTAAATTGCCAGTTGTCACAATTTGTGTTTTCTAGTTTGAAAATTGACATTTTGAGTATGATAAACTTTGAAATGGTCATACCCTCAACGTTACTTTTACATTGATCTGAGTACACATTCTAACCTTTAAAACTTTGACCTTGATTGTGTGATCCGAATAACTTCCTAAGTTTCTGTAATAAACATGAAAAATGTAACTTATTTAGTAGTTCTAAAGTTTTCCGTTGAATTATTAGAATATCCTGGAATGCCTCAAATGTTATCACCACCAGGTGCACCTTTTGTACTCGGCCAACCTATCCTATAAATGCCTGGTAAAGTTAACAATGGTGTGCCAAAACGTAAGTCGTTGAATCTTCCAATGATGGTTCCATGGAGTTCAAAAGCCCTACATCGGCTTTAAGACTTCAAATGTTAACGCCTGATCGATCTCTGGAGGCCGGCCAACAATTAGTCTTCTTGAAAGCAGTTTCCTAGAGTATTTCTTTGTAAACTTAAAGTATCATTTCTATTTTGTTATATTTACAATATAATCTTGCTTGTATGAAACAAACATGAAGACTTCCAATCCCACATCGAACAAGGAAAAGACTTTCTGCTTGCTAATATACCGCGGTGAATATAACTTCAACAATATTGGATGAGTACTATGTTATTGCATGGTGACATCTGGGTTTGTTGGGTTATATAGAAATAACCTACCAATCCGAAATGCTAACATGCCATAACTTGTATAAAATCTTTAACTTTTTTTAATTTTTTTGTCATTTAAATAACTTTTTTCATTTAAGTACCAAAGAATATGTCTTTTAGTGTGACCAAGGTGCTTGTTTAACCTTATTTAGAGAGTTTATTAGCTTAGATAGCAAAAATAACCTCATTTAAGATGTTTATTCAAGCTTATATAGCAAAAATAACCTCACTGCCTGCCTATATTATATTTAGATGTAAAGTATCATTCTAACACACCCTTGGTTTATGAACATAAGTGTTGGAATCACTCCTAAACTAGATTACAAGTGTTAGTGATTAATATGTAATAGTTAGCTTAATTAGGCCTTCATATTTGTTATTAAGCAAAGGCTTATGTAGAAGGCCCATAAGCCTTGGCCTAAGCCCATAAGAAGGGAAGGAGGTTAGTAGTGTTGCCCTAGCTCCTTGCCCTATAAATAATGTTGTAAAACCCTCACTTGAGGGTTGGTTGTTCATTTCATACATTTCACTCTACGCGTAACCTTTATTATTCATTCGTGTGTGTGTGTTAAGTGTTCAACTGATCACTCCTTATCTATCTTTCTTATATTGATGCTTGTGTTACAAATATGGGAACCTAACAGTGGTATCAATCGCCAAATAGTTGGGTAAAACGATTTTGTGTTTTCGAAGTTTTGTGTGTTACGAGTAACTCTCGGTTTGCAAACTTTCACACGCATAAAAACTCATTTTTTACACTTTTAAATCCAAGATTCTTGTACTTTCAAGGTTAATAGGTGTTAAAGTTTAAGTTTTTGGCAAAAAGTTTCAAACTTTACGTGTAGATCATTGTTTTTAAGCTTGGATTTAAACGTGTGGATATTTCTACGCGTAACATGTTTAAAAGTTTTGGATCATCAAGTTTCACATTTTTGTGTTATTTGGGTGATATTGAAACTGTCTCATCACAAAAATCTGGTTTAGAAACACTTTGGGCTGCAAATTCAGTTTTGGTTAACTTTTACGCGTAACAAAACCCTAAAGTTACGCGTAAGTAATCCGTGGTTTGATCTTCAGTTTTCTTGGTTTACTCAGTGTTTTCTTGCTTGGATAAGCCTAAAAACACTTCGACTTTGGATATATTTTACACTGGAATAAGTGTAAAGGATTTTTGAGCAAAACCCTAATTTTACGCATAAGCTAAAACTTACGCGTAGAACTCTTTACGCCTAAGAATTTTCTTACGCCTAAGCTTTGTCTTACGCATAAGTATTCTACGTCTAACTTTCAGTTTACGCCTAACCTTAGTGTTTCTAAAATCTTACGCGTAAGCTAATCCTACGCGTAAGTTTGGTGTTTTTACGCCTAAGGTTTTCTTTGCCTAAGCTTGATTTCTACGCCTAAGGAGACTTCATCAACAAAGTTTCATTCGACTACAAAGATCCATCATCAACACAAGTTTCAAGATGTCTCAACCACCATACTCTAACTACTTTCCTCATGTGTATCCTCAACAACAACAACAACAACAACTCAGTCAACAACAACAACAATTCAATCTACAACAACAAGTTTATCAACAACAATTTCAACAACAACATTTTCCACAACAAGGAGCAATTCCACCACAAATGGTTCAACCACCACCTAGTCTTCAATTACAACCGTACACAAACTTTTACAATCAACATCCATCAAGGAATACTATGAAGGAACCGTCATGGTTTGGCAAGATGTATAAAGCATTAAGTAGCCAACAATCAATTCGTGAAGCTGGCTCACTTGATAGACCTCCAATGCTCACTCCCGGAAATTATGATCAATGGGTGATAAGGTTATTTAGGTTTTGTGATCTAAAGAAGCCACATGGATAGTTCTTAAAGAAGGTCCTTATGGAAGGTCCATTTCAGATGCCTACTGTCGTTACACCCGGAGATCAAAATGCCAATCCACCAAGAGGAGATGTCACCAACATTGCAACTCTTACAGATCTTACTGCTGATGAACTTCTACATTTTGAAGCCGATGAACTAGCAATGCAATACATCCTTTTAGGATTACCCAATCCGATCCTTCGAAGTGTTGATGCTTAAAAGACTACTAAAGCAATGTGGGAACATATTCATCTTCTCATGGAAGGCACAACACTCAATCAAGAAGACATGGAATCCAAAATCTACTTGGCTTATGAACATTTCATGATTGAACCAGGAGAGACATTAGAGTCATATCATCATCGCTTTTCAGATATCATCAATGATTTAGACAAACACAATATCATTATGCAAAGAATTGCCGTCAACACTAAATTCCTGAGTAGTCTTGGTCCTGAATGGGAAAAGTATGTCATTTTCATCCGTCAGGTGAAGAATCTTCATCATGCATCATACGGATTGTTGTACGACTATTTGAAGCCCTACCAAAAAGAAGTTGACAAAGAAAAGGTTATCCGTGGACTCTCGGTTTCACGTTCACTTCCAGATAATCAACAATTAGCTTTGTGGGCTCAAACTTGTTATCCTCAATTGCCGACCTTACCAACTGTGTTCACAAGTCCTCCAAAACCCGCTGCTTAACCAACTACAACAATTACACCATATGATCAGTCACAACACCAATCTCAAGAAACTCAATTGGTTCCATAAAATAGCAACACTGATCAAGCACTTTACAGTGAATCAAATGAGGATACTGAAGCTTTTGATGCCTTGCAGCAAGGATTTGTCATGATTGCTAGAGCCTTCGGCCGATATTCAAACAAATCCAACAATCGCATTCGTACCTCATCAAACACAAGGAACCAGGCTGTGGTTAACAATGGACGTGTTGAAGTTCAGAATCGTGGTAATGTTCGTCAGATGGGCGGTGGTTAAGGGTTTAATGCTATGGGGAGGAATAACATGGGTGCTCCGCAACAACAAAGGGCTCAAGTGGTTGAACAGGGTAATGCTCAGAATGGGGTTAATGGTCTTCGTTGTTATAACTATAATGAGAAGGGCCATCTGGCTAATGCATGCCCTAAGCCGAGGACAAGAGGCAGTGCTTATCACAAAGAGGCTTTGCTCTTGGCCCTCAAGGATGAAGCTGGTGGAACTCTTACCAACAAGGAACAGAGCTTCATGGCAGATGCAGATTCTGATGACGATATGGAGGACTTGCAGGCTAATGCAGCAGTGATGTTGATGGCACATATGCAATCTCTCCACATGAGTGACACAGGCCCAGTGTATGACACTGACGGCTTGTCTCAGGTACCGGATCAAACTATAATCATTACTGATCTGATATCTCCGCCAATTTCTGCAGCCGACAAGGATCAGAGTCTTCAACATGCGCCATCTACATCTCATTCCGATGATTATCAAATAGATCCCGTAGTTATATTTGACGATCAAGATGACCTTTTGGTTAATATTGATAATCAAGTTGACTCCGTGGTTATATTTGAGGATCTAAATAATGATCATGTTGAGACTCACATTGAACAAGATGATCTTTTGTCTAATAGAGAAATTGAGCTCATGACCTTAATTAAAGACCAAGAATCTCGTCTGGAAATTTGCAAGCAATTAAAGGATAAAAATGCACTGTTAACTAGGGATAATGAATGCTTAATAATACAACTCAACGTTTTTAAAACCCAAGAAAAACGTGAACAAGGTTTTGAAGTCACTTTTGCTAAATCTCATCAAAACGAAAAAACATTAGAACGACAGATACGTGATCTAGCCGCATCCAAGAATGCTTTGTTGTCTCAAATAGAACAACTGAAACATGAACATAAACAACAACTTAATGCTCTTACCTTGGAAACTCAAAAAGCCAAGTCTGAGTTGTTAACTTGTCAAAAACAGTTCTCTGAGTACAAAAAGCATTCCATGAAACAAATAGATGACTATCTGGAGGAAATTGTCGACTTACAACACAAATTCAAAGAGTTTCGAACTGTTGTTTATAAACATGGTGAATCAATCACAACGATTCAAAAGTTTACTTTCAAACCAAATCCAAATGGATATGGACCGAATCTTGCTAATTACAAACCTAAGTTTTCAAATAGAGCATTCAAACCAACTCCTGAAGTTTACAGTGCAGAACATAGAATTGATGATTTAATTATGAGTGTTGTTGATTATAATCGTCAAGAGGAATTAGATGCAGAAGACGAGAGTCGATCAAAATTAGAAAATGTTATTTATAACAAACCATTTAACTATTCAAAAGCCATCACTTTCGTCGAGCAAAAAGATACTTCTAACACACCTTGTGTTATCACACCAATTTCTGAGCCTTCTAATGTTAGTCCCCAACACAATGGTGCACAAATTAATGGTCCTTTACCTTCACTTAGTGAAGCTATCAAATACTTTGAAACTTTCTTATCTGACCTCAAAATTTTGGAACGTGAGATTGAATTTCATTCTGAAATAAAAGTTGAACATTTTCAATCGCCTCTGGCACGAGAACAAAGAGATATTCTTTAGAAACGAATTTTACCCCATGTCAAAAATTTGAAAAACTGTGCACTATATTGGGAAAGGGATTTTCACAAGGAGCTTGGACTAATGAAAACAGTTTTTGAGAAAACAGAAACATCCATTTCAAATACTAAACGTAAAAAGAAATTGTTACGAAAAGATGTTGATCGACTCTTGGAAGATGTTATCTGTGCTGATATCCATAATGTGGTGTTATTACATTCTTTTGTATATGCATTTGATTATATCTCTGCTGATTCTGTTGATTCTGTTGAAATTGTTGAGAATACTGATAATGTGCCTCAGATCGAGTCTTTAAAAACTGAAAATGTACGTTTAATAAATGAACTTTCAAATACAAAACGTCGTCTTCAATGGTGTCAAAAAGATTGTCACGATCATGAACTTGCCTTTCAAAACAAAATCGCCCAGTTGCGTGCAAAATATTCTGATCCTAAAATTGAGCAACTGAATGATCAAAACGTGTCTTTAAAATATCAAATCTCAAAATATGAACAAGATCTTGCAAAAGTTAAAAAGGAATATGGTGTCATATTTGATTTACTCAAACAGACTCGTAATGAAGCATCTAACGAACTTGATCATTATCTTGCACACACTAAAGAAGTCATGAATGTTTATGGAAATCTTCGTTCTGAAAATCAAGATTTGTTGCACATTATTATTGAGTTGAAAGAGAAGTTAGGGAAGTATGAACAAGTAAACCTTAGTAATATTAAGAAACTTGCACCTGTAACACTTAGAAAAAATGACACTAGAATGCCTAATGACAAACCACAAGATACTAATGTGCTTCCCTCTACTGATACAGGAATAGTTGCCTCTTTTTCCAACGTCCGTACTTCACAGCCTAGGAGCAATACAAGGAAGAATAGGAAGTTGCGTCGTAAGAAAAGAACAATAAAGAATGCTGAAGTAGAAGAACACCTTAGGACTTCGAATAAAACTCAAGTTGCACCCACTTTAGATATTGCGTCTGACAAATGTAATGGAAAAAGTGCTGTAACGAATGTTGAACCTTTAAGTAATTTAAATGTTATGTTTGAAGCTTCTTGCGTTGGTTGTCGTAAAAGCATGTTCTCTGGTTGTCTTAATAAGTGTGTTGCTAAGGCTATCTTGAATCGTAAACGGAATAATAGAAAACGGAATACCTCTAGGCCCACTAATGCTTCTAACTCTATGCTAGGTAAACCGCCTTCGAGTCGATTACAAAAAGTACTAGTTTGAAAGGCTCGTTGGAATTGATCCGCTACTGGATTTACATTATACGCAACAGAAGTGCTCCGGTTACAACCTTTGATGTACCCATAGTCCCCTCTACACCTCCTAGGAAGAACTTATCACCTAGTCCATTTACTAAGACCAAAGCTAAGACTAGTTGGAGATGGCATAAATGGTTACATAATACACTTGGCTTTACATGGATTCCTAAAATCATTAACATGTGTGTTTCTACTATAACTGCTTCGGAACTCTCTAACTCTTCAGGTTCCACATCTACTTCTATTCCATCTGTGTCGTCTGTGGTTAATGCAGGTGATACAGATCATCCTTTGGATTGTTGATAGCGGATGTTCCCGAAACATGACAGGCAACCTCAAACTGTTATCAAACTTTGTTGCAAAGTTCATTGGCACTGTCAGATTCGGGAATGATCACTTCGCAGCTGTCATGGGCTACCGAGATTACATCAACGGCAACATCGAAATTAACAGGGTTTACTATGTGGAAGGCCTCGGTCACAATCTCTTCTCTGTTGGTCAGTTCTGTGATGGAGATTTGGAAGTTGCTTTTCGGGAGAAAACTTGTTTCATTCATGATCTACAAGGAAACGATCTTATGTCTGGCACCCGCAATTCTAGTCTCTATACAATCTCAATGCAAGACATGATTGCTTCATCTCCCATCTGTCTACTTTCAAAGGCAACATCTACAAAATCTTGGCTATGGCACCGTCGACTCTCACATCTAAACTTTCAAACCATAACCAATCTTGCACGCTACAAACTTGTTGAAGGTCTCCCAAGATTCCGGTATTCTAAAGATCACCTATGCTCAGCTTGTGAACAAGGGAAAAGTACTCGTGATCATTTTCCTTCAAAGGTGGAACACAACTCTCAGCATGTGCTTCATCTTCTTCACATGGATTTGTGTGGCCCGATGCGCGTGCAGACGATTAATGGCAAATGCTACATCTTGGTAATTGTAGATGACTACTCAAGATGGACTTGGGTTTATTTTCTTCGAAGTAAAGATCAAGCTCCACAGATGATCATCACCTTTCTCACGAAAATTCAAGTTCAGCTCCGGAACACAGTTAGACAAAGGGACTGAATTTGTGAATCAAACTCTTCGTGAATATTATGAGAAAGTGGGAATTGAGCATCAAACATCAATTGCACGTACCCCAGAACAAAACGGAGTTGTTGAAAGACGAAACCGCACGTTAGTGGAAGCTGCAAGAACGATATTAATAAATGCTAAACTTCTGGATTACTTATGGGTAGAAGCCGTGTCAACTGCATGCTACACTCGGAATCGTTCAATGATTACCAAACGTCACAACAAAACACCTTTTGAGTTTATCCACAACCTAAAACCGAATCTCAAACACTTTCATGTATTTGGATCCCTTTGCTATCTGAATAATGATCGTGATGACTTTGGTAAGCTCAAAGCCAAAGCTGACATTGGAGTCTTTATTGGATACTGTGATAATTCTAAAGGTTACCGGATCTGGAATCGTCGTACAAAGCAGGTTATGGAAACGATTCATGCAAATTTTGACGAGCTTACAGAAATGGCTTCTGAGCATAACAGCTTGGAACTCGGTTATAACCATTTAAACTTCCCTCAAACCCCATCATCAGCTGAACCAAGCCCCCAGCTTACTCGTCAATAAATGGAAAAGTTGTTTGCTCCTCTGTTTAGTGATGATATTGATGAACGTGCTACAGATGTATCCAATGTTTCCACTGCTCAATCTGATCACAATCAAATACCTGATACACCTGCCACAACAACTACTGTTGAGGAAGCACCACCAGTTGACTCTACAACAACAGTTGAACAAACCGCATCCAACGACGTTGAACCAGCTGATGATATTCTGAACAATGAAGTACCACCACCTGCAGATTATGATCCAAATGCGTTCTTCAACCCATTTGCTAATGAAACTGCCACATCTGATGTTGTGGAATCATCTACCAGTCATTTGAATCCTCCTAATCTGCAGCAAGTATATTAACATCAACCCTCCACATATAGTTGGACTAAGGACCATCCTCTCGTGAACATTATTGGCAACCCAAATCAACCAGTCGTAACTAGACAACGTCTTCACACAGACGCTGAACATTGCATTTATGCACTCACTGTCTGCCAATCTGAACCTAAAAACATTAAAGACGCAATGACCAAAGACAACTGGATTGAATCCATGCAAGAAGAACTCAATCAGTTTAAACGTCTTGAAGTATGGGAATTGGTTGAAAGACCAACAGGGGTCTTCGTCATTGGTCTCAAATGGATTTGGAAAAACAATTTGGATGCTGAAGGGACCGTAATCAGAAATAAGTCACGTCTGGTGGCTAAGGGTTATAGACAGGAAGAGGGTATTGACTTTGAAGAATCATTTGCTCCGGTTGCTCGTCTTGAGGCTGTTCGGATATTTCTGGCGTTCGCGGCTCATATGAACATCACGGTCTTTCAGATGGATGTCAAAACTGCTTTCCTAAATGGTAAACTAAAAGAAACAGTCTATGTCAGCCAGCCAGAAGGATTCGTTGATCCAGAGTTCCCGAACCACGTTTACAAACTGAACAAGGCTCTATACGGTCTCAAACAAGCCCCTCGGGCGTGGTATGATGAGTTATCCTCCTTTCTTCTCTCTAATAATTTCACCAAAGGCTCGGTCGACCCTACACTATTCATTTAATATCACGGGGCACACATCTTAATTGTTCAAATTTATGTGGATGAAATCATTTTTGGGTCAACACATCTAAAATACTCAAATGCTTTTTCAAAACTAATGAAAAAACACTTTGAAATGTCTATGATGGGTGAACTTACATTCTTTCTTGGATTGCAAGTTCATCAATCACCCCGTGGTATTTTCCTGAGTCAGTCCAAATATGCCCTTGAAATTTTAAACAAACATGGAATAAATACCTGTTATACCTATGCCACACCAATGGCACATACGAAGAAGCTTGACGCTGATTTACATGGGAAATTGGTAGACCCTACCAAATACCGTAGTATTATCTCACAGCAAGCAGGCCTGATATTGTCTTTGCCGTATATCTTTGCTCCCGTTATCAGTCAAGACCAACTGAAACCCACCTCTCTGAGGCTAAAAGAATCCTCCGATACATCAAGGGAACCATTAACTTGGGGATCTGGTATCTGAAGGATTCTGGTTTTGAACTAATAGCTTTTTCAGACGCTGATCACGCAGGCTGCTTAGACTCTCGGAAAAGTACTTCAGGAGCATTACAATATCTTGGTGACAAACTGGTGTCATGGTAATCGAAGAAGCAGGATTGTACATCGCTGTCATCAACTGAAGCAGAATATGTAGCCATGTCGGCATGTTGTGCTCAAGTCATTTGGATGAGAACACAACTCAAAGACTATGGTTACGTATTTGACAGAATCCTGATGTAATGCGACAATCTGAGTGCTATTGCGATCTCGTGCAACTCTGTTCAACATTCGAAATCCAAGCACATCGATCTTCGATATCATTTCATCAAGGAGCACGTGGAAAAGGGTACTGTTGAATTATACTTTGTGGGTACTGAATACCAACTGGCAGATCTTCTCACCAAAGCTTTAGCTCCTGCTAGGTTTACTGAGTTGGTCCACCGGATTGGTATGCGGTGTTTGACTCCAGAGGAACTGGATGAACTTTTAAAACATTTTTAAAACCAGTCAAATACCAAAACCTCTTTTGTAAATATTTTCAAAAACAAAATACAAAAATATAAAATCTGATAAAACAACAAAAATATTCTTCTATCTATATTTCTTTTAACATGGCAAGTACAAATCTTCCGTCAACACTTTAATCTTTCAAAATTCAGTATTTCTCTTGATCAGGTGTTGAGGGGGAGAAAGTAAATATTTTTTCGGTTTCATAAAACCTTGTACTTGCATGTTACCTCATCCCGGTTGTTTCTTTGATAATGGTGGTCACATTTTCTGGTTTATTGACACTCCCCGGACTCAAATTCATAAAATTTCATTATTTCTTAAAGTCGAGGGGGAGTGTCATCAAGTTTCTTTCCATAAATCATACTTTTGGTAACCAAAATGGAAGTTATGGGCGTTGAATGTAAATGGTTAAAGTGGAGGGACTGAAAGTGTCAAATGCTCAAAGTAATTTTTAATAAAACTTCACAAAATTTTCAAAATTACATTTAATTCACCTCATTTATTACCCACCAACTAAATCCTACGCCTAAGAATTCACAATCAAAACCGTGTTTTTGATCATCAATCTGTAAGTGTTTTTACGTTCTAAATGATTATACAAACAATGGTTTTAATTCGTTTGCAAATCCAACGGTTTAATCTTGTGTTTAAGTGATTTTTGTGTTCTTCGCGTAAGCCATGAACACAAAATCTTCATTTGTGTGTTTGTGTTGATAAAAATGGTGTTAAAATGCTTAAATATTCATACATTAACTGTTTTCATCAAACAAATCCACCCATAAACACGAATTGAACGATTTCAAAGTTAGGGTTCTTATGCGTGAATTGGGTATTTTCAATTGTGGGAGTTTTTGGTTAAATAGATGGTTAAGAGATGTTGTTTATATGTTGAATTGATCATATCCACGTTTAAAACTTACCCAGAAACATCAATTGTGTGAGAATTAAAATTTAGGGTTTAAGTTCATACGATTTGGGTATTCTTGATTCATAGGGTTTTTGATGTTAAAACTTGTTTAGAACATCTCAATAGGACTCTAAAATATTCCAGAAACATTTTGGTGTTAATCCTATGGTTAGAATTGTTACTCGTAAGAATTGAATTCTAGGGTTTGATGTTTACGCGTAAGTAGCATTCTACGCATAACTACTTAACTGTGAATCCATGTTTAGAACTGAAAGGGATTGAATGTATGTGTTAATATTGGTGTTATGATGAACTTATTTCAAGTTATTACGCGTGAAAATTCAGAATCAAGGTTACTAGAACTTCTACGCATAAGGATCACCTTACGCGTAGCATGTTATGCGTAAGAGAAATCTTACGCGTAACCTTTACGTGTAAGGTTCTACAATGGGGACTACACGTATCCTGTGAAGGATATGCGTAAACAGTAACCTTTACGCATAAGTTTCACTCTTACGAGTAAGCCTTACGCGTAAGGTTCCATATACGCTTACGCGTAAGCTTTATGCCTAAGGCCCTCTTTTCCTACGCGTAACATTTCTTACGCGTAAGTCAAGATCCTACGCATAAGCTTGTGCTTACGCGTATAACCACTCCTGTTTACGCATAAGCTTAGTATTTTACGCCTAAGCCTAAGAACAACCAAAATTATGAATTGTTACGCGTGCAAACTTGTAAATAAATGAATCATAACGCCACGGAACCAAAATGTCACTAATAAGCTTAAATGTTTAATAAGTTGTGAAAAATAAGTGAAAACTTGGACTTTAAAACTCAAAGTTAATCTACTCACGAAACTAATCACGACGTCTTTGGACTATTGGACTAACAAGTGACATTGGACTCGTAACAATCATCGACATATCACATTCAATAAATGGACAATAAAATCAACTGTTGACTAATGTAATGTCTTTCGATATGTTGGTTCTTTTGGCTAAATATCTTTCAGATCACGACATGGATGCTCAAATGCAAAATGTGGATGAACCAAATGTTCTCACTGTTGAAGATATCTTCCCTAATGGTTACCCAATGAAGATCGGAAAGAACAACCTCAAAGTTGATTTTGATAGCTTCACTTGTTCTGAGTCTTCGTGTCAAATTGCAGTGGATATTCTAAAGACTCACCCTTATCAGAACATGCTCACAAACTAAGCTACTGTACCAGAGATCTACATTCATCAATTCTGGCACACAATTCGAAAGGTCAAAGGTCAAAATGTTGTGACGGTAATGCTCAACAACAAACAAGTTACCATCACTCCTGCTGATTTGAGGGCTATTCTTCTTATTCCTGTCATCGAGCCTACTGAATACAATGCCACTCCAACGGAAGAGGTCGTTCTCCAGTTTATGGTCGAAATCGGCTATGATGAAGCTACCGGGGTAATCACAAAGCACTCATCCGTGGATCTCAAGAACATTCCCTAGCCATGGAGAACCCTCTACATTATGATCGCCAAATCCGTTTCCGGACGTGATAGTGGCCATGAGCATCCTAAGCTCATGGAACTACAAATATTTTAGGATTTGGTCAACATGAAACACATAGAAGTTGAAGCTCTGATATGGGATGACATCATGTCTTACCTTAAAAAGCCTGGCACCAAGATCCCGTATATCATATACACCAAACTGTTGATCCGAAGAGCTCTAGGGTATAATCCTGATATTCCCTTGAGACTTGATGACCCTAAACAACACTCCGTGTTGTATGAGCCCACACTCACTGTCAGATTTAAGGACTCAACAACGAAGAAACAAGGCGCAGTGCTGCCAGATCATCTTCTTACTGATGATATCAAAGGACTCTATTCGTACAAACGATATCTGGTAGCAGTTGAAGAAGGCAAAGTAGGCTTCTTAGATGAAAAATCTTCTGGCACACCTGTTAGAAAAACCAGGAGAGGCAGTACTTAGAGTATTACTAGCACTGAAAGTATGAGAAAGTATCCTAAGAGGACTCATGTGCTCAAGAGGAGAGTTCCATTAAAGGAAGCTATCCCTATTCCCAAACCTAAACCGCAATAAAAGCTTATGGACGAGGACTCCGAGGATACTGAAACGGACGAAGAGGTTATCTACTCTGAAACTCCAATCATTGATACTTCAACAGTAGCAAAACCTCCCAGTCCAAAAGCTGATAAAGGAAAAACTCCAATGATTGAGCAAGAAGAAGAGAGCTCCGATGAAGAGCCACTGGATGAAGACAGAGATTACAGGAAGAAGTTCAAGAGCATCAGACTCCAACATGTTGCCAAAGAGTTCGAACTGCAACAAACTCGTGGCCCCGGAGGGTCAAGTGGTGGTGCACTTCTCACATCAGTTTCAGATGCGGTTAATCAACCCGATAAGGGAACTGATACCACCACCCACGAACAACAACAACGACAACTAGAGGATTCTATCATTTATGACTTTGAGGAACCTGAAAAGGAGAAGTCTGAGAAAGAAAAAGCTGATGTTGAGGCTGCAGCTAAAGTAAATGCAGAAAAAGAAGCTCAAGCTAAAGCAGATGAAGAAGCCAGGATTAAGGCTGAAGAAAAGGCAAAATCTGGACAAGATGACGAAGTTAATTATGATGATTTTCTTCTAGATAGTCTAGTACATTCCAAAGAAGAAACTTCTAAGCCACCAAAGGACCCTGAACCTCCTCAGGTCTCCTCATCATCAGACTCGTCTTCTCACTCTTCACCTCCACCATCCAAAGGCACAACCAGAACCACATCCAAGTCTGTAAAGAAACCAACCGACTCTTGGATATCCCGAGCTAAGACAAAGATTGTCAAAGCTGTCAAGCAAGTCAGGAAGAAAGACGTTACCAACAAAAAGCTGAATCAACTCGCTGACAGGATCAATCTTATGCAAGACGAGATAGACAAGATGTCGAGTGAAAGGGAGTATATCTAGAAGTTCATGAAACGTGATGTCCAAGGGGAAATGAACAAGATGATTAGGGAATATACTCATAAGTTCCTTCTCGAAATTGTTCCAGGTGTGACAAAAGAGATGTTCACCAGACAACTATATCCGAACCTCATGCAGTTGGCCAAACAAACAATAAAATCAACGCCCTTAACCGTCACAATCAACCCAACTGAGCCTACAGCTTTCTCAGATGCCGAATTGGTCTCCAAGCTTGTACTTCAAATGTCAAAACGATCTACAAAGTTTACCTCTGACGACGGTAAATTGTTTGACGCATTGTTGGATTACCAACTTAAAACCTCATGCACAACAGAAGCTGAAAGGCCAAAGCGTCCAAGAGACGATGATGAGCATGATAAAGACAAAGAATCGAAACGCAAGAAGACGTCTGGTGAATCCTCCTCCATGCCACCACCACTCCAAAGGAATCCAACCGACAGAAGTTCTCCTCCACGTTCTGCTGCTACTGATAAACCTCAGGACTCTGAGTTACCACCATCAACAGAGAAAACCGGTGATCATTTCGAATACACTGGTGGTGACGATGAAGAGATTCCAGAGCCCCAACAACAACCCACCTCTCTCGCCACAACAAAGAAACCAGAGTCGTCATCAAAGCCAAAGAAAAAGAAGAAGAAAACTAAGATTGATGTTCTCTCATGGCTAGATGACGATACAACTGAAGAATACGACTGGTTTTCTAAACTTGTTGATGCTACTCCCTCACTACCTGAAGGTCAAGAAATGGTAGATGGCCGTACCATGGAGCATGTCAAGCTATTACAAGAACAATTTAAAGTGAAGAAGATGAAGAAGGCTGAGCTCAAGCGAATCAAGAATGATGCCTTCCAACTGCTCAAAGATAGCTCCGAAAGTGCAATTGAAGTGGAATACCACCTCGACAACATTGCACGAGCCATGTCAAACAACATTGATTGGCTCAATCCCAAAGCTAACATTGACTTCACTCGAAAAGACAAAGCTCCATACTATACAGATTGGACCAAACCTCTACCCACAATTGGCCGACCGGATCAACCGAAGATTCCATTCCACTACTTCTTCAACAAAGACCTAGAATTCCTTCTACACGGTAGCGATGTCTCCAAGAAATACGCTACATCACTTACACTCCCGTTCCCGGCAGCAATATACTCCAACAACATAACAATCAAAGAAGATGCCACCCACATGTTCTCTGACAAAGTGGAAAAGTATGATCTTGATGCAATGTATGGGATTCATCACTGGCCTGAACGTCGACGAATCTACTACAAGAGCTGCCAGGTACAAACATCAAAGAAGGAAGTGTTTTGTGATAAAGGGATCGTTGCTATTAAGCATGTTACTC
The DNA here is from genome assembly GCA_019973895.1 of Chrysanthemum seticuspe. NCBI lineage: Eukaryota > Viridiplantae > Streptophyta > Magnoliopsida > Asterales > Asteraceae > Chrysanthemum > Chrysanthemum seticuspe. Next base: position 54,824,543 of record BPTQ01000009.1, on the reverse strand, counting down.
TTTCGTCAAAATGGGACTACACATTTCTCAAGAAAATAGTGGTAAAACGACAAGACGAAGAGGACTATGACTTCTGTGAAGCAGACTTTCAGAGATTGTCTCTCAACGACATTGAAGATATGTATATTGCTAAGCTACAAGGACGAATGCGACATTTCTCTACAGAAATCCAACGTGAGTACATCAAGTCCTTGTTAATCTTCATCAGAAGCATAGTGATCCAGGAACGTGTAGAGGACATTCAGCTTGCCGTGGAATCATATCAGACACGTGTTAACCTCACTAAACCACAGCTAGACCTCCCCGATATCAACCAACTTCCTCAATACACCCTCATACACAAACCATTTGGAGTAGTCTACCACAGTGAACTACACCGAAATTGCTTGATGGCGTGCAAAGAGCTTCATAAGTTTGGAGATCACACACTGAAGAAAGTCAGGGACGGGTTAGCTTATCGGTTAAAGGCGATACCAGAAGGCATTGGGTCACCTAAGCGATGGAATTCGAGGGAGAGAAGGGATGTTAAGAAGATTATCACTCGCATTGATGATAGGTTGTTCAGAAGGGATCAGTTTAGAACTTTGGAGAGTTTCGTAGGTGGTGGTCCCAGCATACCTCTCACAGGCTATCAACGTCCAGAACGCATTCCTGGAGTTCTTGCTGGACTACATGATTCTCCCGGTGCCCCTTGATCTGTTCTTTATACACTTATTTGGATGTGTGTTTTTAATCTGACTATGGCTTGTGCACACATAACAGTGCACAACCCGTACTTGTAATGAAAGGACCCTGTGGTACGCTTCAGTGCCACAATCCTATAAAAGGAGCGAAAGCTTCTTACTTTTGGGTAAAACTTATCAAAACTTTCATCTTTCAAAGTTTTGCTCAAAAGGACAAGTACTTCCCTTATGATTTTCAAAACCTCAAAAGTTTGTATCACTTGTTGAGGGGGAGTATTTGATTAAAAACTTTGTTCACAAAATTGTTCTTCGTGGTAATCTTCCCGCAAAACTCGAAATGGACATATTCAATATCAAAATTTCGTCAAAAATAACATTTATATGCCATTTTTGAGGGGGAGAAAAATTATATGATAAGAAATATGTTGTGAATTGCTATTGAACACTCGTGTGATAAGACTTCAACCCATGAATTGACAAGATCTTAAATGTTAGTAACTCGAAAAGACTTGTCCAGGACGGGTAATAATTTCAAGCTAGTTCGCTAGTGATGTAAACGTGTCTCGCAAAGGACTTGTCTGAGTAGAATGTACCATTCGAGAAACTCGTGGTAGACATGAACCTTGACGGGTCAAACCTCCTCACCAAGGAGTGTTTACAACTTCAAGCTGACCTAGTCAGTGATGTAACCGTGTCTCGCGAGGAATTGTCTATCTTGAGTTGATCAATTCAAAAGTGCGCGCTCTTCTCTCACCGTGCAGATTTCTGTCAAAATACTTAAGCACGTGTGGAGGGGGATTATTTCTGCAAAAGATCAAACTCTTACAGTGGTACAAAATGTTTTCAATCATAACCATTAATGAGAGATTTTCATGAAAAAATGGTTTTCGGCAACATAGGTTAGTCATGGAGTTATAAGGTGACTAAGGTTAGGAATAACCGTCCTATGATCCGCCAGAGCTGGAGGGATCTACCCAAGGACACCACCAATAGTTAGAATCTAGAAGTCCTTAGGTATGATTATAAAAAGGAGAAAATGAGAATCGGAGAAAGAAGGAGTTGAAGAATTAAAAAGAAAAGTAATGAAAAGGGTGAAAAGAAATAGCCCTCCAAATTATTCAACTTAGGGCAAACACCAGGTTCAATACATATGCTACTGGCTGTCAATTGATGACACCGGTATTGAAGATCAAAGTCGTCATGGACCCAGTGATGCATGCACTAAACCTTCTTAGCCACTCAAGTTTCTCCCAACAGAAGCTTGTTTCATTCTCACAGGGAACCCTACGTAAACTATTGGCTTTCTCTTAGAGATTGCTTGTATTGAAGCAAGGAGACCCTCTCCCTAGTCTCCGCTCAGGAAAACCAAAGCGCACTATTGAGTCTAAAGCCACGAGATTCATCAAAAGATCTATTAGGTACACTTGACATTTCATCACTTGTCGTTCAACAATAAGGACGCAAGTGATACAATCAAGAGTCCTTCACAGATCTTAGCAATCTGTCGAAAACATTTATGAGAGGTTCACAATTGTGATCGTCAGTGATTGAATGGAAACTCCTGCCAAGGTCAACATCAAACAGCCCTGACAGCAGGTCACTTCGGTAACTCCCCGTGGATTACGCTTAGTGTGTCTCAAACGGTCTACAATCGTGGGGTGATGCTTCGGTGTACCTCAGCGACTCACCTGAACTGTAGGTGTACTTCGATACATCGCGTTATCTCACTTGTGGGACTCCAGTTCAGGAACAACCTTTGTGAGAATTAGAGACGTGTTTTCACACTATGCTGTTAACACACTCGAAGTTCAAACTTGTAAGCGTTGGATTCTTTCTAACCCATGTTTTATGTTTTTCTTCTTATGGATGCTCGCGGGAGAAAGAGATCGTGCAGATTCTTCACATGCTCATACCATCTACATCATCAAAGAAGTTCTCTCATAATCAAAGGCAACACAAAGTCATAATGATTCTTCATCAACAAAGAATCTACAAAGTTTAAAGACTAAAAGAACTTCATCAAAACTGAAATCCAACGTTAAAGAGCGTGTGAGCATGTTGGAAAATGACGTGGAGACGCTGGAGCAACGAAGCGGACCAGATGCAGATAACCACAACATACTATCACTTTCACCACAAAGAACAAAGAACTAAAGAACTAAAGAACAAAGAAATCAAAGACGTCAAAGCAGAATACTTCAAAAGATTCAAGATCCCTACACTGGGGAGATTGTTCGAATCAAGGCACTTCTTCTCACAAGAAAGAAGAATGTCAGAAGACGTCAAAGCTACTATTACAACAGCACCTACAACGTTTATCACTCTATCATTCATCACCAACACTTAGGGGGAGATTGTTGGAATCACTCCTAAACTAGATTACAAGTGTTAGTGATTAATATGTAATAGTTAGCTTAATTAGGCCTTTATGTTTGTTATTAAGCTAAGGCTTATGTAGAAGGCCCATAAGCCTTGGCCCAAGCCCATAAGAAGGGAAGGAGGTTAGTAGTGTTGCCCTAGCTCCTTGCCGTATAAATAATGTTGTAAAACCCTCACTTGAGGGTTGGTTGTTCATTTCATACATTTCACTCTACGCGTAACCTTTATTATTCATTCGTGTGTGTGTGTTAAGTGTTCAACCGATCACTCCTTATCTATCTTTCTTATATTGATGCTTGTGTTACAAATATGGGAACCTAACAATAAGTATGTCTTCTAACGCACGTGAAGATGGGTGTGTTTTTAAGCATATTTAGAGAGGTTATTAGCTTATAAATAAATTAGAAAAAGTAACTCATTAGTGGGATTAATAAGCTCAATTATGTAGCTTTATTCAAAGCCATTAAGCTTACATAACATTTTGGTTATCTTACATAGGCCAACTCGAACAACTTATCTTGTAATCAAAAGCTAATATAAACAGTGAAAAAATAGTATAAGAAATAAACTATATATAGCTTTTAAACCTTTATATGAACCATAATCGTATTATTAACAGTACGATACATATCAATATCAAACTGACGAAAAGGTTAAGGAGTATCTTGGCCAAGCTGGCAGCATATCAGCAAGTTGGTGCTGCTTCCAACCAGCTTAGACCTCACCTTCCTATTATTCTACATTTCTACCTGATCCAATGATGCCTATGCCTGGAATGAATCCATTATTTCTTGGAATGAGGCCACCCATTTCTTGGCCAAGACTCATGCGTGGTAAATTATATCTTCTTTGTAAAGGTGTATATTGAGTCGGTTCTTGGAGATGTGGCATGGAAGTTATTATTGCGACTTGAAGAATCAGATCATAAAATAAAAATGATTGTTGCTAAAGTTAGGCTATGTAGGTAGTTTACCTTTGTTTCAGTAAGTAGCTGTTTATAGTACCTTTTACATGCTTACCATATGGTTATTCAGGCGTTATTGGATAACGATAACAAAAGTGTTATGTGATTATTGGTCCACTGATACGACCCGGTTAGGGGTTGTATCGGGATAAGGCACCACTTCGAGCGGGCGCGAGCTCCTTAAGAAAATAAAGAGAAGAACTAAAGATTTGTTTAAACTTTGATTGATTTATTCATAACATTATGACACCTTAAATACTAATTTATGAGATAACTCTCACAAACATAAAACTTATCCTAACATGACTCAAGATATATCCTAAACAATGACTCCAACACTTATCATAATAAAACATAATAAATAAACTACGATAGTTATCCAACACGCCATGCCGGGATAGCCGTCCCTCATCAACCAAGGGCGTATCACTCCCCACTCCTTCAAAATCACCTTGCCCTCAAGGTGTTGTCTAAAATAAATCTTAATTCCAGGATCTCATATTCTTCTTTGAATTTTAGCCTCCATTCCCATGGCAACATCCATGTTTTCAAAAGTTACCAATAATAGCAATGTCCTTGATGTGCTGGTCTATACCCACTTTAGAATAACAACCAAACTCTCACCAATATCAAAAACACCATCTATCGCGCTCCTAACCTCATCAACACCAATATATTCATCGGCATCTAACGACCTTTTAGTCATCTAACGACCTTTTAATCTTAGGTGAAGCGAATTCACTTTGTAATGATGGAATGGTATTTGATTTCTTTTCAATTATATGCTCTTTCTCCTTCTCTTCAATTGCCTCAAAACGAGCCTCGACTATATGGGCTAAGGAAAAGGCTTCTCCTAAAGTTGTAGGCCTTGCCCTCAACAGTTCTATTTGTAACGTCAGTTTAAGTCCGGAGATATAAAACGATGTAAGTAAAGATTCGGAGATCCTTGTTACTCGATTTGCAAGTACCACAAACTCACTCTCATATTCGGCCACCGTACCCATTTGCAAGAGCTTAGAGGGTGCGTATTCCGCGTCTTGATCGCTGCCGCCTGATGCCATGAATAATACTCCAGCGATTAATAACTCAAACTTTTTTTCTGATGAATAGTACCCGCGATGAACAGTACCATGTGAATAGTGCCGATGAACAGTAACTTTTATTATTTTTATTTATTTATTTATTTTTTAAATAATTAGAACCCTAATCATAAGCTCTCTCAACGAGGACTCTCAATGAAAGCACCAATTGATACGACCCGTTAAGGTAGTATCGATAGTAGCATCCCTTCAAGCGTGATACGAGCTCTGTTAGAAAAGAAAAAGAGAAGAATGAGATATATTTTGATTTTTAAACTTGATTGATTGATTCATAACATTATTACACCTTAAATACTAATTTATGAGATAACTCTCACAAACATAAGACTTATCCTAACATGACTCAAGACATATCATAAATAATTGACTCCAACACTTATCCTAATAAAACATAATAAATAAACTACGATAGTTATCCAACACGCCATGTCGAGATAGTCGTCCCCCATCAACCACGGGCGTATCATCCACACTTGCTTATGATAACAGCATGAATAAGCTAGTAAGTACTATGTGTGGCTCTGTCCAAACACTTGCAAGTTCTAATTGTTATATGATTATTGGGACTTTTTTTTTTTTTTTTTTTTTTTTTTTTTTTTTTTTTTTTTTTTTTTGTAAAAGGGCTTCTTACCCCGGTAAATATATTACTCAAAAAACTGATAAGCACATGAATGCGGCTGAGTACCGCATTGATTTACAAAGAAAACACACTCATATGTGTAAAGAAACTACATGAAACGGCATACCAAAATCATGAAACTAAACAAGGCGAAGACACAAAATAAATAGAAACAAAATGCCCGAACCTACGCCTAAAAGAACCATTCTACGTTGTGATGTTAAGGTCTTCAGCAAACAGACCACTAACGTTCCAAGTGTCCAAGAGTAGACCCACTGAATTCGTATTCTTAAATCGAAAAGTAAGCAACTTTAATCTTACATTGTGAACAATGATGTCTCGAACTTGTGCCACAGTCCGACTTTGATTCTGAAATAAGCGAAGGTTTCTCTCCTGCCAAATGAAATAAGTCGTCGCAGCAAGCACCAAACGAGCAACAACACTAACAACGGATCTTTTAGTTGATAAAGGCTTGATCCAATCAACAATGTTGTCCCAAATGGGACCTATGCCATCCATGCTAGCTCTAGATCGCACAAAAGACCATACCTGTGAAGGAAATGAGCACTCAAAAAATAGATGGTTATGTGAGTCCGAGACCAGCTTGCAAATTTGAGTTGGTGGCGTCGCCAACGTCCATTTGCCTCAACATGGCGTGCGTCTTTAACCTCTTCCTCATAATAAGCCACATTAGGAAAGCATGCCGAGGAATACAGTTAGGAAACCAAACGATAGCAGCCCAATCTACTTCGTTGCCTCTAGGCCGAATGACGTCCCAAACAGCATGAACAGAAAACGACTTCTCATTGCCATGCAAATCTTTCCGTACTAACCGGTCTTCACGATCATGACTAAGAGGAGGAACCATGCAATTATACAAAACCAGAGCCCTAGTATACCAAGATAAAGGCCACGCCCAACCTCCACCAACAATAATATCAGAAACTCATATAACAAGAAGCCTTCGCTTGCAATAAGACGTGGGGTAATATGCGAAATCAGAGGACATGTTTCAGACCAATTATCAAACCAAGCTGAGGTTCTCATACCATTACCCAAAACAGACAATATGAAAGGCCTAACTAGATTACGTAATTGAAGGATTTTCCTCCATCCCCAAGTCATTCCTGATCGGGGAGGCACATTCCAAAGTTCCAACCTTGCAATTTATATGAATAAACCCAACGAACCCAAAGGGAGTCTTTGTGAGTAATAATATGTCACAGATTTTTAGGGATAAAAGCAATATTAACCGATTCAAGACTTTTAATACCTAGACCACCCTCTTATTTTGGGAGACACACAATATTCCACGCCACATTTGCTTTACCCTTCTTCATTTCACCTTGACACCACAAGAAACCTCGCATAATTTGCTCGATGTCGTGAATAATCCGAATCGGTAATAAAAAAACTGAAGCCCAATATATATGCATAGATGACAACCGATTGAATAAGCTGCAATCTACCCGCAAAACAGACCACATGATTATTGGGACTTATAATCACATAATCAGTTTTTTATTTATTTATTTATGGATAAAGAAACTTTGCGCGTGTCATTTCGGAACAGTACATAAGATTTCCCTTGACTAATATATAAGTATAGGTACATTTCAGCTGCAACACAACTGTTTATTTTGGTGTAAAAGAAAATGACCTATTTTAGCCTGGTTCAAAAGACATATTTCATTTTGTTACGAAAATGTCATTTTTGTTCATGTTTTATATTCAATATGTGCTACACACTCGGAACTCTGGTCCTCATATAACTTTAAATCAAACACTAGAAGCACATCTAAACGCGCTCGATCTGAAAAACAACTTGATTACGTGATCCGAATAACTTTCCATAGTACCTTTAATAAACATGACCAATGTAAGTATCTAACTTATTTATTAGGGTGGTGGCAGTCATGATCCCATACCTCACCACCCACCAATAATATCATTTCACCTCATCTCATACCTCTCTCATGCCTCACTATACTTTTCTAGTGGCAACCATGATTCCATACCTCACCTAATTTTTTTTTATATTCATAATTATATTAAACAATTTAATAAAAACATAATATTTCATTAAGGGAAAATGGTATAAAAAGGCATTCAACTTGCCACTTTTTCCTTTTGTAGGCATCAAACTTTTAATTTTCCTACTGTAGCATCCAACTTTCTTAATTTTCCTATTGTAGGCATGTAGCGCAAAAAAGTGAAGTGACAATATTAAGGATGTTGGATGCCTATGAATATAAAGATTAAGGAAGTTGGATGCATACAATAGGATAATTAAGAAAGTTAGATGCTACAATTGGAAAATTTAGAAAGTTGGATGCTACAATAGGAAAATTAAAAGTTTGATGCCTACAAAAGAAAAAAGTGGCAAGTTGGATGCCTTTTTAGACCATTTTCCCTTTCATTAATAATAAAAAAAAATTACGTAATACTTTTAAAAAAAAGGAAATCACTAATCATCGAGAATACATATCTAAAAATTGGACGGCCATCAATATTTCTCCGCGATCTCACGTTTTTTGGCAACAGTGATCTCTCGCATTGTCGGATCAGTTATGTGATCGTGCGGTTGGTTATAGAACTTCATCGCCCGAAAAAAAGCCTTTTCTTCAACATTACGGATTTGTGCCGCCAAAAATTTTTCGGCCAGTTCATCCTTTGCAAGCTTTTTCTCCATTATCGTTTCCAATATTTGTGTTTTCCTTACCGTGTAGGTGTCGAAGCTCGCAGCAACACTTTCGTTTGTCGACTCGATATCGGTCTTCTTGCCTTTTCTTTTCCGTGTAGGAGTTGTGTCGTCATTCAAATCCGGAATAACAGTCTCAACATTGTCATTGCTTCCCGTCTCGTAGTAGCTAGATTCCGACGACTTTCTTCGTTTGTCGAAATTAGCCGAAGATGCTTGACCCACACATGGTTGTTCCAACCATTTGTCTGCTAGCCCAACAACCTCCCATGCTTCAATATGACTAAAAGTTTTGCCCTTTGTTTTCTTATCATAATCGGCCAAGGCATTTTTCATGATGTCAACATCGCTACACCCACTCTCACGAAGACGTTTCTACAATTAATACAAGTATATAAATTAATACAAGCATATAAACTAATACAAGCATATAAATTAATTCAAGTATATAGAGTTTAAAAATTACTTGTTGGATGAATAGCCCGTTAAAGACACCCATGGCGGCATTCATATTTTGCCACTTTGTGTTCAAGCTATGGTGACTTCGAGTAGTATCTTTCACATTATCCTTGAAATGCTCTAGAATTCTTTTTAAAAAACTATCTCTATTTTGTTCATTCCCGACTTTTCGACATGTGGAGATATGAACCCACGCTTTTACCAAAGCCACCTCTTCGTTTGTCGTCCAATTTTTTTTCTCCGCTTTAGTCGATGTTTTTTGTTTTTTTTTTTTTTTTTTTTTGACTTCTTGAACATCTTCATCATTTTGAGAATCGCTTAATACATAGTATAACAAATAAAATTATAACAAGTAATAATATAACAAATAAATTATAACGAATACATAGAAAAAAAACAAGTATACCGATTGGATTTTCTTGTTACGTTTCGGGAACATACTCAACGTCATCATCCTCGTAATCATATAGCGGTAGTTCTCGTTCGACACTTGGTTCACGCCGCGAAGGACCTTCATGGTAGTCATTGAACGGGTCGAAATCACTAGTCATCGACATCATGTTTTGGCTTGGATTCATCGGTGGAGGTTAGGGATAATATTGGCGTTGATGTGATGGTAGATTCACCGGTGGAGGTTGGGGATAATAGTGAGCGGGTTGAGGACTCATTTGGGGATAGTAGGGAGGTGGTTGTGATTGAACTTGCGGACGAACGGGTTGTGATCGAGAGCTTCGTCCACGACCTTTGGACGAGGTTGAAACACTTTTTGCTTTCTTTGCATCCATCTTTTTTAAAAGAATGATAGTTGGAAGAAGAAGATGTGAATAAAATGTGATTTGAAAATCATGATTAAAGTGTATATTTATAAGGGGATTTTTTTTTTTTTTTAAATGCTTCAAACGGCTACTTTTCTAGCCGTTGCCAACGGCTACATTTTCATCACCTCTCCATACCAAATAGGCAAAGATTGCCGTGCACCCTCCAAACCGAGCCATGCCGAAATGGTTGCGCCGGTGTTGCCGCTCGGTATCGGGCCAAACCGAGCCCATGCCGAAGCCATTGCCAGTGCCCTTAGTTCTAAAGTTTTCTGTTTAATCATTAGGATATACCGGAATGCCTCACATATTAATTAGCACCACTTTGGTCAATTAAAATTGGTCTGCCAAAACGAAAGTCAATGAATCCTCCAATGATAGCTCCATGGAGTTCAAGAGCCCCCACATCAGGTTTAAGACTTCAAATTTAATTAGTGGGACAAGTAAATACATATGTTATGGGTAGACTGATTATGTATGTGTTTACTTTTGTGAAAACATGGCTTTACGTTTTCAATCCCACATCGAACAAAGATAAGACTTTATGCTTTGTTATATACCGTTGTGTATATTACTTTGGCATGATTGGATTAGTACTATGTTATTGGGCGGTGACGTCTGATTTTGTTTGAGCATGAATCAAGCAGAAGGGATGGCTACTGTTCGCTAATTTGTATAAAATCTTAAACTTTTTTTATTTGTCATTTAAAGTATCAAAGTGTTTGTCTTCTAGTGTGACCAAGGTGTTTTTTAACCTTATTTAGAGAGTTCAACTAGCAAAAATAACCTCACTGAAGGGATTGACGAAGCATGATTCAGGGTGGTTATGCAGTAGTCACATACAAGCCTAATGTAATGTTTAATCGTTTTGTAGTTAAATATGATATTTGTTGTGCTCAATGTTGATATTAGCTGTATCAAAATATAGTAAGGTGTTTAAAGGGATTTCTTTTTTCGAATTGATTATATGATTATTGGGACTTGTAATCACATAATCCGATTTCAATGTTATGGGAAAAGAATCTTTGCTTCTGCTTTCATTTCAGCTGCAACAGCACTTTTTTTTAACCTGGTTTGAGAGACTTCAACTCCCATTTCACAAGACGTATTTCATTTTTTTTTTACCAAAATGTCACTTTTGTTCATGTTTTAACACTCCAAACTTTGTAATGAGAAAAGACAGAGTGAACAGAGTGAAGTGAAAATGGTTATTCCATTACTTGATTGAGAAATGAAAGATACATCTTGTTTTATACAAGGATAGAAAAGGCGGGAAAACTAACAAACATTGAAACTACAGTTGACTATCGTTGACTACTAACTAAAGTGAGAATCTAACTATAAAGAGTAAAACTACATGCTGCTACAATCAACTACAAATCTATGGTGGTGTAGGTAATTAGATGAGATGACTATGGAGATTATTCTTGCATTATCTTTGATGCCTGGTTGCTTGACTGCATCCTTGAGATCATATTTGACTTTTGTCTTGATTGTGTTGATAACTCCATTACCCCCCCCCCCCCCTCAAGTTGGCAGTGTATATGGATCACACACGCCAAACTTGGAAACACAATTATGAAATGGAGATCTGTTAAGTCCTTTTGTCAACACATCTGCAATTTGAGTGTGCGAGGGAGTAAAAATAGGAAGAATGACCCCTGCTTTGATCTTGTCCCTAACAAAATGACAATAAATCTCAATGTGTTTGTTCTGGCATGTTGTACTGGATTGGCAGCTAAAGCAATTGATGATTGATTGTCACAGAAGATGGAGATAGGGGTTGGTGTTGTTATTTGGAAGTCCTTGAGTAAGCTGAGTAACCAAGTAATTTCACATGACAGTCTGCAAGAGCTCTATACTCAGCTTCTGTTGATGACCTTGAAACCACTGTATGTTTCTTTGATTGCCAGGAGATGAGACAAGGACCAAGGAAGATACAAAAGCCAGTGGTTGACCTTCTTGAAATGGGACAACTTGCCCAATCACTATCACAAAAGGCCTTAAGTTGTAAATTGTTGTTAGTTGGGAAGAATAAGCCTTGTCCTGTACATAATTTGATGTATCTGAGAACCTTTATTAGAGCCTTCCAGTGTGGTGTCCTTGGATTGTGACTGAATTGACTTAAGGCATGAGCAACATATGACAAATCAGGTCTGGTGAGAGTGAGATAGAGAAGTTTGCCTACTAGAGCTTTGTATTGTGAAGGATCAGGGAGAGGTTCTCCATCTGTGTCATTGAACTTTTCAATGGGGTTGACTGGGATATGAGCAGGTTTGAGATCCAGAACATAAGCACTTTGAAGAAGCTCAAGGGCATATTTTCTTTGCGTCATGGTGATGCCTTTTGAGTTTCTCATGAATTCTATACCCAAATAGTAGTTGAGACTACCCAGATCCTTAATGCTGAATGTTGTATCCAGTTGTTGTTTGATGTGATTGATGAGAGAAAGATTGTTTCCTGTTAATAGAATGCCATCAACATAGATCACCAATGCTAAGTAATCTAGTCCCTTTCTGTAGGTAAGCAAGAAGTATCTGCATAACTCTGAGTGAAGCCTTTGTCAAGTAAAAAGGTAGCAAGTTTAGTGAACCACTGTCTATTTGCTTGCTTGAGACCATAGAGAGACTTCTGTAACTTGCAAACAGGATTTGGAATAGAAGTATCATACTTGTATCCTTGAGGTAGAGTCATGTATACTTCTTCTTCTAAATCTCCATGAAGAAATGCATTATTGATATCTAGCTGAGTAATGTACCAGTTGTGATGTACTGCAGTGACTAGTAAGGTTCTGATAGTTACCATTTTAGCCACTGGTGCAAATGTCTCTGTGTAGTCTATACCTTCTTGTTGAGTGAATCCTTTTGCCACTAACCTTGCTTTGAACCTTTCAATTATGCCATCTGATCTATACTTGATCTTGAATACCCATTTGCATCCAATGGGTAATTTGTTTGGTAGAAGAGAAGTAACCACCCATGTGTGATTAGAATCAAGTGCTTGTAACTCTTTATTCATAGCATCTACCCATCTTAAGTCTTTGGAAGCTTGGGTGTAGTATTTTGGTTCTGAGGTATTATTGATTGTGTTTATGAAATGTCTGTATTTGGATGATATAATATTATGATAATTTAGATATTTTGAATGGTGAAATTTTATGACATTGTGAAAGGTGTGATTTTTCTTGGGTATGTTGATTTGAAAATCCTTGAGTTTTGATGGTAGTTTGGTTGTTCTGGTAGATTTCCTGATGGTATAGGAGATGGATCAGTGGATATAGATGGTGGTGGTGTTGGTATATGTGATGATGGAGTGGATGTGTACTCAGATGGATTTGTGACAATTGGTGGTGAAATATGTGTAGATGACTGTGATGGTGATGATTCTGTATCAGTGTGTGATGGTAGATTAGGAGGTGTGAGTGATTGATCAGTGCTTGACTCTGATTGTATGAATGGTGGTGATGAGAGATGAGGTGTAGGTTGTGAATTATCATGGTGTCCTTCTGTGGATGAACTTGGCATGGAAGGTGACTGTGAAGTATTGATATGTGAAGGAATGGTTTGAGGTTCTGATGTTGGTAATGGAGTTGGAATTGGTGAGGATTGTGTTGGTTTGATGGTGAAAGGAAAGATGTGTTCATGAAATCTTACATGTCTACTCACAAAGGTTTTGTGTGTCTTAGGATTGTATAAGAGATAACCTTTTTGTGTGGTGGGGTAGCCAATGTGGATGCATGGAATGGACCTAGCTTCAAATTTATCTGAGGTGTGTTGATGTGCATAAGCTTGGCATCCTAGAATCCTCAAATGGTGTAGTGGAGGTGGTGTTTGATACAACATTTCATAGGGACTCTTGTTGTTCAAAGGTTTACAAGGTAATCTATTAATGAGATAGGTGGCAGCTAAGAGACAATATCCCCATAAGTGGATTGGAAAATTGGCTTTAAATCTTATGGCTCTTGCTACCTCTAATAGATGTTTATGTTTCCTTTCAGCCCTGGCATTTTGTTGTGGGGTGTATGGACAAGTGGTTTAGTGTAAGATGCCATTGGTTTTGAAGAATTCACTTAAGGATTGATTAATAAACTTTGTCCCATTGTCACTTTTAATGGTTTTAATGGAAGTGTGAAAATGATTTTGAATGTAGGCATGAAACATTTTGATGTTTGAGATTGTGTGGTGTTTGCTTGGTAACAGATAAGTCCATGTTGCCCTTGAGAAATCATCCACTATTGTGAGGACATATCTACATTTATCCACTGTGGGGTGTTGGTATGGTCCCCAAACATCAACATGAATTAATTCAAACAGAGATTTTGCTTTTGAATCACTTTGAGGAAAGGGTAAAGCACATTGTTTTGAAAGTGGACAAACATTACAATTATGTACAGTACAATTCTTTGAAACAGAGATTGAATTTATTTGTTGTAAGACAGATAGTGAAGGATGTCCAAGTCTTGAGTGCCAAAGATCCATGTTGTTGGTGTTGACTGTGAGAATGGTTGAGGGAGTTGCTCTAGGTTCTTGTTGGATGATGTAGAGTCCATTATAAAGGTTGCCATGGGCAATTATCTTGTGGTGGTCCTGGAAGTAACAGGCCGATGGTGTGAATAGCACAGATAGAGGGATGTGTGTGCCTAGTTTACTGACAGACAATAGGTTGTAGGAAAATGATGGAATGTAGAGTACATTGTGTAGTGTGATGGCAGCGTTAATGTGCACTGATCCAAATTGGGTGACAATTTTGTTTTGACCATTTGGTAAAGTGACATATATGGGTTGTGTGCAAATTTGAACATTATGCATGAGGGTTAGTGAAATGCAAACATGATCTGTTGCACCAGTGTCTACAACCCAAAGATACCTTTGCTTAATTAGAATAGATGCAATGATTTTATGAGTCTTAGCACTGATATTAGAGGCAATTAATTTGTATGACAAAGTGGTATGAGTAGCAATGAGTCTTGGAATACCTTCTGTGGCCAAGAATGGCATACTAGTTGTCCCCTTGTTGTTCTGCAACATGAGTATCATTTGATTCATCTGATTCTGAAGTTGATCCATTCTAGCATTCATTGCAGCATCATTTTGTCCTGAACCACTTGTCATTTCAGTATTAGATCCTTGTGCAGTTGCCATGTTTATTGTTCTATTCCCTGAGTAGTCAGAAGTGCCATTCCTGGGTGTTTGGATTGGAGGTTTGAACTTTCCATGTAGTGGATGCCTAACTGGATATCCAACCAACTGATAGCATTCTTCTTTATGATGACCTTCTTTTCCACAATTACCACAAAATACCCCTTTCTTGAAATTACTTCTCCTTGGTGTTGCATTTCTTAGACTGTGGCTTCTTGCTGATGTGTCACCAAAGCCATAGTTTCTCCCATACTTTGTGTTACCAGTGTAAGTGTTCTTTGAGTTGTTAGTGTGAGTGGATAAGGCAACTGCAGATGGGACTTTGAGGGTGTTACCTTCCCTTTGTTTCTCCTCTTGTCTGATCATACTGTATGCTTTAGCAACAGTTGGCATAGGATTCATTAAGAGAAATTGACCTCTGACATTAGCATAGCATTCATCCAGACCCATCAAAAACTGAATTAACTGTTTCCTTTGATCTCTCTCACCATTGATTCTGCCATTTTCACAACTGCAGGCACAAAGACAAAGATATGGTGCTTCCAATGAATCATATTCGTCCCAAAGACCCTTCAATTTGTGATAGTAGATTTCAATTGCAGTGTTATTTTGCTTCAAATGAACCAAATCATGAGTGAGTTGATAAACTTTGTGTCCATCAAGTTGGGAGTAATGTTCTTGCAGTTCCTTCCATAGATCACAAGCAGAATTCACATAATTCAAATAATTGCCTATTTGTTCATCAATGGTGTTCAAGATCCATGATATAATCATATCATTTGTTCTCTCCCAGATTGGTCTGATCTCTGAATCAATTCTTGGTTCTTCATACTCACCAGTGACAATATTGAGTTTGTTTCTTGCATTGAGAGCGATCATAATAGATCTTTTCCAGGAGCCATAGTTATCAGATCCTGTGAGTTTCTTAGAGATGAGAATTAGACCAGGATGATCATGTTGGTGTAAGTATAGAGGATGGTTTGGTGAAGTGATGTCATCAAGGTGTTTGTTGTGGTGGTTCTATTTGTATTTGAGTTATCTGAAGTACTCATGGTGTTTTGTTGATGTTTGATAGTGAGTTGTTGATTAGAATGTGGTGAATTGATTAGAAAGTTGATCAGAATCTGGTGATTTCACCGGAGAAGATGATCGGAGTTTGTTAGAGTGATCACAGTTTGTTGAGTTAGTTATGGGTTGTTAGAAGTTTGTTGGAGCCCATTTGGCTTTGATACCATAATGAGAAAAGAGAGAGTGAACAGAGTGAAGTGAAAATGGTTATTCCATTACTTGATTGAGAAATGAAAGATACATCTTGTTTTATACAAGGATAGAAAAGGCGGGAAAACTAACAAACATTGAAACTACAGTTGACTATCGTTGACTACTAATTAAAGTGAGAATCTAACTATAAAGAGTAAACTACATGCTGCTACAATCAACTAAACATCTATGGTGGTGTAGGTAATTAGATGTCATGACTGTGGAGATGATTCTTGCATTATCTTTGATGCCTGGTTGCTTGACTGCATCCTTGAGATCATCTTTGACTTTTGTCTTGATTGTGTTGATAACTCCATTACTTTGATTATGTATGTGGTTACTTTTATGAAAACTTGGCTTTAAGTTTTCAATCCCAGAACAAAGAACAGACTTTGTGCTTGCTTATATACCGCGGGGTGGATATGCATTAGGCATGATTGGATTAGTACTTTGCCATAACTCGTATAAAATCTTGCCTTTATTATTATTTTTTTTTTGGTCATCTAAATAACTTTTTCCATTTAAAGTATCAAAGAGTATGTCTTTTTGTGTGACCAAGGTGTTTTTTTAAACCTTATTTAGCGAGTTTATTAGTTTAAATAGCAAAAATAACCTCATTTAAGGTGTTTTATTTAATGAGCTTCTATAGCAAAAATAAGCTCGCTGAAGTGTTTTGGTAAGTTTAATAAGCTTGAAATTATGAGCTTATTTAGGAATTTAATAAGCACATGTCTGAAGCTTATACACTACAACAAAAACCGCTTTTTCCTATGCCTCGTCGCTATAGGTTTTAGTGACTGCCGTCTTCGTTTCTAACGACTATGCTTGTTGACTTTGTCCTTTTGAAGTTTGTCAAAAAATTTGTCCTTTTGAAGTTTGTCAAAAAAAATATAACGACACACTTTTTGCGACAACGCGTAGTCGCTAAAGGAAACTTACTTTTATTGACTAATCCTTTAGTGACCACTTGTAGCGACTATTTGTAGTCGCTACATGTTTTTCATTTTTGACAATTCCTTTCAGCGACCAGCTTTTGGGACGACAATATGCCTCTAAAGGTTTGTTGACTTTTTGACCAATCCTTTAGTGACTACTTTTTGTGAATACATGTAGTCTTTATAAGTTTTGAAAATTTGACTTTGACAAAAATTTGTTCGTCTCCAAACTTATAGCGACTACACGTAGTCGCAACAAGAGATAGTCAAAGTAAAATAATTTGCGGACTCGTATTTTGTCATCTAACGTATCTGTAGCAACTACGTGTAGTCTCTAAAGATAAAATTATAGTCGCTACAAGTTTTGGTCAAAGACAAGACCAAGAAACTAGGGTTTTTGTCATTTTGTGGGCCTATTGCGACTATATTTGTAGTCGCTAAAAATTTTCCTTCTCCAAAGCCCATTGGCGTAGTGTATATTATAAAGCCATTAAGCATATTTATCATTTTTCTTAATTTAAATAGAGATTACATGTACAGATATATTGTAGACTAAAGATAATTCTAGAATCGGGCTAGGCCCGTTACAACAACATGAGATATAATGGACTAACACTCCCCCACATTCGGAGCGGGAGGACACCAGACGCTCAGGCTGGAAAGAAACTCCTCGAACAAAGCATATGGCAAACCCTTCCTGAAAATGTCGGCTTACTGATAACGGGAAGGTACATGGAGGACCCGAACCTCACCGGTAGCAACCAAGTCTCTAACGAAATTAATGTCAATATCAATATGCTCCGTACGCTACCCCCAAAATATCGCAGCGAAAGATTGTGTCACTAGGGTATTACTTATTAGCACACAGTATAAGTTATAGAAAACCAAGAGAGCAAATAACATGATAGATTTATTTATAGCTAATTAAAAATAAACAACAAAAGATACGCCCACCGTGTCTAAAGCAAAAGGGTTATGTCATCTAAACAATTGTTTGTATGGAGTTACTTTTTGTGATAAGTTTTCAATATATCCCATATGGAGTGAAGAAAATAGTTGTGCTTGGTTATATACTTTGGTGTGGCTTTTGCAGGCTTAGTTAAATATCATGTTATTGGGTTGTGATGAATCTTTGTTGTAGTACAAAAATACGGTAACAAACCAATCAGTTAGTAAGAACTGTTGAAGCACATTTATCATAGAGACCTTCATATAGTCATACGGTCATACCATTCCCCTTAATAGACCACTTTGTACAACAATCATATCATAAGTTGACATTTTGTCATATGATAAATTTGGAAATGGTCATACCCTTAACGTTACTTTTACATTGATCTGAGTACACATTCTTACTTTTAAACTTTGAACTTGTAGTATATTTTACATTTTATGCAGGTACAAAGTGATGAACACATTGCCCACCTTAGGGAAGGCTATTGCTACATCGAATCCGTTTAATGCGCTTGATATGACCGATACCGATGATAATGTATTTCTTGTGCAACAACTGTTTCTCCTAAGAATGGGGCTGATTTGGAGGTTTCTAAGGGTGGAAATAGAAGTACTACTCCTATTGTTGAGACAATTGGGAAGATTGAAAAACTAATTATTGAAGGGAAAGTTACTCTTGTGGATGATGATGGTAAACCTCTTAAAAAGCTTGATTCATCAACTATGAGGGGTAACCCATTCTCTAAGGTGGGCAATGTGGTAGTTTCTCACATCGATGATGATGAAGTTTTTGATGATCACATTGGGACGTTGAATTCTGGAAGCGGAGGTAAAGAGCAGAGTCTTTATAAGCAATGGAAAGCGGATACGGGTGACGGCAACAATTATGATGATGATGATTATTTTGGCCTCTCTCTTACACAATTAAAGGCTACTGGAATTCAAGACTTTTGTCTCAACTAGGTTGTTTTATATTTTTTGCATAAAATTTTCTGATGTATATTATTTTATGCTGGTTTTGGTTTACTAGTTTGATTGGTTGTAGCTAGTTGTCATTTATGGTCTGTCATAAATGATTTGTGGTTGTGTCTAGGGGTGTCAATAGGGTCGGGTTGACCCGACCCGAACCCGAACCCGATAAGGCTTATCGGGTCGGGTTAAATCGGGTTAAAATATCTTATCGGGTTGTGTGACCCGAACCCGATAACCCGACATCATTATCGGGTCGGGTTACGGTTGAATTATTTTTGTTATCGGGTTATCGGGTCAACCCGATAAGACCCGAAATTTATTTTCTATATTGTTTTCCCTTAAATGTATTTATAAGCCATCAGTTTTTGCAATTAAATGAGACATTTTATTTGATACTTAACACATAATTGTGCACTCGTTCACTTGCATGTTTTATTATTTTTGCCTAGTACTACTATTTCTTTTCTATTCTTTATACAATGTTTACTGATGTGTTCAATATAACTAGCGTGAGACAATGTCCCATTCACTTAGGTTGCTCTTTTATATAAAAAGAACCACCAAATATCATATACACCCTAGTTTGACGACGACAGACCATAGCCTTTAGTTGCGAGCAGATTCTAGTGTTTACAATGCACTTTTGAACTTAATTTTCACATGCATGAAATTATTCATTGTTTTTCATTTGAACAGGTTGCATTATTAAAAGACATAAGCTAAATTAAGTAATGAAATGTATTTTATGCTGTAATACATTTTCATGGATAAAGATTTTTTTTTTTTTTTTTTTTTTAAAGATAAAGATGGAGATTACTTGGTAAACATACCCTTATATTCTATTAATACTTCTAAAAACGGATTACAATAAGATGTCAGGCGGGCAACAAGCTGTGTCGCAACCCCCTTTTGAATAGCAAAACCAATTCTACTAAAAATGAAATTTTGTGACTTAGGGGTCGCAAAATTACTTTGCACAACCCGTTGAACCCTAGTCAAAAACTCCACAGCTGCCGAAGCTAGGAATCATCAAAAGCAAAAGGGGTAAATACGTGTTGATTCTCTAAACAAGCTTTCTCGTGTTTAGCAACTTTGCTCGATTCCGCTTTCAACGCCGCTTGTCCCGCAACAACTCACTGTCCCTTAGCCCAACAAGAGGGGACACTCCGGTAAGATGCACACAAGCATGTTTCCCCCCGGCCCATCCAAACACAAGTATATCAGCTGGCCGTAAAGTAGACCTCCCTTCAAGCGGATCTGTCAGAAAAGTTCACGGGGGCCTCTTTTTTAGAAGAAATTCCTGCTCGTTTAAGAACATCATACAGAACATCCATAACCAAATCATGCCTGTATTTGAAACCATGTAACTCCTTGCAATGGACCGCATGCTCGCCAAAGGAATCTAAACAAACCTTGCGGCAGACTGGGCAAGGCTCATCAGCCGGAAACAGAGGGATCATTAGCCGGTACTTAAGGATAGTCCGGTACTCCAGGGCCGACATATGTTGGCCTAGCCCTTCAAGAAACTTAGGAATTTGATTAACCCGAATCACCCAACCCGATAACAACCCGAACCCGATAACCCGATTACTTATCGGGTCGGGTTGCGGGTCACTTCTTTATAATCAAAAACTTGAATCAACCCGACCCGATACACCCGATAACCCGAAAACCAGACCCGATAACACCCCTAGTTGTGTCAAGCGATTGCTTGCGGTTAATGTGGTACTTCAACCACATTCTATTGTACTTAAACGATTTTTTTGGAGTAATATATTTTACAGGGTGGAATACCCTTTACCAAAAAAAAAAAAAAAACGTTGTGTCTCAAGAACCATTTTTGATGGGTTATAAAGAAAACATGTAAATAAGGTGTGTTATAACTTATAACATAACCCAAAAAAACTATATGGATGTATATTTAGGCGTTATTGGATAATGATAACAAAAGTGTTATATGATTATTGGTCCACACTTGCTTATGATAACAGCATGAATAAGCTGGTAAGTACTCTGTGTGGCTCTGTCCAAACACATACAAGTTCTAATTGTTATATGACTAGTTGGATAATCGCGCACAGCGGCGGCGATAAATATAGTTATATATAAATATAGTAAATGAATTGCTAACCTAACTCTCATCGCAATTTCCTACCCGCTTAGTGAATTCATTTCACAACACTCCAAATGTATATGTGTTAGTTGTATGTGTTTGTTTGGGTTTTCCGTATCTTTCTCGTGACATCATTATTTCCGCATATAAAAAGACCTTCACAATCTCTTAACCGTCAAACACTTTCCCAAAAGTAAATGATTTTGATAAATAAAGTTTGTATTGATTGAAATAAAGGTTAAAGTTATAAAAATTTGAATCAAAATAAAATAAACCTACTAAAAATGTAAAAATTAAAAATTCGTAAAAATATATCAAAATGGATGTTGAATTAAAGAGCACAAAATTTTAAAAAATATGGTGAAATTAGATCATAAAAAAATTAAACGAATTAAAAGATATTTAAATTTAAAAATAAAGGTGATTAATTAGTTTAGAAGTGACATGTGTCATCCCATTATTGGAGCTACTTATTTTAGTTTGTTAGAGTTCCTCCCTTTTTGTTATTTTTTAGTTAGAGAAGTGACACATGTCACTCAATGATTGAAGCTCCTTATCTTAATTTTTTGTGGAGCCCACAACTTAAATGCTTTATATAGTAGTATAGATAAGCAATTCTTTTCATAATAAGCAAGTAAAAAAGTCTGAATTTTTAAGCCTTCTAATTTTAAAAGGCCTAAATGCATTATAAAGTAGTATAGATTATTGGGACTAGCTTATAATTACATAATCAGTTTTTAATTTATGGATAAAGAAACTTTGCGCGTGTCGTTTCGGAACCATGCATAAGATTTCCCTTGACTAATATAAAAGTATAGGTACATTTCAGCGCGACACAACTGTTTATTTTTTGTAAAAGAAAATGACCTATTTTAACCTCGTTCAAAAGACATATTTCATTTTGTTACGAAAATGTCATTTTTGCTCATGTTTTATATTCAACTAGCAGGGTACCCGCGCGTTGCAGCGGTGGGTACTCTGAAATAAAATTTTCCGGTGAACCATGTATTTAGTTTATTATGTTCTTTTTTATAATAAATTTACGGTTATCAAGAATTTCGTTTATCCCGTTCCTGTTCAGGCTCTAGCCCGTTTGACCCGTGCCCGTTCGGGTTCGAGCCCGTTTGGCCGATGCCCGTTCGGCCGATGCCCGTTCGGATTTGTATATTTGTATAATGTGTTTTATTATTTGTATTAGTGACATTCACAAATTTTGTTTGAGTAGGTTGTACATTATGCTTGATAATTTGTTTGAGTAGCATTGTGTATTTATTTGGTTTGAATATTTGGACTGCTCTGTTTCGTTTATAGGCAAGTAGGTTTGATATAGTAATTCTTATATGAGTAAGAAATTTTTTTTCTATATCATTTTTTATTAAGTGTTTTTGTAGAGATTTTGGATCTTATTATACGTGGCCCCGATGCCCAATTCAGATATTTTTTGTGGATAACTGCCGCTTCGATCGAGCTTTAAACTACTACTTATGGCTTCGGTCGAGAAAGGTATGGGTCGTATGATAGTTTTAGGTCAGTATATTGCGGGTGTTACAATGTTGTTATAGTAAACGTCCATGCCATGTCCCTTGATTAAACCGGCAGAACCTAAAAAGCACAAAACGAACCGTAATTGCCAAGAAAATTGATTTCATGAAAGTTATGTGTATTTACACTTGTTTTTATCAGAAAAATTATTTCGTGAACAATGGTGCAAGTTTTGTAATTTTTCAAGTCCGTTTGATACGTCAAATGGCTCTCAGAGTGTGTTTTTATGAAAAGTTCATCCATCTTGGCAAGTTTAGTCCCTCCACCCCTATTTTCACTACTAAGCTTTGAGTTTTATTTGCACATGTTTGGTCCCTTAAACTTTTATAAAACAAAATTTTTATCTCATTTATTTCTTTCTCACTCTCTCTCTTAAACACACACATATAACAAACTCTTTCTCTCCTCTCTCACCCCTCACCGCTGGCCACTCCCACATCCGGCCAACCACCGCCACTTCCGGCCACCACCTTCGCCGGAATATTTTCCGGCAATATTTTTTTTAGCCGATTCAATAGATCGGCTCGCCTTCTTCATTTCTGGAGCTTCTCGGCTCGTGAATCGCCACGAAACACCCCCACGCGCCACCACCACCATTGCTTCACCACAGCCGCCACCACCATTGCTTCACCACCGCCGCCACCATAGCCCCTCCCCTTCGCTTTTTCTCTTTGTTAAAACCCGTGTCGCCAGAAAACACAGGCAGCAACAACCACCGTCGTTCGCCATGTTGCCGGAGAATATCGCGTGGAACCACCGTCACCATCGTCCCGTCAGATAGTGCATCCATGTCTTCGAGAAAAAAAACCATGTCTTTTTTTTTTTTTTTTTTTTTTTTTTTTTTGGTTTTATGTGGGTTGATACTTTATTTTTTGGGATTTAGGTATTTAGATTGTACTTTTTGTTTTGTTAATTTGTGAAGTTGTAAATAGAATGAGGAAAAAAATAGATTGAATTGAAAACTGTGTTTAAAAGAGAGCAGAAGAAAGAAATAAAAAAATAATTAAAAAAAATATATTAATGGTACTTCGTATAATAGAGGGAGAATGGGACCGACGAAATAATAGAGGGAGAATGGGGTGCATTAATATGTGCATTAATCTTTTCCCATATGTGTATAAATGTGTTGTATATTATTAGAGCTGGCAAATCGTGTCTTAACAGGTCCGGTGCGCGCGAATAACATAAGTTTCAAACATGAAAACAACTCATTTAATACTTAGCTTTGGTGGTTTGAGTATGGCAGATATACGTTTTATTTATCAAAAAAGTTAAATATTGAACCCAAAAATACTAAAAACAAATATTTTAAAAAATAAAAAAATTGCATAGTACATTTTTTCTCTTAACAGGTCTTAACAGGTACCCAATTTGCCAGCTCTATATATTATGCATATGTGGTTGTAAGTCTGAATTTTTGGGCTTTAATGTCTTGTACATCCTGCTTAACCACTTTCAAGTCTGAAAAGTCTGAAAATTAATTAAGAGAGAGAGTGGTTTGTGTATTATAAGTAGTAGTGATATGTGTTACACACTCGTGTTAGTTTAATGGATATAAAATAATAGATGTGTGTTAGGATCGAACTCGAGACCACGGGATTGCACACTTTACGTCTGAGAACTAAAGTTATAATAAGTAAATATAAAATGTTATATTTAGTTATTATTTACACGAAACGTATAACAAACATTAAGTAATTAAATGTAATGGACTAACGGTCGTTAAATGTTAAAGGTAAAAAAGTTACATGGTAGATTATGAAAACACTTGAAAGTTCAAAGTAAAAAAGAAAAAAAACAGATAAAAATAAGGAATCGACATTGTATCAGATCCAAACAAACACACACTCCAGATCCACACACACACTCCAGATTCAAACACACACACTCACCGTCACCACCACCACCATCTCCACCGTCTTCCATCGTGCAACCACTGCACCGCCACGCAATCTACACCGCACCACAACGACATCAATATTGTACCTCCACCACAACATATTTCTAGTTAGTTTTCTTCACGAATTGATCTTCTTATCATGTGTTTAACTTAATATTTCTGGTTCATTGATTAGCATACCATCACTTATAAGTGCAGTAATTTTGTCAACTGATCAGCTTAAAATCAATTATGTAATGATTTTTAAAGTTTTGTTGAAAGTTTATCATAATATTATCATGTTTTTCTACCATATATGAAACAAATTTGACAAAAAATACATCAAGAATGTGTTTATTAAAATTGTTCACCAAGTGTTTGATAAAATGTTTGAAGAAGAATTTATAACTTCGATGCACTAATTTTCATCATATATGTTTAATATTGAATTATATGACATCTTAGGGCATCAGTATGTATATTTGCAACATCCGATTACACAATCTTAGGGCACCAGCTTGTATTAGTGCATATGTGTTTATGATTGTTGCATCAGGTTAAATGTCTGTAAGATCTGTGCATCAAATTGCATCTAGGGCATCTGTTATTATGCTTAGTGCACCAGGTTAAATGTTAGAGTACAACAATGTATTATTATTGAATTATAACATATCTGAGTAAACCTGTGTTTGTATCAGGTTAAATGTATGTCCATATGTATGTTTGATGCAGTAGATTTTAAATTGTGCTGCAATAGGTGCATTAGGTTACATGTTAGTGGTTGGTGCAACAAATATTGTGTAAGGTTACATGTTCAGGGTTGGTGCATCAGATCTTTGAGAATATGTGTGTAAGATTAATGCATCTACGTATCGGTGTTTATTTTTGCCATATAAAGTTCGATTAGGTTATGTGTAGCCTAGTTTTGTATTTCAAAAAGTTTTTGCATATGCGTATGTATGTTTATTGCAATAAATTTTACATAGTGATGCATTAGGTGCATCATGTTACATGTATGTTAGTGGTTGGTGCATCAAGTATTAGAGAATATGTGTGTAAGACATCTATTTGTATGATTAGTGAATCACTACACACCTTAAGACATTTGTTTGTCTGAATCAGTGCATTAGCAATAGGTTATGCGTAAGTTAGTTATACTTTTCAAAGAAATTTGTATATGCATATGTGTGTTTGATGCAGTAGGTGCATCAGGTTACATGTTAGTGGTTGGTGCATCAGGTGTTTGTGGAAGGTTATATGTTAGTGGTTAACGGGTCAGGTCTCAAGAAATCTGTGTGTAAGATTAATGCATCTGTATGAAATATTTTAGTGCATCTATATTATAATACTTATTATAATAATTATGAGTAAATATGAATACACAGATGATATGTTATACTTAAAAAGTGTGGTGCAAAAACTCTTGTAAGAACATCATAATGGGAGAGAGTTCAAACTTAACTTACTTGTAGTGTTTTTCTCAATCATCCGTGAGTGTCCAAAACTCGGAACCGTCATCCATAAGTTTCTGTCGTGCAACAAGAATGAATAAGACATCATGAAAATGGATTGGTGTATGTATTTGTTGGAAACAATGAAGAAAACCCGCAAACAATACAAAAGCTCTTTAAGTGTCGGAGGGCCAAGACTCTTGATGGCGGTAAGTAAAAAATTAAACCATAATATTTTTATGAAATTTATATTCTCATCAGTTTTTCTTGTTCCATATTGACTAACTAGTATATCAATTAGTGCTGGTAAAATTGTGTATATTTTAGTGTATCTGCATTAAAAGAATAATTTATCCGTATGAAATATAGCATAAGGATTATTAAACTCATTTGATATTTTTTTATGTTTGGCAATATACTAATATTGCATAAGGATTATTCAAAGTCATTTGATGTTTTTGTATGTTCGGCAATATTGAATTCATTTAATATACATTGGGGGTTTTTGGAAAATATACTAATATGTGTACATTTAGTGCATCTGTATTTGAAAAAATAAGGTGTGTATATGTAATACTGCATAAGGATTATTCAGCGATGTAGTAAACATTGGGGGTGTTTGGAAATATAACAATTTCTGTACATTTTAGTACATCTGTATTTGAAAAATAAGGCATTTGTATGAAATATTGCATGAGGATTATTAAGTTGTGTTTGGCAATATACTAATTTATGTACATTTTATAGCATATGTATTAAAAAAATAAGGCATATGTATGAAATATTACATAATGATTGTTCAACTCATGATGATTGTTCAACTAATTCAGGTTATGTTTAGCAAATACACATTTGACCTAACCCATATGCAACTTCCTGAAATGGATAATTTTAGTGACGAAGATGATTTTATCAGACGAGAAGATGACATTGGTTATCGGTTGAACTTTGATGATGATTTTTTACAAGATGACGACTTTATAGGCATCAAAAGGTAGAAGATTTGAGAGGATTCTATAAATGTTTCAGATTTTGCAAGAATTTGAAAATAGTCATTGCTTAGCTTGTAATAATTTTTTATTTGCTAGTTTTTGTTTAGCTTACTATATATTATGAGACATTATATTCTGATTGTAGCATCACTCATCAATGCAAAATGCATCTTTTGTACATGCAAGTTAAGTTTATAATAAGATCAATTCGTTCATAACATGACTAGTTCTTTGTATGTTATTGCTATATTTTTTTTTTCAATTATATTTGTAGGTTTATATTTTTTACTCCCAACCGTACAAGAAATTTTTTGTTAATATACAGCTCTTTACATTAATGGATGTGTTCATTCTCATCTATAACTTTAGTGCATCTATTTGAGGAACTTTAGGCATCCGTTTGATGTATTTAGTGCATCTGTTTGTATTATAAAAGCAAAAAGTTCAATACTTTTAGGTTCATGAAATTGACGAAAAGGCGGCCCCAAAGAATGATAAGACGAACACGGTTAACTGCCAATCAAAGATTCAATTTGACGAGCCTTCAAAGAAAGACTCTGCTGAGATACCACCGGTTACATCATCCACTGATAAAAACATTCCAAAGCAATGAATGTGATAAAGCAACAGATTTATATTAAAACAAACAAATATAGAATATGGAACTTTATTCTAATGAAATCTTGAAGATGAAGTCAATTCATATTTCTAAACACGATACTAATATATACAAGATCTATAAAAATTGTATATCTTATTTACTACAGGGAGTTTACAACACAAGATGTAAATGCTATTATATACTTTTCATGGTACACTTATTTCAAACCAATTCCTTTGCGGCTAGTTTCATAAGTGGGATAACTTTTATGTATGAACGTTCCATGTTGTTCTGTATTAGGTTATGCACTTTTGCATCCACTCCAAACACTATCAAATATACAAGTGAAAGATCAATAAACTATATGCATTTATAGAAAACATCCATAAAGTACGGCAATTACACACAAAAGGGAAACATGATAAATATGACGCAACTTTACTGCATCAGTTTGATGAATTTTGGTGCATTTGTTTGAGTCACTTCAGTGCATCCGTTTGGTCAAGTGAATGAATTTTAGACATAAATCAAACAAAGCTCTACCTGATGTGTCCTTATTTGACTTATGATAAACTTTAATACTAATATCACATGTGATATTCAATTTAGTGTTTAATCATATACGATTTTTTCATGTAAATTTCAGTAACGTAAAAAAACGAAAAAAAGACGAAAAAACGTGAAAAAAATATTTTTTTTTTCTTTTTTCGAAAGTATATAAAAGTGCCCGTATATAGAAAAATAATTAAATGCTCGTCGCGACGGTGTAAATATTTTCGTTTAACGATTGACGGTTTAAGAGATATTTAAATTACAAAAAATATGTGAAATAATAAAATGTTTTTAATCTCAGCCATTGATTTCTTTTTAGATGAATAGTGGAGATGAGTCCCTTGGTATGTGAGAAAAGTTTTGTATGTAAAATAACTCTCCTCTTAAAGTAAGGTAATAAAAAGTAAATGGTTATAGACGGACAATTTTGAAAAGAAATCAATAGTTGATATTAAAAACATTCTATTATTTCACATATTTTTTATAATTTAAATATTTTTTAAACCGTTAATCGTTAAGCAAAAATAATTACACCATCGCTACGAGCATTTAATTATCTTTCTATAGACGGACACTATGATATACTTTCGAAAAAAGAAAAAAAAATCGTTTTTTCGTCTTTTTTCGGTTTTTTTTTCGAATCTGAGATTTACATGAAAAATCACATGTAATTAAACACTAATTTGAATATCACATGTGATATTTAGTGTTAAATCACATATGATATGTAATATCACATGTGATGTTAGTGTTAAATCAAATATGATAATATGATATGTAATATCACATGTGATATTAGTGTTAAGTCACATATGATATATTATCATATTTGATTTAACACTAACATCACATGTGATATTCAGTTTTATCATATGTGATTTAACACTAATATCACATGATTTAGTGTTTAATCACATGTGATTTTTTTCAAGCAAATTTCAGTAACGAAAAAAAAATGTAAAAAAACGTGAAAAACACGGAATTTTTTTTTGTCGAAAGTATATCAAAATGCATATCTATAGAAAAAATAATTAAATGATTGTCATAATGGTATATTTCTTTTCGCTTAACGATTAACGGTTTGAAAGATATTAATATTTGAAAAAAAAAAGATGAAAGTGAAGTTTTTTGTTGGATATTGGATTTCATAAACACATAACAAACAATAATATGGTCGAATTATTTAGAGGTTTTAGAGAGAGAAAGTGGGAGCCTTTCTAGAGAGAGAAAGTGAAAGAAAACATAGAAGGTTAGATTAAGATGAATGAAAGGTCCAACCCTCTACCTTGGGAGGTAGAGGGTATTTATAGTTACAAACATAACGACCTCCTATCGGCCTGTGGATCAGGTATACAGTGGGTAAAGACCCGTCCTTCCTCCACGGTGTTGCACTAAACTATATTACGCTACAAACTAATAAATAAACTACTAAATAACGTGACTAACGACAAGTCTACGAGCTAAATTAAGCTAGATAACATTTGGGGTGACCGACTCTTCACTATGGAATTTTCTAATTCCTAACAATCTCCCCCTAAGGGAGGTCACCCCATGTTTTACATTTCAAATCCTAGCATTCTATTCTTGACTTTGTTCTTGATCTCGTAGACATGAATTCTTCATTTCCGCAATCTTTGTGCTTTTGTAGCGATTCTTCAAAGTCCGCATAGTTTTGTACTTTGAGTGGAGGTCTTTGAACTGATCCACATCTTGATGATCTTTGAGCTTTCTTTGAGATCATCAGCCACAGTAAATCTCTGGATCACCCTTTATTGTGTTGCCATCATGTGAAGTTGTGACTTTCGGACCGACATGCTCACACTTTTGAATCATGACATCTTTCCATCAGAGTAGCGGAAGCCTTACTGGTTCATGATATTTACAGCAGCGAAGCATAAGCATAGTATGAAATATCAGAGCCAGGTTATGTAGATATGCACCAGTCATGATTTCTTCAAATTAAGTGTGGAAGCTGTGAGCATGCGGCTTTGGATTGACACCTCAATTCTGATCAGCTGCAACCGTCCAAGTGTACCTGCAAACAACAGTTAGCAATAAAACACACGAAAGTGTCTTTGATCACTTTCGCTGAATTGAGGTACACGACCCACGGTTCCCCGTTGATCAGTACAAGTACTGCCTGTGATCAGGTAGGATTCCTAAGAATCTCCTTGACAGGGTTTCGCAGCTGTTCTAGCTGTTCTCAAACCGGAACGTCTCAAAGAAGACAACACGGAGTGAGTGAACCAGAGAATTGAGATTCACTGATTGAAGAAAAATTGATTTGAAAACAATCGCGTATTGCTTAGAATAAAGAGTTTTGCAATACGACGAAGGTTTTATGAGAAAGATCAATTTTCAATCAAAACACTTTTTGTATTTGAAAATAGTACACAATCGACGTGCTAGTGAAAAGAAGAGATTCGCACATCGACCGGTTTTTCTAAAAGTATTTTTCAGTCAGAGATACTTTTTGAATTTTGAAAACATAAGTACACATTCGACGTGCTAGAGAAAGGAAGATTTGCACATCGAACGGTTTTTCCAAAAGTATTCGTCAATTCCATTCCTGGACCAAGGTTGATTCACGAGTGAATCGCCCCATCGTTTCTATCCAGTTGTCACAAGTTTGATCTTTTGAAAAGATCTCACATGTCACCCACCAAGAGCTTGTTTGATGTTGGCTCTAGAAGGATTTCCATCTTCATCGTGAATACTTTTACATACCACTCAGATGTTCTGGCAATACCACAAGGATAATGCGTAGGACTCTTAATATATACTTACTTTCCACGTTATGTGAAACAGCAAGTTTTCAAGAATTTAGTGTCCTAACGAGATAGTGTGGATGATCTCTTGGCTCTAGACTCAATAGTGCATTTTTGGTTCCTGTGCCGGAGACTAGGGAGAGGGTCTCCTTCTTCAATATCAACAATCTCTAAGAGAAAGTCGATAGATTATGTAGGTTCCCCGTGAGAATGAAACAAGCCCTTTTAAGAGGAACTTGAGTGGCTTGGGAAGTTTAGTGCAGTGCGTCACTGGGTCCATGACGTCTTGTCTTCAATACTAGTGTTACCTTAGTAACAACTAGTAGCATATGTATTGAACCCGGTTACTGCCCTAAGGTTGAATTGATGGAGGGCTATTTCTTTTCACCCTTTTTCACATTCAGTTCTTTTTCATTCTTCAACCCCTTCAGTGCTTACCGAGACTTCACAACTAGAACCTTGTTGGGTTAATTCCAGTACTAGCTCTGTCTCAGTCCGCACTCTTCCCGTATCTCACTTTTCTCCTTTTTTCAATATACCTAAGGACTCTACACTATCTAGTGGATTGTCCCTGGGTAGATCCCTCCGGCTCTGGCGGGATCGTGGGAACGAATACCTAACCTAACCATCCTTATAACACCATGCATAAAGTAAAATGGTCGGTCTTTTGGTACAGTTCATTCTTCCTTGAAACCAATTGAAAAATCATTTGGAAAAACAATCAAGGTACTTGTGATACGAGATCAAAACATTTTGTACCCTAATAGTTTTGATCATTTAGAAAACCTCCCCCTCAACATGTGCATATGATTTAGAAATTGTTTAGCACAAGGAGGCAAGAGGACTTTGAAATATTTTCTTTGATCACAATTTTCATACGAAAAAGCCATTTGATTTTCATGGTAAAATTCTCCCCCTCAATATGTGCATAGGATATTTTAAAACATTTTATCACATAGAGGCAAGAGTTCTTTTGAAGCACATCCACAATCACAAAAATCCGTTAAGAAAACCATTTGAAAACACAATCAAGGTACTTTATAATCTCTTTTAAAAAACTTTTGTACCTCGATGGTTTTGCTCCCCCTCAATATGTGCTTCGAGATTCGAAAGCGTTTAGCACATATGAGAGAGCAGCCTGCACAACTGAATCAAAACGATCAACTTTTATCAAATTTCATTATTAAATCACAAATTCTCCCCCGATCAAAAATATCAAATCCTTTGAGATTTTGGATCCCAAGTGATTTAATTAGGTTTAGAAAACATGGGAGAAAATGTGGCCTTGTTTAAATACTCATCTGGTTTTTGGATAAATCCTCCTCCTCAACATGTGCATTGTGTATGAAATCGTTTGACACATGGAGGCAGGAGTGCCTTTAAAGGACTAAAACCAATTCCATTTAACAGATTTGAGATTTAAATCACGATCTCTACCCCGATCAAAATTTCAAACCTTTTGAGATTTGTGATCCCAATTGATTTAAATCATTTAAAACATTTGGGGAAAGACGTGGCAATATTCAATTTTGAAAGATGACAGAAAAGGACCATTTTAAGACATTAAAGATTGTTAGTGTCAGGTATGATAGTTTTTAAGAGATCTTTTAAGTAAAACAAAACAATTTCACAATCAAACAAGAACAGAAAAAATTTCATTTTGAAAGACCTTGATTCTAAAGAACAAATCATACCATGACATAACATTAAATCTTTAGATCACCACTTTTTAACGTACAAAGCGGAACTTTTGTGAAGAAATATCGTTTTGAAAATATTTTATTTTAAATCACTCTCCCCCTCAATCCATGACCGTAGTCGATAATTGAGTGACTCAAGTTTTGATAAAATGAAGTCCGGTGATTTTCAAAATTTAGTCCAATATATTTTCAAAACAACATTTTTCCATTTTCAAAACAATTTAATTCATATTATTCAAAATTGTTTAAAAATGGTATCCTGCACAAAGATTCGTTAGGTGGTTGAGCCGCTTTTGTTGTTGTTGCTGTAGGGTTTGGAAGAAAAACCGTCTACAGATGCAGTGAGACTTCTTCTTACGTTACATTTTGAATGCCAACTGAGGTCCAATTAAGCTCCGTTTCTTCAATCACTTAGAAGAAAACCATCTGCTGATGCAGTGAGACCTCTTACGTTGCATATATGCCAACTCTCCATAGAAGTCCAGTTAAGCTCCGTTTCTTCATATGTCAACCCAAGATATAGTTACCCTTTCCTTTCGGCATCCAATCATCATCAATAGTGGGATCCGGATCGGGAACATTCTTATACCAATATACCTGCATACGTTAGTGAACATACATACAGATATATGGTGGTCGACATCACCCAAACAGTAATCGACTAATAAAAGTCAATCCAACATATCAATCAATTCATATATGGCATGGGGTTAATGTGTTAATCAAACTCTAATCATCTAAACCTAACAATCATATCCTAAATTCCTAGTCCTTCGACACAGGCAATTATCATTTTTAATTAAGCACGTAGGATAATTAAGAAAGCCCGTTAGATGATATAGATTTTAAAACATTATCCCCCTCAATCAATGACTCAATTTGTGAAAAGTTTAAAAGTGTTGAAGTCATTAATTGAGTTTGCAGATTTAATAAAAAATCTGAAACTGATTGTTGTTAAAGCAACTCATTCTACCACCATTTTTGGAAAACAACAAATATTTTTCTGAAGAATTTTAGATGGAAAAACATTTGTGTAGGAACAGCAGTCCTTCGACATACTTTCCTCAAATAGTTTTAGGATAAGTGCACGAAATATTTGAAAATTATTTAAGCGTAGCACTTTCCTTCTTTGAAAAACGGGTTGCTATCTGAGATAATAGCAAACCATGGTTTAAGCACGGGTTACAGTCTGAAGTAACTGCAAGCCATAGTTAAAGCACGGGTTGCAGTCTGAAGTAACTGCAAGCCATATTTTGAAGCGCGGGTTACAGTCTGAAATAACTGTAAGCCATTAGATTTGTGACATGTTTAGAAAGAAATATTTACACCTCCTGCTCGAACTTCATCTAAAGTCCCGTGCCATTATTGAATGACATTTCTAAGACCGTAGATGTTATCGATACCAGAAGACATGTCTTGGAAAACATATTTTTGGTAATTTTTGAATTTTTCTGATTTTTATGGGATTTTTGAAGGTTTTATATTTTTCTATTTTCTTTTGTTGGTTTTATATTTTTCTATTTTCTTTTTGTTGGTTTTATATTTTTGTATTTTGTTTTTCGAATAAATATTTACAAGAGATAAATTAGTTTAAGAGAATGATGAAATGAGTACCGAGATAAAGATATCGTTCAGCACGATGTAGAAAAAGAGGAATCAACATCTCTTAAACTTTCGCCACCAAAGCATTCGAGGCTTCTAAGAAAATCTGAACATGAGCCTTCTCAATTTGAATCTTTGGTAGCTTCCCCCCAAACCGACAAACATCGAATAAAGACCATTTCCCTAAGAAGTAGAGTTGACTACACAGCGGTCTCATTGATTGAAGCTCAGCACTCCGAGGAACACGAGAACACCGAAGTACACATGTACCCAAACCGACAAACATCGAATAAAGACCAGTTGTCAATTTAGGGGAACAATATATCAACATCTTCATTTTACCAAGAGCATTCCAGTTATCTAACACATAACCAATCAGCACATAATGTACACATGTACCCAACACGAGTAGAGACGATGACATCCATGTAACATCTTGAGTCACTAATCATCTATGTGAATTAGCTCGATCAAGTGAACATGTTGTGCATCCTTGAGGTACACATATCTCTCCATTGATGGTTGCGATCTCATCAAAATCATCATTACCTTGTGTACATGAGTCAATAACCGAAAGCACTTTATCATAAACCGTATATAAGATGTCGATAGGCAGTATCATCTCACGTTCCAAATATTCTTCTCACATTTCTTCCAACTGAACGCTGAAGTAACATATACCAAAGGTCTTCAGAGACCACTTCCGCCAAATAGTTGGAATAATACATCCTTCCCCCAAATAGTTGGAATAATATATCCTTCCCCCAAATGATTTTGATACCTCAGAATTAGCAAATACTCTTGAAATAGAGAAGAACAAACAATTAGTTCTACAGAATCCTGTGAGAATCAACTGCTACAAAAACTCTCTCTGACTATCTTTATCAACCCATATGTAGACAATTTGAAGTGACCACTGTTGAAGAAAAACCCGATATACCAAACTTGAAACTGAATTCGAATTCCCCGCATTTGTGTCTTAAGCTTGCACTTAACGATGGAAGAATGGTGTCGAGAATCTATGCTTCAAGCAAATCTCTAAGTACTCACTACTCAAACAAAGTATGAGACATTAACACCTCTTGCGATTATCCACACCGTCATATGCGTGTGACACTGAGTAAAACAAAGTGACTCCTAATAGTGATAGTTAACCAGGTCTTCAATCATCCACCTCGACTGCTGGTAACTAGATAACCCAAGTCTTCAACTCAAATACTTAAGCCCGAGCAAGTTATCAAATAAGAACACGCCTTTGTGAACGTCAACTTCAACCTCAAATAAGTTATAAATGAGTAACTTCGAAGTAATCAACTTGTGTCAAATGTCCAACACGTGAATAAACATACAATCAGATGTACATTGACCCACTGACTGAACCGGAGCAAATGATTCCTCAACATCAATGCATTCTTCCTTACGGTATACATGTAGAAACTGATCTGGAAGATTTACCAATAATGTTTTTAAGCGGATGAGGAAGTCATTTTCCTTAATGTTCATGTGGTTGATTTACAGAGTGCACATTTGGAGAAGAAAAATGAAACAATGATCCGTGAAGATTTGGCAAAGGAGTACCAAAGAGCGGATCACTATTCATGAGTGCAACTGCAATGATAGTCATTAACAACGCCTTGTGAAGTAACTAGAGATAAGGTTTCTTGAGAATTCCAAGAAGTACTTCTTAGATGGTGAACCAGTTGAGTCAATAGAAACCAGAGCATGAATTTCAGAAGCTGGATGATCAACATTCGTTAGAGGTTGGAAGTACTCATCAAACATATCTTTGAAAAACACTGAATCCCAAACAATGAATCCCAATTATCCTTAGTAATTGAAGCATTAGGCGTTGGAGGAGTGTCATCAAAAATCAAGCAATGAATCATTGCTAAAGAATCTGAGCAAGTCTAATTGGGGATAAAATTTTGGCTTTTCAATCTCCCCCAATTAGTGCTCTCCCCTAAACTGACGAAGATTTTCAAGTGTTCTTCTCAGCCCGGATTAAGAAGAAGTCTTTAGATCATCAAATGCAATTCGTCTTTAGTCTTCTAATCATGTAGCTTTCAAATGTAGATTAGACTGTAGATTCGACCTTCTTCAAGATTATCCGAATGGGAAATAGACAGTTAACATCTTCTTCACACCAAAGGCGTTCCCGTTAACTTGTAAATAGCAAATCCCCTTAATTAAAATCTCTCCCAATCAAACAAGAACAGAAAGATGTTCATCAAAGAAATCAGCCCAGCAACTAGAAGCACTTTGTCATTTAATCATATCAGCCCGTGTGAAGATGTCAACCAACGGCTCTTAGAAGAAACTACATGTGAAGATGATCCGATAAGAAGAATCTCGGTTCTTACATGGGTTAGGAGCCGTTTGACCATATATTCTCAAATATCAGTCAACCATGCAAAAAATTCACACTTCTTCTCCCCCTCAAGAATTGCATACAGAGATGCCATTCTTGATTAACCAAGTGATTATCATCCAAATGTATTATATTCACACTTCTCCCCCACAAAATTAGCACATGATGTCGCCATCTTCATTATATTGAGCAAGAGGAAAAAGAGTAATTATCAGTAGTCCGGTTCACTTGATGACTGAAGAGCATGGAAAAAGCATGAAGCATGTTGATGAAGAATGTCGATGAGAATGGTCATAAACATGAAGATTTCTCTTCTTAAGAAGATAAAGCGCACTGAAGCGTACACCTTTCTTTTCTTTGAGGAACGGGGCCTGAAGTGTTATCTGCAGACGCCATAATGATGAAGTACGAGGCCTGAACTGATTTGAACAGACGTCATAGTGGTTAAATATCAATGTTGAGAAACTTGAACCCGTGAGTTATGAGATATCAATCCATTTGTGATCCATACTTTAAGCCAGTCCATGTATTGAAGGATCGAAGTATCTGCAACTGAGTAAGGAGTACCTGCACTAACATTACAAGCTTGATTGCATATATATGGGTTAGTGACATTAGTATCCAAACTCTTTGGGGTTTCACGGTCAACCTTGATTTTTTCATCAGAAAACAGCTTTCCGGTAGGAATCCACCTAAGTCCAGCATCCTTAAACATTCTACCAGATGGTATCCACTTATGGAAAGGTCTAGGATTGTAAGGCTTCTTATACATAGTGGAAGACTTATCCTTGATCCTAGTTTCCAAAGATTTAGCAGTTGGTATCCATCTAGGCGAAGTTTTTGGTTTGTATTGTTTCACCACATGTTGAACCTTAGTCGCGTTAGTGGTCTTAGTGGATAGTACCTTGGCATGTGAATTAGGAAACTGTTTCTTATGTGGAAAAGACTCAGAATTTCTAGTTTTGTTTTCTACATGCTTAGCATTCTTATGCAAATAACTACTCTTAGCTGCACGCCAATCCCTAGTCTTTTGAGTGTTCCTAGATAGTGGTTTACAACTACTAGCAGTGCCTTGAAATCTCGTAGAATTCATCACCCAAGGTCTTGCACCTAAAATTCCGTCTTTTCGAATCTATGCCTTTTTTCTAGCTTTTTCTAGATAATAGTTCTTACACAAGTCATTAATATCATATGAATTCTGGGTTTTAATGCTTGATTTTGACACTGTTTTCGAACTAATCCTAGAGGTGCTGGGAGTAGAAGTAGATGCTTGTTGAGGTTTAGAGGAACTAGAAGCATAATTCTTAGGCAACTCAGGTGAAGTGACTGGTTTTGACAAAACTTGTTTCTCATCAACTTGGGAGGCAAACCGTGTTTTTGAAAATTTTGGTCTTTCGGATATAAACGCAGTAGGCTGCCTAACAATGGACCGGTTTCTAATGGGATGAGAAACTGGTTTCCCCAAGGTTGATGGTTTTGTAAACTTAGTGTTCACACTTTTCCCTAGAGTTTTCCTAAGCTCATTTTTTAAGGCAACAATAGCGAAACTCTTTTCCTGAAGTTGAGCTTTGAGTTCATCAAATTTTGCTATCAAAGAGTTTTGTTCCATTGACTTAGTTCTAGCTTCTTTGACAGACTCACTAAGTTCTACGTGATGCTTTCTTAAAGACTCATTTTCCTTTAGTAATTTAGCCACATAAATTGACAGTTCATTATTTCTTGTTATAATAGCATCAATGTCTTGTGTATTCATGACTAAATTACTTTTCTCATTCAAGACAGAAATATGTTTCTTCAGATTGTAAATGGTTGACTCTTTGTCTTGAAGCTGAGCTTTCAAAGTGTTAATTTCAAAAAGTTCACGGAATTCAAGAAGTTCCGGTTTTTTACATGGTTTGTTAAGTTGAAAACTTTCTTCTTTACTCTGAATCGCGATTTCAAGTGAAATGCAATATTTTTCAAGATTTGAGAATTTGTTTGAAAGTTCATCAAAAGCCTTCTTATCAACCAAATCTTTTGTTTTGAAACACTTACTCTCAGACTCAGCCTCAGTAACAGAACATTTATGAAAGACATGTTCAACATTATGATCAGTTTGTTTAAGTGCTTTAGCAGATGCACTATGTTGAACAGTAAAGGGTACCTCATTACATGACACCTGCTCAATTTCTGGTCTGTTATCTGCATCCACAACATGTGTAACGAGAGTCACTGGACCGCTGGATGTGTCAAGCTTATCAATATCTGAGCCTCTGTATTCAGTGCCAACTGATCCATCATCTGGTGTTTTACCCGACTCATCATTATATGTTGACTCTGACATTCTGCATTCAACAACACCCGATTCTTTAACAGATACATTACCCAACTTATCACAATTATTTCTTAACTGCACCTGACACTCATTCACGTTTTCATCTTTTTGTGTAACTTCCTCAATGTACTTCTCCACATTATCCATGAGTTGTATGAATGTCTCAATGAACACGCTAATTTCCATTCCAGTGTGTTTCTTGAAAGACACTTCAGTCATTTCATCATCAAAATCTGAGGAATATTCCCCCCGGATAAATGGCTGAAATTGATCGAAGATTACTTGAAGAGCTGCATTAGATTCATCAGTTGAGAACTTCTCTTTAGTAATTTGAAACCTCAGTTGTTCTAAGTTTAGTAGCACAGTTCTTGTCAAGATGGGAAAATCCTGACGAAGGAGAGCACTGCTTGTTCGATCCATAGTTGTAGATAAAAGTAGTTTGAGGTGCTGATAAAGTAGTTGAAAGGGCTCAATGTTACATTCCTTTAGCATGGCATTTTGTAGCATTGACTGGTGCATTTCCGTCTTTTCAAAGTCTGAACCCGGAGATATCACATCCTCATTGATTGATTCAATCATCTTTAATCGTTCAGTGTAGCTAACATTCTCAGGGTTGACTACATCATCATACAATTTAAGCACTTCTGAAATCACTGGGTCAGTAGAGTAAGACATGATGTGGTAGAATGCACGGGATTTTACAAGTCTGTGATTTAAACCGAGAAATAGAATCTTCCGCGGGATTTTACTAAAATCAAGACTAAACCGTTAAGCAATGACGAATGGAATGATAGACAATTGTGTGTTAGGACATATGATTGTATGTAGGATTAGCAGAGATGTTGTTTGGTTGTGATTCGGATTGGTTTAAGCCCGTTTTTCCTGAGAAATTTAGGTCTAAAAACTTAAAAACCTCAATAACTTCTGTTCGGAGCGGATTTAGACCTCGAAGGTTGACCCGAATCAACTTTAGTTTATTCGGCGTGCCGTTCTCCTCGTTCTCACGGTCGTTTTGATGGGTAGAACGCTGAAAACGGAGTTACGGTTCAAAAGTTATGGCCGTTTGAAGTTTTGACGGGAAAAATCAACCAAGTCGCTACGAATTCTTGAACCAAGTCGCTAACAACTAATTCGCTAGCCAACTAAGTCGCTAGAGTCCCAAGTCGCTAGACACAAAGCAAGTCGCTAAGTAGTAACTCGCTACCCCTCAAGTCGCTAGCAAAATTTTGGCAGTAATTCGCTACCCAAGTCGCTAGAAATGCAAGTCGCTAAAGAGCAACTCGCTACAGACCAAGTCGCTACCACCAAGTCGCTACTCGTAGTGGAGAGTCCACTACTTGTACTTTAACTCGCTAGATCTAACTCGCTAGGTTTAAAACTGTAACTCGCTACAATTTTGTGAAGCAAGTCGCTAGGAAGAAAGTTATCCGTGAACTAAGTCTCTAGCATGAAAAACCATATAAACTTCACTTTTCAATCCAAAAACAACCCAACCAAGATGATTCAAGCTTACCAAATGAAAACCTAAACACTTGTGATGATTCTAAACATGAAAGTACCAACAAAATTCAAACTTTAACACAAGAGATCACCCAAATGATGCAAAAACCACTAAACTTTTTCAAACTCAAAAACCACCTAAAAACCACTATAAATCCAAAGATGTGCAAGATATGATCTAACCATGGCTCTTGATACCAATTGTTGGATATTGGATTTCATAAACACATAACAAACAATAATATGGTCGAATTATTTAGAGGTTTTAGAGAGAGAAAGTGGGAGCCTTTCTAGAGAGAGAAAGTGAAAGAAAACATAGAAGGTTAGATTAAGATGAATGAAAGGTCCAACCCTCTACCTTGGGAGGTAGAGGGTATTTATAGTTACAAACATAACGACCTCCTATCGGCCTGTGGATCAGGTATACAGTGGGTAAAGACCCGTCCTTCCTCCACGGTGTTGCACTAAACTATATTACGCTACAAACTAATAAATAAACTACTAAATAACGTGACTAACGACAAGTCTACGAGCTAAATTAAGCTAGATAACATTTGGGGTGACCGACTCTTCACTATGGAATTTTCTAATTCCTAACATTTTTTAATTGTTAGGATTAACCTCATTTATAGTTTTGAAAATGGTCAAATGTTGAAAGTTGTAAAATGAAAATGGTCAAAGGTGAGAGAAATATATACTGTAATTAATAGTCTTATTAAAATACCATATTATTTAAAATTACAATGATTTATTCATATTGTACAACTAATTAAAAGCATATCTAGCAAATTAAATACAACCAATTAAAACACCCCTTACTAAAAAGTAAAATAAATTTTTTATGATGTACAGTTTAAACAAGATAAAACATAATCCAAAATATAAAATAATTAAACACACTAATTAATGTTATTTTTAAAACAGCATAAAATAAAAAGTACATGTTATTATACACATTAGTAAAACACATAAAGTTTCATACAAGTTAAGAAGTTGATGGTATATATAGTTTTGAAAACCAGACTAGACCAACTGGTTCAACCAAGAACCGGTGTCGCCGCCGGTTCGGCTAACCAGTAAAAGCCATCCGAAAATGAATCAGAGAGGACCCGTTGAAACCGATACAAACTTGTGAATCGGGCCTCATCGAGATCTATTTCTCCGGTTTCATCACATGATACCTGCCGCCGCAATGTGCGGGTACCCTGCTATACTTACTATATATAAAGGAAAAACCAAAGATTGAAAAGTGAAAAGTTGAAATTAAAAATGAAATGTTGAAAAAATATATTTCAAAAGGAATCTATTAATACAAATCGAAAACCTGGTTGACCCGGGACACTTAAAGCCCGACGGGTTGACCTTGTTTAATTTGACCCGTTTTCGACCCATCCCGTCGGGTTGACCCGATTTTTGACCGGAACGGTTCAACCGGTTGAACCAACCGG
The DNA here is from genome assembly GCA_019973895.1 of Chrysanthemum seticuspe. NCBI lineage: Eukaryota > Viridiplantae > Streptophyta > Magnoliopsida > Asterales > Asteraceae > Chrysanthemum > Chrysanthemum seticuspe. Next base: position 54,782,734 of record BPTQ01000009.1, on the reverse strand, counting down.
GTCGAACCGGGTTTCAAAACATTATGTTTATTACCCAAATCTTCAAACTTTTATAATTTTTCGTTTATAACCCATAAACCTTTTTTTATCACTAAACAATTTGTCGCTATAAAATCTCGTTGCTATGCACGGGTACTCGTCTAGTATCATAAAATCAAGGGATCATGTATGAGGTCGCTAACTATATAACATTTTTACTTTAAGGCCACCTATTTATTTAGATTAACTTATTGGCCACCCAAATATGTGTTTGTTTTCGTTTATACCAATCTAATTCAAATTCTAGCCTAAAATTTACATTTTCAAGAATAAAGTTAATTTTAACATACCAAAACATTAAATTAAAAATTTTAAATGTAAAACATTAGTTAAATGATCATAAATCACTTTTGACTATTTAAGGTTGTAATTAAAAAATGGTTAAAACTGCTATTTTACATTCAGATAGTTATTTGTGTTGTTTTAATATGTTATATTTAGCTTTATTTTCATTGTTTCAAACATTTTCAAGAAAAGTTTATCCGAAATTGGTAAAAACAAAAATAGATAGATAAATGGGTGACTTATAAGTTAGTTTTGGTAAATGAGTAGCCTAAAACCTGGTATGCTTTGACCTGAATCCGTTGTTGTTGTTGTTTTATGACTTTAGTTTTTGATAAATGAGTAGCCTAAAACCGGGTTTCTTGATATATTTGCTCTAAAATTGGTATTAGTAACTAATTTATAGTGTTTCATGTTTTTAATCTAGTTGAGCAAGTAAGCAACAATCATACAAACCTGTTGTACATCAAGCTACTCGATCTAGTCGTATATATAACAAGCATAGTTTGATCGTAAGTCCTGCTTCATATGCAAAAACTGTCAACCTACTGATATGTCATGTAGTTTCAACAAGAAGATCATTATGTTTAACTTACAACAACAATAACTTACACCACCCAAGAAGATCAGTATGTTTAACAATGCATGTATAATTATCCAAAACATAGTCATTTTGCGTATTTTCACAACATTGAAACTTTGATAGTTTTTATGGTTAATATGAAGTTTAAGTGAATTAATTGGAACACTCATGAAACTTGATTACATCAAGTTTCAGAATGCCCGCGCATTGCACTAGGTATAGTTCTTATACAACATGGTTTAAGGTTATAAAAGTTTTTGATTGAAAAAGTTTTGTAGCTTCACTTTTGATTATTTATACTCCTTTTGGGATAAAGCGTAGATAATTCTTCAAAAATTTAATATTAGACTAACATAAAAAAAACATTGTTACGCGGCTTTCAGCAAAACAATGATATACTCTCAACAACCACACCAAGAATACGAAATAAAATGCTTAACATATAAATTGAAAAAATTAAAAATTTGGTAATTAAAACTATGGAAAAGTGATACGGATGGGGACCCGTTGGAAGAACCAACCGAAGATGTTACGAGACCCGACCCGGCAAATAGTGGCTAGAAGCCGCTGTCTCTTTATCCTCATCCATTTTTAAACTTTGATAGTAATCTTTTATTTGAATGCAAGTGGTATCAGCTGCTCGGGTTACTCAGGATGTCTGCAGAAGGGAGAGATCGCCGTCATCACGACCGTCGATACGCCGCCAGAGGCAACGGTAATGAACATCGTGATCCCCATGACATTGCTGAGATTGAACGTCTCCAGGAACGGATTCGTGAACTGGAATTGAATTAATTCGACCGGTATGAGGCTTCAGCTACAGACTCGGTAGGCTGGGAACATCCCCACGACGGGTTTCAAAATAATTTTGCTCGCCGCCGTCCAAACCGTGAACCGGCCACAGATCCACTTCGTACGCTTGGTATTCGTACGGACCTGCCTGAATTCGACGGGAGCATGCACACGGATGATTTTATTGATTGGATCCAGACTGTGGAACGCATCTTTGACATACGGGATATTCCTGACAACCTTAAGGTAAAACTTGTCGCTATTAAATTAAAAATATATGCTTCGTTGTGGTGGGAACATGTGCAGAAACAACGGGAGCGGAAGGGCAAATCCAAGGTGGAGTCGTGGGACAAAATGAAGCGGTTGTTACACTCCAAGTTCTTACCCATTAATCATCGCCAAAACTCTTTCTTGGACTATCACAATTTCCGACAACAATCGTTGTCCGTAGATGATTTTCTTCATGAATTTGAACGCGTGTGAATGCGTTGTGGTATTGACGAAGATGAAGAACAGGTTATTGCTCGTCTCTTGGGGGCACTCAGGCCTGAGATATCGGATGTGATTCAGTTGCAACAGTACTGGTCCTTTAATGATGTTTGCAGGTTGGCATATCAGGTGGAGAAACAATTGTTGGCAAGATCTAAGCCAAACACTCGACCTAACCCCACTGTGAAGCCCACGCCTACACCCTCCACACTCCAACGGGGTGGCCCAATCAAAGCCGACCCAAACCCCTTTACTCCATCAGTACAACCCGGTTCCTCAAGTGGTACCCTTCGGTGTTTCAAATGTCAAGGGCTTGGTCATCTTAAACGGGATTGCCCCAATAAACAGGTCCTTGCTTTTGTTGATGAAACCGCATCCATATACGACACTGAACCTGAAGAAGAAGACACCACAGTTATTTACCCCGATCGGGGTGAGGCAGTTGTTATTCAACGCCTTCTCCACACATCGGTAGACGATACATCTGATGACACGCAATGGCTTCGTAACAATATATTCCGTACCAAATGCACCTCGAAAGGTAAAGTTTGTACTGTTATCATTGATTGGGGTAGCTGTGAGAATATGGTCGCTAGTACCATGGTGGAAAAACTGAACTTACCGCTCCACGAGCACCCCAACCCCTACCCACTTACATGGTTAAAAAAAGGTAATCTTCTTAAGGTTACCCATCGATGTTTGGTTCCATTTTCTATCGGTAATAAATATACAGACGAGCTATGGTGTGAGGTTATCCCAATGGATGCATGTCACCTTTTGTTAGGACGTCCATGGTTCTAAGATCGTCGGGTTAAACACGATGGCTTCCGCAACACTTACACTTTCAAAAAAGATGGCCTTAATGTTACTTTGGCGCCTTTGGACCCAAGACAGGAGGGGTCCACATCCATGCTTCTCACTAAACCTCAATTCACAGCCCTTACCAAAACTCTTTCCGACCCAATTATTTTCGGGTTATTGATTATCAAACAAAACCCCACCATCTCCGTCATTCCACAGGAGGTGCAGCCCCTTTTAACCGAGTTTCACGATGTTTTACCAACTGATATTCCAGTCGGTCTTTCTTTGGTTCGTGAAATCCAAAACTGTATAGATTTTTTTCCGGGTGCAAGCATTCCTAATAAGCCGGCTTATCGCATGAATCCAAAAGAGTTTGATGAGTTGCATCGCCAGGTAACCGAACTTTTGGAAAAGGGTCTCATCCGGGAGAGTATGAGCCCATGCGCGGTTCCCGCATTACTCGTCCCAAAACCAAATGGCACTTTTCGGATGTGTATTGATAGTCGCTCAGTCAACAAAATCACTATCAAGTACCGGTTTCCTATCCCACGTTTTGATGATTTACTCGATCAGTTATATGGCGCTAAGGTCTTTTCAAAAATTGATTTACGAAGCGGGTACCATCAAATACGCATGCGGCCCGGCGATGAGTGGAAAACCGCTTTTAAAACAAGAGATGGGTTATATGAGTGGATGGTCATGCCGTTTGGATTATCCAACGCACCGAGTACATTTATGCGGTTGATGAATCACATTTTTAAACCGCTTATTGGTCGATGTGTTGTCGTCTATTTCGATGATATTTTGATTTTTAGCGCCAATCTTGCTGCTCATTTACACCACCTTAGGGACGTCTTCATGATCCTCAGGGACCAAAAGCTATATGCCAATGCAAACAAATGCCAATTTTGTACAACTGAAATTATTGTCTTGGGTTATATGGTCTCTGCAGATGGCATACACATGGATGAATCAAAGGTGTCAGCAATTACCACTTGGGCATCACCAAAGTCCTTTCACGAGGTTCGAAGTTTTCATGGTCTCGCTTCTTTTTACCGACGTTTCATTCGCAATTTTAGCACTATAGTCGTTCCTATTACAGAATGTTTAAAGGGTGGTAAATTTTCGTGGGCCACTGCCGCTGAACATGCGTTTAATACACTGAAAATAGCCGTCACCAACGCACCGGTTCTAGCCTTACCAAATTTTGAGCATGTTTTCCAAGTGGAGTGTGACATCTCGGGTGTGGGAATCGGCAGTGTTTTAAGTCAACAACACCGGCCTATTGCTTTCTTTAGTGAAAAATTAAACGACACACGAGGAAGGTATACCACATATGATAAGGAATTTTATGCTATCATTCAGAGCCTTGAGTATTGGCGACACTACCTTCTTCCTAGTGAGTTTATTCTATATTCAGACCATCAAGCACTCAAGTTTATCCAAGGCCAAGCAAAACTAAATTCAAGGCACGCTAAATGGTTAGAAACTCTTCAAGCTTTTACATTTGTCATTCATCACAAAGCAGGTTTCGCTAACTCGGTTGCCGATGCTTTGATTCGTCGACCAAACTTGCTCACATCCTTCACAATTGAAGTAACCGGGTTTGAGTCATTTTCTTGTTTATACCAAGATGACCAGGTCTTTCATGCTACTTGGAAAAAGAGTACCAGTGCGCTGTATCAATGTTTAGTGCAAAAAAATGGGCTTCTTTACAAAGGCCACCGATTATGTGTACCGGTTTCATCCTATCAGGAGGCGATCATCCTTAAGTGCCACCAAGGAGCCTTATCGGGACGTTTTGGAAGAGCTAAGACCGTCTCGATGGTCCAAGATCGTTTTTATTGGCCAAAGATTGAACGAGACGTTTCCAAGGTATTGAAGCGATGTCGAGTTTGCCACGTCGCCAAAACCCACCATACGAACCAAGGCTTATACACGCCATTACCGGTTCCTGCTAGGCCTTAGGAAGACGTTAGTATTGATTTCGTCGTAGGGTTACCCTTGACACAATGAAAGAAGGATTCGATAATGGTGGTGGTTGACCATTTTTCTAAAATGGCACATTTTATTCCGTGTGTCAAGACATTTGACGCGTCCCAGGTTGCACGACTTTATTTTGCTGAAATTGTACGTTTCCATGGGGTCCCAAAAACGATTACATCAGATCGCGATGTCAAGTTCATTAGCCATTTTTGGCGTACGTTGTGGAAGCGTTTGGGTGCCAAGCTACATTTTAGTAGTTCCCACCATCCGCAAACTGACGGTCAAACTGAGGTCACTAATCGGAGTTTGGGAAATTTACTACGGAGCCTTGTCGGTGATAACCCAAAGAAGTGGGATCTTGTCTTGCCTCAGGCGGAGTATGCTTATAACCGGTCCAATCATAGCTCGACGGGGCGTAGTCCGTTTTTTGTGGTGTATGGCAGGAACCCCTTTACACCCTTAGATTTGGCACCATTTCCAGAGATCGAGCATTTTAGTGCCGACGGGGTCGAACAAGCTGACCAAATTAAGCGTTTGCATGAACAGGTTCGGGAGCAAATTGTGAAACACAATTTACAATACCAGACTCGGGTTAATAAACACAGACGATGTGTGGTTTTCAACGAAGGTGATCTCGTTTGGATTTATTTGCGCCGTGACCGTTTTCCCCAAGGCCGATTCGGAAAGCTTCACCCGCGGGTGGATGGTCTGTTCCGTGTTTTGCGTCGGATCAACGATAATGCCTACAAGATCGATCTACCAGGTCATTACAAGGTTTCTGCCACCTTTAACGTAGCTGACTTAGCCCCATATGTTCCCGGTGATGAAGATGACTCGAGGTCGAGTCCTTTTTTAGAGGGGGAGGATGATACGGATGGGGACCCGTTGGAAGAACCAACCGAAGATGTTACGAGACCCGACCCGGCAAACAGTGGCTAGAAGCCGCTATCTCTTTATCCTCATCCATCCAGATTATTTTTAAACTTCGATAGTAATCTTTTATTTGAATTCTAGTGGTTATCTGTTTTCCTAGTTTTTCTATTTGTCAGTTTTGTCTTTTTCCTATTTAAACAATTGTAATGCATGGATGGATGAACAAGTTATAATAATAAAAAATTTTGGCAGTTATCATCTGTTTTTTTTTTTTTTTGTGACTTCGGTTGGCCGAACACAAGTCTTCTTCACGCTAGGATTCTAGCGTCGCCACATATACGAATCCGTATCAGAAAGTTTATGGGAATATATTAGCTACAATTGCATTGTAGCTAACTCGATACAATTTGTGGTATAATGTGTCGGTCACTGAGCCTTTTTAATGACTTTGATTTCATTTTTATTTAATTTATGTAAAAAATTGTAGCCAGTTGACTACAAAAATTGTATTAAAACAAAGTGAAAGATTAAAGAAACTTACAAAGGTTTATTTTGTAAATTATTATTTATTACATACGATCAAAAGTAAAGTTAAATTATAGAATAAGTTAAAGGGGTTAAATTGTAGTTATAATTTTTGAAAAGTGATTACATAAGTTTAAAAATAAAGAGAAAGTTTAAAGAATTTAAAAGGGTTTAATTGTAAATTAATGTTGATACTATGAATAGTAACTATTTTTTTTTTTTTTTTTTTTTTTTCTTTTTTGTGTTTTTTTTAGGACTTTCACTACTAGTGTATTTTTTTCTTTTTTTTCTTTAGCTTCATTAAAATATGAACACCAAACCTTTTATGTACAATTTTTTAACTCATAAGACTATCTTTATCGGTGGAAATTGGCAACCGGTTGGTGGGGTTAAGTTGTACATTTTATTAGTATTAAACAAACAATACACAAAGTGTCATTCGATCCGGTCGTTCCACAACCAAGGTTGCCAACCTATTTCTAGCCACATGTCACCTTTCCAATGGATATCTAATATTTATTTTTTCTAAAATTTTTTTTATTTGTACCATTATTATTATTACTTTGTATATTTAATATGTTAGGTTGGGTTGTTGATAAATGGTAAAAAAATATAGATTGGTTGTATGTATTGGTTGTGTAGGTGGATGAAAGAGAAATTAATATTTTATTAAGAGATTGGGTTGTGATGGGTTGTTGATAAAGATAGTCTAATATGCAATACCATTTCGTATTACTTCTTTCATATAAATTTTAAAGTTCTAAACTTAATCAAATGACTTTCAATATATGAGTAAACCTCAATCAAAAAGTTTTGCTTTGAGTCTTAGTTGAAAATTGTTAAAAGTTAGTTATTAGATTACTGTGTTACTTTTTTTCAGGAAATGCCAACATTTTTTTTTTCTTTTCACAATTCTCATTCCCATGTTTGTTTTTATTTAAATTCTGAATAGAATATATATCTTCTAAACATGATATCGAGAAGTTAATCAATCCATCATCTGAAGCTGATGACGATCACCGAACTCATGAGCCTATTACCAATAATGCCGAGAGCAACGACTGTCAAATGGATATTAGAAAGATTATGAGGGGGATCTTTTTGTTTCATAAAGTTATAAAAGAAACGTTGGTCAGTCACTCCAACAACTAATATGGTTGATTGTAATTTCAGGATGGTTTCAAGTAGAGAAGCTGCAAGGCGCTCGAGAAAAAGAAAACAAGCACAGATAGAGCTCTTGAGGAACATTTAAGTATTCTACCAACAATGTTAAGTTGATCTACTTATTCTAATTTTTTCATAACAATATTGAAAAAAAATGCTAGTTTTTTTCAAGGTTGGGAATAGATTAGAGTCAAATTGGGCCAACTAAAAGTGTTCTTTATCCGTGTTACAAAGATTAAAACGAATGATATGCTAAGTTCTCAATTAAGTTATATTGAGAAATAATATCTATCATAATAATGAAAGTGATTTAAGAGATTTCTAGGCGTGGGAATACACTTCGGATGAATTTCTAATTTTTTTGTTACTAGGTTGAGCCATTCAAATCGTTGGACATGTTTCTTGATATATAGATTAATCATTTAGCCTATATCATTTGACACCCGAGATGAATAACAATAGTAATAATCCAAACGAATCGATGTAAATGTGTTAAATAAGGATAACATATATATATAGCTTTAGTAAGCGCCCAAAAAGTATACAAATATTAGCAAACATGTTGGAGCTTATGTGTAAATGTGTAATTGTAAAACCCGAAAATCTAAAACATATATAAAGACGAAAATACCCTTGGAACCAAGAAATATAAAATACGTAAAATACGTTATAATAAATGTATTAAATTAAAAGCCTAATAAATAAAACGTGACGGATATAATTACGTGAACGACTATGATACGACGAAGGATTTAAATGTTTCGCTAAAGGTTGGGCCGTTCGTTTGTTTGTATGGGCTCGTTTTCTTTTCTTGCCAAGCCGAAAGTTCTAGAGCCCAAGGGGGCGTTTGTTTTTGTTCGTTGGGTCAAGCGCCGAAGCCCAAAGGTGGGCGTGGGTTTTTGGTGTGCTCGGTTGGATCAAGCCGAACCCAAACCCCCTCCAATTTGCTTAAACCTAAAATGCTACTACTATAAATATAACTCATAAGCTCAAAAGTAAAACCCTAGTTTGCTTTGCCTCTCCCTTTTTCTTTCTTCTACTCGGCCGAACACTAACACCCTTGGTGTTGAGATTTTTGCTTCAACAAGTTAAGGTATAACGTTTATTCGTCTTGTTTTGATGTACCTTACGTTAATATGTCGAGTTATATTTTGTTTAGTCAAGTTTTTGTTTTCTTTTCTTGTACCGAGAGGTGTAAACCAAAACCAAGGCAAACCCTAATGAATTGAACTTGATGAATATTAAAGACATGTAACGTAAGATGTAATAATGAATCGGGTCATGTATATGTTGAGCTAAACTAGGCCGAACCATGCATGAGTTAGGACCGAACCATATAAGTATTCGGCTAAGGGGTAAAACATTATAACTTGAATACGTAATGTGTTTAGATGAGCTAAGACTTGCGTAAACCTACTAGCCGAAAACCCTAGTTGAACTGAATATATATATATATATAAGTTTTGAACGTGTAATAAACAAGTAAGGGTCACGTAAACATAAACCCTAGTTTAATATGTAAAAGCGAATAAAGTATATCAAACCCTAAATGTTTGTGAACGTGTCTCTTTTGTGTGCGTTATATTAATTCAAGTGAACTAATAATTATGTACATATGTAATTTATCCGAGTAAGAAGTAACTTGTATGTCACATAAAATCATAAACGTACATGATAAAACATAAAAGGAAAGATTATTATCATTTACGTATTAGGTTAAGTAGCGAGTCATTAAGACGTAACATGTGAAGTAAATGCATATTAATGAGATATTAAAGATTAAGAAAACCCTAGAACATAAATGAGAGTCGATTAGGGTTTGAGCTAAATATAGTAATTCGTTATTTCATGTGTGAATTATGACTTATAAACTATTTTCACAATTAACTCTAGACTTTAATAAATGACATAACAAACCCTAATCTACAACATTAATTATAGAATACTTAAGTCTCATTTAATAAAACCCTAAAGTATGAAGATCATTAAGTATGAACACCAAATATTAAAAGATCATTTCGACGATTATGGAATCATAAATAACATGGACGACCGTTAATGTCTATAGGTTCTGAGAAGAGGGAGTAATCTTTTGCCTTTCGTCTTTCTGCTTTTCGATCATTTGCTTTGGAATAAGGTACAGATATTCTGACCTTTCAGTAGAGGTTTCCTTTTAACGTTTTCTTTCGTATTAGGGTTTCCTAAGCCTTTGCTATGAATCCCAAAATCTGATTTGTTGAGCTATTGCTTATCTGAACTCTGATTTCTGAATTATGAAACATCTGATTTTGAACTGTCTGATATGAAAACTATGATTTTGGAAATATGAATGATTTTCTGATAAAATATGGTCTGTGTCAGTTATGACATTCTGATTTGACCTAAGATAGTTTGACACCCGAGCCAAATATTTAACTAGTCATGGGGGTTCCATGTCCGTATCAGTGATGCACCTCTGGTATGACTCTAGGGCAGTAGAGTGATGTTCTGCCACGTCTCTGGATGGTGAAGCATATTTGTGAATATGTAGGAAGGGGCGTATGGATGCATCCTAGATCTGTTATCTGTTATATGTTATCTGTTATCTGATGATTGATGCTGCGTGCATGCACGTCCTTCATAACTCTGGTAGGTCTCCCCTACAAATGTTGCCTTATGTGAATATGAATATGATCTGATATATGTTTCTGGGCTCGTGGTAGTTGACTATAAACATCTTTTGAAATTCTGATTTATACTTTGAAAATGATTATGATTTTGCTATCGCTCATTCATTTTATTTCATATTCGTTACCGTTTAGTATTCGCTTTTGCTTTCATATCTGTTCACTGGGCTTTTGAAGCTCAGCCGCACTTTTCTTTTCTTCCGCGGCATGTATCTAAGCATTGGAAGCTGGGTTGCTTTGGGATGAGTGCTTGAGTGGACTTACCTTAGAGGTTTTAGCTTTGATTTCTTATGATGCCATTTTAGACTTATTTATTTCGGATATTATGTTGAAGTTTATTATGCTTCCGCTGGGACCTATGTATTGAAGTCATTTGACTTGGATTATTTCCGCATTTATGTTAAGACTTCTTTTGGTTATTCATGTTTTGCTTTGATATGACACCATTATTTGTGATTCCTTTACCCTTGGCGGGTCGGGGCGTTACAATTTATGGTATCAGAGCCCAGGTTTACGACTTGTAGTCAGGACCTGTGAACATAAGAACCTTAGGTTATCCCTTGGAGTTTAGGATTTGACCTGTGAGGATTGGGTAGACTTAGGTTTCCTTCTGCGAACTTCCATTTCGTATCTCACCTTTGTTCTTTTTGCTAATCGTGTGAATATCATTCAGATGGTTCGAACTCGTCAAAATCTGGATGGAGACGATGATGCTCCTAACATGGATGCTGCGATTGCGAATGCTCTCAACTCTCTTTTCCCTGGTTTGACTACACCTGAGATGATGGAACAAGTGATCAACAATATTCGGAATCAGACTGGTCAACCTTCGGGAAGCGGTGGAGGTGCTCAACCCATCGGCATACATACTTGGCTCGAGCGTTTCGGTAAGCTCAAGCCTCTTTCTTTTAGCGTTGCTGCTACTCCCACTGAAGTTGAGGACTGGATCACTCATGTTGAGAAGCTGTTTGAAGTACTGGGTTGTGGAGATGGATTTAAGACTCGTTTAGCTGCATTCAAATTGGAGGGTGATGCTTTAAATTGGTGGAAAGCATTGAAACAAGCACGAGGAGGAGATGCTTTCGCTGTTACTTGTACTTGGGCGGAGTTTCGGACTATCTTCTATAACCGTTACTTCCCTGATGCGGAACAACAAAGGTATGAGAGGGATTATCAGGCGATCTACCAGTTTGATAATGAGAACTCCAATGAGTACATGAGTAGGTTTATGAGGTTGGTAAGTTTTGTTGGAGCGATTGCTGGAGATGGTAGGCGCCAAGCTAAGCATTTCAAATGGGGACTGAAGAAGTGGGTGTTGGACCGACTGCTTAACACTGAGTATGAGGATGTGTCGGCCTGCAATGATGCAGCTCGTAACATTGAGATCTTTCATGAGGGTTCGGGTTACAACAAGCGTAATCGCGATGGTGATCGGATTCAAGGTAGGACGCAAAGTAATGAGTATAAGGGAAATACTGGCAGGAGTTATGATTCAAGGGGACAAGTGGATAAGGGTTATGATCAGCGGGGTCAGTCGGGAAGGAATGTGGACTCTAGGCGCCTTGAGGCGAGGGGTCAGGATAGCAGAGCTGCTGGTAAGAATGGAAATGATCGTCAGAATCAAGGTAACAATAACCAGCGTTACAACAAAGATCAGTCGGCTCGAGGATCAAATCAGGGTCGTGCTTCAGGATCTTCTGGTCAGCAAAGGACAGCTGAAGTTTTGCCTCCCCCACCTATCTGTACTACTTGTGGAAAGGCTCATCCGGGACCGTGTTTCAAAGCCACTGGTGGATGTTTCTCTTGTGGTTCCACTACTCACAAGATCAAGGATTGCCCTAAGAGGAACCCGGCGATTCCTGGAAACTACACCAAGCCGCCACCTACTACAGGACGTGTTTATGCTACTACTCGGAATCAGGCGGAGCATACTTCAGGTACCATTACGGGCACTCTTTTCATTGATGATTATTCTGTCTTCGTTTTATTTGACACCGGTGCCACACACTCCATTATATCTGTCACATGTGCTAAGAAACTTAATATGAAGCCACAACCACTAACGAATCACTTATCGATATCTACGCCTATGAAAAACCATATGATCATTGATCATAAATACGTTAAGTGTCCTCTTCGTTTTGATGATCGTATTCGCCCTGCACATCTGTATCCTCTCGATATGGTCGACTTTGATATTATTCTAGGCATGGATTGGTTGGCTTATCATAGAGCTTCCATCGACTGCTATGCTAGAACTGTGATCTTTGGAGACATAAAACATCCTGAATTCGTTTATTATGGTTCTAAACCACTCAAATCTGTTAAGTTCATTTCTGCTATGAAGGCACGGACCATGATTTCTCATGGGTGTCAAGGTTTTCTAGCATCTGTTAAGGACACATCTTTGGAGAGTCCTAACATTGAAAACCTTTCTGTTGTTTGTGAATTCACCGACGTTTTTCCCGATGAACTTCCTGGTATTCCTCCAGCTAGAGAAGTTGAGTTTAGCATTGAGTTGATCCCTGGTGCTAAACCGATTTCGAAAGTTCCGTATCGTATGGCACATGTAGAACTGAAGGAGTTGAAGGAACAGCTGCAAGAGATGATAGATAATGGATTCATTCGACCTAGTGTTTCTCCATGGGGCGCACCTGTTTTGTTTGTGAAGAAGAAGGATGGAAGTATGCGCTTATGTATCGACTACCGTGAACTCAACCGTATTACTATTCGAAACCGTTATCCTCTTCCACGCATAGACGATTTGTTTGATCAACTGCAAGGAGCTAAGTTCTTTTCTAAGATTGATCTGAGGTCTGGTTATCATCAACTACGTGTGAAGGAGCAAGATGTTCCTAAGACCGCGTTTCGTACCAGATATGGTCATTATGAGTTTCTCGTTATGCCTTTTGGTTTGACGAATGCGCCTGCTGTGTTTATGGACCTGATGAATCGTGTTTTCCATGAGTTCCTCGACAAGTTCGTTATTGTTTTCATCGATGACATTTTTGTTTACTCTAAGTCTGAAGAGGAGCATGAGCAACATCTCCGGATAGTTTTGGAGATTTTGAGGAAGAAGAAGTTGTACGCCAAATTCTCGAAGTGTGAATTTTGGTTAGGACAAGTCGCTTTCCTTGGTCATATCGTATCAGCTGATGGTATCACCATGGATCCGTCTAAGGTTGAGGCTATCACTAAGTGGCCAAGACCTACGACAGTGACTGAGGTTAGGAGTTTTCTAGGACTTGTTGGATACTACCGACGTTTTGTTGAAGGTTTCTCTCGTTTAGCTTTGCCCTTAACCCAATTGATGAGGAAAGGTGAAAAGTTCGTGTGGACGGATGAAAGAGAAAAGAGTTTTGAAGAGTTGAAACGGAGGTTGGTGTCCGCTCCTATTTTGACTCTTCCATCTGGTTCTGGAGGATATCAAATCTATAGCGATGCATCTAAGAAAGGATTGGGCTGTGTCTTGATGCAACATGGTAAGGTGATAGCTTACGCTTCAAGACAACTGAAACCTTATGAGGAGAATTACCCAACTCATGACCTTGAGTTAGCTGCTGTGGTGTTCGCGTTGAAGATCTGGAGACATTACTTATATGGAGAGACGTGTGATATTTTCACCGACCATAAGAGCCTCAAGTATATTTTCACTCAAAAGGAACTCAACATGAGACAAAGAAGATGGTTAGAACTTCTTAAGGATTATGACACTAACATTCAGTACCATCCTGGTAAGGCTAATGTAGTTGCTGACGCACTTAGCCAGAAATCAGGCATGCTTGCAAGTATTGAGATTGAGCCTAGGATCATTCGTGACTTAGAGCATTTGGATGTTGAGTTGTGCGTACGAGGTTTTGGTGGATACTAGGCTAGTATGAAGGTGGAGTCGAACCTTATACTGCAAATTAAAGAAGCTCAGAAAGATGACGGCGAGCTGTGGGCCGTGGCGCAAAATGTTGAAGAAGGTAAGCAGACGGAGTTTAAGGTTGATAATGACGGTATTGTATGGTATGAAGATAGGCTTTGTGTTCCTAATGATCAGGTACTTCGTGAGAAAGTTATGACGGAAGCTCATAGTTCTCCTTTCACTATCCATCCTAGTTCTACCAAGATGTATAGGGATTTGAAACAGTATTTTGGTGGAATGGCATGAAGAAAGATGTGGCGACGTTTGTGTTGAAGTGTATGATTTGTCAGCAAGTGAAGAACGAACATCAAAGAGCTAGTGGACTGTTACAACCATTGGATATTCCGACATGGAAGTGGGATAAGATATCTCTGGACTTTGTGACTGGACTACCTCTTACTAAGAAGAAGCATGATGCGATTTGGGTGGTTGTTGATCGGCTAACCAAATCTGCTCATTTCTTACCAATTAGAAAGGATTATGGTATTGGTAGATTGGCGGAGATTTTTCAGCAAGAGATAGTTAGACTTCATGGTACTCCGACGTCTATTGTGTCAGATAGGGATCCGCGTTTTACTTCTCGTTTCTGGAAGGGTTTACAAAAAGCTTGGGGTACTCGACTTAATTTTAGTACGGCATTTCATCCTCAAACAGATGGTCAGTCAGAGAGGACTATTCAGACCTTAGAGGATATGCTAAGGGCTTGTGCTTTGGAATGGACTGGCAGCTGGGATGAATATTTGTGTTTGGTAGAGTTTGCATACAACAACAGTTGGCATGCTAGCATTAAGGCAGCACCGTTTGAACTTCTTTATGGAAGAAAATGTAGATCACCTACTTGTTGGGATGAAGTAGGTGAACGTCTAATCGAAGGTCCGGAAATGATTGAGATCACTAATGAGAAAGTAGCTGTTGCTAGAGAAAATTTGAAGGAGGCTAGGTCTCGTCAGAAAAGTTATGCCGACAAGCATCGTCGTGATTTAGAGTTTCGAGTTGGTGATCGTGTATTTTTGAAAGTCTCGTCGTTTAGGGGTGTGAAACGTTTTGGAATCAAGGGCAAGCTCAGTCCTAGATTCATTGGTCCGTTTGAAATTTTGGAGCGTATAGGAGAAGTTTCATATCGATTAGCACTTCCGCCTCAGCTATCGCATGTTCATGATGTTTTCCATGTATCTCTCCTGAGGGGATACAATTATCATCCATTACACGTTGCTTCGTATCCGTTTGATCAAATTCGATCCGATATGTCTTTATCTGAAGAACCGGAAGCTATTTTAGAAAGACAAGAAAGAGTCATGAGAAATAAAGTCATTCCGTTCGTTAAGATTCTTTGGAAAAATCACCCGGAGCGTGAGGCTACTTGGGAAACCGAAGAGTCGATGCGAGCTAGTTACCCTCATTTCTTTGAATAGTTCGGTATGTTCTCATCTCGTTTTCGTTTCGTTTCATTTCAATTTTCGAGGACGAAAATTTTTTTTTAGAGGGGAAGAGTTGTAAAACCCGAAAATCTAAAACATATATAAAGACGAAAATACCCTTGGAACCAAGAAATATAAAATACGTAAAATACGTTATAATAAATGTATTAAATTAAAAGCCTAATAAATAAAACGTGACGGATATAATTACGTGAAAGACTATGATACGACGAAGGATTTAAATGTTTCGCTAAAGGTTGGGCCGTTCGTTTGTTTGTATGGGCTCGTTTTCTTTTCTTGCCAAGCCGAAAGTTCTAGAGCCCAAGGGGGCGTTTGTTTTTGTTCGTTGGGTCAAGCGCCGAAGCCCAAAGGTGGGCGTGGGTTTTTGGTGTGCTCGGTTGGATCAAGCCGAACCCAAACCCCCTCCAATTTGCTTAAACCTAAAATGCTACTACTATAAATATAACTCATAAGCTCAAAAGTAAAACCCTAGTTTGCTTTGCCTCTCCCTTTTTCTTTCTTCTACTCGGCCGAACACTAACACCCTTGGTGTTGAGATTTTTGCTTCAACAAGTTAAGGTATAACGTTTATTTGTCTTGTTTTGATGTACCTTACGTTAATATGTCGAGTGTTATTTTGTTTAGTCAAGTTTTTGTTTTCTTTTCTTGTACCGAGAGGTGTAAACCAAAACCAAGGCAAACCCTAATGAATTGAACTTGATGAATATTAAAGACATGTAACGTAAGATGTAATAATGAATCGGGTCATGTATATGTTGAGCTAAACTAGGCCGAACCATGCATGAGTTAGGACCGAACCATATAAGTATTCGGCTAAGGGGTAAAACATTATAACTTGAATACGTAACGTGTTTAGATGAGCTAAGACTTGCGTAAACCTACTAGCCGAAAACCCTAGTTGAACCGAATATATATATATATAAGTTTTGAACGTGTAATAAACAAGTAAGGGTCACGTAAACATAAACCCTAGTTTAATATGTAAAAGCGAATAAAGTATATCAAACCCTAAATGTTTGTGAACGTGTCTCTTTTGTGTGCGTTATATTAATTCAAGTGAACTAATAATTATGTACATATGTAATTTATCCGAGTAAGAAGTAACTTGTATGTCACATAAAATCATAAACGTACATGATAAAACATAAAAGGAAAGATTATTATCATTTACGTATTAGGTTAAGTAGCGAGTCATTAAGACGTAACATGTGAAGTAAATGCATATTAATGAGATATTAAAGATTAAGAAAACCCTAGAACATAAATGAGATTCGATTAGGGTTTGAGCTAAATATAGTAATTCGTTATTTCATGTGTGAATTATGACTTATAAACTATTTTCACAATTAACTCTAGACTTTAATAAATGACATAACAAACCCTAATCTACAACATTAATTATAGAATACTTAAGTCTCATTTAATAAAACCCTAAAGTATGAAGATCATTAAGTATGAACACCAAATATTAAAAGATCATTTCGACGATTATGGAATCATAAATAACATGGACGACCGTTAATGTCTATAGGTTCTGAGAAGAGGGAGTAATCCTTTGCCTTTCGTCTTTCTGCTTTTCGATCATTTGCTTTGGAATAAGGTACAGATATTCTGACCTTTTCAGTAGAGGTTTCCTTTTAACGTTTTCTTTCGTATTAGGGTTTCCTAAGCCTTTGCTATGAATCCCAAAATCTGATTTGTTGAGCTATTGCTTATCTGAACTCTGATTTCTGAATTATGAAACATCTGATTTTGAACTGTCTGATATGAAAACTATGATTTTGGAAATATGAATGATTTTCTGATAAAATATGATCTGTGTCAGTTATGACATTCTGATTTGACCTAAGATAGTTTGACACCCGAGCCAAATATTTAACTAGTCATGGGGGTTCCATGTCCGTATCAGTGATGCACCTCTGGTATGACTCTAGGGCAGTAGAGTGATGTTCTGCCACGTCTCTGGATGGTGAAGCATATTTGTGAATATGTAGGAAGGGGCGTATGAATGCATCCTAGATCTGTTATCTGTTATATGTTATATGTTATCTGTTATCTGATGATTGATGCTGCGTGCATGCACGTCCTTCATAACTCTGGTAGGTCTCCCCTACAAATGTTGCCTTATGTGAATATGAATATGATCTGATATATGTTTCTGGGCTCGTGGTAGTTGACTATAAACATCTTTTGAAATTCTGATTTATACTTTGAAAATGATTATGATTTTGCTATCGCTCATTCATTTTATTTCATATTCGTTACCGTTTAGTATTCGCTTTTGCTTTCATATCTGTTCACTGGGCTTTTGAAGCTCAGCCGCACTTTTCTTTTCTTCCGCGGCAGGTATCTAAGCATTGGAAGCTGGGTTGCTTTGGGATGAGTGCTTGAGTGGACTTACCTTAGAGATTTTAGCTTTGATTTCTTATGATGCCATTTTATACTTATTTATTTCGGATATTATGTTGAAGTTTATTATGCTTCCGCTGGGACCTATGTATTGAAGTCATTTGACTTGGATTATTTCCGCATTTATGTTAAGACTTCTTTTGGTTATTCATGTTTTGCTTTGATATGACATCATTATTTGTGATTCCTTTACCCTTGGCGGGTCGGGGCGTTACAGTAATCATGTTAATAGTTTTTCTGGTTCATGCATAATCAATCCCACATAGAAATATGAAAGAAATATATGCATAGATATAAGTTGGTCCAAACTGGGCCTATCAATACGTGTGTTGGTGTCGACAATAAAATATCTTATCGTTTTTGAGTAACCAAATTCATTTTTCCTTCCAACAAATATTGCTCGTTTGACTCTTGTATCAGTAAGTCGTAGTTTGCACTATATAGTTGGCCTTCAATGAAAAAAATTGATACAACTATGTTTTATGAGTTTACTAGGCGCGTTATAGGTGGTGTTGAGGTTGCACACTTGCACCTGCTAGGCGCTTGAGAAAAAGAAAACAAGCACATCTAGCAGCTCTTGAGGAACATGCAAGTATTTTACTAACCATATTGATCTACTTTTCATCAAGTTGTTTCTTAACAATATAAAAAAAGGCTAGTTTTCTTAAACAGGTTTGGAATAGATTAGATTCAAAATGGGTGGAAACATGTTGAGTTACACTGGGCCAACTAGAACACAATTCTTTATCCGTGTTACAAAGAATTAAAAACAAATGATGTGCTAAAAATGTTCACAAGTTATATACGTAATTATCTAACGTAATAGTTAAAACGATTTACGAGATGTTAGGCATCGTGACACTTCGGACTAATTTCTAATTAATTTTTTTTTACTGGTTTATGCCAGTCAAATCACTTGACCATTTGACACGAGATGAACAAGAATAGTGATAATACAAGCAAATCTATGTATATCTGTGAAACAAGGATTTCGTAAAGCGCCCGTAAAGTATATGTACAAGCATAGCAAACATTTTGGAGTTTATGGTACATGCATATATCAGTAAGTCGTGGTCCGTACTATAAATACAGCGGGCGTTCACTCAAAACAAAAAATGTTGGTGTGGTAGCTCCCAGAGCAGGGTTAGATAATCAATATCAGCAGAAATGTACAATTGTTCAGCAGAAACAAACAAACGGTCAGCAGTAACAAATACCACTAGGTGGTTACCGGATATCACTTGGAATCGTGTGATCATCACTTTCCAAAGTAAACTATTCGACCCTAATGCCTGGGTATCACGAATATCTACTTGGGATAAGACCAAATGCAGTTAGAGAATTAGGCACAATTCTATAACCCTTTCGCTTATAAGTGTTTATGTTTTCTGTGTTGTTTTTCATCCGTATTCATGCATAAAACAGATCTCCTATTTATAGGAAAATACTCTTAGCTAGTCAAATGAAATTATGAGTATTAATCGGCCCATTAATAGCCTCATAATTATCCCCATTATAGCCGTTAGTGGTTACATGACCAATTAAACGTGGTCATTATGCACTTATAACTGCCACTTGAATAGGTCAAAGCCGTTACAAGCAGTACCTTAACACTAGCAGTGCTTTCACACAACTAGCAGTACTTTCATAGCACCTTCAGTGGAAACACTGCTTCAGTGTAAATACTGCTTAAGTGGAAACACCACTGCTTCAGTGGAAACACCACTGCTTAAGTGGAAACCACAACAGTACTTTCACCAGTAGTACCTTCTACTAGCACTATCAATACAAACCACTATTAGAGTCAGGGTGTTCATGAACCTTATGGGTGTACACTCCGTACCTCCTAACCCATTGCAAGGTGTGAACTAATCCCACAAGTGCACTAAATTTTCTAATAATCCTCCCCAAATTTAGTTCACTTCCTTTGCATGAAAAACAAACATCAAACAAAACATGTGCATAAATGAAAATGTCTTGAGGATTGAATTTCCATCTTAGTAATTACACGTTCAAATATTCGAGAATCAGGGTGTTCTAAGAATTGAACCCTTCAACCCATTTGAATACCTGAAGATAACTACACACACGTTTTCAAACACTTATAAGCTCCTGACACTATACAAGCCATGTGTGCATATCCAAATTCATAAATGTTGTAAAAGCTAAAGTCCAAAGCTTCCTGAAGCGGCAAAACTTCAACATTAACATAGGTGGTTCCTCTTTAGTCATGCTCCTGCCAAGCACTTTTTCAAAGAAAATTAACCATTAAGAAGTAAAGACTTCATCCTCTTTTCAGCAGGTTCTGAGCACAACCTTGGGATGTAAATAAAACATGTGCTCTAGTCCACTGAATGTTCAGCTTTCCACATTGAACTCAGCTCCTAAGTTTCCTTAGGAGGGAGTTGGGTGTCCTAGCATTCAGTGACTAAGTTGGACTTAAACCCATCCCTTTAGCAGACTTTATAACCAAGTCTCTAGCTAATCCCTTCGTCAAGTGATCAGCTAAGTTATGTTGAGATCTAACAAACTCTATAGATACCACCCCATTCATGATAAGCTCACGAATCATGCTATGCCTGACACCTAAGTGTCTAGACTTACCATTATACATCTGGCTATAAGCCTTAGTCAGTGTAGCTGCACTATCACAACGGATAGAAATAGGTGCTATAGGTTTAGGCCACAATGGAATCTCAAGAAGCAAGTTTTTCAACCATTCAGCTTCTTTACCAGCAGCTGCCAAAGCCACAAATTCAGATTCCATTGTTGAACTGGTGATGCAAGTTTGCTTCTTGGATGCCCAAGAAATAGCACCTCCACCAAGTAGGAATACCCAGCCACTGGTAGACGAATTATCTTCAGTGTTACTGATCCAACTTGCATCAGTGTATCCTTCCAACACTGATGGGTAACCAGTATATGAGAGACTATAATCCATAGTTCTCTTCAAATACTTCAGTACCCTTTGAACTGCTTGCAAGTGATGAGCAATAGGATTACTAGTATACCTACTCAATTTTCCCACTGTAAAACCAATATCAGGTCTTGTAAAAGTCATGGCATACATCAAGCAGCCAATTACCCTAGAATACTCAAGTTGAGATACAGCTTTGCCATTATTAGGCATCAACTTCTCACAAGTATCCATAGGTGTACTCACAGGAGTACAATCAAAGTAATTGAATTTCCTCAATACCTTCTCAATATAATGAGACTGAGAGATAGAAATTCTTTTACTTTCATGTTTAATCCTTATACCAAGGATAACATCAGCCTCCCCCATGTCCTTCATGGAGAACCTTGATGACAAGAATTCCTTTGTTAGGTCAACCTGATTTTGGTCAGTGCCAAAGATCAACATGTCATCAACATATAGACAAATGATGACTCCTTTACCAGATTCATCAAAATTGCTATATACACATTTGTCAGCTTGGTTAAGAACATAACCACTAGACAAAACCACTTCATCAAATTTTTGATGACATTGCTTAGGTGCCTGCTTTAGTCCATAAAGAGACTTAATCAGTTTACACACCTTGTTTTCATTGCCAGGCATGATGAAGCCCTGAGGTTGGTTCATGTAAACCTCCTCATCCAATTCACCATTCAAGAAAGCTGTCTTCACATCCATCTGATGAATAATCAGATTGTGAATAGAAGCCAAAGCAATCAGCAGTCTTATGGTACTGATACGAGCCACAGGGGCATAAGTATCAAAATAGTCTATTCATGATTTTTGTTTAAAGCCCTGAATGACTAGTCTAGCCTTGAACTTTTCAATAGTTCCATCTACCTTTATTTTCCTTTTGAAAATCCATTTGCAACCCAAAGGTTTGCAACCAGGTGGTAGATCAACCAACACCCAAGTGTTGTTGCCCATGATGGAATCCATCTCATCATTAATTGCTTCTTTCTAGAAGGCAATATCCTGGGACTTCATTGCTTTTTCAAATGTCTTGGGATCATCCTCAACAATGAATCAATACGAGTATTGGTCAGAGACCTCATCCCTTGTTCCTTCAACTAAGTATAGTTGAAACTCAGGTCCAAATGACTTTCGAGTCCTGACCCTTTTGCTTTTTCTAAGCATAGGTTCAGGTTGTTGAACCACAACCTCATCAAGGACCACTGATGGTTCATCATCAGGGACCTCTGATACACCAGTGTCATGAGTTCCATTAGGAATCCTCGTACTTGGTCTAGGGACTTATGAGAATCTTTTCTCATCAAAATTTGCATCCCTTGATTCAATTATGGAGTTAACTGAAACATATTCATTAGGTTCAATAACATAGAACCTAAAAGCCTTGGAATGCTCAGCATATCCAACAAAGATGGAGTCAATGCCTCTTTCACCCAAAGTTTTCAGCTTTGGATCAGGGAGTCTTACAACAGCCCTACAACCCCAAACCTTGAGATAGTTTAGGTTGGGTTTCCTTTTAGTCCAGAGTTCATAAGGGGTAACCTTGTTACTTTTGTTGGGAACTCTATTTAATAAATAGCAAGCTGTCAACATAGCTTCACCCCAGAACCCTTGACTCAGTCCTGAATAGGACCACATGGAATTAACCATCTCCTTCAGCACCCTGTTTTTCCTTTCAGAAATACCATTTTGCTGAGAAGTATAAGGGGCAGTCGTTTCATGGATAATTCCAACAGACTGAAAATACAGAGTATCCATGTACTCACCTCCCCTATCAGTCCTTAATCTTTTGATCAAAGACCCAAGTTGTAATTCAACTTCAGTTTTAAACACTTTGAATTTATCTAATGCTTCATCCTTAGTATGCAAAAGATAGACATAACAAAACCTAGAAGCATCATCAATAAATGTCACAAAGTACTTCTTATTCCCCAAAGATGGAGTGGCATGCAAATCACACAGGTCACTGTGTATTAGCTCCAAGAGCTTAGTCTCACGACTAACACCCTGAAAAGGTTTCTTGGTTATCTTGGTCAACATGCAAGTTTTACACTTTTTAGTGTCCATGTCAAATGCTGGGATTAACCCATCCTTAGACATATCTTGCATTCTCTTATAGTGTACATGGCCAAGTCTAGCATGCCAAAGGGTAGAGTCAGTCTGGTCAATGGTGGTCACAAAGGCTGAATTAACACTATCAGTGGAAATATTAAGCCTGAACATTTGATTACATAAATAACCAAAACCAATAAAGACACCATTCTTAGAAAGAACAAATTTATCAGATTCAATAACTTGTTTATATCCATGATTATTCAAAACACTACTTGAAACCAAGTTCTTTCTTATATCAGGAACATGAATAACATTAAACAAAGTTACAATCTTTCCAGAACTAAACTTAAGATCTACACAACCATGACCATGCACCAAGGCTGTTGACTCATTTCCCATGTGAAGAATAGAACCATCATTCAGTGACTCATAAGTCTTGAACCAGCTTCTATCTTTGCACACATGAACTGTTGCACCAGAGTCAACCCACCACGCAACATCATCATCCTGCACATAATTAGATTCAGCTACATATGTAACATAATAAATCTGAAAAGACTTATTAAACATATTCTGACCTTTCAGTGAGTTGGTTGAACCACCACTCCCTGAACCATTAGTGCCTGATCCATTGGCTTTACCACCAATTTTAACACCTTTGCAGTCCCTTTTAATGTGACCAGTTTTGCCACATTTCCAACAAGTAAGTGTGACCTTCTTGTTTGGATCTGCCCTTGTGTTATCATGATATTTGCGTTTGCCTTTGTTGTCATTGTACCTGGTGGAGTTGTTATGCTCCACCATATTGACAACAGATGCACCAGCAGCATTGCTACTCTTTGGCTTGTCATTATCCTGCACCTTGAGAGATTCCTCAATGCGCAGATGACTGCCCAACTCAACCAGAGTTAATTCCTCTTTCTTATGTTTCAAGGTATGCTTGAAATCTTTCCAAGAAGGAGGGAGTTTGTCAATGACACAAGAGACTGAAATAGACTAATCCATGTGCATGTTATGTTGTGTAAACCTTTCAAGTATTTCAAGAAGTTCATTGTATTGTTCCATAACTGGTCTTGAATTAGTCATTTTGTAATTTGTGAAATTACTAACAAGGAACTTCTTACTTGATGCATCCTCAGCCATATATTTGGCATCCAAGGAATCCCACAGCTCTTTAGAAGATTCAATGTTCTGATAAATGTCAAATAGAGAATCAGACATACCATTGAGAATTAGACCTCTGCATATGTAGTCATCATTCTCCCATTTGCTCCTCCTCCTGATCTGCTCCACAGTAGCATCATCCCCATCATCAGGAATAGGTGTAGTCAAAACATAGACCACACTCATGCTTGACAGCAAGAAGTGCATCTTCTTCTGCCATCTCCTAAAGTCCACCCCTTCAAACTTATCAAGCTTGGCAAAGTTTGAAGCCATGTGTTTCATTGCAGCAGTTGCCATTGATTATCACAAAATAGTTTACTTTGATTGTTGGTGTGGTAGCTCCCAGGGCAGGGTTAGATAATCAATATCAGCAGAAATGTACAATTGTTCAGCAGAAACAAACAAACGGTCAGCAGTAACAAATACCACTAGGTGGTTACCGGATATCACTTGGAATCGTGTGATCACTTTCCAAAGTAAACTATTCGACCCTAATACCTGGGTATCACGAATATCTACTTGGGATAAGACCAAATGCAGTTAGAGAATTATGCACAATTCTATAACCCTTTCGCTTATAAGTGTTTATGTTTTCTGTGTTGTTTTTCATCCGTATTCATGCATAAAACAGATCTCCTATTTATAGGAAAATACTCTTAGCTAGTCAAATGGAATTATGAGTATTAATCGGCCCATTAATAGCCTCATAATTATCCCCATTATAGCCGTTAGTGGTTACATGACCAATTAAACGTGGTAATTATGCAGTTATAACTACCACTTGAATAGGTCAAAGCCGTTACAAGCAGTACCTTAACACTAGCAGTGCTTTCACACAACTAGTAGTGCTTTCACACAACTAGCAGTACTTTCATAGCACCTTCAGTGGAAACACCACTGCTTCAGTGGAAACCACAACAGTACTTTCACCAGTAGTACCTTCTACTAGCACTATCAATACAAACCACTATTAGAGTCAGGGTGTTCATGGTCCTTATGGGTGTACACTCCGTACCTCATAACCCATTGCAAGGTGTGAACTAATCCCACAAGTGCACTAAATTTTCCAACAAAAAAAGTACTTAATTATGGGTTTACAATAATAAGTATGCTACAAAATAGAAAATAACACGTACGATACGAAGAAAAAAAACTGAAAAGTAGAAGAACAAAATTACAATGTGTTTTCATAATTTCTATACGTATTATGCAAAGCTAAAAAATTGAAAAATACCTGTTGGTGTTATCACTATTCACTGAACCATGAAAACGTTTGCGAGATTGTTACATGAGGTAAATAAATTGCCACCTTTATTTACGAGTTTCGCCTAAATTTAAGCATGCTTCTCAGTGGAACTATCGCAACGAGAAACTTTGCCAACTTTGGAAACTTTGACACTCTGTTCCCGAGTATAAAACTGAAAGAAGAGAAATGAAGAGGGGAAAAAAGAGAGAAAAGAAGAGGATAAGATTTTTTTTTTAATTTTTTATCTTGTGTTCGTGAGTTGGAAAGAAAAGAAGATGGATATAAACATAAAAAGCTTAAAAATCACTTTCTCTCCAAATCATCCCAATTTGGAAGAAGATTAGGAGAAAAGTTTTGGCTTAATTTCCTCTATTTTTCTCTTCTCTTCTCTCCAGAAAAAACTCGGGAATACAACTTTTTTTAGTTTTCTCTTCACTTCTCTTCTTTTCTCTCCAATTTAAAACTCGGAAACATAGCGTGAGAGCTAAGGTATTTTCTTTTCTTGATCGTGAATCTCATATTCATTCTGTGAATAAAAGCGTTCACATATTTTTGTATAGGTCTTGCCAAAAAATGAGAAAAATAAATTTAAAAAATGGAAAAATTGTTTAACTTCTTCAAAAGAAGTCGAGTTGGTCTGATTGCACTTTATGAGTTGGCTGATCGATCGCACCTTAAAGATCCATGTTATCTATTGATCCAATGTCACTAAAGAACGCGTTTATTATTATAGAAGTTTGTCAAATTTCCCGCGTCTATTTTTTGAGTCTCGGTTAAACCTATGCATGTTTCTCTCAACTGGAACACCAGATTAGACAGGAGATTACGAATTCGAAGTCTTGAGAGCTAAGGTATTTTTTTCCTTAACCAGGAATACTTTATTCGATATCCATTGAATAATAGTGCTCACACATAGGCATTTCTTTTTCTGGCAGGTCTAGTCAAAAATCAAAATAAAAAAGCGAAAATTATTGTAGTACCAATTTTTTCTAGTGTGTGTCTGCACATGCCCTCACTTTTCTTCTATTCTCATTTCTACCCCTCAATGTCGGGTAAAAATATACCCTATATACCCGACACACATATGTAAGGCCAAGATTACGTTTAAAATTTAATTCAAAACAATGTCGTCACGACATTGATTTTTTTAATCAAAATATAGCCAATGTTGGTACGGTTTTTTAATCAAAATAGTATGTAGTGTAAGTAACTACCCATCATTGGCTATATATTGATTAAAAAAATCAATGTCGTGACGACATTGTATTGATTTAATTTTTAAACGTAATCTTGGCCCTACATGTGTGTGTCGTGTATATAGGGTAGAAATGAGAATGGAAGAAAAGTGAGGGCATGTGCAAACATACACTAAAAAATATGGGTACTACAGTAATTTTCGCAATAAAAAGCTGAATATATATAGCTAAAGATGGTATTAAAGATTCTAAAAGAAGTCGAGTTGGTAACTTGGTATGATCGCACCTTATGGCTTCGTTGGTTTTAATTTGGACTTGGTTTACCTCCGATCTCTAATGATTTAGTTGGTGATAGTGCTATTGCTACCAAAAGGATTAAAATCAATTAATTTGTGAAAAATAATTTTCATAAGGTATGTTTGGAAAAAATAGATGTTACTCGTGTTGGTGCTGGTGCTAAAAAGGATTCAAATTGTAGTTTTTTTAATGGTGCTGGTGTTGTTACTGAAAAAGATTAAAATCGGTTAATTTGCGAAAAATAAGTTCCATAATCTTTTACAAACCAGTTTTGAAAACTTATTTTTTAGGAATTTATTTTTCAAAAATAATTCACAATTGCCAAACAAAGATTATTTTTTTTTATCAAAGCTTATTTTCTAAAAAAATAATCTTAAGTCTTCATAATCTCTCGCGTCCAACATGCCCAAAATGATGTGTAGCAAAATAATTTGTTGAAAAAGAAAAGTTTGTAAAAGGAAAAAAGAAAAATAAATAAATGGACCAAGTGTGATACATATATTGGTGTGAAAGTTTCTTTGTGAATATTTTGTAGATGTAGCAAACTTTTTCAGGAAAAGATCAATCTCATGTGGTGTAAGACTTTCAATACTACTCCTTTCGTTCCGTTTTAAATTAATAGTCAACGCTTTTTTTAGAATGTCACACTTTACATGTTCACTATTAAAATAGGCAGGAAGTTTGATCAAATTTATCATATTACATTTGTTTGAAACTATTATTACATGTTTTAAAGAAAAGATTTAAGATCAATTACATACCAAATTTTATCTAAATACGAAGAGACTAATCTCAACCATCCATCTTCATTTGATCCAATGTATGAGATTAAACCAAATATTTTAACAAACTCATTTTCATTCTTTTTTTTTAATATTAATATATTTTAAACCGTTAATCTTTAAGTGAAAATAAATATACCATAATAACGAGCATTTAATTATCTTTCTATATATATATATATATATGCACTTTGATTTACTTTCGACAAACTTTTTTTTTTCATTTTTTTTCACTTTTTTTCTTCGTTTTTTACGTTTTCTTACTCATTGGTGAAACTTGCATGAGAAATCACATGTGATTAAATACCAATTTAAATATTTCTAATAAAACCACATGTGATTTTTCCAACACGTATCTCAATAATTGGTTCGTCCTTATTTTTTGCACCATATAGGCAATGGAATGAAGAAGTCTTTTTGGTTCGATAATTGGTGTGATCAATCCCCATTTCGTAATCATTTCACGGTTCGCTGCATAACTCGTGAAGGCATTAATCTTGGTGAATATGTGGTTGAGATGAGTTCGAATGGTGCTTGGCTATATCCTGCTACCTGGTACGACTTATACCCGATCCTAAACCAGGTTAATACTCCTGTTTTCGTAGCTAATACGCAAGATAAAATCACGTGGAAAGATACTAATGTTGTTGTTCGTGAGTTTGCTGTCAAGGCTGTATGGGAATCGATTCGTCCTCGAGGAAAGGAGGTTGAGTGATTTCTCATGGTTTGGTTCTCATTTTGTATTCCAAAACACACATTTAATATATGCCTTATTATGGCTCGTGAACTTAAGACACAAGACAAGTTGATGCAATGGGATGTCGGCGAATCCGTCGACTTAAACCTGCTTTAGTGTCCTTTGTGTAAGACGACTCGGGATTCGCATGAGCACTTGTTTTTTGAATGACCATATTCTTTGAAGGTATGGATTCTTGTTAATGTTAAGGCTGGCATGCATAATACTCCTTCAAAATTAGAAGACATCACATCATGGCTGATCTCCTTCTCTTCCAAGCGTTCTTTGGTTAGTGTGGTTTCTCGGCTTATGTTCGCGGCCGCAATTTACTTCATTTGGCAAGAGAGAAATAATCGCTTATTCTCTACAGACACGAGGAAAGAGGAGCGAGTGTGTGAAGTTATTTTTGAGACTGTTAGAATGAAGCTCGTATCTTTGCGGTTCAAAAGAAGTTCCAATGTCATGAAGACCTTTCAATATTGGAACATACCTTCTGATGTCTCATAGCTTTCTTTTTTGTCTTAGATGGCTTGATGTTTTTATTTTAGCTTTCCCTATTTTAAGTCCAAGTGATCTAGGCTTTAGTTATATTTAGTGGCTGCTTGTTTCGAGTGTGTTCGAAGCAATGATGTTTTGCTCAGGCAAAGTGGTCTAGAGTGGTGCAAGTCCACTCTCTCATGTAATTAACTCTTTATTCATTTATTCTATTCACCAGTTATCGAAAACTCTTTACTAAAAAAACATGTATCTCAATCACATGTGATATATCCCACACGTGATCTCAATCACATGTGATTTTCAAAAATGAACTACAATAACTTGTAAAATCACTTGTGATTTTATTAGAGTATTTAAATTAGTGATTAATCAAATATGATTTCACATGCTATTTTCAAACATGAAAAAAAGAAAGCAAAAAAAAAGAAAAATAATAAAAACACATGAAAAAATGAAAAAAAAAAAGTTTGTCGAAAGTATATCAAATTGTCAATTTATAAATAGATAATTAAATATCGGTCATGACGATCTAATTTTTTTTGTCTAACGATTAACGTTTCATGAGATATTTAAATTATAAAAAATGAAAGAAAT
This sequence comes from Chrysanthemum seticuspe, assembly GCA_019973895.1. NCBI lineage: Eukaryota > Viridiplantae > Streptophyta > Magnoliopsida > Asterales > Asteraceae > Chrysanthemum > Chrysanthemum seticuspe. The sequence goes on along the minus strand of BPTQ01000009.1, from coordinate 54,753,279 downwards.
ATTAAAATACTTTTAATCTCAACCATTAATTTATTTTTAGATGGATAGTGAGGATGTGTCCCTTGGTATGACAAAAGTTTGTTATGTAAAATAACTCTCTTCAAACATTAATTAATTAGTTATCGGTAAAATTGTGATTTCTACAAAAAGTAAGAGTGAAAAAATAGTAATTAACTAATTATCATGTTTTTATTGTGTATTTTGTTGTAGGACAATTATTATGATACGGATGAAATATTTTTTTTCTTTCTTCTTAGCTTCATTAAAATATGAATATCTAACCTTTGTGTACAATTTCTTTTTTTTCTTTTACCTTTTTATATGCAATACCATATTGCATTTACTTATTTTATATAAATACATTTCTAACAAGTTAACCAAATGACTTTCAATATATGAGTAAGCCTCAATCAAAAAGGTTTTGCTTTGAGTCTCAGTTGATGAATACGTTTTTTGGATTTAAGCAATGTTTTAAAACCGGTTTTCTAATTGATCCGGTTGAGCTATCGGTTCATGGTTTAATATGATTTTTCTCAAAATCGGCTCTCTACTCTATACTATATGTGGCCCGTTTATCTCGAATAAAGCTATACATAACGTTTAACCATACTCTTAAAGACCCATGATTTGGTGAAACAATGTTTGCTAACCGAATATTATCAATCACAATTACAAAAAAGAACAATGTAACGATTTTTCCTTGAATAGGACCTCTTCTGAACATGACATCGAAGAGTTAATTAATCAAACATTTGAAGTTGATGTTGCTCACCGAGCTCATGAGCCTTTTACAAATAATACTAAGAGCAACGACGACCAGATGGATATTAGAAAGATTAGGAGGTAAGATTTTTCGTTTCTTGATGTTATGAAACAAACTTTGGTCATTTATACTACTAATATGGCCGGCTATGTTTCATGATGGTTTCAAATAGAGAATTTCCTGGGCGCTCGAGAATGAGAAAGCAAGCACATTTAACAGCTCTTACACTATGTTCGCGAGTTTGGTTTAATGAAGAAAAGAAAAGAAGAGGGAAGAAGGTGGTGTTCTCAAGATCGTTAACTGCAGAAAAGAAGAGAAGAGGGAAGAAGATACATGCCATTTTTCTTCCTTCCGGATTTGGGAAGAAGAGAGAAGAAAGGAAGGTGGATTCCTTCTCTTCTTTTCTTTCCTTTTAATATGGATCTTGCGAACTGAGCGTTAGACAACAAGTATTTTTTTTCCCTACCAACAACGATGATTTAGGGGTTGTTTGATAGCCTTTGAATGGGTCTCATCCAGAAGGCAAATACTAATCGGTCAGCGTGGAAGTGTTTGATAAAAGAAATTGCACCACTTAAGCATTCTGCTAAGCACTCTGTCGTTTAGCATGAATAACATGCAAAATCATTCAGAATAAAAGGTAAAGGTCCACCCAGCTTCAAATTAATTGAATATTCTAATTGTTATAATTAAATAAACCTATTAAAATAGTGATTTCACTTGCTTCTTTCTAACACGTGATGTGACTTGTCAAAAAAATTTATTGGTCTCTTTTTATATTTCTTTTCCGATCTCCATAGTTGCATGCGTAATCCAATAAATCTTCGCAATACACATCTTTTTTTTTTAGCAATCGCAATACATCTAATCACACAAATCAATAGCATTAAGCCAAAACTAATATACGATCTATTTAAAAAATAAACATGGTAAAGAATATGTTTAATCTATGAAATATGACTAAAAATCAAATAAGAGAAAAAAAAAAAGTGATTATTCACGCAAATTATAATAATCATTTTTGCCAAACAACATGTTTTCATTCAAAATCAGTGTGGCTCAGAACTTTCAAGTCATTCAGAGCATTTGACTCATTAAATACTAAATCACTATATTCTATCAAACAGCCCCTTACTTATCCTCAAGTAAAAAACTGGTGGAAACATGTTAAGTCAGATTAGGCCAACTATGATGTGATACAAATGTTCATAAGTTACATTAAGAACTATCTAACATCATGATTAAAGCGAGTTAAGAGATTTTTAGGCATGGGAATACACTTCAGTCGTTTGAGCCATTCAAATCACCTGAGGTACGGTTTTTCCTTATAGATTAATCATTTAACTTATACCATTTGACCTCGGATGAACAACAATAGTTATAATCCGAGCCCGTCAATGTAAATGTGTCAAACAAAGTTACTATATGTAGCTTTTGTAAAGCCCCCATATTCAATCCCACATAGGAAAATTAAAGAAATAAACGCATACATATAAACTTGATGAGTTATATCACAAATTGTTGAGTGATAGATTTACTTGCCTTTTAATAACCAAATTCATTTTTGCTTCCAACACATATCGCTAATCGTGGTCTGTGCTACACAGTTGGCGTTTACTATGTTTATAAATGGGTTGACAACCCAATGAGTTGCACAAATAATAATATTTTAATTAAAATTCTCAAATCCTCCTACAATCAAGGTCACATGGTAACCTAAATTGCCAACCTTCAATCTGCCACATGGCGGCTAGTGAATGGCTATTTGTTTTATTTCATTTTTTTCTTTTTAATATTTATTAGTTTATAAAAGAATAAATTGGTTATATGTATTGGTTGGGTTGGGTTGTTGATAAAAAGGTATAGATTGGTTGTGTAGGTGAAGAAAAGAAAAAATAATATTTTAGTAGAGATTGAGTCGTGATAGATTGTTGATAAACATAGTCTTAAAAAACAAATGTCACGTGTAAAATCTCCTTTGAATAATCAACCAAATAAAAATAACACGATCTTAGGATAGTGGCTGCTCTATGCTCTTGAAGGTTATTCAAGGGGTGATGCAATGTTCTTTATGGGCTATTTGGAAGTGGAGGAACAAATTGGTTAATTCCCATCCGAATGAAGTTTCGAAAATAAAAAAGCGAGGATATTTTCCTATCCATCCGGCGCCTTTCCAAGACTTGGATATCCGCTAGGCTTCCATCGAATCCTGTTAACTGAAATTGTTGGGTGGCCAAACCTTTTGATCTCTTTTTGTAATCTTCTTTGGTTTGTTTATGCCGGTTCTGGCTTGGTTTTGGTTTTGTACATTCTTTTGGTTTTTGTTTTTGGGCCTCCTTCTTGGAGCTCTTTCTTAATGCAAGTTTAGCCTTTCAAAAAAAAAAAAAAAATACAAAACAAAAATTGAAAAGAAAAGGTAAACAATTACAAAATTGTGGTATATATTCATAATTTTTATATTATATAAAGCTTAAATTTAAGAAGTTTGAAAAATTCCTATTAATTTTAGTACTCCTCTTTGAATGCAGATAAGATAATTTGTCACCTTTATTTAAGAATTTTGGCTAAACTAAAGCATGCTTCTCTCAGGAGGAACAATTGTGACGAGAGACATTGTCGACTTTGGAAACTCTAAGAGCTAAGGTACGGTATCTTTTTTTTAACCCTCGATATGAATTTAGTCCATTATTTATAGAATAATGTGTTCACATATTTTTGATAGGTCTCGCCAAAAAAAAATATATAAAAAAAAATAATAATAATAATGAAAAACAGAAAAGTTTGATTTTTTTTTTTTCAAAAGAAGTCGAGTTGTTTTTATTGCACCTTATGAATTGGTTGAATTGGGTTGCGTTTGATCTTTAGAGCACTCGGTACAGTGGTGCCAAACTCTCGTGCCGTTCTCGTGCCAAACTGCCACGTCAGCAGTTTTTGAGTTTGGCACCAGAAAATGTTTGGCACCACATTTCTGGGGTATCCGTTGGCACCAGAATTTCTGGTGCCAAACTCATTTTTTTTTTTTTTTATAAAATGTAAAAAGAATATATTCTAAAATTACTTTATTCATTAAAAAAAACATTACAATAAAAAAAAAACATAAAAACTTAAAAAGATAAAAATTACAAACTAGTTATAATTTCTCCAAACATGTTCCACAAGGTCATCTCGAAGATCGTTGTGTATTTTGCTATCTCTGAGTTCTTTGTGTTTTCGAACATGTAAATCACATCTTTCGGTCCATTCCCGTGTAATGTCTGGCGTTGGATCAACGAACATATCTCTTAAAGAGTGTGTGAAAATATGGAAGAATAAGGAGGTTTTTATAAAAAAATTTGGGTACAAATTCAAAAAAAACGGCTATATTTGCCACCACCAATGGCTGTTAAGTTTGGCGCGAGGGAGTTTGGCGCGACAGGGGTAACGGTGCGCCAAGCTTGGCGTCGCGCCAAAGGGTTTGGCACGAGCCAACAGCTCACCGTACCCCCTGCTCTTAGTGGTTGAGGTGACATGCTAAAATCAAAGAAATTTCCATTTCTATCTGTTTATTTTGCTACCTCAACCGTTTATAGTCTGTTTGATCTCAAATAAAAAAAGATAGTTCTATCAAACCCTTAAATCCATCGTTTGCAGGTAAGCCAACGTTGCTAAAAGGACATGTCTTTTGTTATAGGTGAAAGAGGCTGAAGATTTGGTTGCACTCATTAACATCTAGCGTTATTGACTTTGTTCACAACAATAGTATAACTAACAATGTTGATCTATGTAAATGTGTCGAACAAATATGTAGCTTTTGTAAAGAGCCCCATAAAGTATGCAAAGCATAGCAAAACATGATTTGTAATCACGTTGTTTTTGTGGTACATGCATATTCAATCCCACATTGGAAAATGAATGAAATAAACGCAACATATAACCTTGATGAATTCTAGAGGAATCCAATACGATGTTTAGTCTTTGTCACCTTATGTGGGTTATAACATGAACTAAATTGTGTTTGGATCAAGTTTGTACCTTGCATGTGTGGCAAATACCAAAACTTCATATTTTTTTTGAGTAACCAATTTCATTTTTGCTTCACATATCCCAAGTTCGAATCTGATATCAGTGATTCATGGTCCGTACCACAGTGGGCATTCACTGAAACAAAAAGAATACTTGGATGTTTTTTGTGACTTTAGTTGGTAACCCCTCTTGTGTGTTATAGGAGGTGTTGAAGTGCCATTTAGTTTCATATGTAAATTCACTTCTTTTTTAATAACCAAATTCATTTTTGCTTCCAACACATATCTGCTATTTGTGGTCCGTACTACACATGGAGTAAAGAAATAAGTTGTGCTTGCTTTATATAATGTAACGTATATGATGTGTATAGATTGAGATTAATATTATGTTATTAGGTCGTTCTAATGAATTTTGTTGCCGAGCAGAATTACGTTAATAAAATCACTAGAACTTCTTAGTAACTTATATAGCCTCTTGTGCATATTGTAAGTCTCTTAACCTTTCTAAATTTCTTAAACTCTTTTACTTATCATACGGACACAAAAATGTTATAAGGAAAGAGTAAAGTCATAAGTTACATTTTAATTTCCTTATGATGTTAATAAGTAGAAAACCAAGCGCCCCGTATTGTGTAAAACGAGACTAGGCCTAAGCTATCTAAATTGGACAAGTTAAAAGGTTGATCTATCACATAACATATTGAAATATCAACTCATGAAACTCTAAAAATCGGATGTATATTTTTCTCTTCTTTCTCTGTTCTGCCTTTTCGCACCAACAGCCCCCAACGCACCACTTTTGCCTTAACATTTAGATTAGTAAACAAGCCCCTTAAATCTGGCCATTATGATCTCTTAGACAACTCCTAGGAATTACAAGACGCCCCTATAACCTGGTCAAGAAACCCCCAAGCCTCGCTTTAAAAACAGCCTTACTTTGGTCGCATATCACAAAACCAAACACACCAGTCTAGACCCCCCCCCCCCCCCCCCCCCCCTTTTAAGCAGATTTTGAGACGTCAGCCAAGGTTATTAAGACCAGCCCTTGGGTACTTTCAATGAGCCCCTAGGACACTACACAAAGCCCCAAAGACCCGGCCAAAAACCCTTGAAGCCCCGCTTTTATTCCCGTCCCAAGTTGGCTTGTCGCAACCTGAAAAACAAACGCACCATAAGTATTTTTTTTCTAACAATTTGAGAACCTAAGTAAGAAGTTATATCACACACACATATTAAAATTTATAAACATTTTAAAAAACTTTCCAAACCATATCAAGTGTTTTCAAAAGTCAAAAACCCATTTTACCTGTTCTTTTCTTTTTGGTTGCGACGGCCCAAGTGGCCAAGTTCACACCCTCGTATCTCTTTAACCATAGAACCATAAAACATGAAATTTTTTCCGTTATGAAGAGCTCATAGCAAAGTTAATAAAACAACAAGAAAATCTTTAAAAAGCTTAACATGCCTCGCCTTTATTTGCTCGGGAAAAGGGTGACTCGCACACTTTTTCAAACGTACCCTCTAGTGCACTTTTCGAAAATAAGCTTAGGAGTAAGCAAATAAATTTTTGTAAACCTGTTTTTAACTCAATATTAACTTATACAAACAATCCGTAGAAAGCCTTGCCTTTTTCTAAGCTTAAAACGTGCTAAATCGAAATAAGGACTATTTTGTAAACTACTCGAAACGTCAAGGATTTAAAATGTCTAGATTATAATATTTTAGGACAAGGATTCAAAAAATAATAAATTTGAGACATAAGGGTATAAAGTGTCACTTTTGAAATTAAAGGGGCATAAACTGACATTTTACCAAAGTTGAGGGGTGAAAGTTGCCATTTTACCAAAGTTGAAAGGTAAGAGTTGTAAATTCATAAAAATTTGTAGGATATAGAAGGGGTATAAATTGTCATTTCCTAAAAGATAAGGGTGTAAATCATCAATACTTAAAATTATAAGGGTATAATGTGTAACCTTTTATATATTATATAATATAATACCTAATTATCCGGGAAATGATAAGCTTATATATGATATGATCTATACTAACTAATGATAAGTCGGGTTATAACTAAGTTTCGTAAATAAACCATTCGACGCGTAACCATTAACAAAACACTTGTAATTAACATGACATATGCATGAAAGCGAATATTGAAACTTGACATATCAACTCAGGTCACAAGTTGGTGCTGTTTATTTACAATACTTAATTTGTTTTCCATCCAGACTACGGTATCATCAAGGTGAGTACATAATCCCACTTTTACATATTTTTTTCAAACTCGTGGGGAGATACATGCTACAAACTTGAGCACAAGTATTTTTTTGTATGCTATCCTGAATGATATTGCCTAAGTACCTATTGTTGCCACTAAAAGTCCCTCATATCATGAACCATTAATCACTTGCGAGTGAACGCGAATATAGTGAATAGATCTATTGGCAGTTGACGCCCCATTTGTGTTAGCCGGATAGGTAACCAAATGCACTTTATTTGAGAATACTAGGAGAATGGCAAACTCCTACCAGAGGGCATTGTTGCTCACATCATTACTATGATGTTTGTAACTTATGTCATTATTATGACGCGTTCATGTTAAGGTTTGCTTGTCATGAGACTTAGGGCAATATACTATACTGCAATGTTACTGATTTTACTACTGTTTACTTTGTGTTCAACTGATTATTATACAAACACTATGGATTCACTCAACCTTTGTGTTGACTTTTTAGTATGTTTTATCTTAGGTAACTAGAGCACGACTTGGCACGGAGTGGCTATGGACTTTCTTATAAAAAGGGTGTCCAATTTTGTTATCATTCACAAGAATAAAACTATGTATTTTCGTTGGGACCTTTCGTTTATAAAACCTTGATTTAAATAAATGAATGATAACTATTTTATCTAAAACGTCTCTTTTGGGCCGTTTATCTATTATTATGATTGTGATCCATGAAGTAATACCCCAACCTTAATTCTGCTGCGTATATCAAGTTTGGGGGTGTTACATTAAACTACTTATGAATAGGTTATTAACAAACTATAGTCAGGAATTATCAATGTGTATTTGTAATGTCCCAAAAAGAGAACAATGTAGTTTTGTTCTAATTGCTAAGTATATATAGATAGCCTATATATTAAGGCAATTGGGAGGGGTTTTTTTTTTTTTTTTTTTTTTTTTTATCTTGAAAGATAAAATTACAAGATACGTAATCTTCTTAAATAAACTATTAAATATCATGATGAAGCTAGATATGAAACATTAACCTCAAGATGAAGGAATTTTCATTCATAGATCTCCAAAGATATCTCAGATATTTGATTAATATTCTGGGAAAAACATGAGTTACAGGATTATAGTAAAACCGATAATCATTATGATGTATTACCAAATATTGAATTGGGTAAATTACTCATACTATGAATGTTAAAGATGTTGTCCATAAAGATAATCAATTTTGGAAATTTGGTTTATCCTAATAGTTAGACTAGAGAATGGAAATGAGTTTCTTCAAAGAGATGGAAAACCCTAAAGGTTTGAATTTTTATATAAAAATCATATGGATAATATTGTTCACAAGTTTAATGCTTGTCTTATGACAAGATTATTTATCATACTTAAGCAATTAAATATGATTGAATATTCTTTCCCAGACACATTAAATATATAAATATGATAATTGTCATACTTGTTTTCATTAATATGAAATATGACAATGGATTATCAAAACTCTTTCTTGAGAAATTACTTGAGCGAGGACGGTAAGTAATCGAAAGGTTTTTTGAATTCATGTAATCTTTGGAAGTGTACGAAGTACAATAATTTATGAATGAATAAATGCATGCATCTATGAAATTATTCTTATGTTTAATTGTTAATCCTAGTTTTGATTTATAATTGAAATAAGATAAATTTTAAGTATCTCTGAAAGATAGCGGGAGTATTATGTTAAAGTTTTTTAAATCTTATATGTTGTATAACATATAGGATGTAACATTCCTTGTAAGCTAAATGTTAACTCTTAGATTGGAATGAAAATTCACTTGTAAGATTTAAAACATACAACCTTGGAATATTTGTTTATTATTAATAAACATGTGCAGTAAAATAAATGATTCTAATTAAACATGATATATCATTTGGGAAATAGATACATATCTTTTGACAAAATAGAACATAAATGGAATCTAAGTTTGACTTTTAGATTCATCATGTACATCATGTAGTATATTCAAAATGTTGTATCATTCTTGAATGATAGATGATTTGACAACATTGATATATAACTAAAAGTTATTAGATAACTTGTGTAATGAATATTCTAATGCAATTACATCCTCAGCCTGGAATTGCTCCTAGATTCTATGGATGAACAATATGTCAATTGTTATGAAAATTGTCATCGGCTACAAACTTGAAAGTTTGGAAGGCATCAAACATTACACAATGAGATATTAAACTTTACTGAGTTTTAATGAGCATATTGTTGTTTGTATACAATGATGTTGGTTTAATTGAGATGACACTCAATACTAGTCATGGTAGGATTTGATCCTTGTTAATGGCCATGTGAACTAGTTGTGCTACTAAGAGTGTAGTTGCATTATACATTAAAAGAATAAGAATAATTTAAACTTTAAAATGTTTGAAAGTTTAAATTGTAATAAAGTTGGTGACAGAGGATGTCACACACTTTATGTATTATTATGTGGATTGATGAATGCACATATACAAGAACTTCACTGATTGAATTCTTAAAATAAGTATTCTCAAAATTATGATAGATCAAGTTGGTTGATTTATGCCTTGTCAACAAATATGATTGTCATTATTTGAGGCATAATTCATCAACTAAAATTTTCATGCATTGATCTATTTAGTATTTGAATAAGGGATGTTAAACAATTGTTAAAATAAATCAAATACTTGGTATGTTTGATTTTATAATATATTGTATCCTATATTTGCATGTTTAATCCGTGAATAAATTCATTTATTCTAAATCGTCCGTTGCATACGAATTTCAGAAGATATTCAATGAATTGAATATAAGACTTATCCCAACTACATGACTTTACTTTATGGATATTGTTATTAAGTAAATCATTAATAGTTATACTCAGACTTGAGATACCAGATAAGTGTCATTAATGTAGTGCACTTCTGTGGAACAACTTAACGTTATACGTAACTGGTAGTCATAAGGGTTGTTTCCAGAAGTGTTACAAAGTTTGTGAGTCATTCTTGTAGTAAAGATAGAATTTGTTCCTTCAAAATTTATTTTGGAGTTTAATACTGCTGGCCCCTTCTAGGGTTGACAAGATGTTTGCATGGCCATGCCCAAGATCTCCCCTGAATATGTTCAGAAGATTTGGTAATCTTGCTCAATTACTTACAACGAAAAACAGAAATAGTTGAATGACTTAAATTCATATCTTTATTTAACATGGTATTAGAAACAAAAGGATAATAATAATGAGAAATCATTAAAAGGTTTTTTCAGGAGACCTTCTCGAGTTTGTACAAGAGGCATCGAAGTGTTGCTAGACGCTAACCGATGTGATCACACTATTAAGATATGTCCAAGTGGGAGTTGTTGATTTAATGGACAAAATATTAATAGATGTATGTTAGGATCGAACTTAAGACCACGGGATTGCACACTTTGCGTATGAGAATTAAAGTTAATAATTAAATATAAAATGTTGTATTTATTTATTATTTACACGAAATACATAACGAACGTTAAGTTAATTAAGTGTAATGGACTAACGATCATTAAATGTTAAATGGAAGGACTAGATATTAAAATAAAGATAAAGAAGGTTCCGGAAACCCCTTGCGATATGCGATACGATCGGCCAAGGGGGATTCCAAGTCTAACTTGGTCACCAAGTTATCTTGTGTATATATACAAGGCCTATGATCATTGTATTCCATCTCTTGTACTCCTAATCTAAAAACCTAAAAGTGTTTTGTGTGTTTTTGTCCCAAACAATCGATCAAACATCCAAGGGTGTCGATCCTTTGTTTTTCTAAAACAAAATTATTTTGTGTTCTTAAAACTAGCATTACTTTAATTTGATTTAGTACGTGTGTACAAGAACGTGGTACTAACATACTTTTGTTAGTATCTTGGATTGAATTACAAAATCGGTAAAGGGTAATTCATATAATCCTATAAACCATAATTAGGGTTCATCACTCGCTAGTTTAAAGGAATTGATTCTTGTTGGGTTAGAATCAAAAGGTACGCATACTATTTACGTTTTAGTTAATTAATTATTTATTATGTGTTTCTATACGCTTTCGGATGTGTACTTGATGTTTATTGTTTATATTTATGATTAGTCATGTTATATAATTCCAACAAAAAGTACATAAAACAAAAAGAATTATTCATCTGAAAAACATATGTTTTGTACTGCGGTGGATTACATAATGTTCATTTGATTTAATCAAGTTATCTACTCCCTCCGTCCCATATTAAATGTTCATGTTTGATTTTTTAAGTCTTTCTTTTACAACTTTGACCTTAAATATTTTTGCTTGTGTTATATAGTATTAGATAAAAATAATACGTAGTGGAAATACATTAAGAACTCAATCTATTCATATATTTTGCATCAAATATTATAATAACACAACCAAAAATACTTATGGTCAAAGTTAAGAAAAAGGACTTAGAAAATTCAAATTGGACATTTAATATGGGACGGACGGAGTATATAACTTAAGTCAATGGGAAAATAGTCTTCGATAGACGTATCGTTTAACTTTACCAAATAAAAGCTGAAATCAACATATCTGGTTAATTTAATGGTATTTTCTAACGTCTTCTATAATCATGACTCATTTTATCCCAACATTACCCATTTGACATGTTACGCAACTTAACCAACCCAGCTGAGCAACTTATGAAGAGCCAAAAAGATCCGGTATCACTGGGTCTCACCCTTTGTAGAGTCCTCGCGGCCCCTCTATGATCGGATTATCAGAACATGAAGTCCAAACATATGCAGACATTACTCAATGGAATCCAATGAAAATCAGGAAATTGTTTTCAACACCAAGTATTCTATATCAGTTTGCAACCTGAAGTCACCCTGAAAAGAACTAATGAAACTCACACCAATCACCTAGGAACATTTTTTTAAATATATTTTCTATAACTTTGCTTCATGGCAAAAATGTCTTCCATAGTTGAATATGATATCCTTCGGTGCTCATTACTCATTTTGTCCCAATTTTAACCTTACTAGACGAGTACCTGTGCATAACAACATGGTATTATAGTGACAGATCGTATTGTGTTAAAAAAAGTTATGGGTTATAAACGAAAAATAATAAAAATTTGAAGATTTGGATAATGTTTTGAAACCCGGTTCGACTCGGGTGGTTCAACCGGTTGAACCGTTCCGGTAAAAAACGGGTCGATTTAAACCGAGTCAACCCGATGGGTTGGGTAGAAAACGTGTCAAATTAAACCGGGTCAACCCACCGGGTTTGAAGTGTCCCGGGTTAACCCAGTTTTCGATATATATAAATAGTTTCCTTTTGAAATATATGTTTTTAACATTTCTTTTTTTAGTTTCAACTTTTCACTTTTTACTTTTTGGTTTTTCCTTTATATATAGTATAGCAGGGTACTCGCGCGTTGCGACGGCGGGTACCTTGTGACGATTAACCTGAAAATAGATCTCGATGAGACCTGATTCACCAGTTTGTATCGGTTTCAAAGGGTCCTCTCTGGTTCTTTTTTTGGATGGCTTTTAGTGGTTAGCCGAACCGGTGGCGACACCGGTTCCCGGTTGAACCTGTTGGTCTGGTCCGATTTTCAAAACTATATGTACCATCAACTTGTTAGCTTGTATGAAGCTTTTGTGTGTTTTATTAATTTATATAATGTGTATAATAAAATGTACTTTTCATTTTAAGGTGTTAAAAATAACATTAATTAGTGTGTTTTATTCTTTTACATTTTGGATTATGTTGTAACTTGTTTAAATTGTGCATTGTGTAAATTTTATTATACTTTTTAGTAAGAGGTGTTTTTAATTGGTTGTTTTTTAATTTGGTAGATATATTTTAATTGGTTGTACAATGTAAATAAATTATTATACTTTTAAGTAATGTGGTCTTTTAATAAAAATATTAATTACACGATATATTTCTCTCACTTTTAACTTTTAACATTTCACTTTTCAAAGTTTGACCCTTTTTTCTTTTATGTGTAGTATAGATTTAGATATGTTGACCACACTTCCTATTAGATGTCAACTTTGACCTTCTTAAAGTCAAATAGGCAACATATGTTCTTCTTATATGTTTGAAACCAAGCGTACACATTTTAAGTTGACGTTATGGTTTGTGAGAGTGAAAATGCTCGAAAAAACACCAATTATGTCCCATTTCTTACTCACTTAACTTATTTTAACTCGTTTCCATGTATCTGTTTAACTCCAAGGTTAGAGTGAAGGTTCGGTTGTGCATACTATGATTACTGTTTTTGATGGTCTTAAAGAAAAGATATTAACAAGCTATGTTAAAACATCAATTAAACAAATTACATGCGCACGTACAAGAAGAACACTTATAAAAGGTGTTATTATATATCTATTGCAATGTGACAACACAAGGGGTTAAGTTATGTCCTCGCTACAATATTATTATTTTTTTTTGGTAAAGGGTTTTATCCTAGTAAAAGTGTATTAATAATAAGTGAAGTTCAGGTAATATGGTAAGATTGACATGCCAATCACATAAAAACAAATAAGCCTAGCTGAATTAAAAAATAGACTAAAAGCACACAACTAGGCTATACTATAAATATTACATTGAGTGATCCATGATTATAAACATTACGCTACAATATTTTTCTACGTGGTTACTTTTGTATAAACCTAGGAGCTGAGCTGTTAATCCCACATGGAGTAAAGAAATAAGTTGTGTTTGCTTTATATTTTGTAGTGTATATGACTAGTTTAAGATGAGATCAATATTATGTTTGTTATTGGGTCGTTCCAATGAATTCTCTTGGTATATTATTCATTGCCATTGTCAAATAATTTATATAATATCTTTATTTTTATAAAACATTTTGTCAGCTCTATAACTAATATTAGCTCTTAAATTACTAATTTTATAATATTAAAGAGTATTTAATGTTATTAAGAGTGTTTATTTAAGCTTATTTAGAGTCTTTATTAGCAAAAATAAGCTTATTTATTTCTTTCTATTTAGTTATGGTGTTTAACACTTTTATTGGGAAGTAGTTATTAGTCAAAATCACTTTTAATTTAATTTAATTATTTTATGGATAGACATAAGTATTACAAAGTTTTGAAAAGATATAGATGTAAAGTTTGGTTTTTAAGTTTTCAATCCCACATGGGATAGAGATAAGAATTTTTGTTTAGTTATAAATTGTGGTGTATATGACTATTTTGAGATGGGATTAATATCATGTTATTGGGGCTATTATGATGAATCTTTGTTAAAATACAAAATTACGGTAACACTATTCATCCCAATTGGCGCCACAGAAACCGAATATTTTAAAGGCAAAAATAATAGTCTCGCCGTAACGCGGCGGATCGTCGCCCACCTCGTTACGAGAATAGTAAGTCAATTCTTATTGTTGAAGCATTTATCATACAATCATATGATAATGCTTAATGGACCTCTTTTGAAAATTACCCGACCAAACTCGAGAAAACAGACCCGACCAGAAACCGAGAAAGGAGAAAACTCAAACCGAGAAATATATATAAAACCGAAACCGAACCGAAAGCCTCGGTTCGGGTCGGGTTTCAAACCGAGAAAACCAACAAAAACCGAATCGAACTGAAACCGACAAAAACCGAAATAAATATACAAAACCAAAACCAAACCGAAAAAGGTCAATTCGGTTCAGCCGATTTCGATCGGTTTGTCGGTTCGGTCTGGTTTCGGGTGAATTTGCTCATCCCTATTCTTATTGTTGCAGCATTTATCTATGACAAATAACAAAGACCTTCATACAATGGACCTCTTTGTACAACAACTATACCTTTGAAACTTTGAACTTATAGTATAATTTACACGTGTGATGATTCTTTTTTCAACTTTACATTTTGCATTAATAAGATAAAAACCGAAAACTAATAATCAGTGTTGCAAAACAAGGCCTACAAGGCCGATTAATCACCGATTAGGTGCTACTGGGCCACCAACCTTGCCGATTTGTGTAACTGGGTCAAACAAATCGGTCAACAACGGTCAATGGCGGTCAACGACTGTTAGCGGTGGTCAAACTTGTCGGAAACTTGCAAATCTTGTCGGAAATACCCAAAACTTGTCTTGAACAAGTTTTAATCAATTATATTTTATGTTTTTATCTGTTACAAGATGATTTTCAAAGAAATTCTTGTCTAGAATACCCAAATCTCGCCGGAAATACCCAAAACTTGCCGAAAATGCCAATCCGATTAATCACCGATTAATCCCGCCTTGACCGATTACAAGCTACAGGGGGGTCGACCGCCCGACTACCAATTCACGATTTTTGCAACCTTGCTAATAATTGCGAAATACATAAGTTAGCTAGTTTTAGTATTTCACAACTTGATATAGATAGCACCTTTGAACCAC
Source organism: Chrysanthemum seticuspe (assembly GCA_019973895.1). Taxonomy (NCBI): domain Eukaryota; kingdom Viridiplantae; phylum Streptophyta; class Magnoliopsida; order Asterales; family Asteraceae; genus Chrysanthemum; species Chrysanthemum seticuspe. The sequence goes on along the minus strand of BPTQ01000009.1, from coordinate 54,737,879 downwards.
TCATCTCACAAATATATCTCATAAATGCTTACAAGCAGGCTTCAATCACAACCTTTAGGTTTATGACAACTTACATACCACTAGACCAAAGGCTTTGAGTATATAAGTGAGGACTTTACTTCGTAAGTAGAAAATAAATGTTTTTACACCCGGTGTTATGCGTGTGTCAATAAATCTCGTTGGAAAGTTAAATGCTTTTAACCGAAAAAAGTCAAGCATTTTAACCATGAAGTGATCTAACCTTTAGCATAACATGTAAAAGTTAAATGCTTTGAATAAGGTTAATAAATCTTTCCCTCAAAGCTACAAAACATGATGAATGGACAAATTTATTTATGAATCATACATGCTAATGATGAATATTTTCCCAAACATGACAAAAAAAGTTAATAAATCATATAAGTCATTGTTGGGTTGTAATAGGCGAACAAAAAAATATTATTTCGTTCACTACAAAGACAACCATCAATAACATAATATTAACATCAACTCACACAATCAACAATACCTTTAGGATATAATGTACTAACTTATTTCTTCTATTGTCTATGTGGGATAAAGAGCAATTTTTATTAAGAAAATGTATCAACACCCATATTATTCACGGGTTCTTTATTTGTTTTCTATCAATTTGTTTAGGCGCATTGTATAAATAAACCAACCTCGAGTTTGTACTCCACGAGCTCGAGTTGAAAACATAAAACTCGAAACAAGTTGTGCCCAAGTTTTGGCAGGCTCGGGCTCCGCTAGTTTACACCCCTAACTATTCCATTATAGGTGAATTAACCATTTTATTACTATCCCATTAGAAATTAGAACAATGAACTTATTAGAAAGTAAACAAAACACTACAGAATCTCAAAGAACATGTTAAAAAAACTTCCAGTTGTTCTTTTTGCTAAGCAAAAAAATCTAGCGGACAAGACATTGCCACAAATAAAGCAGTAAATAAAGCTTTATTAGGATGATAGAATGCATTCAAGATTCTAATTACAATTACAAATATCCGGTTGATTGGTAAGAAAGTCATGTATTTACACAGGAAAACAAGTCATTCAAATAGTGGCTCCGTTGCAATAGTGAATGCCATTTTCTGATGGCGATTTCTCTTTACCTTTCCATTTTGAATGTAAGGCTAAACACAATGACAACCTAGTTCACCCATGCCACATGAGCTTTCTCTCTCCCACGATCTAACGACGACCTAGTTGCCACAGTGGTGACCTAGTTATTTTTTTTTCTTTTTTAATTTTTTAACTTTTTTTTTAAAATTCAAACATTTTTTATTTATAGGATGTAAAGTGGTAAAGTATTTTTTTTAAAAAAAGTTTTTTTTTTTTTTTTTTTTTTTTTTTTTTAATTACCAAAGTACACAAAATGGGAAGAGAACTCGGTTGAATACACAACCTAGTTCACCACTTTTCCTCACTCGACCGACCTCAACCTTCCTCCCACAATGGTCACAACCGACCACAACCTCGGTCGACTGACCTTCCCCAACCGACCACTGTGTTTAGCCTAATTGTTTTAACCATGTGTGTGTTGAACGCTCATCACTTGCTGATGCTAACATATGAGGGTTTGCTGGATTCCCGCTAATACAATTAACCGCCCCAGTATGGCCTCTTAGTGTCTCGATTATTTCCCATGATTCTCTGTGCCATATATAAACCTGAAACCATTTCTGGAAAATCATACATCAGCCGTTTCACCTTAACCAAATCGTTGTTGGCTCAATAATATCTGAATGTAGTGAGAGATCCACTATGATAAAACTTGGTAAACGTCTATAAATTTGTCATGTCAAGCCACTCCAACAACTTTTTTCAGTTTACAAAACCTATCTTCACTACACATAAAACGAACTTTAGATAAATTGTTTGGATGTTTGATTAATTATCTTCATTTTAGGAATGAATAGGTAAAGTGACCAAAATAGGCATTTTTCCTTTTAAAAAAAAAAAAAAAAAACTCCAATTAAAGGGTAATTTATTGGGCAAATGACATAAAAATGCATCGAACTTGACACTTTATGTGATTGTGTGTAGCTAACTATTTTTTTTCTTATTGTATGTACTGAACTTTCAAATTTCGATCATTATGTGTATTTTGTGACTATTCTGCCATGTAAAATGACCATTTTACCCTTCGAAATTTGAAAAAATTAAGGGTAAAATGGTCACAAAATACACACAATAATCGAATTTTGAAAGTTCAGTACACACAATAAGAAAAAAAATAGTTGGCTACACACAATCATAAAAAGTGTCAAGTTTGATGCATTTTTTTGTCATTTGCCCTAATTTATTCAAAGTAATACTTTTTTTTTTGAACAGTGACGTATCGGGAACTAAAGGATATGTTGCACCTGAGTAAGAACTATTTTATTAACGTGGTCATGTTTTTCTTTCAACCATTATTGATATTTATTCATGGTTTTGGTTACTAATTGTTGAAGGTATGTTCTAACCGGACATCTGGCCACAAAGTCAGACATATACGGTTATGGGGTTGTCACGGATACTTGTCATCAGGCCGTTGTGAATATGTAATTGCATTTTGATAATTTTTGGACATGCGATAGGCAATAATACCTGCTGCTTACTTACTTGCAAATATGGAGTGGACTGAGCTAAAAGATATTTGAGAAAGCTTTGCTCAGGCCATTGCAGTTACAAGCTGTTATATGTCACGCCGAAAAAAGTAGCAAAGTGAGTGTTTGTTTTTATTACGTATAGTTTTAGTTGTGTATCCATGAATGTGTAAGGTGACCATGTAAGTAGTATTAGTTACATAGGTCATTAGCCAACCATCAAAGTTTAGGTGGAATAATAAGTAATGTGTAATAATTAAACACCTCTCACTATCCAACCATCAAAGTTTAGGTTATATTAATTATATTTTATGTATTGTTACAGGAACTAATAAGACACTAGACATGAATCATTATCTCACAACATACTAATGATATATTCGGGTTTTTGGCTGCTCAAGGTAAATGTGGTCATCAATTTCTGTATTATTGGATAGTTGCTCGCATGATGTAGTTAATACTTAAAATTATACTAATTTGTGCTGAACTATTGTTACAGTAATCAATGGATGCATACTTCTTCCCAGGTTTAAAGCCAACTCTATGGTGTTGCATGATGTGTTTATTGTGAACCACGATTCTGTGTTTGTATGTATAACAGATTGTACAGAAATGAATGAAATAGTAAACTGGGACAATGTATGCAAACTAAGGTTTTTATTTGATATTGAATTGTTATCTATTACAGACCATATGAAACCTATTTATACTTTTCTAAACGACACCAAAACAGTTATTATAACCATTGTGTCTTTTGACAAATAAGTGTCTTAATTAACATAACCAATAACTACCATAACTAACTGCTATTCATGGATGTTTGGCTAACTGTCTTTTGACCCAAGTTAGACCCATTGCAGTCCTCTAATTCGACCCATTACATAACTTAATACTAAGTACATACTGACTATATAACTTTCACATATAATGAGATTAAGTGGTCAACATCTCCCCCTTAACTCATTAATGTCAAACTGTCTTTTGTGTGATGTTCTTTAAACAATGACAATGAAGTCATTGCTTCCTGTAGTGCTTCCTTCCTCTGCTTCTTCCTCCTCTTTGCCTTCTAGCCTGACTCCAAATTGTGTTGCTTTGTCCATATCTTCATCCAGTGACTCTTCAATTCGAGCATCATCCATGTTTTTGCCATGTGGATCTTTTACCCTAGCATCATCACTGCTCTCAACCACTTCTTTCTCATTCTTCTCCAACCAAGGTATCTTTGCTGTTTCATAATAGACTTGTACCATGTCAATGAACCTTTTGTAGCAATCTCTTACTGATTCTTCTTCATCCTTTGTGAGACCTTGTAGGCTTGCAATTCTCTTCCATATGTCACCAAGTGTGACAGACACATAGTGTAGGACCACTACGATTATCAACCTTATCACTTTACCAAACAAACCCAACACACGTAACAACAGTTACGCGTAGAACACGAACAACCCAAACACAAACATATGCGTATAAAGAAAGAAAAGATAAGATGAATGGTGACTTGAATGATATATAAACCGTGTATGTTGTGAGGATAAAAGATAAACACAATATGTTGATGTTTATTGCAAAGAAAGAACACACACACACACTTTCAAGCACACCCCTCAAATGACCATTTGAGGGGTATTTATAGTACAAGAGGCATAAAACCCTAAAGGCTTTAGCTTGGGCTTTCTTTGGGCTTTCGTGGACTTGGATTGGATTATACTTAATAAAAGGCTAGCTTAACATAACTATTAGCCATTTAGCTTAGCCCAATCCACGAGCCCGTTGACTATTCTATCACGATATCTAACACACGTTACAAAGTTCCTAATCGTGAATGACCATCACTTTTAATAAAACTATTAAGGCTAACAATCTCCCCCTAAGGGGTGGTCATTCAAATGATGCTCCACTTGATTAGGTCTTTACTTTACTCGAGCTAGAACTTTGCGTGTAGATATAGAATAGTCTTGATTCTTTGTTCCTTCATGCTTTGTGATCAGATAATGTGGTTGTCTGCCATTGTCAACTTCGTTGGTTAGGTGTCTCCACGTCTTTCTCCACCATGCTCACACTTCTATTTGACTTTGATTTACCACTGACGTAGTTCTCGAGTCTTTAAACTTTATAGATTCTTTGACATTGACGAAGAATCATCTTTAACTTTGTGTTGCCTTTGATTTTGATGAGAACTATCATGTGTTGTTGGTATGAGCATGTGGCGAGTCTGCACGATCCATCCGCTCTGGAGCTTCCATAAGAAGTAAACATAAAAACAGGTTAGTAATAAGCGGATTCCGGCACTTACAAGTTTGAATTTCGAGGGTGTTAACAGCATAGTGTGAAAACACATCTCTAATTCTTACAAAGGCCGATCCTGAACTGGAGTCCCACAAGTGAGATAACGCGATATACCGAAGTACATCTACAGTTCAGATGACTGAGGTATACCGAAGCATCACCCCACGACTGTAGACCGTTTGAGACACACTAAGCGTAATCCACGGAGAATTATCGAAGTGACCTGCTGTCAGGGCTGCTTGATGTTGACCCTGGCAGGAGTTTCCATTCAATCACTGAAGAATCACAGATGTGAAACTTCTCATAAATGTTCTGGCAGATTGCTAAGATCTGCGTAGGACTCTGGAATATATCACTTGTGCCCTTATCAATGAACAACAAGCGATGTCATGTCAAGTGTTCCTATGAGATCTTTTGATGAATCTCGTGGCTCTAGACTCAATTAGTGCATTTTGGTTTTCCTGAGCGGAGACTAGGGAGAGGGTCTCCTTCTTCAATACCAACGATCTCTAAGAGAAAGTCAATAGATTATGTAGGGTTCCCAGTGAGAATGAAACAAATCCTTTTAAGAGGAATTGAGTGGCTAGAAGGTTAGGTGCAGTGCGTCACTGGGTCCATGACGTCTTTGTCTTCAATACCAGTGTCATCTAGTGACAACCAGTAGCAAATGAGTTGAACCCGGTTTCTGCCCTAAGGTTGAATATGGAGGGCTATTTCTTTTCACCCTTTCTTTTACTTTTCTTTTTAATTCTTCAACCCCTTCTTTCTCCTTTCTCACATTACTCCTTTTTTCAATCATTCCTAAGGACTTCTAATACTAACTATTTGTGATGTCCTTGGGTAGATCCCTCCGGCTCTGGCGGATCATAGGACGAATTTCCTATCCTTAGTCACCTTATAACTCCATGACTGTCCTATTGTTGCCATAAAACCATTTTTCTTGAAAATCTCTCACAGTGTTTAAGATTGAAAACATGTTTGGAACACTCTGAGAGTTTTATATTTTCAGAAACGCTCCCCCTTCACATGTGCTTATAAGTTTTGACAGAAATCTGCACATAGAGGGTAGAGTTCGCACTTTTTGAATTGATCGACTTTAAATGAACAAGACCGATTCGAGACACGTTTACATCACTAGAAAACTAGCTTGAAATTATTACCCGTCCTGGTCAAGTGATAGAAAGTTTCTCGAGATGGTACATGATTCCTCGTCAATTCATTGGTTTCATCTGAGTCGAGCTCATTTTGAGATTTAAACAACGATCATTAAACATTTTAATCACATTTTAATCACGTCTCCTCCCCCTCAAAAATAGCATATATGTGATATTTTTTATATCAACAGATTAAAAAACATTTTAGAATCTTTTGGGGAGACAAACGGATTTGATTTAAGCATGAATTTGGAATATTTTAGTTTTATACTCCCCATTTAATAAAGCATAATCAATTAAAGGGTTTTAGAGGGAGTTATCTTGAGCACAAAATATTTTGAAAGATTTTAAAAATCTTTTTGAACAATCTTGAGAAGGTGCTCAAGATGATGATGATTTCTCACCATTTTTAAATGTAGTGCACTGAAGCGTACACCTCATTTTTCGATCAAAGCACGAGTTTTGATTTGAAAATAATCAAAAGTCATCATTTCGGTCCGGGTTTCGTACTGATGTATACGAAAGCCATTTTATGAAGAAATTTTGAGAAACGACATGTTTTGGAAATCAATTAAAGAACTCTCGCTCAAGCATCTGTACATACCCGTATCATTGTTGAATGACATTTCCAGAAACGTACAGAATATCGATTATACGAGAGACATGTCGTGAGAAGAATATTTCTGGATTTTTTGATTTTATATTGTTTTTGTATTTTTGAAAGTTTTATATTTTTATATTTTGTTTTTGTTGGTTTTTCAAAATTTGTATTTTGTTTTTCAAAAAATATTTACAGCGAAGCTTTTTGGAAAATCATTTTCAAGAAGAAGATTCGAGAAGACGTTCTAACTCCTCAGGGGTTAGGCTTCGCATTCCAATTCGTCGAACTAAATACTCAAACCTTTCTTTTGGTAGGGCTTTATATAATAGATCGGCGAGTTGGTAATCAGTCTTCACGAAGAATAATTCAACAGTACCATTTTCGACGTACTCTTTGATGAAGTGATAGCGGACACGGATATGCTTAGTCTTTGAGTGATGAACAGGATTGCATGATATGGCTATGGCACTTTTCGAGTCACAATACATAGGTATTTTATCGAAAGTAAAGCCATAATCTGTGAGTTGTGTTCTCATCCATAGAACTTGAGCACAACACGCAGATAGAGACACATACTCAGCTTCAGCGGTTGAAAGTGCAGTGCAATCTTGTTTCTTTGAAGACCAGCTGACTAGCTTTTCACCCAAAAATTGTGCTCCTCCAGATGTACTTTTTGCTGTAACTTGATCACCTGCGTGGTCCGCATCTGAAAAGGCAATTAGATCAAATCCGGATTCCTTCGGATACCAAAGTCCCATGTGAATGGATGTCTTCAGGTACCGAAAGATCCGTTTAACCTCTTTGAGGTGCAGTTCGGTAGGCTTTGCCTGAAACCGTGCTAATAAGCAAACAGCAAAATGAATATCTGGTCGACTAGCAGTGAGGTACATGAGAGAACCAATCATGCTCCGATATTTCTTCGGATCAATAGGTTTCCCAAACAAATCGGCTCCAATTTTTGGTGAAGTTACCATTGGTGTTCCGACCGAATCACAATTGTCCATACCATGATTTTTCAAAATCTCAGTTGTATACTTAGCTTGATTAATAAAAATTCCACGAGGGGACTGATGTATTTGTAAACCAAGAAAGAATTTTAGTTCCCCCATCATGGACATTTCAAATTTGCTTTTCATGAGATTTTCAAAATGTTTTGAAAGATTCGGATTAGTGGACCCAAAGATGATGTCGTCCACATAAATCTGAACAATCAAAATGTCATTTTTGAATTTTTGTGTGAACAAGGTAGGATCAACTGTTCCTTTGGTGAAATTGTTTTGGATAAGGAAAGAGGACAGTTCGTCATACCACGCTCTCGGAGCTTGCTTTAAACCATAGATTGCCTTTTTGAGTTTGTAGACGTAGTCTGGATGTTCCAAGTCTATGAAGCCTTCTGGCTGACTCACGTACACTTCTTCTTTCAGAGTTCCATTCAAGAACGCTGTCTTAATGTCCATCTGATAAACCGTGATGTTTTTGTGAGCTGCATAGGCTAAGAATATCCTGACTGCTTCAAGTCTAGCTACCGGCGCGAATGACTCTTCAAAGTCTATCCCTTCCTCTTGTCTGTATCCTTTGGCCACAAGACGAGCTTTGTTGCGAATTACAGTCATCTCTTCATCCCTTTTGTTCTTCCATAACCATTTGAGATCAATGACGCGAATGTCAATTGGTCTTGGAACCATTTCCCAAGAGTCATGAAGACGGTATTGAAGAAGTTCCTCCTGCATCGCTTCTATCCATGCGGGTTCTGCCATTGCCTCGCGAATGTTCTTTGGCTCGATATTGCTAATTGAGCAAAGGTAAATGCACAAGTCGCAATCGGTGGCAAGTTGGCGTCTCGTCTGAATTGTCCTTGAAGGTTCACCAATAACTTGCTCAATTGGGTGGTCTTTTGTCCACTTCAGAGTAGAAGGATACCGTTGGTTAAACGTATGCGAGTTAGATGGTTCTCGTAAGCATGAAGAAGATTCAGCTGATTCCGTAGCAAACGGGTTTTCAAATAAGTCTTCATCTAACGTTGCATCGTTATGGTTTTGGTTTTGCTCATCAACTGCTGGTAGAACAGGTGCAATAACTGGAGTAGATGTAGATGATGTTGATGGAGTTGGTGCATTGGTTTCGACCGTTGTAGATGCATCTTCTGTTGGTGGTGGAGGATGATTTTGAGCGGGTGCAGCGGAATGATGGTTTGATGCATTTGTCGAAGTTCCACCATAGTATTCATCGAACATTAACTCAAAGAAATTCTCCCATTCTTGTTCTTTAGGATTGTCAAACGAAGTTGATTGAACTCTTTGAGGTACGAGTCCTGAACTGATGTGTCCAGAAGTCTGTCGGTTTAGTGCGGGTTCTAGAGCGAGTCTCTCAGAAGCCATAATCTGTGAAAGTTCATCAAACTTCACATTCATCGTCTCCATGATCCTCCTAGTTCTTCTGTTATACACCCTGAATGCCCTCGAGTTATCTGAATATCCAATGAAGATTCCAATATCACCTTTAGCTTTCAATTTACCTAGATCTTCTCTGTCATTCGTCGGATAGCACAGAGCGCCAAACACGTGAAAGTAAGAGATATCCGGTTTTCTGTTGTTCACAAGCTCATATGGGGTTTTATTGAATCTTGGATGGATTAGGGATCGGTTCTAAGTGAAACAAGCAGTGGCAACAGCATCAACCCATAGAAATAACGGTGTACTAGAATAGATTAGCATTGTGCGAGCAGCTTCCACAAGAGTACGATTTCTTCTTTCAACTACCCCATTCTGCTGTGGAGTTCTAACAGCTGATGTCTGATGAGTAATTCCAACATCTTCAAAATAAGTTCTTAACTCCTGATTGGTGAATTCGGTGCCGTTGTCTGTTCTTACAACCCTTACTAGAGTTTGAAGAAGTACTTGAATGTGTTTCAGAAAGGTGATGATGATGCCTGGTGCTTCGTCTTTTGATCTCAGAAACTTAACCCATGTATATCTCGAATAATCATCGACGATAACAAGAATATACTTTTTCCCATTAAAGCTTTCAACTCTCATTGGGCCACATAAGTCCATGTGCAACATATGCAACCTTGCTTCCGAACTAGGTACGGTTTTGGGTTTATATGATGCTCTTTTGCTTTTTCCTTGTTCGCATGATGGACATAGGTGATCCTTGGTGTATTTGAACTTTGGAAGTCCATTGACGATGTTGTCTTTGGCAAGATTGTTTATGGTGTCGAAATTGAGATGAGATAACCTTCTATGCCACAACCAGGACTGAGTTCCAGATGCTCGTGTCATAAGACATATTGGTGATGAAGAGGCCATTTGGTTGATGTCGATAGCATACAAGTTTGTATCACGATTCCCAGTTAAGAGATCAGTGCCATCCAAGTTTCTAACGAAGCAAGCATTTTTCCTAAAAGCAACCTCTAAATCTGCATCACAGAACTGCCCGACTGAGAACAAATTGTGTCCCAACCCTTGGACATAGTAAACCCGAGTGATCAAATAATTTCCAAAAGGAAGATCTCCATAACCCATGATAGCTGCTACATGATCATTTCCAAAACGTACGGTTCCCGTGAATTGCCAGACGAAATTGATCAGCAGCTTCAGATTCCCGGTCATGTGCTTGGAGCAACCCGAGTCGACGATCCAAAGACATATTTCGACAACCTGCCAATCACAGAAGAAGAAGATTTTGGAAACCGTTTTGATTTTGGTTCCTTTGGGTTAGAGGTAAAATCCTGATCACACTCATAGAAGTCATCTATTGGTAAGACAGGTGTATCACTCATTCTACGATTCTGGAGTGTGAAAGTTCTACCCGTGGGTTTCCAAATGTCATCCCTAAAGTAAACATTATGCTCCCTATCAGTAGTGTAAAGCCTAAGTCTCGCGACTAGTCTTCCTATTCGTTTAGCATAAGTTCTTTTGGGAACATTCTTCTTAACAGGCTTAACAATCTCATTCTTAGAAACACAATCATCATGAACATTAGTTAAAGATTTCTTGCAAGTTAAACAAACAGATTCAACACATTCATTAGACTTAGCAAGTTTCATAGATGAAATGTCTTTCTTATTACAAAGCGGTAAATTCCTAGGGTGTTCATCTACTTTCTTCTCTTTATTCAAGCGACTACTCTTAGAGGCAAGCGAGAATCTATTGTTCCTTGTATTGCTCTTAGGCTTTAGTCTGCTGCTCCTAGAGGTGCTTCCTAGTCCTGTAGAAGGTAAGGCACACTCATTAGGATTCACATTTTTATGAAGAGAAGTGGTTTCAGCTTTCCTAGTCTCTTTAGAGTGCATTTCTAAACTTATGTCGTTTGTTCCATATGTTTTAGATGTGGAGGCAGACGCATTAGTGGTACTCATCTTAAAAAGGCCAGGAGCTAAAACTTTTGGTTTCTCGATAACCGCTTTTCCTTTATCAGGAGGGAGATTGTTAGCCTCGCTTTTTCTAAAGATAACGTCATTTACGTGAATTGGACTAGATGCGTAGTATACTTTGCCCTTAGGGACTAGTATCGTTTATGTGGCAAAGTTAGAGCCTATAAATACCCCTCATGACTCTCCATGAGGGGTGAGGTGAAGCATTTGGTCATTGTATTCTTTTGTTCTTATCTTAATAAAACCTTGTTTTCTCCTCCCTCTCTCTACTTTCTCTCACTAGAAGAGATGAAGATATTCATCTTCTTCCACCAACCAAGACCTCCAAACCACATAAATCTTATGTTAATCGGTCCTGACAAGTGGTATCAGAGCCAAGGTTGTTTGTTTGTTGATTTATGTGGGTTTTACACATGTTTGTTACTGTTTTTACGCTTATTTTGTGGGTCGGAAAAAAATTTTCCGTATTATATGAGCAAACAGTTTTATTCATGTCTTTGGTATCCTATGTTTGGTCTAAACAAAAAGTCATGGTTTTTCTTGAATATATCTGTCTTGGGTATATCCTATCCAAACAGTACTTTTTATGCTTTTTTGTTCCAAATCTGTGAAAGTCAAAGTGGTCAACCGTCATCCTCTTGGTCAAACTGGCAAAACAGAAGCAGTTTTATGCTTTTCTGGGTTTTTTTTTATGAAGATGGTCAGATTTTTCAGTCGGATAACTCATCGGAAAAAGTGGTCAAAGGGTCAAAACCCTAAACTTACGCATAAGGATTCATCTACAGAGCAAGTTACGTGTAGCTGTGAAGTTACGCGTAAGAAAAGTTACGCGTAAGGTTTTTACGCATAAGCTTTATGCGTAAGACCCTGTTTACGCATAAGACCATCCTTTACGCGTAAGCCTGACCCTACGCATAAGTTTTTGAAGCATAGTCTACGCATAAGAAAGTTGTTACGCGTAAGAACTGAAATGAGAAAGAAAAGTTACGCGTAGACCTTGACCACATCGACCACAAACATACCATATACCAAAAAGACACTCGACTTCAGTTTTGAAACATCATCAGCCATCGAACTCATATTCAAAAAGAAAACAGGTCCGACTTTACAAATAACAAACCATTCACTTCATCATCCAATCTCATATCTATCCTACCATCTCCTCAATCTCAATCAACTCCATCAACCCCATCTCATTCAAGACTCAAAAAGAAAATATACATGATAGATCTCAGATTCTAATTCAATTTTTTTGCAATCTTTTCTAGATTGTTTCACTTGAATTATTCTCATCACCGATCCATGATAATATCCGAACAATCAAAGATACAATATAACAATTATGTCATTTGTTTTCTTTGGATTCGTTCAAAATCTCATAACGAAAAACAACAACTACAACCTACCCGAGATCTATAGCAAGACCTTGAAGCCAATTTCTTCTTTTAACTTGCTTGAGATTCGATTTGTTACAGAAGTTATATGGGTAAAACGCTTGTGGTATTGTATTTAAGAAAACAAGGAACGTTTGTTGCTTGATGTCTCCATGGATTTGATGATTCAACTGAGATAAAATGAGATTGGGAATAAGGTGAGTATGTGGTGAGAGGATTTGACAGATGGGAGGCGGATATTTTATGTTTAGGGTTTGACAAAGTGTGAGTAGTTTTAGGTTTAAGTGATAAATTGTGTTTTATATCCGGTTTGTCATCATCTAGGTTGGATCGGGTATTCCTACTCTTTGAGTGGAATTGGGCTTTACTGATAATGGATCGGGTCTTGATTTACTTTGGGCCGTGTATCTAAGTTGGATTATGAGCTGTTATCATAGTTTTTGGGCTGATCGATGGAATCAATGGATTGGGATGTTATTAATTGAACATGAATACACGATGGGTCTAACAATAAATTGTTATCCGAGATTTTTGACATTTTGGATACAAATTATTGCTGTTTTAATGAGTTGGTATTATTGGTATGGTATAATATTTTCACGGAGGATACAATATTCACGGCTTGTACGAAGATGTGAAAAATGACTACGGGGTTTTTGTACGGTATTATTGATGCGGAATTGAAGTGACATTTCACGGGTGGACTTCTTTATCTTTGAGACGATGGTTGGTTGGATGCATAACTCAAGATAACTTGTTGGAGCACAGTATGAAATTTGACAATCTGGTTATACCTGGTAAGGAGTTACGTTGTAGTGCTCACAGTGTGTAACCATCACTTTAAGGAGTTACGTTGTAGTGCTCAGTGTCACACGTAGTTGTGGATTGTTCAAAAATATTGAACAAGCAGTAAGTCACAAGTTGGGATGTTTACTTCCTTTTCAAGTTAGTCGTATCGGGTTCTCTCCATATGTGGTCATTACATTTAGCCGGTGAATTCAAAGGAGGTTCGATAAAAGGTTGGATTGAGAGAAGTTTATTGAGAGTATTTATGCGACATATTCTCACGGAATTTTGATCAAGCTATGATGTTAAATATTGCATCAAGAAGGTAATACGGCATGTACGCAACATTATGATGATTCCGATAGCTCGCAACCATCAGGAGGGAGAAGTTGGTATTTCATCTTCCGTGATTGGGTTACGAAGGGATTTTTGCTTAAGACTGAATAAGGAGAAGTAGTGTGGTGTACATCGGGGTTTTTTACAAACTTGGATGCAATACTAAGTGAGTTATGTTGTTATGATGTTCCCAGAACGACAACCATTGTACGTTCAAGAGTATACTTTCTCCGCTGCGTGTCTAAAGAATTAAGACGTGTTGGAAGAGTGTTGTCGGTTCATGAGGGAGCAGAAAAAGAAAAAAAGGCTCACTAGTTAGGAGGGAGTAATAACCTAACTAGACCGTTACAGTTGAATTTCAGAGCTACACGAAGATCATTTGCCGAGGTCATCGGAAGGGAGAACTTCAAGTTTGCCTCAGTATCTAGACTACAGAGACTCTGCACTTCAAGAAAGTCAACATTGTTCATTACTACTGTAATTTACTTTGTTTTGTATTTATAGGTCTCATTGTAACCATTCACGTGTGACGCTATCTTGGAGGGAGATTGTTAGCCTCGTTTTTTCTAAAGATAACGTCATTTACGTGAATTGGACTAGATGCGTAGTATACTTTGCCCTTAGGGACTAGTATCGTTTATGTGACAAAGTTAGAGCCTATAAATACCCCTCATGACTCTCCATGAGGGGTGAGGTGAAGCATTTGGTCATTGTATTCTTTTGTTCTTATCTTAATAAAACCTTGTTTTCTCCTCCCTCTCTCTACTTTCTCTCACTAGAAGAGATGAAGATATTCATCTTCTTCCACCAACCAAGACCTCCAAACCACATAAATCTTATGTTAATCGGTCCTGACACATAGCCTTCCAGGCTATCAACTATCTTGTATAGGCTTAGGAGATTGATCTCCATCACCCCTATAACTGGTGGTATCTTTTCTAACTGGAAGAAAAGATACCAAATAATACGTTATAATTTAGAAACTCCAAAGAGTGTCAAAATTACATTTGAGTAACAATAGACCTGAGAAATAATAGACCTCAATATAATTATTATTTCTCAGGTCTATAAACATGTTCTTTGTTTGATATTTCTCAGGCCTATTATTGTATTGAACATATGAAGCTTTTCTATGCCAACTTAAATAGTCTTCTTAATAGGATGATTTGATTTCAAAACATTCTTATGTGTTCAGGTAAGACTTGTACATCATTTAACTTTAAATTACTTTTTAGTATATAATTGTTCTACTAAATCAAAAAAATAAAAACCAAAAATCAAAATACTTACCTGCTTTCAGCTGTTTTATGGATTATGGTAACATCAATTATAGATCTTAACCGTTTCATATAACTTTTAATTAATTTTTAGTATATATTTGTTCTACTAAATCCTAAAAATAAAAACCACAAGTCATACCCGTCCATCGGACGGGTTTTGCCACTAAAATATATACTAAAAATTTAAGGGCAAATGACAAAAAAATACATCGAACTTGACACTTTTTATGATTGTGTGTAGCCAACTATTTTTTTTCTTATTGTGTGTACTAAACTTTCAAAATCGATTATTGTGTGTATTTTGTGACGATTTTACTCTTAATTTTTTCAAATTCCGAAGGGTAAAATGGTCGTTTTACATAGCAGAATAGTCACAAAATACACAAAATGATCGAAATTTGAAAGTTTAGTACATACAATAAGAAAAAAATAGTTGGCTACACACAATCACATAAAGTGTCAAGTTCGATGCATTTTTTTGTCATTTGCCCAAAATTTAATAAGTATTAACAATTATATATATATATATATATATATATATATATATATATATATATATATATATATATATATATATGTACTTATTTTATAATTATGTAGTCTACATTATAATTTTATATATATGTTTTTAGAAATAAGTACAATATAATCTTTTAATTTTTATTTTTAGTATATATTCTTGTGGTTTAATACACAATTATGGATTTCACTTAGATTATAATAAAAATTAGTGTCAAAACCCGTCCGATGGACGGGTATGACTTGTGGTTTTTATTTTTAGGTTTTAGTAGAACAAATATATACTAAAAAGTAATTAAAAGTTAAATTAAACAATTTACAACTATAATTGATGTTACCGTAATAGTATTTCTTAGTTAGACCAAAAGACGGGGATGAGTCGTGATGCGTTGCAAACATTTCAAGTGTTCTACAAACGACATAATAATCATTGTGAAGTTGTGCCTACTATGATTAGAAGATAAATTTTGCAGAGAACTAAAGAAAGTATAAATCTGATTATAAAGAAAATAGCTTCACAAGAAGGGCATTTTCAGTTTTGAGGGAACTGTCTCACCAAAAAGTGTAGCCTCATTAGCCATCCAATACAACACTCGACGAAGAATTTCTCCCAAATACATACCCGAAACGATCTTCTCGAATGTCTAACAATATCATATGACAAATATACATATCGTTATTAAAGAGAGCAATTCGTTAAGAAAAGTTAAAAAGATATAGGCAAAACAATCACATGTTCACCCGGGTTTAAACTATTAACATCCAGTGCATTATTGTACTCCTTCAAAGCGAGATGTGAAGACTTAAAATGAATCGATGTCATCTGAGTTGTATCTATATTAAGTAAAAATCTCCTATGCTATTCATTAAACTAAACGGTCGACAAAAGATGATACACAAACTATGGATACAACTGTAATAAGCTGCATTGCCAAGATAAAGGTGATCACACATTTATCGAGTCCATGTAGACTCACGACAGGCTCACACACTCTTTTTGAATTGATTTTTTTTACTCGGCGTCTTTCTGGATCGTATGGGAGAAGAGAAGACTGAAGAGCTCTCATAATTGTGTACTATACCCACTTCATGAAGTTATCAACCAATTACCTTACATATTTACATACGGTAGTTATTATATAAGATTCTTTATGTTGCGTGGCTGAAAGATATGTTGATGCGCGGTTGATTTATTTATGTATACAGGTTAACATGTGTGTATACTTATAGATCTAAAGCCAAAATCAATATAATACAGAAGTGATAGGATTACTCATACATCAAGTAGATTATTACATAAATTAATTATTTGTGTCATCGTGTTTTATGAAGGTTCAGGTTTGTCTTTCTTTTTAAATTGTCTATCATTTGAATACATAAATTTTCCCTTTTCTTTTCTAAAGTAAAAGCCATAACTGGCTATGTCATTCTCATATTCCTGTAAAATTCACATCAAAGAAGAAAAGGACTAAGGGGGTGTTTATTTAAAGCTTATACAAACAATGGTGCTTTTTAGCTTTCAAGCTTTCATAAGCTACTTCACCGTATCAAGCCGTAAGTTTTATGGATAGCTAAAACACCATAATGTATTTTAAAAAAGCAATAAGCTCTTTAAATAAGCTTATCCAAACACTGCATAAGATACAAAGTTAGAGGATTTTAGTATAGATTCCACTTGAACAAAAATGAGTCTTCATAAAAAATTATTAAAATTTTAGATTTTGTTGACAAGGCCAATTAAAGCAGTTTATGAAACAGAAAATCCGCATATTTTTTTATAGTTAGTGTGTCAAATATAAATAATAAAGATTCAATGGAAAATTAATATACTAAAATTGATTTAAAAATTAAAAGAACACCTTATGAGGCTTTTGGCCTGTTTGATATGTTCAAGCCTTGTATATGTCAATGGGTCTAACTTTTGGCCTTACCCATTTGACCAATTACATATCAAACATTTCTCGATTTGACCAATTTATATACAAATGGGGTCTAACTGTGCGTTGTTGTCGTGGTTTTTATTTTTGCAATTCAATGCCTTCATACACGGAACAAAAGATAAACCATAACCCATCATCACATCATTATTATTTTACCATGAGTAGACCCATGAGAAAATAAAGGAAAAGTGAAAACGCCCGAAACTAAGTCAATCGAAAAATCGTGATGCTAGGACCCGCGCGTTTGAACATTCAGAACTAACGTATATGGTCACAAACATAGAAGCAATAAGCTTCCCTTTGGCCGATAAACTACTACCAAACTTGCTGCAATTCTTTCAAATTTGTTGCATTTAGCTAATCAGTAAATTACTATCTAACTATTTCTAAGTATGTCCTTCTATGGTCTAGTGCAGGCCTTTAGCAAGCTGATTGATTTCTTTAAAAACTCACGTACCTAAGACTACAATGTGTAACAAAATGTGATAACCTAATACCCGAGTATAAACTTTACAGACTTTCACAAAGGGTTATCGAAAATTATCATGTTTTGTCTCAGCATGTTTTAAAATAATATTATAGGATATGTTAAAGCGGGTAAAGTGGACTCTCATTTTTGCCTTAATCCCACAAATGGACAAAACTAATTATAAGGTAGATAGGTACTAAAGGTATATAGACATGTCTTTGCTTTCAACGCAACAAAATATTGATGGCTGAAACCATGATTTAGCATGAAGAATGAGTCTAGCAATCCAAATCAAGAAAAGTTGTCAAAACGTTTCGAAACAAAGAAATCCAAACCTAAAGCACAAAAGGACTAAAGCATTTCTCTTCCACAAAGTTAAAATCCAAGAATGTCTTATTTGGACTCTAATTTCCATTATCAAGTGACTTTTTAGTTCTTTGAATAACAGTCAAACACTCTTAAAAAAATGCGTCTATTACATGATCTTGCACTTCCAATTAATAACCCTATAATAATCACAATCTCCGACTTACAGTTAAGAGCGTAAATGCATCCTCGTCTTCTTCTCCATAAGAATCGGGTACAAATAATGCATGTCGTAGTAGTAAAGGTGCGATCAACTGCAAAAAGATTTATTCCAGATATAATAGAATCTAACCAAAATATAGCTGCCATCTGTATATTAAGATTCATGAGCATCAAACAAATAATCAATATAAATGCGAAAAGGCTAACTGAACATCATAAAATATGTGATTGTTGGATCAAAATAAAGACACAAGCCATCTTTTAACTCTTTATACATTAGAGGCATGTTTGGATAAATTTATTACCCAACTCAACCCATTATAAATCATAAGTATATGTGAAGTCTCCGTGTAAACGAAACAGGTTGGCAAAAGTCGAAATATATGTTGAAAGTAAGTTAATTACTCCATTGTTATATGAACAAAAAAAATGTTGATCGATAACTTATAAGTATACTATAAGATATCAATAAGTTATAAACATCAATTACTATAATATGACAAAGTCTATATATGGATTTGGCTACAACTTACCAAGAAAAACAAACACACTGTGAAGACGAAAACTAACGTTAATGTTATTGAAGTAAGTCATTAACCTTTTGTCAACTAATGGATGTTATGAGTTCCTTTTTCTTATTCACAAACCCTTAGCATTTCATCAAACATATTATGGGCGATTCGTCAATTCACCACCAAATTACAGATATAGCAACATATTCATCATAAACCTATGGCATGCAAAACTTGTTTTGTGTTATGAAAGACAAGAAAACCAAAAATCAAAATAATGAAAAGCCATAAACTGTACACCTTCTACACAAAGGTTTTCAAAATATCAAATAACATTAAGTCGGTATAAACATTAGATTTTCTTATTCCTAACGACAATGGTTGTTTCAATGTTGTTTCAGTTTCAAAGGAAACCCAATTAGATATTGTCATATGTCCACCACTTTACAAAACTGAAGTATAAAGTCAAATACATAGTGACAAAGCATAACCTTACAATTCATCTTACACATAATAAATTGGTACCTTTTACTTAGTCTCATTACTGTCAACTTCAGTTTGTTGTTTTGATCGGTGTTTGTGGGTTCGGGTTCAAGGAGGGACTGATAACCAATACTCTTGAATCAAACTCATCCAACTGGTTCTGCAATTCCTACAAAGTTCTTTGAATTTCATGTTCACCACCAGAGTGAGCGTCATACCTGAGCATACCTAACATAGTTAGACCTCACATCTATAGCAAAGGTTAAAAGACATTGATGCCATTGAATGTACCTCTTTGTACCAACAGCATCAATTTCATCGATAAAGACGATAGAAGGGGAGTGATCATCTACAACTCTAAAAAGTTCCCTAACCAGTTTAGGGCCATCTCAAAGGTACCTTTGAATCAACTGCTGATGTGGAATTTTCCACTGCCTGAGATCTACTTGAATATGCTATATACTTAAACCGTTAATTATCTAATTATCACAACTATATATGACCCTACGCACCAAAAAAACCTTGGTTGCAGCCAAGCCCATTCTGTTACAGCTGATTTCTGACACAACTTATTTAAAGCATACTCAATATTTTATAATGGGATGGTTCTAGGTTGATCAATACCCATATAACATGTAGACATTCTAGGAGTCACTGCAGCTAAAACCATTTTGACGGATTGTACAATTCCATACTGTTCATTTTATATGCAAGTTATCATCCAAACTTGACCGAGAAGTTTAATGGTAACATGAAATATTATGTAATAACCTGAATGTGTAGAACCCATCTCCTAGAGCCACATCCATAACCCTTCTGAAAATGGTACGCAGGAACACTTCCATTAAAACAAAGTGCATTTCAAATGATGCAAAGAAAAGTAATTATGACAATATTCATCTACCATCCCATAATCAGGACTGAGTTATCATTTATTACATATCAGACTCAAAGATAATATCATTCAGTTTCCAGATCAACAAAATCAGCATAAAGAATCCTATTTCAATTTTTTTGGGGTATACACGAAACTTAGAAGTAGAAAGATTTGAACCCTTTAGTTTCTGACACCTGAATATAAGATTCCATACACTCCTATTTCAGGGTACTTGTGTCATTGTACACTCCAGTTAAATAATTCCTCACTAACTCCTCAAGTGTCCATCTTTATTACTATAATCAAAAGTGTGCATCTTGAGTGGTGGCTGCAGTTTGGACTAAACCCTTGTTACCCTAACCTTCTGAATTGTAATTGCATCAAGGGCTCCATGAAAGAGATAGAGAATGAAAGAGATAACTATGGTTAGGCTAAAGGTCAGGTTTTTGTTTTTCAGAAACAGAAAAGATTCTGAGAATGAAAAGGAATGCATGCTGATTCAAGTTTGAACGATGCGTGAATCTCTTAATGATGAGCATCGGCTGACTGTATAACCACGTTTACGCCTGTGGCACAGCAAAACAAAATGTCAAAAATGTTAGTAGCTTGATTTGTTAATGTTAATATATTCGATCTCTGTTGAATGTCATTAAAACTATGTAATTAGATATTGTAAACAAATTGTTATTTGAATCGTTTTATGTACTTAAATATTGATAGGGAATGCAAATTATACCTGCTGGTTGCAATGCAGGAGTAGCCGCAAGGGAGATTGGGGTACCATATTGTTGCATGTACCCTGCAGAGGAATTCATGCCTGGTAGAGATGGTGTGGGTACACACAATAGCTCTGACCCGTTGCATAGTTTCCATGACCACCTTCTGCCATGTTTAGATATGGGTAGAATGCGACGGTTGTATCAACTGCACTTGCAGCTGTGATCATACCACCATCAGTTGCACCAGCACTTGCTCCGTAGTATGGATACTGCCCATTTGTACCTCCGTACACATTATAGTAACTTTGAACACAATAAATCAGTCAAATTCAACATCTCAATTTATAACAATGCACATTTAATTATAACATAATAAGTTTATAACCAACACAAATTTAACAAACGTACCATCGGATAGGTATAATCTGGAGAATATGGCGAGTTACTAAAAAGTAATTAAAAGTTAAATGAAACGGTTAAGATCTATAGTTGATATTACCATAATTAGGTTTCATGCAACAAACTCTTATTATTGGCTAACATCAACATGTACTTGAGCTTTTGTACCTTTGTCATTGCTTTGACATTGCAATTTGTACCAGTGTAACCTAAATCACTCCTGTGAACCTCAGAGGTTTTTTTATGAATTGTAGTCATAAAACAGTAATTCCCATTTTGATTAACCACATTCTGATTCACAATCTGACCTTTTTGATTTCCATCATGCTTCCTTGCATTTTGCATCTGATTCTTTATATGTATACCCATAGCATTTTTAGGTGCATTTTGCTTAGACTCAACCATTGCTTCAACACTTCGTTCTGTTTCTGAAAACTGCCTTTGCTTTATATGCTCAGCGAATGTAATTGGAAATCTCAGTTCAAGTGATCTTAAGTAATTTGGAAGCTTATTTTCTTCAACGTCTTTTTCATTATCAGTTGACGGGTTCTCAGTCTCAGTCAATAGTTCTTCAGTCTCAGTCACCGTCTTCTAAGTTTTATGATATGGAGCAAAGAATTGAACAAGAGGATCCAGATCAGTTGATGAAAAGAAATTGTTAAGAAAAGACATTGTGAAAGTGTGAAAGGAATACGGATCTTGTAGACGATAAAGAAGTGATTTTTATTTTCGCAATGAGTTAAACAATAACTAGCACGGTTGTTATATCCAATAAACCCAAAAGTTCAAACTCAAAAGTTATAATCAATATCGGATTTAACGAAGCTAAATCAAAACTGCTGTCCAAAATTTATATCACAAAAATGCATCACAAAATGATTATACCAAATATGAAATTTCGTCTTTTGTTGGATTTTCCGGCTCAAGGTTAATCGAAAGCAGCCGTTTTTAACCTTAGCCCAAAAAAAGCACGCAGCCCAATAATCTTCAATTAATAAAAAACCCACATAATATTCTCTTAACCCTAACACCCTAATCTCACGCTATAAAAAATATCTTAACTACACTCACACTAACCCTAATCTATCTGTCTATTTTAACTAACGAGCATGGTACCCGTGAAATGCGGCGGCGGGTACCCTGTGACTATATTTTTTGGCGAGCAAATTTTAATGGGTTAAATATTTTTCTAACAACCATATAAAGAATCTCTGCAAAAAAGTGCCCGTATGAGTTGATGAGTGAAGTGAGGATATATTGAGAAACTATTTTTGTGTGTGAGAGATAGGAAATGATTTGTTTGAATTTATATGGTGGATGCGGTTACATATTTTTAATAACCATTATTGATAATAATGATTTTTAGCGGTTACAATGAAGATTTAAATGGGCTGTTGCAATGTTATAATGATATTGGTGAGTATCAAAAGATAATATTTCCATAACAAGCAAGTCTAAGAGTATGAATTTTAAGCCTTGCTAATAATAGAATAGTCCTAAATGCATTATAAGGTAGTAAAGATAAAACAAAGTTTTTCTTACCGTCCTCTAATTAATTTTTTCTAAACTTAACTCAAAGCCAGGTTTTGACACGTGGCATCTAAGGTCTTTGAATTCGGTCATTTGATTAATGCTTCAAATCGGTTGGTTTCGGAAGGTATTCATGCCATTTATTACCCTGCTTTTACATTTCCTTTCTCAAAAGAGAGTAACTAATTGATCATTTAAGGAGAATTTCATAAGCTGTTAAACTATTAATGTGGTCAGCAACATACAAACGGAGGGTTTGACATTCATCCATAAAACATCATTTTATTTGACTTCTAATCAAATCACTACTATATGTATCTAACCAAATTTTTTCTTGATTGTGTTTCTGTACCTATAGGAATGTTTTGAAAAATGTGATAAAAAACTTTTGATGATAACTGAGGAAACAACAAATATATTATAGGAAGCATTTAAGGTTTTCTTTTAATTAGCTACCTTAACAAGTTAATAAAAAAGAATAAAACTCTTTCCCTTTAGTCAACAAGAATAACTTTTTATTCGAAACTCTTGCCCATAATCACCGAAACGAAAAACGGAAAAAGTACATATCTTAAAAAATGTTCTACATTTTTTTGCCAATATGATTTCTCAACAAGCTAATCCGGAAGTGATATCACTCATTGATAATTAGTAAGAAGGTACGTTTTTTCATTGTTGCTTATTGTCACTAAGGTGTGAATGGAGGTGAAACCGTTAATAATTAACGTTTTTATGGTAATAATAATAATAGATTATTTGATCGTTTTGTAATCTTTTTCATCTGGAAAAAATTGATAGCCATTTGATATAATCAGTTATTTGATTAGTTGTGGAGGGTTATTGTTTTCTCTTTCTATTTGATGAAAACATTGATAAAGATTAAAATTTGTATATGAGCATCGTTCATATGAACCCAACAAAAACACGATAACTTTATAAAGGATATTATGGAGCGATTAATGGCTTATTAATAAAGAAACAATTATCAATGGAGCATTAGTCCAATGGTTGGAGCATTTGTGCTTTAGTCAATTGACCCAGGTTCAAGTCCCATCCTTAGCATTTGCTTCATATAGTTACCCACCTCCGCAAAACCTATGGGCACATTGGAGAGACTTTGTGGAATAAGAGCTCAGGGGTCCGAGTCTTGGCTCGTGCTCACTCCAGTTGGTGCCTCACTAGGCCAGGAGAGTTGCCGAAGCTATTCCTTGTGGGGTGGACAATGGCTGGTGCCAAAAGGCACCCGGGGCCAGGGCGTTCCCGCCAATCTACACCTTTTTGTGGAATAAAGAAACAAGTTTTATGGCTTTCATTATAACATACTTAATCTGATATTATAGCTCAAAATAATTTAAGTAATGTTTTAGATTATGCAACCATTTGACATTGCCATTTTTACACAGTTAAACACATGCATATGCATGTTTAGATTATGTTAACATCAGTAAGTGCCTAAAGTTTTAACTTAGGTTAACTACATATTCTAGGAATGAATGTCTATCGTCTCTTCAATCATGTATACCACCAATTATTTCCTTGATTGATAATTCAAAATCAATTGCGTAAATACATGATGCATGCATGCTTTCTGTCACTCGAGCTTATATAAAGAATATATTGATGAAGAAATACATTTTTCTAACTATTACGTACAGAAAAAGTATCCCTCCATTTCATATCAATCCTTCACCTCTTCTTCTTGACGAGATTTGAAGACGATATTCCAGGTACATTCCAAAGATATATGCGCTTTTCTATTAACAATTAACATGTTACGACAAAAAAGATGCATTGTTACTTGGTAGTGTTGGGATTTAATACTCATAACAATTATATAAAATCAAATAACATCATCAAAGAATGCAGCGGAAGTAAATAGGAATAATATATGTAAGTAATTAACCGAATAAGAAAGTGCGTACCTTTTAGCAATTCAAAATCAAACGTTGATTGAACAAGAACAAAAACCCAAAACCCTAGTTTAGGGTTTATATAATTCGACCCAAACAAAAATCGACCACCAAGATAATACAAGCTCAAGCGTGCTTGTCCTTCGTTCTTGTACACACGTACTAATAGCGATTTGATGTGGAAAAGCTAGTTTCTTGAATCACAAATAAAACCAAACACTTAATCTTGAGTTAAACAAATTGAAACCCTTATGGTGAAGGTGTACGATCGGCCACACAAGAAAGAGGAGAGGAGGAGAGAAATTAGGTTATCAAAGTGATCCAAGGTTAGGAGAATAATGAATACAAGGGTTTGTATATATACATTCTCAAAACTTGGTGACCAAGAAAAGCCTCCCTTGGGCTTTTGAGAAGCCACGACCGGCCACCCAACCCAAGAGGGGTTCTAGACTTTTCTTGCCCACTAATTTCATCTCTAGTCCTCGTAGTTTACATTTAACGACCGTTATTCAAAACCCCGTTAAATATTAACTATCGTTATGTTTTATTTCGTGACTAATAACTAATAATAACATTTTATATATTAATTATTAACATCAACTCTCATACGTAATGTGTGCAATCTCGAAGTCTCGAGTTCGAATCCGGTCATACTAATATTAATAATTATCCATAAACCTTTCAGCTCCCACTTGGATATTACTTAATATAGTAATGACATTGGTTAGTCTAGCTTTCACACGCCAATGCCCCCAGATCAAATCGAGTATGGTCTCCTGGAAAAAACCATTTAATGATTCATCATTTTTTACTTATCCTTTTGTTACTAATACTACATTAACTATGAAAATGAATCAAGTCATTTCATAAGTTAATATTCTGTTTCTCGTTGTATATGATTGAACAAGATTACCAAATCATCTGAACATATTCCAGATAGATCTTGGGTATGGCCATACAAACATCTTGTCAACCCTACGAGGGGCCAAAATATAGTATTATGCTTTGAAACAAATTCAAATGAACAAATTCTCTTGACTACAAACATAACTCATGAACTTTGTAACACTTCCGAAAATAACCCTTATAACTACCGGTTACGGATAGCGTTAGACTATCTTACACAAATGCACTACATTCATATCAGTTATCTGGTATCTCAAGTCTGAGGATAAACACTTCATGATATACTTAATGACAAAAATCCATAAAGTATCATCATGTAAAGTTGGGATGAGTCCTATATTCAATTCATTGAATATCATGTGAATCTGGTATGTCCCACGCATCAATATACTTAAAAGTATATTATACCAAAACTCATATTTGTCTTAATTCAATAACATTCCCACATCATTGATCGACAACGGACTATTTAGAATAACATAAGTTATTCACGGATTAAACATGGATATAATATTAAGAAAATGAAAATAAACATAACCAATATTTTATTTCATTTAAATAATATTTGTTCAAAACATCCCTTATCCAAATACTAAATAGATCAATGCATGATAATACTTGTTAATGAATTATGCCTCAAGTAATGACACTCATACTTGTTGACAAGACATAATTTCAACTAACTTTGATCTATTGGAATTTTGAGAATACTTATTTCAAGAATTCAACTAGTGAAGTTCTTGTATGTGTGCATTCAAAATATTTTGATATTGCCACATAATATTTCATAAAATATGTGATATCCTCAACCACCAATTTATGACAATCAAACTTTCAAACAATTTTAAAGTTTAAAGCATTCTAATTCTTTATTGTATAATGCAACTATGCTCTTGGTTGAGCACAACTAGTTCACATGGCCATTTACAAGGATGAAATCCTCCCATGACTAATATTGAGTGTCATCTCAATTATACCAGCATCATTGTATACAAACAACAATATGCTCTTTAAAAATTTCGTAAACTTCAATATCTACAGTGTAATGTTTGATGCCTTCCAAACTTTCAAGTTTGTTGGCTATGACAATTACGCAACAATTGTTGTATTGCTCATCTATAGAATTTTGAGAGCAATTCCAGGCTGAGGAATGTAATTCTAGATTCAAACATATTCAATTAGAATATTCATTCTAATAACTTCATTAGATATCAATGTTGTCAAATCATCTTGCCTTCAAGCATGATACAACAATCACATGATGTTCATGAAAAATCCTTGTGTCAAACTAAGATTTTATTCATGTTCTACATATCCATTTTACAAATGATATATCATGTTCTTTTAGACTCATTTATTTATCGCACATGTTTATAAACATATTTACCAAGGTTGTATGTCTTATTTTCTAAATCTTTCAAGTGAAGTTCCATTCCAAACCAGAACTTAACATTTTATCTTAGATGGAATGTTACTACCCACATCATATAAGATTTAAAGAAAATGAACACAATACTCCCACTAGCTTTCAGAAATACTTAGAAATTATCTTATTTTAATTTTTAAACCAAACTTTGATTTAATAGTTAAACATAAGAATCATCTACTAGATGCATGCATATATCCATTCATGGATTCTTGCAATTTGTACATTTCCAAAGATTATGTGAATTCATAAAACTCCTTTCGATTGCTTATCGTCCTCGCAAAAGCAATCACACATAAATAGTTTTAATATTCCATTGTCATTTTTCATATAAATGAAATTAAGTATGACAATCATAATCATTATATATTTAATGTGCCAAGGAAAGAATATTCAATCACAGTTAATTGCTTAAGTGTGATTAATAATCTTGTCACAAGCCATGCATTAAACACATGTACAATTTTGTCCATATGATTTCTACACAAAGATTTAAACCACTAGGGTTTTCCTTCCTTTGAAGAAACTCATCATTATTAAGATAAACCAAGTTTCAGAGTTGATTATCTCTTTGAACAGCATCTTGTCATTCATAGTATGAATAATTTACCACAATTCAATATTAGGTAATATATCATTATGATTAACAGGTTTATCATAATCCTGTAATTCATATCAAATATCTGAGATATCCTTGCGGATCTATGAATGAGAATTCCATCATCTTGAGGTCTATCATATTTGACCTCATCATGATATTTACTAGTGTATTTTAGAAGATTATGTGTTTTGTAATTGTATTTTAATCTCTCCAAGATCTAAACAAAACTCCCACTTGCTTTTGTAATATAAAGACTATCTATAAATACTTTAGCAATTAGAACAACACTAAATTGTTTTCTTTTGGGATATTACAAAATACATTGACAGTTCGTAAATTTTGTTCATTAATAACCTACTCCATAAGTAGTTTTAACAAATCAGAACTTCAATATAAGACTCAATGTGATTCATCACATTCCATACAAAAATGGTGTCTTAATAATCTTCTAGGTTTAAGTTTTATTAAGTATATCCAATCAATACTCAATTTCTAACCTTGATAACTTGAGGAAGAAAAAATGATATAGTTATCTTGAATCAAACAATATGACAAAAGTTTGATTCTTCTAACTAAACATTCCATATACATACAGTATTTCATTAGAATTAATATTGTAAGACTATCTAACAATATTTAAGATAAACATATTCCTTTTGGCCTACCTATTTACCAATTAAATCATCTTAATGGTAAAATAAAATTCCAAGCCAATTGCATGCTTTATAACTCAAGTACTTTTGATCAAGTCACTTCATGTCCATGTCTCAACTAGAAAACATAAATAGTTATAATCTCATTATACGTTATAAGTCATTTACCAATGACTTTATGTCTTAATAAGAAGACATAACAAGTTAACGTATTACTTTATATTATATGTCTTGTAATAATGAAAAGACTTCATGTTTGTGACTTTACAAAGAAACACATAAACATTTATAATTTAAAGTAATTATGAACACCACATCATGGTTTCAATTAATTTATTTTCAAGTTAATATACTACTCTATCTATTTATGTCATTCTAAAAATACATAAATATTTAAGATAGTATTTAATTATGTCATTCCATGAAGTGTCCAACTCAAGAAACTGTAAAAGCATCCACGCCCGATCCCACGACAAGTGGAGATTTACCTTGAGATTACAATCTAGCCAAGATCTCACTTAAACTAAAATGTAACTTCAAGTGTTTCTATGATTTGAATGACATAAGACATAAAAGTAGTATATGTTATAATCTTGACACATGTTCTAAACAAGTCAATCTTATTAGAAAGTTAATCTCTTACCTCAAGAGAATCCATTAATCATATTTGTATGTGTTGTTCCTTTGCACACAATAAATACTTCTCCCACTTGTGCATAGAACAACATCATATAGATAAACACCATGACATTCGTTTGTTTATGTGAGCAATATGATAGTGTCATAGATATTTAAGCATTACAAGTAGATGTAGGAGCACTTAATTTATCAAGGAAACGTTCATAACTATCCTTGAGAATATGAATGTCTACATTTTTGAACGTAATGTATTATTTCAATAAATCTAGAAATAATCTGAGTTATTACCAAGATAATAACTTGTAACTCCCACTGAATTAGAAAACGTTACAATAATGTCTTATTCAGTAATACACCATACTCCCACTGGATTTGACAACATCGTAAGTGTTTCATTAACCAGTGAAAATAGCATGCTATTACGTTGTAACTCCTTTCAAAGACTATTCGTAACAATTACTTAGGTACTAAAAGAGTGTATTCTACTCTGTAGATGATGGATCATCCATCGTACTATTAACTTGAAAAATTGAGCATGCAATTTCTTCCATAATAGGTCTACTATCCTCATAATGGTGTGTAGCACCTTTAATTGGTCAAAGCAAAACAGCTAGATAAAATATACTAGTTTGTCTTTTACCAATTTTGCGGTAATTAGTCTAGCTTCTAATTTAATTACTCATAAAATGTCAAACATGTTTTCTAGTTGACCAAAATGTCATATAAGAATTCAATCACCAACAGAGGGTAATGAAATCTCTTAAGGAAAACATGATGTGCAATTTTCTTAACTATTAAAGTTGCTATGAGTTATATTAGAATGCAGACAATTCTAATATTCCTAACATACCTTTCTCAATCATGAAAAAGAATAGGATTGAGTCTTACTCTTCTTCCATGGAAAAGAGTTTATGTTTGTCTTTTAGTAAAATTTTCTTGATCAAACATTTGTTTGAAAACAGAACTAAATCAATTTACCAAAGCCCAAATCACGTTTACGGTTTAATGTTGCATTAATACAATAAAAAAGAATTAACAAAATTCAATTTTAGTATTTTCGATAATTAAATCTTTCAAGAAAATAAAATACCCTTTGGTCAATATTCATATTAACCATTGTATTTTCCTTGAATTTTGGATCCTCATTATCATAGTTTCACTACATCAGTTGATCTGCTAGTGATGAAAGTATAGAATAGGTAATCGTTGAAAAATGATAATTGACAAACAAGTTTCCAATGTCAAAAATTATGGGATTTACAATTTTGCCAAAACAATTATTACAAAATGTAAGCATGTTTTATCCCATCTTATGCCTTAAGTCATAGGTCTCACTAACTAACTTAATTAAGTTGTCTAATTTAGAAACTGCAAATCATTAAGCTGAGGTCTCACACAACAAAATAATTCACCTTGTTATTGTAATCTAGATCAAGGTCTCACATAACTAAATTACAACTTCAAGTGTTTCATATCATTAGATGGCATAAACTTAAATTTAAAGGGTACAATTTTTGATGTGTAATCAAAACTTATGTATAAAGAAGCATGCATACAACTTTATAACACAAAATTTTCGAAAACACTTACTTGTATTTTAATTGCTAAGATTAAATTCTACAAAGTTTTAATCGATGTGTTGAAAAACTTACAACTTTGCACTAAGATGCTTCGTACATAGAATGGTTATACTAGGTAGCTCCAATCGAACTCACAGAGGGCAGAGGACCAGGTAAGCGCTGAAGCATAACCTTAGACATCCTTTCAGTGTGACTGTGCACACTTCTTTTAACCCCTTTTTAGTTTGTTCTAGTGGGTGAGCCGTTCTAACCATTTAGTACAGTCGCATCAATCGATTAAAAGTTCAAGAATAATTCTTAGATAACAAATCAGTTTTGCCATTATTTAGTCTATTTTATTTTCTATTCATAAAAAACCCTTTTTGCTTACTAACATGTCAAACAATATATAAACAAAAAAGCATTTTAATAAAATTAAACACACTCAAATAATATAAACATATAACTAAACAATTTTAACATATGTAAAAACAATTAGCCACATGCATAATTATTTCAATAAACTCTAATAAACAATTCTAGGCGTGAATAAATGCATACATTAACTAGTGCTTTCATCTCGCGAGAAGATGAGCCACATACATCGACAAGTCGATTGCGTAAGCCAAAGTTAATAATATACCAATTAGCATGTAACGAATTTTTATTAGTTATAATTGAGATCATCCCCAATTTAATAATTATCAAATAAATAGAACATGTGTGTATCACTTAACAATTAATCAATAAACAATAAACAATACTCCATGGCAAAACATGCATGTTCCACCACGGATCCCGCATAACAATTATCACCCAAGATACGCATATTACATGGCACATAACAATTATTCATTAATTAACCACATAAAATAAGCATGCAATCATAGGGTTTCTACAAGTTTTACAAAATTAAAACCTAATAAATAAAATAAGGGTAATCGACCCTATAATAAAAAATTAGGGTTTCGAATTCAAAACCCTAGAAACCATAAAAAGCATGCATATAATCATAAAGATTCAATTTTTATGTGTTTCGGTAATTAATTACATCATATTAACGGCTCGTGATGCCACTGTTGGGATTTAATACTCATAACAATTATATAAAATCAAATAACATCATCAAAGCATGCAGCGGAAGTAAATAGGAATAATATATGTAAGTAATTAACCGAATAAGAAAATGCGTACCTTTTAGCAATTCAAGAATCAAACGTTGATTGAACAAGAACAAAAACCCAAAACCCTAGTTTAGGGTTTATATAATTCGACCCAAACAAAAATCGACCACCAAGATAATACAAGCTCAAGCGTGCTTGTCCTTCGTTCTTGTACACACGTACTAATAGCGATTTGATGTGGAAAAGCTAGTTTCTTGAATCACAAATAAAACCAAACACTTAATCTTGAGTTAAACAAATCGAAACCCTTATGGTGAAGGTGTACGATCGGCCACACAAGAAAGAGGAGAGGAGGAGAGAAATTAGGTTATCAAAGTGATCCAAGGTTAGGAGAATAATGAATACAAGGGTTTGTATATATACATTCTCAAAACTTGGTGACCAAGAAAAGCCTCCCTTGGGCTTTTGAGAAGCCACGACCGGCCACCCAACCCAAGAGGGGTTCTAGACTTTTCTTGCCCACTAATTTCATCTCTAGTCCTCATAGTTTACATTTAACGACCGTTAGTCAAAACCCCGTTAAATATTAACTATCGTTATGTTTTATTTCGTGACTAATAACTAATAATAACATTTTATATATTAATTATTAACATCAACTCTCATACGTAATGTGTGCAATCCCGAAGTCTCGAGTTCGAATCCGGTCATACTAATATTAATAATTATCCATAAACCTTTCAAGTAGGACTCTCAACATACTCTCCATGCTCATGAACTCGAACTAAACGAGTACAATATATCCCACATAGGTACGTGCATTCCAAGTATACATGTGTGTTCATGTTAACCAATTTTGCTTGATCAGAAGGATAGGAAGAAGAGGATCCTTTGTGGGTGGCAATCGTGAACGTACCGTCAAAGGTCGATGCTCAGGAACTCGAACTACAAGGACAATATACTGATTAGATATAAAGCAACCTTCGATCCTTCCTTCTGCCTTCTATTTTTTTGTTACCTTGAATTAATAAAACTTGATGTTCTTTGATTATTTAGACATATTGTTGATCAATCTTTGTTCAATTATCATATAGTTGTCTTTTATATGTGATTTTAATAAAACATTGGAGTTGTTCACATCCATATGATTAAGCGTTTTTCATGAAATGCGTCACGGTTTAGTAGTCATTTAGGGCCTGTTTGGCAAGGGCTTTTTGAATGAGCTATTAGCTTTTTGTAACAAAATAATTTTCTATAAACTAAGTAGCTTCGTTTGGATGCATTACCTACAAGCTTTTATTTCAAACAAATAGCTCCAAAATGAAAAGCTGATTCATGAAGCTTTTTAAATGTCTATGAGCTGTTAAAACTTTAAATTACTAATATACCCTCCAAATATTTATTTACAATTATAGATTTGTCCTTTTATGTCATTTTACATCTTATAATTATATTTAATAGCTAATTTACCAAACACTATTATTAAAAAAAAGATATAGCTTGTAGCTCATGTTAACAGCCTTGCTTACAGTTAGTTTTGCCAAACATACCTTTAATTTGTTCAATTTTTATATAAAGTAGTATTATTAGTAACAACCATAACAAAATTTATTGTAAGCCAAATGCACGAAATGCATTGTTGGAGACATTCTCATAACATTATTATTGTTTCTTTTCTTTTTTAGCAAGTTTATAAAACTAAGTTAGAATGCTTATGCTATTGTTGTATATGAAGAAGAGGTTTAATTTTAGTTTTATCAAATATCTCAGTGTTGTTAATTTTATTATCTAATTGACATGATCAAATCTACATGCCTAGGAGGCTCCTCACTGTCACCTTTAATTTAATTCTATCACTCATATGATTCGTGCATCATGTATTTCGAAAAAACTCGTGTAGTTGATACATAGCAATTGCAAGGAGACAGGCCAGCAAGTAACCTAAAGCTTTTTGGACTTCATCAATAGCTTATAGTTATTAAAATGAAAAATTGGCTATCTTTTTACATTAAAAAGTTGTCAAACAATAATGGAAAACAATAACCAACAATACTTTGATTTAAGATCATTTGAGCACAAAAGATTCTTTACATACCAAGGGATCAATCTCCACCATTTATTTTTATTTGATCTAATGGATGAGATTAATCTCAACAATTTAAAAAACCCACTTTCATCATTTTTTTCAAATATTAGTATCTTTCAAACCATTAATCGTTAAAGGAAAAAAAAATATATCATTGCGACGAGCATTTAGTTATCTTTCTATAGATATGCACTTTGGTATACTTTCGACAATTTTTTTTTCGTATTTTTCACCTTTTTTTCTAAGTTTTTTTGTTTTTTTACGTTACTGAAATTCACATTAGAAATCATATATGATAAAACACTAATTTGAATATCACATGTGATATTAGTGTTAAATCACATATGATATGTAATATCACATGTAAATTAGTGTTTTATTATATATGATTTTTTAATACAAATTTCAATAACGTAAAAAAAAAGAAAAAACTTAAAAAAATGTGAAATATGAAAAAAAAAATTGCCGAAAGTATACCAAAGTGTCCGTCTATAGAAAGATAATTAAATGCTCGTCGCGACGGAGCAAATATTTTCGCTTAACGATTAACGGTTTAAGAGATATTTAAATTATAAAAAATATGTGAAATAATAAAATGCTTTTAATCTCAGCCATTGATTTCTTTTTAAATAGATGGTGAGATGAATCATTTGTTATGTGAGAAAAGTTTGATATGTAAAATAACTCTTTAATGTGACAAGCATCTTAGTATATGCGCCATTGAAAACGTAGGTCGCCCTTTTATGTGTAGGTTTATTTGAAGGGCCCTATTTTTTATGAGGTAAAAGTTTGAGTGATAGGATCAATGGTGAGGGGGCCTAATTGTTTAAGTGATGTGGATGTTAACTAAATAATTATGCTAACAAAATTTTGATGATCCATTAGCTTCGCAAAAAAGTTTTTACTTTTATTTATTTATTATTATTTTTATCTATTAATCTAATAATGCACAAGCAATAGACAATACTTTGTAAGGTTGGAAGCCATGTTACATAAAAAGCAGACAATCCTTTGGTCAATTTGGTTTTCATATATATCCAACTAAATGTAATTGTGCCTCATGTAAAAAAAAAAAAAAAAAAAAAAAAAAATTGAAGATAGTTATTTGCGACGAAGACAACAATCTCACGAATACCACAACAGACGTGGTCTATAAAGAAGCGTCACAAAACCTGTTATAACATGTAACCAAACTTACACATTCATTTTCCACACATACACTATTATCTTAAGATGAGACTTATTTATTTATAAAATAATATATCTACTCAAATGATTGACATAAACTTCATGTTTTAATAAGTTATCAAAGATCAACTCAACGAAAAGTGGATCAATGTGTCACCGGATTCCTGCAACAGAAATAATTTCATCAAAGATAAAACTATACAATGTGCTTATTCAACTTTGTGTCGTTTTTGGTTATTTGAATATTTGCTTAATTACAAATATGTTTCATTTGTACAAACTTATTTTTTTTTTATTATTGCAAGTCATTATCCAATTCTGTGACTTATCTTTTAAATACCCGTCAATTTCACGGGTCTTTTACTAGTACTTATAAAAACGTAGTCACAATAATCCTCTCACAAAGAATACGTTCCTTCCTTTTATCCACACAAACAATCCTTAAGATCTTTTCTGTTCCAAGTAGAAAACGAATCTTGTACTTACTCTCAAAGGTTTCATGATCTTTATAAAGATCAAAGGTAGGTGTAACGTTTTGTTTTGTTTTTTTTATTATAACCGAATGAAAAGTAAGGATGAAACCGATGTTGTTTTGTTCTTTCTTAGAGAGTGTTCAGATATTTAAAGAAGTGTATGCTTCTAAAGTTGATCTATGATGACACTAGTTCAAAAAGAAACGTAAGATCTTAAAAATCTTTGAATATTTAGATAAGATTTGAACAAGTCTGAGATCGTTTTATCTTTTATTTTCTTTATGTTTCGAAAGTGTGAGGTATTGTTTGTATTGGGTAGTTATTGAGATGTTGTTTTTATTTGTTGTTGATTCATACTAGATATAATGACCGCGCACGCGTGGGGTTTTTTCTAATTTTGTAAATAAATTATTATTATTAATTTTGTGTTTTAGTTATTGTTTTGATGTCGTAGTTAGTAGTTATATAAGGTTTTATTTTGAATAAGTTTTTAAACGAAATTTTATAAGCATTTTTTTATAAACCAAGATACACAATTAAGATAGATCGAGTATGTGTTTTTAGAATTCTCGTAAACTTACGATGTTTTTTTTAATAAAATTTTTAAATCATGGCTTTGTTTTTATTTTCTTTTATATATATATATATATATATATATATATATATATATATATATATATATTTTTTGATTTTTTTTGCACGTGTCAAAATTGCAAAAATAATGTTAAAACCTTACTAAATTACAAATTATGATGTTAAAATAACCATAAAAAAAAAATACGTACCACGAGATGAGAATCGGTACGGAAATTATGATTTTTGATGCTAAACCATTTGCATTTGACAAACATGTGGTGTTGGTATTGTTTTTAGGTAGGCCATCAGAATATTTGGAGCTGTCTAACCATGGAATCAAGAAGTGGACACCATCAAACCATATCTTGGATCCTGATTTGTGCTTTGTGCACCCCTGTTATAGGATCCATTTGAGTTAAAGACTCTACGCTATTGGTCTCAAAGAGCCCTTGTTTCCATTGGCAGTAGTGTCCCCGGACAAGACTGGTTGAGCGGTAGCTGAAGCTTTAGAGATATCGATATTTAGAGGGACGGTGGTTTGGTTCATTGGTTGGAAGTAACTTGGGTATTGCCGTATCGGTAACGCTGAGCTCAGTACAAACATCAAAGTGAATAAAACTGCTTTTCAACTTTATTATTTGTTCTGTACTCAAAGTCCGAAGCTGCGGAAATCTTGCTTCCTGTTTACCACTTACCGATTAGTTTATATCATGGATAGTAAAACACGTAAGCTACGCATAAGTGTTTTTTTACATAAGGTATTATTAATAAAATGCGACAAATATTTAATAGAACAAATTGGGAGGTTGTAAATTCACTAATACACTACAAATGATGTTTAGCCCGCTTAACAGTTTTAACTTCTTTCCCTTCTAACTCTAAACTTCTATCCATTTGACCTCTTGGCAATATAATATAACGCATTGCTAGAACGACAATCTAACTTTTGAAATACAACAATTTTAGAGGTTTTATTTAGTGTAAGCACACTGATGTGATTTCTGACCCGTTTTCAACTGTTCAACCGGTTTTCATCTTGGCCTTTTTTACAGATTCTACCCAGTTTACCATTAGAGGAAAAACGCAACCTAAATTGACACGGCTATCGATATATGGGTTGAGAATGCTACCTCATTTGCAATAATTCAGCAAAAGAATCTAGAGAAGTCATGCAAATTCAGCACAACAACGTATAAGGGTGAAACTTACTTGCTCATAAGGAGGATCCTTGTGTACAGGAATTAGCCGAGACACAAAATACCTTGCCTGAGAGTTGCCCTCCTGTTATGAACCAAACGCAAATCACATAAAGAGTCGATCTCTTATATTTAATACTTTTTAAACATTCATTAATTGAAAAAAAAATTAAATATTACTTTGAATGCGAGATAGGAGATGGGAACCTCATCTCCGTCAGTTCTTCCAACAACGTTCTGTAGGCTGCTAATGCTGCTGCACTTATTCCTTCTTGAGCTGCAAGTTGAGCACTCTGACTCCAGCACAACAACAATATGTATTAGAGGATTTAAAGGAGTGTTTGTATGTTCGTACTGAAAGTGCTTCACTTATATTATTCAAATAATAAAAAATTGGCAGATATTAACC
The DNA here is from genome assembly GCA_019973895.1 of Chrysanthemum seticuspe. Lineage (NCBI taxonomy): Eukaryota > Viridiplantae > Streptophyta > Magnoliopsida > Asterales > Asteraceae > Chrysanthemum > Chrysanthemum seticuspe. Next base: position 54,700,352 of record BPTQ01000009.1, on the reverse strand, counting down.
TAACCTAAGCTAATTTTAGTAGCCATAATTTACAAAGATTTACCCTTTTGACCCATTAAAAATAAAACATATTTGCATTTTTTAAAAGCTTAACCTTATAACTTAACTGTTATTGAATAATTATCAAAAATTTAAGAGTTCCGGGCATCCTATTAAAAGTAGTATGGTGAATTGGTCCTCACCTTGGTTTCTCCAATTGACTTCCTAAGGAAGCAAGGAGATATTTTAGGACAAAATGCACCTACAGAATGTTACCAATGTAAGTTGTGAAGCTCAAAGTCAACACAATAGAATTTTACTTAAATGATGATTGTACAAAATTACTCGTTGCATCAACAGAAAGTTTAGATGGTCCTCTGAAATAATTCAATGAGCTCTAAATAAGACGACGTGGATAACCTTGTTCAGGGGTCATCAAAGTGGTTGGTAACCACTTGCTTTTGATACAATTTTCCTCACATTTTGTAGAGAAAGATGATTGTCAAGTGGAAGTTGTTGAGTTTATGATATAGAAAATACAATAAAACATAAAGACATCAAGAGTACACAGCGGAAGACTTAAGATCATAACAAATAAATTAATTAACTGAAAGTATGCGTAACATACCTCTTGCGAATATCAAATCCCTCGAGCAAAGCAAAACAACCCTCGAGCAAAGCAAACCAAAGAAGTACTTATTGGTGTAAGAATAATGTCTTACAACCACGTTCTTGTACACACGAATTAACCAAACGAATCAAGCGATTGCTAGATCTAACACAAGTCCTCGTTTAAGAAAAATGAAACCAAACTCCCTTACTTGGGGTGTTCGGCCGAATAATGGACTAGAGAGAGGAGAGGAGAGATCTAGGGTTAATTCAATGCACAAGTGTATGAAACCCTAGAACCTACCCCTCCTTATATACTAGTAGGTAAACTTAGGGAACAAGTTTGTGAATTAGGCTTTGTATAGGCCCTATGGCCGGCCACCAATGAAAGCCCAAAGCCCAATCCATAACTTTTCCAAGTTTTCCATTTCTAGTCCTTCTCTTTTCCATTTAACGGTCGTTAGTCATTTTTCCGTTAAATACTTAACGATCGTTAACCGGACTTAATGTGTAATAATTAATCGTAAACATAAACATTAATTATTAACTTTAATTCTCATTCGCTAATGTGTGCAATCCCGTGGTCACGAGTTCGAATCCAGACATTTACATGTTTGTAAATATATACATTTCCAACAGCTCCCACTTGGATATGTTTACAAAACGTGAAATGACATTGGTTAGCGTCTAGCAACACGCCAATGCCCCCGGTACAACTCGTGTATGGTTTTCTGGAGAAAAACCAAGTTTGATGATTCATCATCATATTCATCCTTTTATTTCTAATACCATGTTAATAAGAATATGGATCTTACTCATTTCTTAATTAACTATTCTGTTTCTCGCTTTATATGATTGAGTAAGATTACCAATTCTTCTGAACAGAAGACCTTGGGTATGGCCATACAAACATCTTAACAATCCTACGAGGGGCCCAGTAGTATTATACTTCAAAATAAATTTGAAGGAAACAAATCCCATTTTGACTACAAGCAGGATTCATAAATTTCGCAACACTTCTGAAAACAACCCTTATAACTACCAGTTACGTATAGCGTTAGATTGTTTCACAAAAATGCACTACATCCATGACATATCTCTTGTATCTCAAGTCAGAGGATAAATATCCATGATATACTTAATGACAAAGATCCATAAAGTATCATCATGCGGGTGGGATAAGTCCTATACTCAATTCATTGAATATCATCTGAAATTAGTCATGCTACGCATCAATATACTTTCAAGTATATTCTAACTAATACTCAGATTTGTCTTAATTCAATATCATTCCCATGTTATTGATTGACAACGGACTATTTAGAATAACTTTAGTTATTCAAGGATTTAAACATGCAAATACAGGACACAATATTATAAATGAAATTAAACGTATACCGTACTTTAATTCATTATAATTAATAATTGTTTAACATCTTTTATCCAAATACTAAATAGATCAATGCATGATAATTCTCAGTTAATGAATTTTTCCACAAGTCATGCAACTCATACTTGTTGACAAGGCATAATTTCAACTAACTTTGATCTACAAGAATTTTGAGAATACTTATTTCAAAAATTCAATAATTGAATTTCTTGTATGTGTTTACACATATCTTGATATTGTCATATCATTCCATAAGGTGCGTGATAACCTGAACCACCTTTATATGACAATCATCTTTCAAAACTTTTAAAGTTTTAAAGTATTCTTCATTCTTTAATGTATAATGCAACTATGCTCTTAGTTGAGCATAACTAGTCAACATGGTCATTATCAAGAATACCATGACTAGAATTGAGTGTCATCTCAATTAAACCAGCATCATTGTATACAACAATATGCTCTTTAAACATCCGTAAACTTTGAACAGTTATAGTGTAATGTTGGTGCCTATCAAACTCAAGTTTGTTGGCAATGACAATTATGAAATAATTGCCATATTTTCGTCCATAGAATCTAGGAGCATATCCAGACTGTGGAATGTGATTCTAAATCCAAACATATTCCTTTTAAAATATTTATTACACTAACAACTTTCAATGTTGTCAAATCATCTTGTAACCAAGCATGACACAACAATCTTATACACAACATGATGTACATGATGAATCTTCAAGTTAAACTTTAAGATCTCATTCATATTATATCTTGTTAAAGATATGTATTTATCATGTTTTATTAGACTCATTTATTTTACCGCATATGTTTATAGTAATAAACATATATTCCAAGGTTGCATGTCTTATTTCCAAATCTTACAAACAAAGTTTCATTCCCAACTAAAACTTAATTTAAGTGGAATGTAGTTGCCCATACAACTTATAAGATTTAAGAAAATAAAAATAATACTCCCACTAGCTTTCAGGAATACTTATGAGCTATCTTATTTTAATTATTAAATCAAACATGGATTTAATATTAAACATAAGAATCATCTCCTAGATGCATGCATATATCCATTTATGGATTTTTGCAGTTTGTACATATCCAAGGATTATTTGAATTCATAAAACTTCTTTGTATTACTCATCGTCCTCGCAAAAGTAATTCCACAACAAAGAGTTATGACATTCATTGTCAAAATTTCATATCAATGAAACTAAGTATGACAATTATAATCTTTATACTTCTATTTAATGGATCTAGTAAAGAATATTCAATCATAGTTAATTGCTTAAATATGATTAATATTATTATCACTAGACATGCATTAAATATGTGTACAATATTGTCCATATGATTTCTACATAAAAATTTAAACCACTAAGGTTTTCATCCTTTGAAGAAACTCATATTCATTATTAAGATAAACCAAGTATCTAAAGTTGATTATCTTTATGGACAACATCTCAACATTCATAGTATGATTGATTTACCACAATTCATCATTTGGTAAATTCATCATTATGATTATCAGGCTTACCATGATCCTGTAACTCATATTTCTCAGCATATTAAATATCTGAGATATCCTTTCGGATCTATGAACGACAATTCCATCATATTGAGGTCTATCATTTACATGTTTAACCTCATCATGATATTTGCTAGTGTATTTTAGAAGATTATGTATTTTGTAATTCAATCTTTCAAGATCTAAACAAAACTCCCACTTGCCTTTAACAATTTAAAGATTACCTTTAAATAGTTTAGCAAGTAGAGCAACAATACATTGTTCTCTTTTGGGATATTACAAAAACCATTGACAGTTCCTAACATTATTTTGTTACAACTCACTATACAAGCAGTTTAACAAATTCAGAACTTCATTATAAGACTTAATGTGATTCATCACATTCCATAAACAAATGGTGTCTTATTAATCTTCTAGGTTGGAGTCTTATTGAGTATATTCAATCTATACTCAATATTCTAACCTTGATAACTTTTGGAAGAAACTATAGTTATCTTGAATCAAACATGCCAATAGATTTTGATTCTTCTAACTGAACATACCATAAAACTATGGTATTTCATTAGAATTAATATTGTAAGATAATCTAACAATATTTAAGATAACCATCTACTTTTTGGCTCATCTATTTACCAACAAAGTAAAACTTAATGGTACAATAGAATTACCAAGTCAATTGCATGTATTATAACACAAGTATTTTTTGACCAAGTCAAAAGACATATCAGTTATAATCCCACTATACGTTATAAGCCATTGATCACCTCATTGACTTCATGCATATGTCTTAAAACATAGCAAGTTAACGTCTTACTTTATATTGTAAGTCTTGTATTAAAAGACTTCATGTTTGTGACTTTACAAAATCATAAACATTTTTTAATTAAAGTAATTATGAACACCACCTCAGGTTTCAATTAATATTTCAAGTTAATACTTACTACATATATTTAAGTCATTCAACGAATACTTAAATTCAAAGTAGTATTAGATTACTTCATTTAATTATGTCATTCTATGAAAATTCAACGTAAGAAACTGCAAAATCATCCATGCTCGTTCTCACGACACGTGGATATTTTACCTTGGGCTATAATCTAGTTCACGTTCTCACGTAACATAAATTGTAACTACAAGTGTTTCTTAAATATTGAATGACATAAATTTTGAAAATAAAGTAGTCTTTGTTATCATCTTGACACATGTTCTTAATAAGGCAATCATACATATAAAATATATAATTCCTATTAGAACGTAACTCTCTTACCTTGCGATCAAGAGAATCCATTTAAATCATATTTATATGTGTTGTATCTTGCACACAATAAAGATTTCTCCCACTTGTGCATGGAACAACATCATGTAGCAGATAAACAACACGATACACGTTCGTTTATTTGATTAATATGATTTGTGTCATAGATATAACAAGTAGATGTAGGACTATATTGTTTAGTAAGGAAACGCACATGACAATCCTTAAAAAAACATAAGTGCCTACAATTTGAAAGTAATTATCTTTGAAGATAATCTGGGTTACTACACAGGAAATAAGGCTTGTAGCTCTCACTGAATTAGAAATCATTAAAACAACTTCTTATTTAGTAATGCAACACAAATGCTCTCACTGAATCTGACAACATTGTAAGTGTCGCATAACCAGTTAAAACAACTTGCTTGCTTTTTACTTTCCTACACCTTTAAAGAACCATACGTAATCATTACTAAGGTACTAAAAGGTGTATTCTACTCTATGAATGATGGGTTATCCATCAAAGTCATTAACTTGAAAAATTGGGTATGCAATTTCTTCCTTAACAGGCCTACCATGCCCATACTGGTATGTAGCACCTTTAAAGGCTAAAGCAAAACAACTAGATAAAATATGCTAGTTTGCCTTTTACCAATTTTCGCGGTAATTAGTCTAGCTTCTAATTTAGTAACTCACATACATATTTTCCAGTTAATCAACATTCATGTTGTTACAAAAGAATTCATTCACCAAATGAAGGTAATGAAATCTTTATGAAAAATAAGATGTGCAATTCATTGCTATGAGTTACATTTAGAATTTAGACAATTCAAATGTTCCTATTATACCTTTCTCATTCATGAAAAGGAATAGGATTGAGTCTCATGCTTCTCCCATGGAAAAGAGACTTCGTTTGTCTTTTCGGTAAATTATTCTCGATCAAACATTTGTTTGAAAGCAGAATGGAACAATTTATTGATCAAATACTAAACTTCGTTTACGGTTAAATGTTGCAATTATACATTCAAAAGAATTACAAAATTCAATTTTAGTATTTTCGATAATTAACCTTTTCAAGAAAATTAAACACCCATGGTTCATAAACATATAACCATTTAATTTTCACTGAAAACTAGGATCCAAATTGTCATAATCTCATCACGTCAGTTGATCTGCTAGTAATGAACCTTATACAAAGTGGTAGAGCTTGTGCTCAATTGCCAATTTCAATTGCAATTCCTAGATTTATGGGATTTACATATAGCCAATTTCAATTGCCATGTAAACATGTTTTATCCCATCTTATGCCTTGAGTTGCCAGTTCTCACTACAAAACTCAATTAAGTTGTCCAACTTAAGAAACTGCAAAATCGTCCATGCCCGTTCTCACGACACGTGGACATTTTACCCTTTGATTACTATCTAAGTCACGATCTCACGCAAATAGAAAGTAATCTTAGGTGTTTCCGTTTCGTTGGATGGCATATAACTTAAATTAAAGGGTAATAGTTTTGATGTTAAATCAAATATGTACAAAGATGTCATGCATTCATCTTTGTAACATAGGTTTTATTAAAACATTTATATCTTGTTTTAATGTTTAAGTTTTTCATCATCAAACTTTAATTGAGGTATTGGTTTCACCAATCAAGGAATTTAGTGTTAATTATCATCCATTATACCGTACTTTTGCATAAGTGTAAACACTTAGTGTTTCGGATAATTACCACCGAAGTGGCGCATGGAATCAACACTAATTCGCCCTTAAGATGAGCTTGCACATATAATGGCTTACTAAGTAGCTCCATTCGAACTTACAGAGGGCAGAGGACCAGGTACGCGCTAAAGCACAACCTTAGACATCCTTTCAGTGTGACTGTGCGCACTTCTTTAAACCCCTTTTATTAGTTCATTCTCATGGGTGAGCCGTTCAGTCATTTGTACCAAAGTCATCAATCAATTAAACGATTATGATTACTATTCTTAAAAATACATGTTTCACCATTGTTTAGATCAGTTTATTTTTTTTGTAAAAATACCCTTGTTACAAAACACAAACAAGCAAGTATTTAAAAAAATAAACAAATAAACAATAAATGCATAACAAATAAAGTCATGCTAATCAATTAGCCACATGCAAACGGTTTAGATAAATCCTATTAATTAACCAATTAATATATATATTGAGGTCTTCCCCAATTTTAGATCTATCAAAATTAGTGTATATCACTTAACCACGAAAGACATACAATAAAAGCATATCCATGATAAAACATGCATGTAATTATCATGGACATAAAATTACACTTAACAATTAATGCAATTAAATCAAAGTTACGCATATACACATAAAGTTGTATGCATCTTAGGGTTTCTAATCCAATTAAAACAATAGTTTACAAAACCTAATTAGGGCACAAAATAAAAAATGCCCCCCCTCCAAAATTAGGGTTTAGGTTAAGCAAACCCTAGATCTAAGCATACAAATAATAACACATTCATGTTTATTTTAATTATGTGTTTCAGTAATTAATTACTTGTTATACAAGGCTCGTGATGCCACTGTTGAGTTTATGATATAGAAAATACAATAAAACATAAAGACATCAAGAGTACACAGCGGAAGACTTAAGATCATAACAAATAAATTAATTAACTGAAAGTATGCGTAACGTACCTCTTGCGAATATCAAATCCCTCGAGCAAAGCAAAACAACCCTCGAGCAAAGCAAACCAAAGAAGTACTTATTGGTGTAAGAATAATGTCTTACAACCACGTTCTTGTACACACGAATTAACCAAACGAATCAAGCGATTGCTAGATCTAACACAAGTCCTCGTTTAAGAAAAACGAAACCAAACTCCCTTACTTGGGGTGTTCGGCCGAATAATGGACTAGAGAGAGGAGAGGAGAGATCTAGGGTTAATTCAATGCACAAGTGTATGAAACCCTAGAACCTACCCCTCCTTATATACTAGTAGGTAAACTTAGGGAACAAGTTTGTGAATTAGGCTTTGTATAGGCCCTATGGCCGGCCACCAATGAAAGCCCAAAGCCCAATCCATAACTTTTCCAAGTTTTCCATTTCTAGTCCTTCTCTTTTCCATTTAACGGTCGTTAGTCATTTTTCCGTTAAATACTTAACGATCGTTAACCGGACTTAATGTGTAATAATTAATCGTAAACATAAACATTAATTATTAACTTTAATTCTCATTCGCTAATGTGTGCAATCCCGTGATCACGAGTTCGAATCCGGACATTCACATGTTTGTAAATATATACATTTCCAACAGAAGTTTCCATAAAACTGTAGGAAGCTGGTTGTCATAGAAACTGTATATTTTTGAAGCAACTCGACCTCTCAGTTGCTGAACATATAAACGGCACAAAAATTCTAATGAGTTATTAATTTTGATTTTAAATAAATAGTATATTAAAAATAGGTGAAATTCATGAATATAGAGGACCACTTTAAAATAATCATACCTGATAGCTTTTAGAATTAAGACGTCATTTAACAAATAATATAACTTATGCGTACCGTTTCGCGCTTTAAGCTCCATATTCACTGTAACATTCAATATATTGATAAGGCCAATGCTCTCTACAATATAGACATATGAAACCATCAAACTTTGTGTGAATGTATGTGTTTCCTCATGGGAAACATTATGTGACACCTTATACACACAACTCAATCCCATATTTTAATATCAACTAATCCTGCACGCGCAAACACAAAATCACAAAATCATAAGCAACTGATTCCTGATCTATTAATAAAATAATAACACATGTTAATATACATAAAAAGATAGAATACTTAACTAAACCAAGAAAATTATCTTATTCTACAACAACCACCATCACACTCGTCCACAAAATCTTACTTTCAAATTTCTTTACACAAATAAAAAAATGGCTATTAAAGAGCACGTATATGCATATTACAACATCTTGGATCACAAAACATATGAACGACCAATAACACAGTAACTTAGGAAGCGCCTATGATCTTTTATATTTCGTTTGATGAGATCATGTCAAACAGTAACAAAAGGTACCCATTAGTAAATCCATATGATTTGTAGCATTGGAGACACACGCCCTCTAGCAGCCACAATACCCAAGCAGACAACTACACATTATAGTATAAAGGAAATAATAATCAGCCGTAATCAAAACCAAAACTAAACATGTATATACATGTGCATATTTAATAACCAATTTAGAACTACCAATTCTTTTACTCTCTGATCTTTATTAATCAAATTAGAGCTTTAATCAAACCCTAAATTTTTGCACAAATTAAAATAAAATTAAAAGAAAAATCACAAACCCTTTTTTATTATAACTAAAAGCCCTAAATCAATAGAAATAAAATCAATAAATTAGATACTAAAAAATTATATTTAACGATACCTTACTGAACTAACAATTTGCATAGACAATGCCAAGTGAGTTGAATCATCTTTACTCAAGTGGTAGTTATTCGAAAGCAAAGTAGACAATGAAGAACAACTAAAATCTACTTCAATACCACTAACATCAATCTAACTAACAAATTAAACTAATAAGTTAAGCAATATCCAATAATAGAAACTTATAATAACTAATCTTTTATAAGTACATGAAAGTATGAAACTTCTATTTTTTTAATTTTAAATTGAAGTTGAGATGTTTTTATTTGTGTAGCTACCATGTTCATACTTTTGAAAACTTTTCAGTTTTCACTAAACATCCTTACTTGAGAGTAAAAACAAATATGAATAATTGAAATAGTTTAAAACAAAAACAATACCTTGAATCGATTGTTTGCCTCTTTTTTAGGAATACATGGATTCTATCATGTTCTTGGAACACAGGGTCAAGGGTTTTTCTTCAAATAAGTTTGTGTTTTTTGCCTTATTGTATGGATGGATATGTGTGTCATCCCCTAAGGTGCGTTTTTTTTACAAAATTTACAAAATAACCCAAATCTATTAAACAATAGCAGCTAAGTGCATGTGTATTTATCACTTTTTATTATATCAGTTATAAAAAACGAATTTTCATAAACATTAGACAAATTAAGAAATATTTTAGTTTTTTTAATTGAATATTTTTAAGAAAAATTATAATAATTGTTTAATTATTACCAAATAAGGTATGAATTGATTTTTTTAAAATGAAGAATTCCCACTAGAGGTTTTGTTTTATTATATAATAGATACGTGAGAATGGTACGGGGACAGTGGATGGTACGGGGACAGTGGATGTATGGATTTTCATTTGGGTTTAGTTGTTCTTTGTTGTTGGTTGGTGTATACGGTTATTGATTGTGAGTTGATGTAAGATTGTTGTCTTGTTCTTTTTGTGTCAAGTTGTTACGATTTGGTTTCGAACGGTTTACGTGGGTCCGTTTTCTGCTCTTTGCAAGTCGTAGGTGATGATATCAAATAACAACAATTTATTAGCATCACTTATTCTGTGTATATTGCTTGTTTTGTATTATTTTATATGAGAGTTGATACTTAATTGCTTACTTTTGTAAATCTCAGTTATAAACAAGAATTTGGTGAAAGTTAGCTATTTTGGATGTAAATTGGAGCAAAATGGATCAAGTTGTAAAAGTCTGCTGAACTGAAGGAAGATACGCCGTATCATTCTAGAAGATACGTCGTACATCAACACTTAGACTAATGTGATTGCCTGACTTTGAAAAATACGCCACATGGAATTCTTCCATGCACCGTATATGAAACCTTGGTCAATCCAAAGATCTGACTTATCTGCTCAAGATATGCCGCATAACTACTTCTACATGCGCCGTATCAACCTAAAGACTTCACCAAGTAATTCCAAGATTACAAGACACATACGCCGTATTAAGACTAAAGATCCGCTGTATCATATTGTGATGTACGAATATTCCAGAATAAAATAATCTTGGACCCCACGAGAAGTTATCTAGATACAGCGTATCAGTTTACTGATACGCCGTATCAATGCCGTTTCCAGAATGTATAAATACTGGATCGACAGCCTCATTCGACAGACAATACCAGAGAATACCACACTAGATACGACCAGAAGAAGGATTCAGAAGCATAATTAGTTCCTATTAGTGCTTTTTAATTCATAAGTAGATTTCACTTATATTTGTATTAGTACTCTTTAATCCATCAGGATTGCGTGTCTTGTCTCCAAAGTTTGACTCGCATTTAATAAAAGCTTTCCCATCGATTATAAGTTTATTTGATGTTTATTTGGATGTTCATGTGTATGCTTTGATTACCTCTTGATTATCGTGGCCTGTTTGCGCTGCCATACGCCTCCCACAATTACTTCATTAACATCTTAGTATAGTTGATGTAAGCCCTAACGGGATAAATAATTTAACTAAGTAATCATTAAGTTTGCACTTAATAGAGATTCAGGTTTAGCTGTGACAGAGCTTTTCGGTAATACTACTTAAAACTCAATCTAGGGTATTTAGCTAAGCTAAGCGTAGGAAAGAATACGCTCACACAAACAACCAACTAGAAAGACCATGATGTGCTTCCACGAGGTTTTAAATTTATAACAAGAATTACCGGTTAACTAGGAACACATTCGGGCAAGTATACCCTAGTCAAGTTGTAGTATAGTATATGGTAAATCAAGGTCGTCCCAAGAGACTTGGTTGCACTACAAGTGTCGTTTGTTTGTTTAAGCAAGTAACAAGTAACAAGTTGATGGTTATGATTGCCACGGATCAAACCAACAAGAAAAGCATTATAAGAACAAGTAACAAGTTCATGGTTATGATTGTCACAGATCAAACCAACAAGAAAAGCATTATAAGAACAAGCAAGTATCAAGACATTCATCATTATTCCAATCAAACACAAAATCTCAATAATCATATCAATAACAAACATCTTTAAATAGAAAGGTAACAAGGTTTACCCAAAGTATGAATTACAATAGACAAAGATGAAGGATTATAGCACTCCTTCAAGCCTCCAATCAACTACAATAGTTCTACCAAGCCGAAAAATGATGTCCAAACGCCTTCGACAACCCTTGAGCACACTACACGAATTTGGCAGAGGTTTGTGGTCTTTTGGGGAAGATAAGTTGGTGTAATTGGTGAAAATTCGTCCTTAAGGGTGGAGGCTTGAATTTCACACAAGTTGGGATAAGATAGTTGGTGGAAACTCGTCCTTAAGGGTGGAGGCTTGAGTTTCACACCTTTGGGGTGAGAGTGGTTGTGTTCTCTCAAGGTGGAAATTCGTCCTTAAGGGTGGAGGCTTGAATTTCACACCTTTGGGGAAGGTAAGTTGAGAGAGGGATGTTGTTTTAGGTGGAAATTCGTCCTTAAGGGTGGAGGCTTGAATTTCACACCTAGAGATGGAGTGGTGGATGAAAGGGATGAGAAAGATGGAGAATGGATGATGAAATGAGGTGCCAAATGGGTTCTATTTATACTACTACCAAGGCCTAGGGTATTCAATGCATTTCTTGGAGGCCAAGGAGCTTGGAAGGGACTAGAAACCATGTAGGAAGGGACTAGAATCATTTGGAACACGTTTGGAGTCTTAGTAGTGCAGAAATGGCTGAAACAGGACCTCCAACCGGATCCGGTTAAGCTCCAACCGAATCGGTTGGTCTTCTGACCATTCTTCAACCGGATCCGGTTGCGGGACTCGACCGATCGGTTGGAGCAAAAATCATAAAAAGTCATAAACACGAAAGTTGTAGATCTTTCTCTTAGCTTTCCGTGGCCGCGAACCGGGGGTCAAACGGAGTCCGTATGCAAAAGTTATGGCCAAAATGGTGAAGGTGTGTCGGGAACAACGAGTCTTCCAATATGTCTTCGTTTAAGCTTCTTTTCTTCATTTCTTTCTCGTTTTCCTTCTTGAACTTTATTCTTGAGTCTTTGGACCACTAACTTGATGACTTTATCTTCTCGAATATACTCCGCAAGTCTTTCTTTTATCGGGAATTCTTCGTATATGGAGAAATCTTCCTATTTTACTTCTTTTCCCGTCTTTTTCTCCACTTTCTTGTACTTGGCTACAAATGAACTAGCAAACGCACTTTGATACGATTAAGCAACAAAAGCATATGATTATAGCCAAATAACACACATAAAAGCACAGATAACGCTACTAAAAACATGCACAATTTGAGCGTTATCAGACCATAATTAGTACTTATCTTATATAGCTAAGTAATTAAGTGAATATAATCTACTTTACTAAAGTTTAGTACTTTTTAAATCAATAAGCTTTTCCATAGCTTATTTGGTTCATATTATTGCTTACATGTTCTAACCTTTGATAAGTTGTGATCTTTCTTAGTTTATCATCTCATCCTAAGGCGAGGAGCTTAAGGGTTTTATAAGTTAACTTATTAATAAAGTTTAAAGCTTTTTAGTCTTAGTAAGCTAATTAGTTAATAAAGTCGCAAACTTTATTAATTATTTGGTTATATTAAAGCTTGTAAAGAAGTAAACTTTGGGGTCTGATAAGTTTATAAAATTGGGTGGTTTTATTCGTCTGATATTTTAGATCGGGTTCTTTTTTCTTTACTTTCTTTTTAGCTTTTATAATTAGTGTAGAAAAATGGTTATTGTTGTTAGTTTAATAGTTATGCGTAGTTAGTAGATTTTTATATGCTTGTTAAGTGAATATTGATATGGGATTTGAGTGTAAAAAGCTTAGAAATGGTCGATTGATAATCTACGGTTACTTGGGGTGAATTTTGGTTATATCAAACGGGCAAAAGCCGCTTTGATAATTAGTTTTCTAAATCAAGTAATTTATACCAAGATAAAGAATTGTTTTCAAAATAAACCAACATTGTGAGAAAATAGTTTTTTCAACGGGTATCGAAGATTATTAATTAATAATTTCCGGATTATTTTTATATATATTTGGTTGATTGATCAAACGGGCAAAAACCGTTTGGATTATTAATTATTTAGAGCTAGTGATTAAAAAAAAAAAAAAAAAAAAAAAAAAAAAAAAAAAAAAAAAAAGATTGTTTTCAATATAAGGTTGAGAAAATAATTTTATTTCGACGGGTATTAATTATACGGGCTTAATAGATTATTCACACTTAATTCCATTTTCACCTCACTTGACAAGCATAGTTTTTTTTATCATATTTTTAGCTTAATTATCAATTCGTCATTAGTTTAATTTTAATATAGCTTAAAATAGATGCTTTTAAATAGTAAAAATTAGTTTCAAAAATTAATCTCTAAAAAATCCAAAGCCAAAAATATTTGATAATCAAGCATCAAACAAAAGAAATAAACGTAAATCTCAATTCAAATCTCGCCTTGGAATACGACTCCGGAAGATTGATTATCATTTGTTCTCAAGTGATTATTAAATCTAACGGAAAAACTTAACAAAATTAAAACCGCTTTGCTACAATCGAATCAATGGTCTCAAAAATATTTGAAATAAACACATTGTATATAATACGGATATCTATATTTCAAAAGTAGTGCAGTTGATTCACTTTTCATAAAGTGTTATTTTAAATATATATTTATTCTCAATAACTAAATATAACATTATATTAATTAAAAGGAAAATGAAATTAACTCAATTTTAAATAAAATATGATTAATTATCCTAAGTTTAACTACAAATTATTTATATAACATTAGGATTTAGGATGTAGTAAATTTGATTTATTAGGAGAAAATAATAATAATAAGTTATGGAGTTAATTTAGTATATGGTGGTAGCAATTCTAGTTTGTAAGTTCAAGATATCATTTTACACCCTTAAAAGTTCAGGGTACTAAATGATCTTGTTTCCTAAGTTCGGGGTACTCATATGTGTGGAAGGGGTGGAAGTGGATGCTTTTTAATGTATGATTTTATCCATTCAATCAAATGATTTGGATGGTGGAGATTAATCCTTCAGTATGCAAAAAAATAAGTGTTCATAAATGATCTATTCTCAAATGTGAGATGAATGCAACTTTTGTTGTTGGTGGCAAAAGTCAAAAAAATGAAGGAGGTCCGAAAAACAGATCGGGCTGAAACCGATTTGGCTCAAAACATAGGACCGAGGACCTGACGGAAAATGTTTGGTCCATATCCGAGTCGATTCGGTCTGACAAAGCATAATGATCGGTCGTGCATAAGACCGAACCGGACCGAGAACCGAATATGAGAAAATAGTGGACCGAGATATGTTCGGTCGGGTTAGGTTGTGGTATTTAATTTAAAGAGAAAAGGATTGTCGGGTGCAGTTTTCCAAAGATAAATAAAGGCCATAGGTGTGTAATATTACTAAAATACAAGGACTGAGTATGTGATTAACTCTACTTTATAAGTATATATGAACCCTACGTACCTAGGTGGTAGCTAATTCCCAAAAAAAAAAAATTATGAAAGAATTGATCGGAAAACGAATAGTATGGGTACCACCAAATTATGAAAAGGTGCAACCCTCCTCGTCGTTTGTAGATGTCGAGTTCCGACCCCAAGAAGAATGTCATCGTATAATTTTATTTATTTATTTATTTATTTTTTTGAAT
The DNA here is from genome assembly GCA_019973895.1 of Chrysanthemum seticuspe. Classification (NCBI taxonomy): domain Eukaryota; kingdom Viridiplantae; phylum Streptophyta; class Magnoliopsida; order Asterales; family Asteraceae; genus Chrysanthemum; species Chrysanthemum seticuspe. The sequence continues at coordinate 54,685,057 of BPTQ01000009.1, read as the reverse complement.
TACTCTTGGCTTATCATTAATTGTTTTGGTGAAGGTGAAACAGCTGGATTAACCCTGGATGAGGAAACCCCTGTGCTTTACTACACTCCGCAAACTGTAATAGATTTATCAGCACCAACTTGTGGTAACTCTTTTGCTATATACTTTTAAGGAAGTGTTTGTTTAAGCTTATATGTGGCCTTATGAGCTTATTTGATTTCGGCCTTCCGGCTTATTTTCAGACTTATTATATCATACTAACAAACTCATATAACTTTTAAGCAATTAATGAGATTTATAATTAACCTTGTTTTATTACTTAGCTACCAGAAGTGAAGCTAATATGTATCGCCGTCTAGCCAATGCACCTGCTGACGTTCGGTTCATGATCTTGGACCCTGCAACTGGTGTGTTGGAAATTACTCTTCTCTTTGATGATATTAATTAGCTCAAATCAACTTATTAACAAGTTTAAATCACCTTTTTGCTTATTATTACCCAGGCATAGCAGATGACGAGTTTAAGGCATCTATTATCAAGCTCTACCGTGTGGCCGCAGCTTCTGGTAACATATTAAATCCACTTTTATATACTGTTTGGTTTGGATTGGATGGGTTTCCACCATTCATCAGTTTCATTGCACCTTCGCCTTTTTTGCAGATGAAGTCCCACAAGCGTCTTTTCTCAAGCGACACCGCGAGTCAAGTGAAACCGTGGTTGCTGAAAGAGGTGAACCTTTTTATACTTAGGCTTTAGATTTTGTGAATTGCAAGTCACCTCGTTTTCATATAAACTTGTTTGGGTAAAGATATAACTTACATAGTAACTTTTTTACTTAAGCTTAATCGGTGGCAATTTGAGAGCCGTTACTTAAGCTTAATCAAGTAGATATATATCCAACTAGACCCATGTTTAATCAATGGGTCTCAAATTGACACTTCTAATAAATATCTAGTAGTGGATGTGTCTAGTTGGGTTTCCCTAATTGTTAATGGGTATTTGATAGAAAGTGCAGTCATATACTCGTCATATACTCCAATAATTAACCAACAGGTCTAGGCGGGTCAAATTTTTTATTTAATTTTTTTACCTTTTTTTTTTCTTTCACTTTTTTCATTGACCGAAACCTATCTAGATCCAGACCCATTTAGACCCAAATTTTTAGAAGACCCGGACTCGTGTACTAGTTATTAATTTGTTTAAAGCAAATATTTTTTCGGGGGGTGTTTGTTTAAGCTTATTATGCGCTTATGAGCTCATCTCTTTTCGTACTTATGGGCCACAAGTTTCAAAATTGAGCTTATGAAATATAGGCCGAAAAGAGATAAACTCATAAGCCTCGAAAGGGCTTATAGACCCAAACTCATCTAGACTCGTGACCCAAACCCGACTCGACCCACATATTTTGCCACTTTTAATCAAGGTATTTCATAACTTATTTAGTTGGTTGAAATGTTTGTATTAGATTTGGTCAATTTCAATCTTAGCATATGATATCATCTATATTGGAAGTTGACTTTTTTTTTTTTTTTTTTTTTTTTTTTTTTTTTTTTTTTTTGTAGCTGCATTGCCATGGAAACTTTATAAAAAGTCAGATCATGAAAATAAAACATTTCATTTTGTTAAACAAAGACATAATAAATATTCTAGTCACACTAACATCTGGAAATGTCATTGAAAAAAGTATCATACTTGCCACTATTTATTTTTGTGGGTAGCGAACAAATTTTTTTGCTTTTGTGGGTACTCTTCTTTCAAATTCATCCTTTTTAGGGTATTATGTGACATTTTTGCCCTTCGGGAAAAAAAATCTATTAGCTAAGAGGGGCAAATCTGTCCAAAAATTTCGCAAAATACCCTAAAAAGGATAAATTTGAAAGAAAAGTACCCACAAAAGCAAAAAAATTTGTTCGCTACCCACAAAAAGAAATTGTGGCAAGTATGATACTTTTTTCAATCATTTGCCCTAACAAATATGCAACTACAAGTATATAGCACAAATGAACAATAAGATGAGAGTGTTGGTTTTACTGTATTTAAGTTGCAAATCACTGAAATGTTTGTTTACTCACGGATGGGCCTAAACATGTTTATGTTTGTGGGGCGACAAGCTAAAGAAAGCAAGACTAAGTTGCTCTTTTTTTCTTTTTCTTTTTTTTTCTCTCTCTCTAATGACTAGAACTTATCATCTGAAAAATAATAAAAATAACATGATGTTATTATGGTTTAATTCTGTTGTTTATGTATAGGTAGTGCAGATGGAGTAGTGTCAGAAGCATCTCTGCTCAAGCGCCACTGCAAGGAGCCTGGTGAGTCAAGTGAAATTGTGGTTGCAGATTTGTCATCACCAACTACCAGTAACAATTAATTCCATTCGTATAGTAGTTGGGTTTAACATTTACATGTTTACTTGAGCTTAATCAAGATATTTAATAACTCAAGATGTCTTATATTTATTTAGTCAAATTCATTCTTAGAGTGTTATCATTAAGTTGGAGCTTAACTTTTGGTTTTGTAAATGGTATGAGACTCCATTGTTACGGGGACTTTATAAAATAGAAAATCTAGAAAAATAAGTTTAAAAAAAAATGGAAGTTTAATTTTCTAGTTACTTTTGTAAATGTCTAAGAAAATATCTCATTATACATGTGTGAACACTTTGTCGGGTTTGTTTTACTGTAGCTGTTTGGGATTACTGATCAATGAAATGTTTGTTTGTTTAGCCATGGTCACACTAACTATGCATATCTGAGCATCAACCATAATCGTTGGAATGGACACAAACATGTTGAGGATAAGCTTAAGAAATTAGCAATGCCAATATTGTTGGGGTTTAAACGCGTGAAGATAATCAATAGCAAATCAAATACTAATACAGGTTACCGGATATCACTTGGAATTGTGTAATCACTTTACAAAGTAAACTATTCGACCCTAATGCATGGGTATCACGAATATCTTCTTGGGATAAGACCAAATGTTTGTTAATGATTTTGGCACAAATCAATAACCTTTCGCATCCAAGTGTTTATGTTTTCTGTGTATTCTCATGCATCTCGCGCATCCAAGTGTTTATGTTTTCAATGTATTCTCATGCATCTGTGATTTCCAATTTATAGGAAAATATTCATAGCTAGTCAAATGGAATTATGAGGATTAATCGACCCATTAATCGCCTCATAATTATCCCCATTAAAGCTAATAATGGTTACATGACCAATTAAATGTGGTCATTAAGCAGTTATAACTGCCAACAGTAGTAATGTTAATACCAGCAGTATTAACTCTGCCTAACAGTATTAACATTGCCAACAGTAGTAATGTTAATACCAGCAGTATTAACTCTGTCTAGCAGTATTAACATTAGTACTAGCAGTATTAACTCTTAGTACTAGCAGTATTAACTCTGCCTAACAGTAGTAACATTAGTACTAGCATTATAAACTCGGCCAATAATACTAATGTTAGTACTAGCAGTATTAACTCTGCCAACAGTACTAACAAGCTGAACCTTGCCAACAGTACTAAATTTTCCAACAATCCTCTCCAAATTTAGTTCACTTCCTTTGCATAAAAATTAAACATTAAACAAAACATGTGCATAAACGAAAATATCTTGAGGATTGAATTTCCATCTTAGTACATTACACGTTCAAATATTTAAGAATTAGGATGTTCTAATAATTGAACCCTTCAAACCATTTGAATACCATAAGATAAAATATACACAAGTTTTCAAACACTTAAACGCTTCTAACACTTTACAAGCCATGTGTCCATATCTAAATTAATAAATGTTGTAAGAGCCAAAAGTCCAAAGCTCCCTGAAGCGGTAAAACTTCAACATTCACATAGGTGGTTCCTCTTTATTCATGCTCCTGCCTAGCACTTTTTCAAAAAAAATTAACCATTAAGAAGTAAAGACTTCATCCTCCTTTTCAGCAGGTTGTGAGCACAACCTTGGGATGTAAAATAAAACATGTGCTCCATTCCTGAGCACAACCTTGGGATGTAAAATAAAACATGTGCTCCAATCCACTGAATGTTCAGCTTTCCACATTGAACTCAGCTCCCAAGTTTTCTCAGGAGGGAGTTGGGTGTCTTAGCATTCAGTGACTAAGTTGGACTTAAACCCATCCCTTTAGCAGACTTTATTACCAAGTCTCTAGCCAAACCCTTCGTCAAGTGATCAGCTAAATTTTGTTGAGATCTAACAAACTCAATAGATACCACCCCATTCATGATAAGCTCACGAATCATGCTATGTCTGACACCTAAGTGTCTAGACTTCTCATTGTACGTCTGGCTATAAGCCTTTGCCAATGTAGTTGCACTATCACAATAAACAAAAATAGGTGTTATAGGTTTAGGCCACAATGGAATCTCAAGAAGCAAGTTTTTGAACCATTCAGCTTCTTTACCAGCAGCTGCTAAGGCCACAAATTCATATTCCATTGTTGAACTAGTGATGCAAGTTTGCTTCTTGGATGCCCAAGAAATTGCACCTCCACCAAGTAGGAATATCCAGCCACTGGTAGACGAATTGTCTTCAGTGTTACTGATCCAACTTTCATAAGTGTATCCTTCTAATACTGAAGGATAACAATATATGAGAGAATAATCAATAGTTCTCTTCAGATACTTAAGTACTCTCTGAACTGCTTGCTAGTAATGAGCAATAGGATTACTAGTATACCTACTCAGTTTACCCACTACAAAAGCAATATCTGGTCTTATACAAGTCATGACATACATCAGGCAGCCAATCACCCTATAATACTCAAGTTGAGATACAACCTTGCCATTATTAGGCATCAACTTCTCACAAGTATCCATAGGTGTACTCACTGTAGTACAATCAAAGTAATTGAATTTCCTCAACACCTTCTCAATATAATGAGACTGAGAGATAGAAATTCTTTTACTTTCATGTTTAATCCTTATACCAAGGATAACATCAGCCTCCCCCATGTCCTTCATGGAGAACCTTGATGACAAAAATTCCTTTGTCAAGTTAACTTGAATTTGGTCAGTGCCAAAGATCAACATGTCATCAACATATACACAAATGATGACTTTTTTACCAGATTCATCAAATTTGCTATACACACATTTGTCAGCTTGGTTAAGAACATAACCACTAGACAAAACCACTTCATCAAATTTTTGATGCCATTGTTTAGGTGCCTGCTTTAGTCCATACAGAGACTTAATCAGTTTACACACCTTTTTTTCATTACCATGCATAATGAAGCCCTGGGGTTGGTTCATATAAACCTCCTCATCTAATTCATCATTCAAGAAAGCTGTTTTCACAACCATCTGATGAATAATCAGATTGTGAATTGATGCCAAAGCAATCAACAGTCTTATGGTACTAATACGAGCCACAGGGGCATAAGTATTAAATAGTCTATCCCTGACCTTTTTTTTAAAGCCCTGAATGACTAGTCTAGCCTTGAACTTTTCAATAGTTCCATCTACCTTCATTTTCCTTTCAAAAATCCATTTGTAACCCAGAGATTTGCAACCAGGTGGTAGATCAACCAACACCCCAAGTGTTGTTGCCCATGATGGAATCCATTTCATCATTGATTGCTTCTTCAAATGTTTTGGGATCATCATCAACAATGAAGCAATAGGAGTATTGGTCAGAGACCTCATCCCTTGTTCCTTCAATTAAATATAATTGAAACTCATGTCCAAATGACTTTAGATTCCTGACCATTTTGTTCTTTCTGAGCATAGGTTCAGGTTGTTGAACCACAACCTCATCAGGGACCTCGTTGGCATTTCATCAGGGACCTCTAATACACCAATATCTTTAGTTCCATTTGGAATCCTCTAACTTGGTTTAGGGATTGACGAGAATCTACTCTCATCAAAGATTGCATCCCTTGATTCAATTATGGACTTAAATGAAACACTTTCATTAGGTTCTATAACATAGAATCTAAAAGTATTGGAATGCTCAGCATATCCAATAAAGATAATTGATACCTCTTTCACCCAAAGTTTTTACTTTTGGAGCATGGAGTCTTACAACAGCTCTACAACCCCAACCTTGAGAAAGTTCAGGTTGGGTTTCCTTTTAGTCCAGAGTTCATAAAGGGTAATCTTTTTCCTTTTATTAGGAACCCTATTTAATAAATAGGAAGTTGTTAACATAGCTTCACCCTAGAACCCTTAACTCAGCCCTGAATAGAACAACATGGAATTAACCATCTCCTTTAGTACCCTTTTTTTCCTTTCAGAAATACCATTTTGTTGAGGAGTATAGGGAGCAGTCGTTTCATGTATAATACCAACAGACTGAAAATACATAGTATCCATGTACTCACCTCCCCTATCAGTCCTTAATCTTTTGATCAGGGACCCAAGTTGCAATTCAACTTCAGTTTTAAACACATTAAATTTATCTAATGCTTCATCCTTAGTATGTAATAGATAGACATAACAAAACCTAGAAGCATCATCAATAAATGTCACAAAGTACTTCTTGTTCCCCAAAGAGGGAGTGGCATGCAAATCACACATGTCACTGTGTATCAGCTTCAAGAGCTTAGTTTCACAATTAACACCCTAAAAAGGTTTCTTAGTTATTTTGGTCAACATGCAAGTTTTACACTTTTCGGTGTCCATGTCAAATGCTGGGATTAACCCATCCTTAGACATATATTGCATCCTTTTATAGTGTACATGCCAAGTCTAGCATGCCAAAGGGTAAGTCAGTCAGGTCAGAGGTGGTCATAAAGGCTGAATGATCATAATCATTAACAATGTTCAAACTAAACATTTGATTACACAAATATCCAAAACCAATAAATACACCACTTTTAGACAAAACAAATTTATCAGATTCAATAACTTGTTTAAAACCATGATTATTCAAAACACTACTTGAAACCAAGTTTTTCCTTATATCAGGAACATGAATAACATTAAACAAATTTACAATCTTTCCAGAACTAAACTTAAGATCTACACAACCACGTCCATGTACCAAGGCTGTTAACTCATTTCCCATGTGAAGAATAGAACCATCATTCAATGACTCATAAGTCTTGAACCAAATTCTATCTTTGCACACATGAACAGTTGCTCCAAAGTCAACCCACAAGACAACAACATCATCCTGCACATAGTTAGAACATGGCACCGCTTTACTTTGTTAGGTTAATTTTGTTATATTTAAATCTAACAAAACCAAACGGTCACCACGCAATAACATGGTACTCATCCAACCATGCGTAAGCTAAATTCAACGCACTATGTAAGCAATCGGAAAGTCTTTTCTTTTGTCGATGTGGGATTAAAAACTTAAAGCCAAGTTTTCAGGAAAGTAACAAAATACATTATCAGTATACCATAACATATTGATGTGGATTAAAAACTTAAAGCCAAGTTTTCAGGAAAGTAACAAAATACATTATCAGTATACCATAACATATTGATGTGCTTACTTGTCCCACTAATTAAATTCCAATGATACGTATGTATGATTAATACGAAGTAGTTACTTGTTCCAAAACACCTAAGTAACCTGTATCCCAAACATGTCCTAGTTGCTTTCTCACTTGTGGTGTTCTTTGTGCAGGCTTCTTATGAGGGGCTTAATATGGACATTCTAATTCTTCTATATGGAAAGGACCAAAGTTGTGCTCCTTATGAATAAAGATAGAAAGATGATGGGGGCTCCTTGTATCTTCCTTTGCTATATAATGTGGTCCCTCTCCTAGGGTTTACTCACTCAACACACGCAATCTTCCTCTTGACTGCTCTCTCTCTCTCCCACTAAATATTGGTGTACTAGGATCTATTGATCCATTTCTGTCTTGTACTTTTGATCAGTTGATCTTATTCAGTCTTGTAACAGTTTGATTACGATATTGTTCAAACTGTGCCGACTATTGTAATTCATTCTTGAATAAAAGTAACTTGTTGCTCAGTCTATCTATTTAATACCATCGCACATGGTATCAGAGCTGTAGGCTACTGATTATCTTCAAATCCTGATCTCTATGGTTTTCTAAAAATTGGGGGTTTCTTGATCTTGATATCTCCGGTGGTAATTATTTGTGTTCTGGGACGTCTGTGGTAATTGGATTGGTGGTTCTGATCATATTGGTGTTCAATTGAAACAAATTAGGGTTTGTTCCAAAACCCTAATTAATTCTGAATTGGGGGTTTTGATCTTGGAGTGCTCTCTGGTTCTAATTGATCATAATCATCCCTAGACTAAGTGAATCTAGGGTGATTGTGATTGGTCTTCACTTCTTCCGCTACACAAAGCACTGTAAGTTCTTCTCCCTTTCTTGTTCAACAGTATTCAAGTTGAGTGGGTGCAAACGGGTAGGTTAACACCTTGATCTGCCACCTCTGAGTGGTTTGAATACCTGCTCTGGCCTACCCCAGTCCAAAGGCTTGGTACTTGTTGAACCATGGGTGTGAGTTATTTATTTGTTTGCATTTTTTTCTTCTAGTTGAAGGAGGATAGGGTTAGTTAGGTTGGAGGTTGATTTGGGATTGTTGCCTTTATTGATTGAGGTTGCTGTTGTTGCCTTTCTTGTTTACTTATCTTTCTCTGTGTTGTCACCATGGTTGAGGGTGATGATGAACATGCTAATAATGAATCTGTGTTTAATGAATCTGTGATTAACTCCTCTTCTGAATTAAAACTTACATTTGGTGATACTCTCTACTTGCACCCTAGTGACACCAGTGGTAATCCCATTATATCTGTGAAATTAACTGGTTCAGAAAATTATAAAATATGGAGCATTGCCATGACATTTTTCTTAAGAAATCATAATAAACTTGGCTTTGTTGATGGAACTTGTAGAAAGGATGTCTCTAATGCTAGTCTTGCTAATCAATGGGATATGTGTGACTCTGTTGTTCTTACTTTGATTCTAAACTCTTTAAGTCCTGAGCTATTTGCTGGTGCTATATACTCCAAAACTGCTTATGAAATGTGGAATGACTTAAAAGAAATCTATGACAAAGTTGATGGATCTGCTGTCTTTAATATACATAAAAACATCAACTCTTTGGGTAAAAATGGGCCCTCTCTTGCTGACTACTACAATAATCTTAACTCATTATGGAAACAATTTGACTCCATGATCAGTCTTCCTACATGTACTTGTGATGCTGCAAAACATTTTGAAAAACACAACCAGCTAATCAAGTTAATGCAGTTTTTAATGGGTCTTGATGACACTTATGTGCCTATCAGAAGCAATATTTTAACCAGGGATCCTTTACCATCTGTCAAAACTGCTTTTTCTATTTTGTCAGAGGAAGAATCTCATAGGAACTTCTCCTCTGGAACTAGATCCATCAAACCAAATGTGTCTGCTTTTGCCTCAAAATTTTTTGATAATAAGAAAAGAGGAAACAACAATTACAAAAGCTCAAATCTCACTTCTGGGAACAATACCTTTGGTAACAACTCTAACAATATAGGACCCAATCTTAATCTGAAATGCTCTAATTGCAACAAGCCTGGTCACACCATTGATAGATGTTATGATCTTGTTGGTTATCCTGCTGGTTATGGAAAAAGGAACTTTAACTCTAATACTAAACCTGCTACTAACAATGCTTCTTCTTCTTCTGATGTTAATCTTGAAAATAGAACTAGCAACTCTCCTGTTTCTTTTTCGAATGAACAGATGGCCAGACTCATGAGTCTTCTCAATGACAGTCCTGTCAATGCCAATATGGCAGGTAAATGTTTTTCAGGAACTCTTTTTAATGGAAGTGTCAAATTCAACCTAAAATTTGAAAAATATTTTAATGGAAACACAAACCTTTTAAAAGGGAAAATCAGTCTGGGTTGGATTGTTGACTCTGGAGCAAACCAACACATGACTTTGTCTTCAAAATCTTTGATCAATATTATTGATGTCTCCAAACTTGGCCTCACTGTTGGACACCCAAATGGTACTCAGGCACTTATCACTGAAATTGGTGACCTAAAAATCAACAACAACATTACCTTACATGATGTCTTAGTTGTGCCTGAGTACACTGTCAGTCTGCTATCTGTTCATAAAATTGCTAGAGATAGCAAGCTATTTGTTGGCTTTGATGAATCTAAATGTTATATTCAGGACTTTGCAACAAAAAGGAATGTGGGGATTGGTAATCAATCTAATGGCCTGTACTAATTTGATGTTGACTTTGATTGTAAGATTGTTTCTAATAACTACATCTCTTCATGCTTTGTTTCTAGAAACCTCTGGCGCCAAAGGCTTGGTCATCCCTCTGATCAAGTCTTACAAGTCCTTAAACCCAGTCTTAACCTTGATAATTCAACTGACTCTAATCATTTCTGTGATACTAGCAACAAGGCAAAACAAACAAGGGAACCTTTTCCCTTAAGTGAACATAAATCTACTAAAATTGGTCAACTTGTACACCTAGATGTTTGGGGTCCTTATAAAATCACTAGCAGAGATGGCTACAAATATTTTTAAACTATTGTTAATGATTACTCAAGGTCTGTCTGGGTTTATATGCTTAAAAGCAAAGAAGAAGTCTATGATTCCATTGTCAATTTTTCTCAAATGTTGTCAAATCAATTTGAAAGTAATATAAAAAATTTCAGAAGTGACAATGGTACTGAATTTGTCAACAACAGAATGCAACAGTTTTTTCATAATAAAGGAATACTACATCAGACCTATTGTGTCTACACACCACAACAAAATGGAATAGCCGAAAGGAAACATAGACATCTTCTAAATGTTGCTAGATCTCTTATGTTTCAGGGGGAATTACCTCTTTACTTATGGCCTGAATGTGTTCTCACTGCTGTTTACCTTATCAACAGGTTACCTTCTTCTGTGTTGTCTGGAAAATCTCCTTTCTCTCTTGTGTACGGGCATGACCCTACACTCTCTCATATTAGGGTTTTTGGTTGTCTTTGCTATGCTACTATTCTTAACAACTCTGACAAGTTTGATAGCAGATCTGATAAAAGTGTCTTTATTGGTTACTCTAATGAGAAAAAAGTCTACAAACTTTTATGTTTAGAAACAAAAAATGGTTTTTTATTCAAGAGATGTCAAGTTTTATGAAACAGTTTTCCCTTTCAAAATGAAAAACAATCTTCAAAAACAAGTCTTTGAAACTGGTGTGTCAAAAGATTTAAACCATAAAAAAAAATTTGATACTGACAACCCTAAAAGACCCAATGATGAAGGGAGAGTGTCTTCCAATGATGATGGCACTGAGTTAAATTCTCTTAATGAGGATGGTAACTCTGTTGCAACTTCCATAGAAGAAAATACACACCCTGAGGGCACTGTTTCTCCTAAAACAAACTCCACTGACATCAACTCTGATGTTAACTCTGATTCTGACTCTAATGAGTCCTTCCTGAACAAGGAGGCTTGCCAGCCATCACCACAAGAAGGTCAACCAGACCTACTAGAATGCCAAAAAACCTTAATGACTTTATTTTCGAAGGCAAAGTTAAATATGGTATAGAAAACGTGGTGAATTATTCTAATCTTGATTCTGAGAGTTACTGCTTTACTTCCAACTTAAATAAAAGTGTTGAACCTACTTGTTATGAGGAAGCCATCCTTGATCCTAATTGGGTTGATGCTATGAATGCTGAAATTGAGGCCTTAAATACTAACAAGTCTTGGATCATAACCACTTTACCTGCTAACAAGAAACCCATTGGTTACAAATGGATTTGAAAAATCAAATACAAATCCAATGGTGAAGTGGATAGATACAAAGCCAGACTTGTTGCCAAAGGATTTAACCAAAGAGAAGGCATATATTGCAATGAAACTTTTTCCCCTGTTGTGAAAATGTCTACTGTTAGAATTCTTATTGCCTTAGCTGTTAAGAATAAATGGCCCCTTTTTCAACTTGATGTTAACAATGCTTTCCTTTATGGTGAGCTTGATGAGGATATATATATGACTATTCCAAAAGGTTTTTCTGATGAAAACAACAAAAACATGGTTTGCAAACTTACCAAATCCTTATATGGCCTCAAGCAAGCTCCCAGGAAATGGAATGAAAAACTTGTTGGTGTCCTCAAAGAACATGGCTTTGTTCAGTCTGTGAGTGATCATTCTTTATTTACTAAAAACAAAGATAACAAGTTTATAGCTTTACTTGTCTATGTTGATGATATTGTTCTTACTGGTAACTGTGTTGAGGAAATTGAACAGTTCAAAGTCTTTCTTAAAACTAAGTTCAACATAAAAGACCTGGGGTCTCTCAAATTCTTTCTGGGCATTGAAGTGATAAAAACTAGGGATGACATTTGTCTCTCCCAAAGAAAATATTGTCTTGAACTTTTAAAAGAATTTGGTCTCCTTGGGTGTAAACGTGTGTCTACACCTATGGAACCTAACTCTGTTCTTCCTTTTATTCCAACTCAAGATGACCCATTGCTTGATAACATAACTGAGTATCAAAAACTGCTTGGAAAACTGATTTATCTTACTCATACTAGACCTGACATATCCTATTCAGTTAACTGTCTAGCACAGCATTTGCATACCCCCTTAAAGTCTCATTTGGACTCTGCTCTGAATGTTCTAAGATATTTAAAAGGTGCTCCTGGTAAAGGCCTAAGGTATGACCATAGCAGTCTCAATAATGTTCTTGAAGGGTATAGTGATGCAGATTGGGCAAAATGTATCAAAACCAGGAAATCTGTTACTGGTTACTGTGTTTTCTTTAACAAGTGTTTGATATCATGGAAAAGCAAAAAACAAAACACTCTCTCAAAATCATCAACTAAAGCTGAATATAGATCTATGGCTGTTGCAGCCTGTGAAATCATTTGGGTTCAAAAAATCCTAAAGGATCTAAATGTTGACATTAATCTTCATGTGAACTTGTTTTGTGATAACAAATCTGCTTTACAACTTGCTGTCAACCCTGTTTTCCATGAGAGATCCAAACACTTTGAAATTGATGTCCAGATTATCAGAGAAAAAATGGCAAAAGGTGTCTTGAGTGCCATCAAAATTGGCTCCTCAAACCAAACTGCAGACATTCTAACCAAGCACCTTCCTGTGTATCAACACAAATTTCTTTGTGAAAAACTGAAATTATTTGACATGTTTGGGAAATAGATTAAGGGGGAATGTTCCAAAACACCTAAGTAACATGTATCCCAAACATGTCCTAGTTGCTTTCTCACTTTTGGTGTTCTTTGTGCAGGCTTTTTATGAGGGGCTTAATATGGACATTCTAATTCTTCTATATGGTAAGGACCAAAGTTGTGCTCCTTATGAATAAAGATAAAAAGATGAAGGGGACTCCTTGTATCTTCCTTTGCTATATATTGTGGTCCCTCTCCTAGGGTTTACTCACTCAACACACACAGTCTTCCTCTTGACTGCTCTCTCTCTCTCCCACTAAATATTGGTGTACTAGGATCTGTTGATCCATTTATGTCTTGTACTTTTGATCAGTTGATCTTCTTCAGTCTTGTAACAGTTTGATTACGATATTGTTCAAATTGTGCTGACTATTGTAATTCATTCTTGAATAAAAGTAACTTGTTGCTCAGTCTATCTATTTGATACCATCGCACATTACTTTAAGTGAACAAAGCAAATTCTCTAGGAAACTACTTTCAAGAAGAGTAATTGTTGGCCGGCATCCGGACATCGATCGGGTGTTAGCATTTGGAGTCTTAAACCCGATGTAGGGGCTCTTGAACTCCATGGAACCATCATTGGAGGATTCATCAACTTTCTTTAATAATATTATTGATTATTAGGACTTGTAATTGTGATACTTAGTTTTTAATGTTTGGAAAAGGAACATTTGCTTCAGTTTTAATCTCACGTGCGACTTCTATACCTGATAAGTGAATCTATCCCCATAAGAAGTAATTCGGCCTTAGGTCTTGTCTTTCTCCAGCAAGGAAGCAGCTTAATGCCGTTACAAGCACAAGGTATCCCAGTCCCATGTAGTTCATTAGTAGTACACAACAACGATCTTCATCGAGAAAAAAAAAACGGATTTGAAAGAAAGTCTTTCAAGAAATTCAGGGTATTACAAGAAACAGATGCTTTTAGCAGACCGAAGAAGCTGGAAAATATGAAAATAGCTTTTAAGTTGTGATGTGTCAAAACAAAATGCAGTATTGAGCTGGCTTAAGCTGGAAGAGCCGAAGCTTATTCAAATAAAGCTGGTCCATAACTGCATATTGTGACAGCTCAAATAAGCTGGTAAGCGTAAGCTGTTTGACTCTATCCAAACACTCCCAAGTTCTGATTAGCTATATCAAAACATAGTAAGGTGTTTAAAGGGATTTCTTTTTCGAAATGATTATATGATTATTAAATGGGAATTGTAATCTCATAATCTGATTTCAACGTATGGGAAAAGAATCTTTGCGTCTGTTTTCATTTCAGCTGCAACAACACTCTTTACTCGTAGTGTAATCTAGAAGTACCCGTATACCGTTGTTTTAACCTAGTTTGAGAGACTTCAACTCGCATTTCACAAGACGTATTTCATTTTGTCACGAAAATGTCACTTTTGTTCATGTTTTAACACTAGGAACTTTGATTATCAGAACTTGTATCAGACAGTGAAGCACATCTAAACAGTGACAGTCTCTAGCCACCCCGTCAAAATTTTCTCTATCTCTCTTCCAACCCTAATCTTCATCTTGAGCTGCAATCACCATCTCCCTAGTATTTTCTCCTCTCGTCTTTCAAACATGAGTCATTGTTGTTCAAAAGCACTAGCCGGTCATTTCTCTTCCTTTAAACTTCTTTTTTAATCATTTCTTAACATTTTTCTTAATACTTTATCCGTTTTGTGTTTTAAACAAGTTTTTGTTTCTGTTTTTGAATCATCAAAAAGAAACAAAGAAAAATGTTTTGTTTTTCTTTTTATAGTACGTAAAATCTATACTACTTATAATGAAGGGATGACCCTCTCTCCTAAATTTTTTTAAAATGCCATTAATGTGTTTTTTAAGCATTACAATTTTTAATTCATAATGTACACAATAAATTGCTTTTACTAATTTATCTTCCACAACATTTTAATGCTTCATTTATTATTTCTTTTTGAATTAGTTTAGTTTTAATGCAAAAATGCACATATAAATGAATATGATTTTAAAATGCATGCAAAACTACAAAGTTCCAAAACTATTATTATATCGTAAGAGTGTTTCGAGAACCAATCTAAATAAATTTTGAATTATTTTAAATAAAATTAACCACAAAAGTAAAAAACGGTTTTTTGAAAAAGTCAGGACAATATTTTTAAGACAAATGATTCAAAGATGTAAATTCACAAGTGATAATTTATTTTATTTTATACATACTACACATATCTATATCTATACTACTTATAATGGAGGGATGACCCTCTCTCCTATTTTTTTTAAGATGTTATTAATGTGTTTTTTAAGCATTACAATTTTTAATGCATAATGTACACAATAAATTGCTTTTACTAATTTATCTTCCACAACATTTTAATGCTTCATTTATTATTTCTTTTTGAATTAGTTTAGTTTTAATGCAAAAATGCACATATAAATGAATATGATTTTAAAATGCATGCAAAACTACATAGCTCCAAAACTATTATTATATCGTAAGAGTGTTTCGATAACCAATCTAAATAAATTTTGAATTATTTTAAATAAAATTAACCACAAAAGTAAAAAACGGTTTTTTGTAAAAGTCGGGACAATTTTTTTAAGACAAATGATGCAAAGATGTAAATTCACAAGCGATAATTTATTTTATTTTATACATATTACACATATCTATATCTACACTACTTATACTGGAGGGATGACCCTCTCTCTTAATTTTTTTTAAGATGTCATTAATGTGTTTTTTAAGCATTACAATTTTTAATGCATAATGTACACAATAATTTGCTTTTACTTATTTATCTTCCACAACATTTTAATGCTTCATTTATTATTTCTTTTTGAATTAGTTTAGTTTTAATGCAAAAATGCACATATAAATGAATATGATTTTAAAATGCATGCAAAACTACAAAGTTCCAAAACTATTATTATATCGTAAGAGTGTTTCGAGAACCAAACTAAATAAATTTTGAATTATTTTAAATAGGCATAATTTCATGTATATCCTTGTAAATTTCAAAAATTACATATATATCCTTTTTACCAGTTTTTTACGCATAAAGTACAATGCTTTTAATGCATCAAAAGGATATATATGTAATTTTCGAATTTTGCAAGGATATATATGTAAATGCCCCTTTTAAATAAAATTAACCACAAAAGTAAAAAACGGTTTTTTGTAAAAGTCGGGACAATTTTTTTAAGACAAATGATGCAAAGATGTAAATTCACAAGTGATAATTTATTTTATTTTATATATATTACACATATCTATATCTATGCTACTTATAATGGAGGGATGACCCTCTCTCCTAAATTTTTTTAAAATGCCATTAATGTGTTTTTTAAGCATTACAATTTTTAATTCATAATGTACACAATAAATTGCTTTTACTAATTTATCTTCCACAACATTTTAATGCTTCATTTATTATTTCTTTTTGAATTAGTTTAGTTTTAATGCAAAAATGCACATATAAATGAATATGATTTTAAAATGCATGCAAAACTACATAGTTCCAAAACTATTATTATATCGTAAGAGTGTTTCAATAACCAATCTAAATAAATTTTGAATTATTTTAAGTAAAATTAACCACAAAAGTAAAAAACGGTTTTTTATAAAAGTCGGGACAATTTTTTTAAGACAAATGATGCAAAGATGTAAATTCATAAGCGATAATTTATTTTATTTTATACATATTACACATATCTATATTTACACTACTTATATTGGAGGGATGACCCTCTCTCTTAATTTTTTTTAAGATGTCATTAATGTGTTTTTTAAGCATTACAATTTTTAATGCATAATGTACACAATAAATTGTTTTTACTAATTTATCTTCCACAACATTTTAATGCTTCATTTATTATTTCTTTTTGAATTAGTTTAGTTTTAATGCAAAAATGCACATATAAATGAATATGATTTTAAAATGCATGCAAAACTACATAGCTCCAAAACTATTATTATATCGTAAGAGTGTTTCGAGAACCAATCTAAATAAATTTTGAATTATTTTAAATAAAATTAACCACAAAAGTAAAAAACGGTTTTTTGTAAAAGTCGGGACAATTTTTTTAAGACAAATGATGCAAAGATGTAAATTCACAAGCGATAATTTATTTTATTTTATACATATTACACATATCTATATTTACACTACTTATATTGGAGGGATGACCCTCTCTCTTAATTTTTTTTAAGATGTCATTAATGTGTTTTTTAAGCATTACAATTTTTAATGCATAATGTACACAATAAATTGTTTTTACTAATTTATCTTCCACAACATTTTAATGCTTCATTTATTATTTCTTTTTGAATTAGTTTAGTTTTAATGCAAAAATGCACATATAAATGAATATGATTTTAAAATGCATGCAAAACTACATAGCTCCAAAACTATTATTATATCGTAAGAGTGTTTCGAGAACCAAATCTAAATAAATTTTGAATTATTTTAAATAAAATTAACCACAAAAGTAAAAAACGGTTTTTTGTAAAAGTCGGGACAATTTTTTTAAGACAAATGATGCAAAGATGTAAATTCACAAGCGATAATTTATTTTATTTTATACATATTACACATATCTATATCTACACTACTTATAATGGAGGGATGACCCTCTCTCTTAATTTTTTTTAAGATGTCATTAATGTGTTTTTTAAGCATTACAATTTTTAATGCATAATGTACACAATAATTTGCTTTTACTAATTTATCTTCCACAACATTTTAATGCTTCATTTATTATTTCTTTTTGAATTAGTTTAGTTTTAATGCAAAAATGCACATATAAATGAATATGATTTTAAAATGCATGCAAAACTACATAGTTCCAAAACTATTATTATATCGTAAGAGTGTTTCGAGAACCAATCTAAATAAATTTTGAATTATTTTAAATAAAATTAACCACAAAAGTAAAAAACGGTTTTTTGTAAAAGTCGGGACAATTTTTTTAAGACAAATGATGCAAAGATGTAAATTCACAAGTGATAATTTATTTTATTTTATACATATTACACATATCTATATCTATACTATTTATAATGGAGGGATGACCCTCTCTCCTAAATTTTTTTAAAATGTCATTAATGTGTTTTTTAAGCATTACAATTTTTAATGCATAATGTACACAATAATTTGCTTTTACTAATTTATCTTCCACAACATTTTAATGCTTCATTTATTATTTCTTTTTGAATTAGTTTAGTTTTAATGCAAAAATGCACATATAAATGAATATGCTTTTAAAATGCATGCAAAACTACAAAGTTCCAAACCTATTATTATATCGTAAGAGTGTTTCGAGAACCAATCTAAATAAATTTTGAATTATTTTAAATAAAATTAACCACAAAAGTAAAAAACGGTTTTTTGTAAAAGTCGGGACAATTTTTTTAAGACAAATGATGCAAAGATGAAAATTCACAAGTGATAATTTATTTTATTTTATACATATTACACATATCTATATCTATACTATTTATAATGGAGGGATGACCCTCTCTCCTAAATTTTTTTAAAATGCCATTAATGTGTTTTTTAAGCATTACAATTTTTAATGCATAATGTACACAATAAATTGCTTTTACTAATTTATCTTCCACAATATTTTAATGCTTCATTTATTATTTCTTTTTGAATTAGTTTAGTTTTAATGCAAAAATGCACATATAAATGAATATGATTTTACAATGCATGCAAAACTACATAGTTCCAAAACTATTATTATATCGTAAGAGTGTTTCGAGAACCAATCTAAATAAATTTTGAATTATTTTAAATAAAATTAACCACAAAAGTAAAAAAATGGTTTTTTGTAAAAGTCAGGACAATTTTTTTAAGACAAATGATGTAAAGATGAAATTTCACAAGTGATAATTTATTTTATTTTATACATATTACACATATCTATATCTATACTATTTATAATGGAGGGATGACCCTCTCTCCTAAATTTTTTTAAAATGCCATTAATGTGTTTTTTAAGCATTACAATTTTTAATGCATAATGTACACAATAAATTGCTTTTACTAATTTATCTTCCACAACATTTTAATGCTTCATTTATTATTTCTTTTTGAATTAGTTTAGTTTTAATGCAAAAATGCACATATAAATGAATATGATTTTACAATGCATGCAAAACTACATAGTTCCAAAACTATTATTATATCGTAAGAGTGTTTCGAGAACCAATCTAAATAAATTTTGAATTATTTTAAATAAAATTAACCACAAAAGTAAAAAAATGGTTTTTTGTAAAAGTCGGGACAATTTTTTTAAGACAAATGATGCAAAGATGAAAATTCACAAGTGATAATTTATTTTATTTTATACATATTACACATATCTATATCAATACTATTTATAATGGAGGGATGACCCTCTCTCCTAAATTTTTTTAAAATGCCATTAATGTGTTTTTTAAGCATTACAATTTTTAATGCATAATGTACACAATAAATTGCTTTTACTAATTTATCTTCCACAACATTTTAATGCTTCCTTTATTATTTCTTTTTGAATTAGTTTAGTTTTAATGCAAAAATGCACATATAAATGAATATGATTTTAAAATGCATGCAAAACTACATAGTTCCAAAACTATTATTATATCGTAAGAGTGTTTCGAGAACCAATCTAAATAAATTTTGAATTATTTTAAATAAAATTAACCACAAAAGTAAAAAAACGGTTTTTTGTAAAAGTCGGGACAATTTTTTTAAGACAAATGATGCAAAGATGTAAATTCACAAGCGATAATTTATTTTATTTTATACATATTACACATATCTATATCTACACTACTTATAATGGAGGGATGACCCTCTCTCTTAATTTTTTTTAAGATGTCATTAATATGTTTTTTAAGCATTACAATTTTTAATGCATAATGTACACAATAAATTGCTTTTACTAATTTATCTTCCACAACATTTTAATGCTTCATTTATTAATTCTTTTTGTATTAGTTTAATATTAATGCAAAAATGCACAGATAAATGAATATGCTTTTAAAATGCATGCAAAACTACAAAGTTCCAAACCTATTATTATATCGTAAGAGTGTTTCGAGAACTAATCTAAATAAATTTTGAATTATTTTAAATAAAATTAACCACAAAAGTAAAAAAACGGTTTTTTGTAAAAGTCGGGACAATTTTTTTAAGACAAATGATGCGAAGATGAAAATTCACAAGTGATAATTTATTTTATTTTATACATATTACACATATCTATATCTATACTATTTATAATGGAGGGATGACCCTCTCTCCTAAATTTTTTTAAAATGCCATTAATGTGTTTTTTAAGCATTACAATTTTTAATGTATAATGTACACAATAAATTGCTTTTACTAATTTATCTTCCACAATATTTTAATGCTTCATTTATTATTTCTTTATGAATTAGTTTAGTTTTAATGCAAAAATGCACATATAAATGAATATGATTTTACAATGCATGCAAAACTACATAGTTCCAAAACTATTATTATATCGTAAGAGTGTTTCGAGAACCAATCTAAATAAATTTTGAATTATTTTAAATAAAATTAACCACAAAAGTAAAAAAATGGTTTTTTGTAAAAGTCGGGACAATTTTTTTAAGACAAATGATGCAAAGATGAAAATTCACAAGTGATAATTTATTTTATTTTATACATATTACACATATCTATATCTATATCTATACTATTTATAATGGAGGGATGACCCTCTCTCCTAATTTTTTTTAAAATGCCATTAATGTGTTTTTTAAGCATTACAATTTTTAATGCATAATGAAGACAATAAATTGCTTTTACTAATTTATCTTCCACAACATTTTAATGCTTCATTTATTATTTCTTTTTGAATTAGTTTAGTTTTAATGCAAAAATGCACATATAAATGAATATGATTTTAAAATGCATGCAAAACTACAAAGTTCCAAAACTATTATTATATCGTAAGAGTGTTTCGAGAACCAATCTAAATAAATTTTGAATTATTTTAAATAAAATTAACCACAAAAGTAAAAAACGGTTTTTTGTAAAAGTCGGGACAATTTTTTTAAGACAAATGATGCAAATGTGCTAAGTTCACAAGTGATAATTTATTTTATTTTATACATATTACACATATCTATATCTAAACTATTTATAATGGAGGGATGACCCTCTCTCCTAAATTTTTTTAAAATGCCATTAATGTGTTTTTTAAGCATTACAATTTTAATGCATAATGTACACAATAAAATGCTTTTACTAATTTATCTTCCACAACATTTTAATGCTTCATTTATTATTTCTTTTTGAATTAGTTTAGTTTTAATGCAAAAATGCACATATAAATGAATATGATTTTAAAATGCATGCAAAACTACATAGTTCTAAAACTATTATTATATCGTAAGAGTGTTTCGAGAACCAATCTAAATAAATTTTGAATTATTTTAAATAAAATTAACCACAAAAGTAAAAAACGGTTTTTTGTAAAAGTCGGGACAATTTTTTTAAGACAAATGATGCAAAGATGTAAATTCACAAGCGATAATTTATTTTATTTTATACATATTACACATATCTATATCTACACTACTTATATTGGAGGGATGACCCTCTCTCTTAATTTTTTTTAAGATGTCATTAATGTGTTTTTTAAGCATTACAATTTTTAATGCATAATGTACACAATAAATTGTTTTTACTAATTTATCTTCCATAACATTTTAATGCTTCATTTATTATTTCTTTTTGAATTAGTTTAGTTTTAATGCAAAAATGCACATATAAATGAATATGATTTTAAAATGCATGCAAAACTACATAGCTCCAAAACTATTATTATATCGTAAGAGTGTTTCAAGAACCAATCTAAATAAATTTTGAATTATTTTAAATAAAATTAACCACAAATGTAAAAAACGGTTTTTTGTAAAAGTCGGGACAATTTTTTTAAGACAAATGATGCAAAGATGAAAATTCACAAGCGATAATTTATTTTATTTTATACATATTACACATATCTATATCTACACTACTTATAATGGAGGGATGACCCTCTCTCTTAATTTTTTTTAAGATGTCATTAATATGTTTTTTAAGCATTACAATTTTTAATGCATAATGTACACAATAATTTGCTTTTACTAATTTATCTTCCACAACATTTTAATGCATCATTTATTATTTCTTTTTGAATTAATTTAGTTTTAATGCAAAAATGCACATATAAACGAATATGCTTTTAAAATGCATGCAAAACTACAAAGTTCCAAACCTATTATTATATCGTAAGAGTGTTTCGAGAACCAATCTAAATAAATTTTGAATTATTTTAAATAAAATTAACCACAAAAGTAAAAAACGGTTTTTTGTAAAAGTCGGGACAATTTTTTTAAGACAAATGATGCAAAGATGAAAATTCACAAGTGATAATTTATTTTATTTTATACATATTATACATATCAATATCTATACTATTTATAATGGAGGGATGACCCTCTCTCCTAAATTTTTTTAAAATGCCATTAATGTGTTTTTTAAGCATTACAATTTTTAATGCATAATCTACACAATAAATTCCTTTTACTAATTTATCTTCCACAATATTTTAATGCTTCATTTATTATTTCTTTTTGAATTAGTTTAGTTTTAATGCAAAAATGCACATATAAATGAATATGATTTTACAATGCATGCAAAACTACATAGTTCCAAAACTATTATTATATCGTAAGAGTGTTTCGAGAACCAATCTAAATAAATTTTGAATTATTTTAAATAAAATTAACCACAAAAGTAAAAAAATGGTTTTTTGTAAAAGTCGGGACAATATTTTTAAGACAAATGATGCAAAGATGAAAATTCCCAAGTGATAATTTATTTTATTTTATACATATTACACATATCTATATCTATACTATTTATAATGGAGGGATGACCCTCTCTCCTAAATTTTTTTAAAATGTCATTAATGTGTTTTTTAAGCATTACAAATTTTAATGCGTAATGTACACAATTAATTGCTTTTACTAATTTATCTTCCACAACATTTTAATGCTTCCTTTATTATTTCTTTTTTAATTAGTTTAGTTTTAATGCAAAAATGCACATATAAATGAATATGATTTTAAAATGCATGCAAAACTACATAGTTCTAAAACTATTATTATATCGTAAGAGTGTTTCGAGAACCAATCTAAATAAATTTTGAATTATTTTAAATAAAATTAACCACAAAAGTAAAAAACGGTTTTTTGTAAAAGTCGGGACAATTTTTTTAAGACAAATGATGCAAATGTGCTAAGTTCACAAGTGATAATTTATTTTATTTTATACATATTACAGATATCTATATCTAAACTATTTATAATGGAGGGATGACCCTCTCTCCTAAATTTTTTTAAAATGCCATTAATGTGTTTTTTAAGCATTACAATTTTAATGCATAATGTACACAATAAAATGCTTTTACTAATTTATCTTCCACAACATTTTAATGCTTCATTTATTATTTCTTTTTGAATTAGTTTAGTTTTAATACAAAAATGCACATATAAATGAATATGATTTTAAAATGCATGCAAAACTACAAAGTTCCAAAACTATTATTATATCGTAAGAGTGTTTCGAGAACCAATCTAAATAAATTTTGAATTATTTTAAATAAAATTAACCACAAAAGTAAAAAACGGTTATTTGTAAAAGTCGGGACAATATTTTTAAGACAAATGATGCAAAGATGAAAATTCCCAAGTGATAATTTATTTTATTTTATACATATTACACATATCTATATCTATACTATTTATAATGGAGGGATGACCCTCTCTCCTAAATTTTTTTAAAATGCCATTAATGTGTTTTTTAAGCATTACAAATTTTAATGCGTAATGTACACAATAAATTGCTTTTACTAATTTATCTTCCACAACATTTTAATGCTTCATTTATTATTTCTTTTTGAATTAGTTTAGTTTTAATGCAAAAATGCACATATAAATGAATATGATTTTAAAATGCATGCAAAACTACATAGTTCCAAAACTATTATTATATCGTAAGAGTGTTTCGAGAACCAATCTAAATAAATTTTGAATTATTTTAAATAAAATTAACCACAAAAGTAAAAAACGGTTTTTTGTAAAAGTCGGGACAATTTTTTTAAGACAAATGATGCAAATGTGCTAAGTTCACAAGTGATAATTTATTTTATTTTATACATATTACACATATCTATATCTAAACTATTTATAATGGAGGGATGACCCTCTCTCCTAAATTTTTTTAAAATGCCATTAATGTGTTTTTTAAGCATTACAATTTTAATGCATAATGTACACAATAAAATGCTTTTACTAATTTATCTTCCACAACATTTTAATGCTTCATTTATTATTTCTTTTTGAATTAGTTTAGTTTTAATGCAAAAATGCACATATAAATGAATATGATTTTAAAATGCATGCAAAACTACAAAGTTCCAAAACTATTATTATATCGTAAGAGTGTTTCGAGAACCAATCTAAATAAATTTTGAATTATTTTAAATAAAATTAACCACAAAAGTAAAAAACGGTTATTTGTAAAAGTCGGGACAATTTTTTTAAGACAAATGATGCAAATGTGCTAAGTGCTAAGTGCTAATTCAATGATTAATATATTAGTATATTAATTATTATACTTTTCATAGATAACTCTAAATGATTGTTTCAACATATAAGTTTTCTTTACATTATAAACATTCTTTTATTTATATCTTCTATCTATGTGGGACAAGTGTTATAAACAATATTAATGATTCAAACATTTTCATAAATATATACTTTACAAGATGTATACATTATAAGTACTTTTTTATTTATATCTTTTACTAGCCGCAGGCCAGCCCGCTGGGCGGCTAGCTTCAAGAATTATTTAAGATAAAATTAATAATATAGTTTTTAAGATATCGTTAAGCTTAATATAATGTTCACCATAAAAATAAGTTTCTGCCAATCATAATCGTAAAAGAAAAAAGATACATGTCTATTATAGTAGGGCATAATGAAAATGAAGAAAGATACTCATAATCTGTGAAGAACCTCTTTATACACGATTTTGTTGTGGCATTTGTGTAGTTATAATCTTTTCAAACCTTTGCCAACGTTTGACCTCGACTTTTGTTTATTGTCTTGGGAAAAAAAACAAAAATTGGAACCGTTTTCTATTAAGCTGAAAAAGCATTTTCTTATCGAATGGGGTTATTATCATCCAAGGAATAGCGCTAACATCGCCCAATTTATCTTCTGATATAATATTTGCAATCATGTTACAGAAAAAAAAAATATTAAACGAAGAGAAACAAATTGATGTTTTATGTGTTTGTAGGTTTAGAATCACATGTACCAAAATCACCACATAAACAAAATAGAACCTTTTCTCTTAAACACCAAAAGGAGACAAAAAGAAAGCAATGTCAAAAAGGAAAAATGATGGCTATATACCATCAAATAACCAATGATAACAGATGTTTGGGTAACCATCCCCAACTTATATCACAATTTTTATGGGCAAATTCTTAGATGTGTATATACTGAACTAAAATGTTAAAATAAATTTGATTTATGTGTAAACGTGCGTGCACGAAACTTATAACTATATAATTATATGCAATTACCTTTAAAAATACAATATTCAATATTAATACAAAATAATTTTTTTTGTCAAAACCTCGTGCGTGCACGGGTATTATAACTATAAGTTTATACATTAACTTAGCAAAAGAATAGTTTGACACAAACTAAAAAGTAATCAGTCTGTTTGATACAATTTTAAATGAACATCCCAATAAAATATTGCTGAAAACATATGAACCTTCACTATGTACCAAGTATTCCATAAACTTCCCAACAATATTTCAAATAAAGATCACATATTTATACTTGCCCATATAGACATAAGTCAATCAATTAAAAAAATACATTCAATAGTAATACAAATGTAGCTTAGTTCAAAATTCATTTAGACGTTAATAACAGTATCAACAAACAATGATGCAATTTGCAATAATCCATGTACAAACAGAAGAAAAAAGACAAACAACACATAACACTATCAGCTTTGGACAAAGTAGTTTTAAGAATGAACGAAAGAGTCGTCATCATCCAAGTACCAGTGATGAATTTATACAACTGGACCTGCTGCTGTTGGTGGTGGTGCAGAAGGTGAAAACAGAACCAGCTTTACAATAAGACCAACCATTATTCCGATCACTCCTGCTGCAATTGCAAGTCATATTGAGAATCCGGGACCCTTCTTTTGACCCTTTCTCTTCAGTGAATCCTAAATATATTTCAGAGATAATCAAGTAGCAAGAATTTATGCAAATATGTAAATAGATTATATTCATAACGTGTAATTGTGAAGTTATTTTGATACCAGGTTGTATCACATGACAAAAAAAGCATGTAACGTTACAAATTGGTTGAGTGTATAATGGATATTGCAAGCGAGCATATCATAATATTCTGTGGGCTAATCTTAGTAAAACCATACCAGGCACAGACCAAAACTTTATACACAATAAACCCGAAAATATGATCAACATAAACCGTCTGGTCCCAAACCAGACCATAAACCAAACACAGAACTTTAGGTTAAGGTTGAGTAATATAAATCTAAAACGATGTCCACTGTAAGTTTCAAATTTATTAGTTTAGAAAAAACAAAATCAATTTACTTTGGCTTCTGGACTGGATCGAACCAAGAATCATTTTTTCAAATTATTTGAACCAAGAACATGATCAAATAAAGCCTATACAGATAGATGGGTCCCATTTTGGTTCTACGGTTATGTATTGCAGATACCAGGTACTCAAATTGGGACCGATATTTACATAATCAGATCTTGTCACAGCAAATGAAGATATGATTGTTGATTGATCTCCAGCTCAAATGTTGAATTAACACATAAGGCACTCAAATTTTTTCAAATTATTTGAACCAAGAACATGATTGATCTCCAGCAAATGAAATTAAAGCATTAGGGCATGTGCTCACTTTTAAGTTTGTATGCTCTATTTAATTACTTTAAGAACATGCAAAAAATGGTTGTTATCTTGTTTATTGTGACTATGGAAAAGAAGTTAAATCTTGGTCTTCGATCGGAACTATCTTTATTGTAACTATGGAAAAGAGTGATTATACCTCCCAGCTTCTCGGTCGATTTAGAAGTTAAATCTTGGTCCTCGATCAGAACTTGTTTTCAGCAACTTCCTGAATACCAGAGCAGTGCGTTCTCCTTCTATTTTCATCAATTGTTGTTTTGATTCCTCTTTGCATTCTGAAAGCTTTTGGTTCCATTTCTTTCCATACCAACAACTGCCTTTTCAGCCTAGCAACAAACATACTCAAGTAAAATTCAAAAATCTAGCATTTTAGTTAACAGAAGATATTGATGCCTAACCTTCTCTTTCTCAAGTTTGATGCATTCCTGTTTCTCCACTTCATACTTCCTTCTAATATCATTAATCACCTAATGTAATTCATAGTCAGTTAGCCTAACCATCTGAAAGATTCATAGATACATGACAATAGACCTTACCTGATCATTCCTCAGAGATATTTCCTTCAAGTGTCTTGAAAGTTCTAACTGTTTACTTTCTAACATATGACTGAATTGCCTCTTAGCTTCTGCCACATTACTTTCCGCTTCAGCCATCAACTTCTGAGCCTATTGATCATTTAATATCACATAATTGTCACATGTATTATAGTAAAGTATAGGATAACAGCTATAGTCATGGATAGAAAAAAGAAACCTCTGATTTTTTTTATCTTCTAGCTGTTTCTCTCTTTCCTTGAATTCTGAAACAACCTGCTCCTTTTCCTGAAGTGAGCTACGAAGCTGACTCAGTTGTTTCTCCAGTGACTCTACATGCTCTTCGTGCTTCACAATCTCCTCCCGCAGAGGTATCTATTTCCTCTTCCTTCCTGTGTATCTCTGATTGAAGATTTTTGATACTCTCAGTGGTAGCAATTTCAGATTCTGAGCGCTTCAATCGAAAGTCTTGCTGCATTCTTAACGATACATAATGATTAGGCATGATATCATTACATGATGATATATAATTTAAAAATAAAAAATGGACACCATTTGTATCTCTGATAATCTAGAAGCTTCAGATATAGAACGGATTTTATCCTCCAACATGATAATCTGGTTATCCATTTCAGCTTTCTTCGAAAGAAGAGTTTCTGCTTCAGACTCCAACCTCCGAGCCTTCTCTTCTGCAAGGTAACATTAGATAGAGATTTAGTAGTTATAACCTTAGATTCACTATATAAATGTCATAAGATATAATTATCTAACCTGTGTTATGATGGCAGTACATGCTCCAGCAGAAGCAGCAAGAAGTATGCTTGCTTTTGTTCCAATTGATTTTGTACCATATTTGTTCTGGTACAACCTTTTAAAGTAGCTATATCCATAGAAGTACACAAAACTTGATTGGCATGTCTCATTTATTTATCTGTGCACAAAAAAAAGAAAAAAAAAAACAAAGCGGTGTTACAGAGTAACAACACATAAGCAAAATGTTAAACTAATTATAGCACGAAGTTAGTGTGTCATTTTAGACCTTATGTATTGTTTGTTACTGCTTTCCTGTAGGTGTAAGGGTTCTTTATATGTTACGGGAATGCAGAGTAGCAGGGGCTCGAATGGTAGCTAAACCCTATGTACTACCTGTCGCACCCCTGATCAGCAGGCAGTACTATTTGGACTCATCTTCTAACACATTATAGGACATGAATTTTTTGTATAATGGATTACTTTAGGCTGACTTTTTCAGTTGACATTGGTACTTGTCGATATGGTCGATTGGTAGAAGACATGTTGGTTTTTCTATTTTTCATACCTCACCATGTCTAAACGGCTTTCGGACACACTATAACCCTTATTTTTTTGGCATAGACATATCAACCAACCTTTAATTGTTGCTGCAGATTGACCTAAACATATACAACCAACCTTTAACCGCTGAGCTTTTCCAAATACAAATGTGCCCGTAAGCCGGTAAAATAACCTAATCAAAACAGCCCCTTAACTTTTTTCCCTACTGGATCCTTTTTATTATAAACCATAATTTGTATATTAATTGTTTGCAAAATTTTTATCTAAAAGCAATATAAGTTAGGTGGTTAACCTGATGTGGCTTGTTCAGTTCAAACAAATGGTAACCTTAACAACAAAAGTCCTTTAGAAGGTCGTATGTAATTGGTTGTTTTGAAGTTCTGCGAAAATGAGCACCTTTGTTGCTGGCACACCTTTGTTATCCTTGAATCATTTTTTACCCTAAGATGATGCTCCAACTCTCATCATCCTTTTCTTGTCACGCGGTCTTTCTTCTTTACACTAAAATAAGGATAAAAGATGAATTAATATTTGATCCCTGAGTTACCTTTAACTATCATTCCAAGTATAAAGAAAAGAATCAAGACACTGGTTTTTTATTTATTGTATAAACGATTTACCCATTTCCCCATTGTCAGTAACCCGATAAACAAAAACCTATATAAAACTTAGTAGCAAACTAATCCATATCAACAAAAAATTTCAATCCACATGAGTAGAAAATCTCACCTTCAACATAAAGTCCACAAACATTAGTCTCCCCTCTCACACCTTCAGAGATTAAGAACGCTCAAATCAGAAAATTGAAAGCATAATTTAGGAATTAACACGATACAAATATTAAAAGAGAATTTAGATTTATTACTCGATATTTAAGATTATATCTTGAGCTCAGTGTGCCATCGCTAATCGGCGCCAAGTCTTTGCACGAATTATCAGTTATAAATAGTAAAGATTCCCAAGGTAGCATATTATTACCTTCCTTATGTTCCTGCAAACCTGCAAAATAATGATTCAGATTACTCCTCAAAATACTTTCCTTTAACTGAAGACCAACATTATCGATACATACCTTAGTGCACTTGCTTTCTTTTTCTTTTCTTAAGAGGATCACGAGTAGAAGCTGTCCAAACTTAGAAATATGTTGTTTTAGGTGATCACAATCTTGAAACAGTCACAAACCCTTCAAGTTTCCTTAAAACTCTATAAGATCCTATAACCACGCAATAGATATATCACATAATCAGATAAATTATCCATAAGAATGATATGACATACGTATGAAGTATTAGCTAATATAAATACCATTGAGTAGAGAAACTATATAAACTCATGAATATTTAATTATGCAACTTTGATAAGTAATATTTGTGCTTGCCATGGGAAAGTGATCAAGTTGCTTGCGGGATCAAACGAAGCTCCATCGTTCAGAATGGGATTACAACCTAAAAGGCCATAAAAGGAAGTCATTAGTATGTATAACAAAACTTGAAAGGATAATTTCTATTATAACAATGAAAATACTAACAGAACGTTAAAAACTATATGCCAACACTAACATAAAGAGGCTACTATAAATGTACATATTTAAGCATAATTAAAATCATATACTTTCATTATACCTATTAAGTACTATTTTCAATTCCCTGAATGCATTTCCATTCAACTATGAAGCCGATCATCAATAACATACGTATAACAGATTTCTATTAAATTTGTATAAATCCAATAGTTTCTTTGTAGGCTCTTTTGTTGTTCACCACAAAAGTTTATATCAAGCATCCTAAACCTCTGCGATAATTAATACCAATAATTGTCTCTCTAGGAGGCACATCCAAGCACAACTGCTGAAGTCACTCAATGAGGAAGTGAAAATGCAAACAAAAACACTATCTGCAGCTACCTTGTATCTTTTTAAGGTAACTACACCAACATCATGCTTTTAAAGATATATATTTACCAAACATAATTCTTAAAACCCATCTAGGGGGTGTTTGGGACTGCTAACTTATTGAGATCAGCTTATATTAACATCAGGGTAAACTTGTAATCTCAAAATACCTATTTACCCTAATATAAGCAGATAAGCACATACACATTTTACTCATGGCTCTTTGTTCGATGCAACACGCATGCTGCAAATGAATACTATTTTATTAAGTGGTATCATTTGCAGCACAACAACTTGTGAATGGGTCAAGTTCGGTTAAGAGTTCATCTCTATTAGGTCCATTTGCCTAAAATCTGAAAAGATTAGATGAACAGAAAATAGCCGAAAGACGTCCATAGTATGTTTTTGATATATGAAACATTAATAAAGTTACATTAAAAGTGCAATCTGCTTACACGTGTAGTCTCCGGTGGATAAAACTTACAAAATCCTATTTCTTAAAGTATATTCTTAATTGGGTATGAAGATTTACCTAACATCTGGAAGTTTTTTCATTTATGTGACATATGCTACGTTCAAAAGGCCCTCATTTACCATGCTGCACGGAAAGACAATAGAAAATTATTATTGATGTAGTTGTGGAGACCAGGACACCTGATATTAAGAAATCACGTTCAAAAGGGCTGTAAAATTACGCTTCTAACCTATATTCTTCTTGTAGTTGACACAGAACTGATAGATATGTAGTTATCTCGGTCAAATTTCAAATATCGTTCAAGGACCGAGATTTGAAATAGCGGTTATCGCGGTGAGATATCGGTGAGATATCGGTTTTTATACTATCTAGAATATATATATATTCTGAACTAAAGTCAAGGGACCAAAGCTGGACAAACTAAAGATTGGTTTACTTTTAATTGCTACCTTAAGATAATGTGCAAGGATGACTAAAGTATGAGGACTTAAGCTGTATTTTCTGAGGATATATATACAATGGTTATAACACATCTAGGGTTATCACAAAAACACATATACTTTCAGCAGCCATAACATAGATCCAATGGTTATAACCCATCTATTTTTTTTTCTTTATCAAAACCAACAACCATAACATAGATCCAAGTAAACCAAGATCCAAACACCACAAAAACCAAGAAAGTCACGTACAGTTACAGCTTGCAAAATCTCGCCAAAATCTCGAAAATCTCGCCGATATCAAAATCTCGGCCAATCTCACCGATAATATCAGATCCGAGATTTGAGAGCGATATTTTGAACCGATATTATTTCTAAGGCCGAGATCCGAGATACCGACGAGATAACGACGAGATCTAGCCGAGATTAACTACATAGGTTGTTGCCTGCATAATATTGCCAACACAAATTATATAGCTCTCCAAAGAAGAAACTTGAGCCTGTTTTTACCTTATATTTTATTAAATAGACATTAGGATATATATTAAGAGTCTTATACAAATATAAAATGAATTATGGAAGTTCAACTTACATGCGTTATCTGTGCTTCAGACTCACGTGAGAGTATTACAAATATCCATCCAAAGGAACCATCTCAAGACCAGTACAACCGAAGATGATTTACCTAGCCCTAAAAAGCCAAAATTAAAATGACTTTACATGGTATGAAGTAAAACCTCTCAATGTTTAGCAAGTTAGGTACTTCACACTAAAATACGAAGAATATTGCACGCTCAATAAATATACTTCACACTAAAGTTTATACAAATGCATACTTATGTACTTCACACTATTAAACCTACAATACAACAAAGGTTCATAAACATAACTTGTAGGTGTAAAAAATAAAGAAAAAAAGGTAGACAATTATATATTGTACCATTCCGTCTATAGGAGTATCTCCATTTGTCAATATAGGCTCGTGTGTGATAAAAAGGAACTTCTTCAGGGGCTATATTAGGATGTGGAATTGATCAGTACCCAATATTTGATTGGTTTTTGTCGTATCGTGATCTAAGCTATGATTTACGGGAAGGTTTATGTATGTTTTTTATTGATATGAACATATGGAAACAAACTACCACGTTTGGCCTCTTCCGCCTGATAACTAAAAAAAGCTTTTAGTTTTATCTAAATTATGAAAACCAACTTTTGGAACCTAACATAATAAGTTTTACGTGATAATTTGCTGACCTGGGTATGTGCTCGAACGCTTGTTGAGGAGTAACCTATTGCATGTTTCTCTTCCATGAAATGCTATTACTCCTGTTTTGTTATCCCAAATTGCCCATTCCTGTGATCCTGTCAACAAAAATGAATTATAATTGGATAAAGGTAATGTAATTTGTACAATTGTGGAAGTATAAGTTTGTTACCAACACTGTTTTAAATTTCTTAATGGTATTGATTATTGATACAACCCTGTTTTAAAATTACCAACACCGTATAATGTGGCTCTTCGTCACTATCATTCTCTTATAAACATGAAAAGTACCTTCATATCACGTCTTATTAATTATCCAATAGCCTAACATGAAAAGAAATAAAAGAGGTAAACACTAAAATTTCATCAAACACTTAGTGTGCATACAAAAATGAGTAACAAAGTTTTCATCCTAACAAATAAAAGACCCCAATAACTGCTCATTTTTACCTTAGAAACAATTGTTCTTCATGAATACTTTAATTGATGTTATTGCAAATCATAATTTTGAAGAATAAAAACCAGAGATTCATATTTGTGCTGAATAATACAATCAATATATTCAATAATCTAGCATAAGAAAAATCAAATAAATCCTACTGCTAACAAATTAAATACAAATAACCAAAAGGATTATTGATGAAATTGATAACTTACCTCAACCAAGGGGTCATCCGAAGACATATCAAACTCAGATGTTTTTTGCAGATTAATTCATTATAAATCTTTTAATTTTGGGGTCTTTGGTTCGGTATTGAAATTTAATTTTGGGTTTCTTGATCCGTGATTGTTTTCAGATCATTTGTAGGAGTGGATTCAAATTAACGGAGTATTTTTATAGAAATGATTTTGATCCAGTGTTTTTGAGTTAGGGTTTTTGAAAAAATGCATTATAATTAAAATAAAAAACATACGGATTTTAGAAGTGTTTCAAAACAACTCACCCCCAAATTGAACGAATACGGATTGCATGCATTATTTTCGACGATTTGCACAACATTAGGGTTCGAACACATCCAACTATTGGGGGATTTGATTTTGGGGGAATTGTACATAATTAGGTTGGGATATGATTGTGATTTGATATGAACAAATTTTGGTAACAGATTTGTGATGGTCAAAGCCATTTAATGTGATTGATTTCGGTTTTAATGAGGATTAGGAGTGATTTGGGGGAATTTGGGGAAAACTGTTCTAGGAATAGAGTGTGGGCGGGAAGAATATAGATCGGACGGTGGTAATAGTTTTGGGGAAAATAAATGCCACTTGGTATTTTTATAGAATTTTGGGGAGGAGTCATTTGAACAAACCCTCCTTTATATGAAGGAGTGATATATATGGGACAAGTGTAATAAACAATATTAATGATACAAACATGTTCAAATATATATATATATATATATATATATATATATATATATATATATATATATATATATTTCATAAAAAAAATATTTCTACTTACTTGTGACTACGGACCACTATCAACTAATTTGACCATATCCCAATAACATTATTGACTACCGCAACGCAAAATCGCGCCACTTTCAATTGTTTTTATATGAATTAGTTTGATATTATCAATCATTTTTTTTTTTTAAAGTTAATCAAACTCATTATGTTTTCGCTATTGGTAAAGTTATTGTAAGAGAAAACATAAAATTGAAAACATTTTTTGCCGAAAATTTTATTACTTGATACCCGCCATCGCAACGCGCGGGTACCCTACTATAATATTTTAAAGAGTTGAAATATGCGACATGAAACTTTTGACATCCGCGAATTTATCGTCAAATAAAACGTTTCAGATTATAAAGCATGGTTCATTGAAATTTTTTATTTCTGGGTAACCGCCGCCGCATCGTGCGGGTACCCTGCTAGTTACTACTAATGGAGTGATGGGATTGGGAGCCCATCTTTGTTTCTTAGAATTAATTCTGTCGTATTTACCTTGAAAGAAAAATTGTTTCCTTCTTAATTTTTTCCTTTATTTTCCTTTCTACGCTTAATAATTATGTTACCTCCTTATGAAAAAACAGAAAGGAAAAAAAAAGTTAAGGAAAGGAAAAAATGAGCAAATGTTATCAGGTTGTCAATCATTTGAGTTGCTTTCGATATCCGCCATTTGATGACTTCTAAGACATACATTCCCCTTGTTACCGGGAGCATCTTCATCAGGAAAATAGTTGTAGCTTTATTATTCAAGTTGGTTACTTCGGTCTGAGTTTTTGGGATTTCACCGCTCGAACTGCGGGAGAGTATTAGAGGATAGGTTAGTAGGCCCGAGCCCGTTTGTGGGCTTAAGGTCCGTTAGGGTTTCATCTCATGTAATCTTTATAAACCGTGGCATAATAATACATCACAACCGACGAAAGAATTATGTAATCCAATAATTCATAGGCTAATTCTAGAATTATAACCTGAACCACTTCTGAAAATTCTCCTTTTCAAGAGTAAAACTAGCATGGTCAGTTATATAGATCTGATTTTTTATGTGAGCAGCCCAAGCTTTGATGTTATATACATTTCATGGTCAGCATTAGCTTGAGTTGTTGTTTGCTTGATCCTTCTTCCTCATCAATGGTTATCGTTGATGCATGATTAGATTTCAGGTAATAATCTTTTCAATTCTCTTACTGTAGCCTTTATTGAAGCTAAAAATAAAAGCTTCTTCCACATAGTAGAAGTAGGAGTTGATAAGGTCCATGTTTCTCACATCCCAATTTGCGGATGATGCACTTATATTGGGTGATTGGTCTAAGCCTAATATTGAGAACTTGTCTAGAATCCTCACTTGCTTCCATCTAGTATCCGGCCTCAAAGTTAACTTCAACAAGAGTAAACTCTTTGGCATTGGTACCTTGTTGAAGATAAGCATTTGTTTCAAAGTTTAAAGAAGTTAAGGGGCTATTATTGACAAGTATGAAAGATCAAGGTCTAAAAGAAGATTCTTTATTCCTGGAGCTATATAAGCTGAAGTCAAGATAGTTTTCTCATTATTCCACTTATTCATCTGTGTGTTTACTTCTCTCTTCTCTTGTGTATATGAGATTGAGAGAAACCCTAGTTTGTGTGATTCTTTTTATTCGTATTAAACCTGTATTGTAAAAACTGCTATTCTTTAGCTTTTGATAATAATAAAAGTGAGCCAAGGGGAGGTTGGCTGGGTTCACTATTAAGAGTGGTTTGTGTTAATTACTTTGGTTTTATAAGTTTCTACATGGTATCAGAGCCAGGTTGCTCTATACCAAAGTTGTTTTAAAAAAAGATTGTAACGTTTTTTGAAAAACTAGGGTTTCTCTGATTTTGGGGGTTTTGATCTATTGGAATAGATCTTGGTGTTCTGAGTATAGATTGTGGTTTCTTGATATCAGATCTTTTGGATCTGAAGGTTAAATGGAATTTCTCAAAAATTAGGGTTTCTTAATTTTTGGGGGTTTTTTGATCCTGGTGTTTCTTTAACTAATTACTTCTTGATTTTATAATCTTGTGAGTCAGTTAGTCTTCGGAGTGTATTAATTTGATTTTTTATCAAATTTGTTTAAAATTAGGGTTTACTGTATCAAACCCTAATTCAGGTTGTTTTTCTTTGAAATAATTGATAATCTGACTGTTCTTGATTCTAATTTCAAGTTTCTTGAAACAAAATCAAAAACCCCAAAATAAGTTTTAGGGTTTGTTTGGGTCAGATTTGTGTTTGTGACTTTTTTGTCTAATCTTTGTTGTTGTGGTTTTGTTTCAGGTGTTTTTCCGCTGTGCTGTGATTTGGATCTTCTTGATCCAGTTCTTGGATATTGTTTTTTGGAAGCTTGCGTGGTTGTAATACCTCTCACACCCTCTTTTAGGTTTTTTTTTAGGTTTTTTAGTTAGGATTGTGGAGGTTGAGTAGATCAAGGGATTTATTTGTTGGTGTTGGTTGAGATTGTTTGGTGGTTAATTGTGATTGAGGAGTTACAAGGTGTTGTTGTTTTTCTTTTTCTTGTTTGTGTTGTTATTATTGTTTCTTTCTGGTATTCATTATGGTTGATGGTAATGAAGATAGGGGTAAGGGTCCTCAAGGGGGGAGTAGTGAATTAAAACTAGATATATATGACCCTTTATATTTACATCCTCAAGACATTGGTGCTCAGTTGATTACCTTCAAACTTGAAGGTACTGAGAACTATAAGGTCTGGTCAGCTGCTATGCAGCTGGATTTGCATACTAGAAATAAACTTGGTTTTATTAATGGAAAGTGTGCTAGAGATCCCACTGATGCATTATATCTGACAAAATGGGATAGGTGTAATTATGTGGTTTTATCTTGGATTCTTGGTTGTATTTCACAAGATCTTTATAAAGGTCAAGTATTTTCTGTGAATGCTAAGTCTGTGTGGGATGAATTAAGTGAAACATATAATAAAGAGGATGGGTCTGTGATATATAATTTGCATCATAAAATACATACATTAACACAATCTGGAATGTGTCTTTCAGAGTATTATCATGAGTTTAATTCTTTATGGAGACAGTTTGACTCTCTTGTTGATTTAGCTACATGCACTTGTGAAACAGCCCCCACTTTGAAAAAGCATTCAGATCTTTTGCGACTGATGCAATTTGTTATGGGTCTTGATGATAGTTTTAGCTCTGTTAGAATTCTCATTCTTACTACTGATCCCTTACCTGATGTTAAGTCTGCTTTTGCTACTCTATCTAGGGATGAGTCTCACAGAATTAATCATGTTGCTAATAAATCTGTTAAAAATGAGACAGCAGCCTTTGTTGCTAGACATTTTACTGGTAATAATCAAAATAATAACTGGAGTTCTAATAAGAACACTAATAATAACAACAAAAGGTTTGGCAGGGTGTCAAACTTTGTCTGCAAACATTGTAATATGACTGGTCATTCTATTGATAGGTGTTTTGAATTGGTTGGATATCCACCTGGTTTTGTTAAAAAAGGCAATGTTAATAATGTGGTTGATAATAAGACTGATACTAGCAAGAGTACTACTCATACTCTTACTAGAGACCAGTATAACAGATTAATGTCTTTACTTAGTGGTTCAGGTGATACTAGCAAGGCCCATGCTAGTGTTGCAAGTACTGTTATTGCTTCAAATTGTGTGATTAGTTTCTTTACTTGTAGATTCTTTAATTTCAACTTTAATATTAGTACCTATAGTACTTATATTGGGTGGATTATTGACTCAGGAGCTAGTCAACATATAACATTTTGTGCTACTCATCTTTATGATATAATGGATGTCTCTCATCTAAATCTTACAGTTGCACATCCCAATGGGACTGTTGCACAGGTTAAACAAATTGGAAGTTTTAAATTTGGAAATAATCTAATTTTAAAGGATGTGCTGGTAGTTCCTGGGTATCATGTGTGTTTGTTATTTGTTCATAAGTTGTCTAAAGATAATAATGTGATTGTCAGTTTTAATGATAAAATGTGTAAAATTCAGGATTCCACTCAAAAGTTCCTGATGGGGACTGGTAGTGAAAAAGGAGGTCTTTACTTTCTAGATGAAGGTAAGACGGTTAATAATAGTAACATTAAGAGTTGTCTTATGTCAAATTGTATTTGGCATAATAGACTTGGACACCCCTCTGACCAAGTCTTAACTGTGCTTAAAACTAGATTAAAAGATCTTAAGAATACTAATTCTGAACCCTGTGAAATATGTCATAAAGCTAAACAAACAAGAAAACCATTTCCTTTGAGTGATCATAAAACTAAAAACATGGGTGATCTTGTTCATTTAGATGTATGGGGTCCATATAAGGTGACTAGTAGAGAAGGGTTTAAGTACTTTCTTACTGTTGTTGATGACTACACCAGATCTGTTTGGGTGTTTTTAATGAAAAGTAAAACTGAAGTTTTTGATCATGTTAATAGTTTTTATAATCTCATTAAAAATCAGTTTGAGAAAACTGTTAAAGTTTTTAGAAGTGACAATGGGACAGAATTTGTAAATAAGAAGTTTGAAAGTTTTTTAACAAATAATGGTATTTTACATCAAACTTCTTGTCCTTACACACCCCAACAGAATGGTGTAGCTGAGAGAAAACATAGGCACTTGTTAAATACTGCTAGAGCCCTCATGTTTCAGGGGGGGTTACCTTTGAACATGTGGACTGAATCTATTCTGACTGCTACTTACCTTATTAACAGGTTGCCAACTACTGTGTTGTCTGGTAAAAGTCCTTTTGAAATGGTGTATAATACTGAACCTAATCTGTTGAATCTAAAATGTTTTGGCTGCTTATGTTTTTCAACTGTTTTAAATGAATCTGATAAGTTTGCATCCAGATCTGATAAATGTGTGTTTGTCGGATATGCTTTTGATAAAAAAGGATACAAACTTTATACCATTGATCAAAAGAAGTTTATGTTTTCAAGAGATGTGAAATTTTATGAAACTGTTTTTCCTTTAAGAAGTGTTTGATGATAATGGGGTAAATGGTTTAAATTTCTTTGATCAAGAATTTGATAGCAGTCAAAATAATTTTAGAACCAATGAACCCTATGATGATAAGATAGGTAGTATAGATGGTAACAACAAATCTATACCTGAATCTAGTACTCTTAAGCCTAGTGTCAGCACTGTAGAAGATGATGCTAGTGTTGATGATCATCTGTATACTGAACCTATAAAATCTGCTGATACTGCTGATGTAGATATCAATTTGCCAGTTGATACAGCAGAGGATATAGATGCAGTGAATATGGACAACACTAGGGACACTTCTAGTAGGAAGGATACTGAAGGTAGTGAGTATACAACAGAAACTGTTGTTTCTGATGATATACAGAGTACTGGTAATGTTTATGATGATTATGTGTCTGAGGGTGAGGATCTAGATATGTTTGGTAAAATGTTTGAGTCACCAAAACCAGCAAGGGCACAAACTGTTAGAAGAACCAGTAGAATGACAACTTTACCATCTAAGTATAAAGATTATGTGCTTAATAAAAATCACAAGTATGGTATTGATAAAGTTGTTAAGTATTCCAACTTGAGTTTTGATAACTTTGTTTTTACATCTAGTCTAAATAAAATATATGAACCTACAACATATGAGGAAGCTGTGAAAGACAGCAGATGGGTAGATGCTATGAATCAAGAAATTGAAGCATTAAATAGAAATGGTACTTGGGAAGTTGTTGAATTACCTAATGGTAGAATAGCTATTGGATATAAGTGGGTCTTTAAAGTTAAATATAAAGCTAATGGTGAAGTTGAAAGATATAAAGCTAGGTTGGTAGCTAAAGGGTATAATCAAAGAGAGGGTATTGATTATGAGGAGACTTTTTCTCCTGTTGCGAAAATTGTCACTATAAGATGTGTTTTAAGTATTGTTGTTAACAACAAGTGGCCTTTGTTCCAACTTGACATAAATAATGCATTCTTATATGGTGAGTTAGAGGAAGATGTTTATATGACTTTACAAGAAGGCTTTTCTGATAAAAATGATAAAAG
The DNA here is from genome assembly GCA_019973895.1 of Chrysanthemum seticuspe. Classification (NCBI taxonomy): domain Eukaryota; kingdom Viridiplantae; phylum Streptophyta; class Magnoliopsida; order Asterales; family Asteraceae; genus Chrysanthemum; species Chrysanthemum seticuspe. Next base: position 54,644,507 of record BPTQ01000009.1, on the reverse strand, counting down.
AGTTTGCAAACTGGTTAAGTCTTTGTATGGATTGAAACAAGCACCTAGAAAATGGAATGAAAAACTTGTGTCTGTGCTTAAAGAGAATGGGTTTATACAAAGTCCTAATGATTATTCTTTGTTCATTAAGAATAAAAATGATATCTTGTTAGTTTTGTTAGTATATGTGGATGATATTATTATTACAGGAAATGATACTAATGAAATTAACAAGTTTAAAAGTTTTTTAAGTTCAAAGTTTTTAATTAAAGATTTGGGTAAACTCAAATATTTTCTGGGAATAGAAGTGCTTGACATTGATAATGGAATTTGTCTTACTCAAAGAAAATATTGTACTGAGCTATTAACTGAATTTGGTATGCTTGGTTGTAAACCATGTGGGTCTCCTATTGAGACAAATCCTGATAATAAAAAGCTTGTTTCTAAGTTTGGAGATGATGAACCTTTGTCTAGTATAACTAATTACCAAAAACTTGTGGGCAAATTAATATACTTGACTTTGACAAGACCAGATATTTCATATGTTGTGCATTGTCTAAGTCAAGTAATGCATAAGCCTATGAAATCACATTTGAGACTTGCTTTCAGAGTATTGAGGTATTTGAAAAAGAACCTGGTCTTGGGATTACCTTTAAAGAAGGTGATAATAAGAATATAAAGGTGTATGTTGATTCAGATTGGGCTAAGTGTAAAGTGACCAGAAGGTCAGTTACAGGTTATTGTGTTTTTCTGGGAAATAATTTGGTTTCCTGGAAAAGTAAAAAACAAGCTGTTGTTGCTAGATCCTCTACTGAGGCTGAGTTTAGAGCAATGTGTAATGTGTGCTGTGAAGTTATGTGGATCACCAAAATATTGGGTGATTTACATGCTGATGTGAGATTGCCAGTGGATATGTATTGTGATAACAGTTCTGCTATGCAGATTTCTGTTAATCCAGTGCTTCATGAAAGAAGCAAGCATTTGAGGTTGATCTCTAATTCTTGAGAGAAAAAGTTGTTGATGGTTTTATTAAACCAGTGAAGGTCAAGTCTGAGGATAATGTTGCAGACTTGTTTACCAAAGGTCTCAACATCACTGATCATGACATGTTTTGTAGAATGCTTGGTTTGTTTAATGTGTTTCAGGACAATTCTAAAGATCAAGAAAGTGATGATAGGGGAGCTTCAGGAAGCTAGAGCTTATGGGGGAGCTTTTGGTGTCTAAATGCTTATGGGGGAGTGTTGAAGATAAGCATTTGTTTCAAAGTTTAAAGAAGTTAAGGGGCTATTATTGACAAGTATGAAAGATCAAGGTCTAAAAGAAGATTCTTTATTCCTGGAGCTATATAAGCTGAAGTCAAGATAGTTTTCTCATTATTCCACTTATTCATCTGTGTGTTTACTTCTCTCTTCTCTTGTGTATCTGAGATTGAGAGAAACCCTAGTTTGTGTAATTCTTTTATTCGTATTAAACCTGTATTGTAAAAACTGCTATTCTTTAGCTTTTGATAATAATAAAAGTGAGCCAAGGGGAGGTTGGCTGGGTTCACTATTAAGAGTGGTTTGTGTTAATTGCTTTGGTTTTATAAGTTTCTACATACCTCTCAGCTTGAGCTGAACTCTTTTGCTACAACTATCTAGTGTGTTCCTTCTCATTTCCCATGTACTTACTTGGGTCTTCCCACTGGCGCCAACATGGCAAGATGTGAAAAGTGGGACCCCCTAAGTGATTGTTTTCATAAGCTTTTATCTAGTTGGAAAGCAAGAACTCTCTCATTTGGTGGTTGTTTAACTTTATGTCCTTATGAAAATCGGTCTTAGGAAGTTTGGGGGTGTATCACTTTTCTACTTTTAAGGCACCTAAAACAGTTATAAATAAGCTTGAAGGTATTCGTAGAAAATTCTTTTGGGATGGGTCTTCGGATTCTTATAAAATTCCTTGTGCTTGGAATAAAGTCATCTCTTCTCTTAAACAAGGTGGTCTCGGCATTGGTATCTTAGTAGTAAGCAACCAAGCTTTGTTTGCCAAATGGTGATGGAGAAGTAAGCAACCAAGCTTTGTTTGCCAAATTGTGGTGGAGAATCTTGATTGAAGATAATGCCTTGTGGTGCAAAGTTATTCCCTTCATTCATGGTCCTCAAGGAGGTCTACATGATGCATCCTTGATTCAAAGCAAATCGGGTCCATGGTATTGAATTGCTAAGCTTAAGGAGGACCTTCACAACGACTATGGGATTAACCTGCCCTTGATCTTCAAGAAAAATATTGGTAACGGGGAGTCTATACGTTTTTGGTTGGATAATTGGTTGGGTGGTCCTACTCTAATAGAAACTTTCCCTCACATTTTTCGGTTAGACAATCAACTGAATTGCTTGGTTTGTGATCGGGTTCCTCTGTTACCTAATACCACTCTCTCTTTAACTACTACCTATCACCTTACTGCTTATAATTCTTCTTTGCCTAGTGTGATGCCTCACTACCTACCTACTCGGAAAATTGAACATGTCCTTGATACAACTAATGGGCCTAGAAATGCAAATACTCTAAGCCCCAATGCCCCTGTTCATTCCAGCAACATTTTACCCCCTAATCTCCACATTGATTCGGCATGGACAAGCCCCGTTAGATCCAATATTGAGCAAACTGAGATTGTGGATATTCACACATGCTGTCTAATTTGGTTCTTTCACTCTCCTATGACATTTGAGAGTGTATTATTGATGATACAAGAAGCTTTTCGGTGAAAGGTTTGAGGTACCACATTACTAATACTACTATCGCTTTGGATCAAAATCATCCAAGATGGAACAAGTTAGTTCCTATCAAAGTCAATATAGCTTCTTGGCGGATCGCCAAAGGGAGACTCCTAACAAAAATCAACCTTGACTAAAGAGGTAATTGACCTTCACTCGGTTCATTGCTCTCTTTAGAGACGGAAGAACACCTATTCATTCACTGCCGCATTGCAAAACAAGTTTGTTTGGATGTCTTAAGATGGTGGAATCTCTCCAATGCTAACTTCTCAACCATCAATGAATTGTTTTCCCTTGCTGATCATATTCATCTTACACCCAACCGGATAGGCTATTTTAATGCAGTGATTCACACAACCCTGTGGTTCATTTGGTGTGTAAGAAATGAATTGGTCTTTGCTTCCAAGCGTCCGAATAAGGATTTAATCCTCAACGACATCAAACACTACTCTCACACTTGGATTTCTAGCGGATCTAAGAATTGTTCCCTTAATTGGATGGAGTGGTTTCTCAATCTTTGTAACACTCTATTCTCCACTTTGTAATTATGTTTTTCTAGCTCCTTGCTAGCTCTTTAATCAAATTGCTCTATGGAAAAAAAATATCGCTGTTGTGCTGAATTATTATATACAATATTATGGCCATTTAGTTCTTAATGTTGCATAGTGAACAACTAAATCCAAACTATAAGATTGTCATATGTATTTATTTTAAGTAGAAAGAAAGCATATATTTAGTTACAATAACATAAAAAAAATAACATATAGACACGATTGTTTACTACTTTATCATATAGGATATGGGGTGACTTCATTAATTTGAGACCATTAAAAACTTGAGACCTAGGGAGCCAATACGGGGTCATTAGTTCAAAAGATGGTGGTGCAGATGGATTCCAGAATATTTCGATCAGTAAAAACACAGGTAAAAAATTAGATTTCACGAGTTATAATCATGTGTGATTTAGATGGTCTCAAGTTTTGTTTTTGGTCTCAAATGAACCTCCACCTACAGAATATAGAAGCTGGCATATCATCAGAACATTATTCTAGTTATGTTGGACTTTACTATGACACGTCCGACTATTGATTTATTTAGTTTTGACCCAAACTCGTTTGCGATATTCTCCAAGTGCCCAAAGCGGGAAAATGTTCCTGTATTCTGCAAAATGTAGCATACAGTTCTTCATGTAGACTCCCGTAAGCTCCTGCAAAATTCATGCAAGATTAAAGTAGAAAAGTTATAACAACGATGGTAACAGAAGTTGTGCCTATGAGTTGTCATGTTAAGGAAAGGAATCAAATAAGAAAATATTAAAAGTTACCTGTTGAGGAAAATCCCCGTCATCCATCTGTGCGTTAATTAATATTTTTGCTGCTTTATGCAAGGGTGTTGGATCCCTTTCAGCCTAGCACAAGGAAAAAGGCAATTGGAGATCATCTTTAGCCTATAATATGACCAAGCATAAACCTTTTTACTTAAATGAAAAACTAACCTGTCCACCGAACGTAAGACCAAGCATAGCCCATGATGTTTGAACTAGGTTTGTCCGATTTCCATTCAATGGTGTGTATACTTCACTAGGGCAAGACTTGATACTCTCTCCCCATCCACCCTCTTCGTTTTGCGTCGAAAGGAAAAAGTTGACTGCTTTACGAACTGCTTGACTATTGTCATATGTTTTTCCAGCAGAAACTAGGCCTGCTAAAGCAAAGAATGTGCCATATAGAAAGCATATTCCCCAATAACCATACCTGTTGAATTTCAAAATTTTCATAACATCATTTACTTTAAAAAAATTCGGAGAGCCAGTAATGAAGCTGAGGAAGTGATTTATCTTACCATGAACCGTCATGCCATTGCTTTTCCTCCAAAAAGCAAACTGCTTTTGCCACAGAAATTTCTATTTCTCTCTCCCTGTGCCCTGGGTGTAAACCTTTGAAGGCTAAAAGGGCTTGGATAATCGATGATGTGGGCTCAACATGCCTAATTATATCACCAAAAATAATAAATAAAATGCTATTGTCTTTTCTTTTGAACGACAAATTGTTATTGTCTAATTGTGTGTCCAGGTTCCCTAGTTATTTATGTTTATGATCTGCCCACGTGAAAAGAGAAGAAAAAAAAAATCTATACGGGACTTACTCTATCTCAACTACAATGTCTGCGAAAAGCTCTGAAGGATTCAACATCTGTAAAAAGTTAGGTGTAGAAGATGAAGTTAGCATCTGCATCAACAATGTCTTCGCATTATTAACCTTGAAATTGACATTTTTACATTTACCTGTAAATATGGTTGCGGGACTGGTGGCTCCCAAACTGAAAAACCTCCACTTATAGGACTCTGTAAGTATAAAAGGACATTAACAGCCTCATATAACCGCTCATTATCTGCTTTTTCTCCAGAAATTTCCTCTGGCATTTGGGATAGTAACAGAAGACACTGCACGACAATAGTTGACGTATGATAAGAGCAATTAATATTTCCAATCATGCAAAGAAAAAATAATAGAAGATGTGAATATAGTATCACCTTCAATGCTTCAGCTGTGGAGTCTGAGATAACCCAACCATGATCTTGGTCAGATAAAGTCCACGCCCCTTTAGTAAATTTCCGGCACATCTTACTAAAGTCACCAGAAGGATTTTGTTTAATTTGAGATTCTTTGATATAAAAATGGGCCTTTTTAAGTGAATCCCCATATTCTTCAACCATATCACTAGCGATTATTGCCTGAGTTGCGAGTACGCAATCCCATAGTTGGCTCCCATAACCTTGCATTTTCATCCCATCTTCAGCCAGCCACAAGTAATCGGGCACTCTAGCAAGGTGATGCTTGAACTCATCCCCATTTGGGTTCTCCGCCCACCAACACATCATTTGCAAGCTCTGTATTTAAAACCAAAAGCAAGTTACTATACACACCTCAATAAAACCTTCAAGGGACTAACTCTCAGGGATGAGACTTCAGTTGGCAAAATGTGACTGGCCGGAAGATTGGTAATGGTTCAAAATGGTTAAAAGTTTTACACGGTGAAGTTGGGTTGACCCAATGCTTGTCCAAAAAATGTGATTTGTTTGATAACTAGCTAGTATGTAAAAATTGATTACAGAAGTTATGTTATTTCAATTATAAATAAATATTTAGAGAAATAATTTATGAGATAGACGTACACTATAGCTGTCTTTTGTCCCGTTTGACCCATTCCTTTTTTAAGCTAAGTCTCTTGACTTTACCCATTTGAACCGTTAGAGATAAAACATAGTCGACCAATTTATAGGTAAATGGATTATAGTTGCCACCTCTAGCCGAGGTTATATGGGTTCATACAAAAAATAATTGACGGATGAACTGAAATCCAGACAAGCTTACCTTTTCAACGCATCCAATGGTCATATATCTGCTTTCTTCAGCACCATAACGCATTAGCTCAACTGCTCTTTTGAGGCCTCTTTCTCTCAGTTTGGTGAAAGGCCAGTACTTAAGGATTGGTTCACTCAAGTAATGAAGGCTATCCCACAACAAATCTTGGAATGTTGAATGAGGGTAGTAGAGATCTTCCTACACTCATTAAAAATCACACATGTTTGAGTTTTTTTATATGGATGTATAAGATGTTATTACCATTTATATATATGTTATTCTGACAACCTTGCAACAGTTGTGGCGCTGTTTATTCCAGTTGATCTCGTGATATGGGATGGGATGAATTTCTTTTCGAAGTTGCAAAACAAGATCAGTGATTGGACCATGGTATTTTCTCCCGTACAAGTACGACATGGGCATATAGGTTGTCCGGCAAAAACACCACATTTTCGCTACATCAGGAGTTAACAACTAGTAGGTCAGCTAGAAAATACATACTATAGCACCATCATGCCACATGCAACTATGGGTATTTTGTAGGTTATTAATAAAAAGACATGGATGTATATACGTACCTGGATGATATGGTAAAGCTTCAGGAAAAAGCCAAAATTCTGGTGGAATTGGATTGCACCCTTCCCATTCATATACCCCAAGCACCTACACACAAAGGTACAAAAAGTTAGTTGATTACATCATGTTCAATACTGTGATGTCAGTTTTTGGTATTTTTTTAATTTACCGAGAGATAAGTTTTTCCCCAAGATGGAATGGAGGCTGCACCACCATGGTCTAGTATCCACTTACTGGCGCGGTCCATTACACCATTTCCATCATCAGGTCCTTCTCCTAGCAACCTTAACGCTACATAGCTCAATGCAGACCCGATCATGGTGCTGTGTCCCTCAATATAAAATCCCCACCCTCCATCTTCATTCTGTAAAATTCATTACAGTGTGTCTAAACGTCAAACTTAAAATAATAGCCGAAATGAGATACTTTATTGTCGACTAAATGTTTAGATTTTAATTGTATCTTGGTAAGAAAGTGAGATGGTTCTGACTTGATGGTTGTAGATATATCTTATCATTTCCGTCTTGTGCCATTTGGTTAGGTGTGTGTTGATGGTTCCACTGATGTACATAGCAATAAGCTGCACATTAAACATATATGGTGTGAATTGATAAGTGATTCTGATTCGTAGCTCTCTGATACTGTAGGGCAAAAATAACTAGGTGGAAGCATGCAAAGAATTTCTGCAAGAAAACTAATAAGCGAAAATTTAATGTACTAATAACCCTTGATCAAATCATTTTGTGACTATGTAATTTTTATCCAGAGCTCGATTTTTAAAAGTAGTAACATACCATTTTGAAGACGTACATCTAAACAACCCGATATTACAACTTGGCAATATAACCATGAATATATGGGTGTCCGTACGTGTATAATGGCTATTTTTTCCAATCAGGTAAAATGAGTATATATAATCTAACTCGTTTTCTATTCAAGTGTATAAAATTCAAAGTATGTTTTGTTTATTACAAGGGCATGTGTTTCATTTTTATGAGTTTAGATGAACTTACAAGGGGAGGAGTGAAAAACATAGGACCAGCAAGTTCAGCAGGCCAGTGACCATCTTTTGCTTGGATAGCCCGGTTCAATCGAAGTGCTTTTTTCACTGTCGTTGTCACTGTGTTATAATTCACATCCTCATTCTCTCCCAATCGCACTGGTGGTATGCTCAATACATCAATTCCATTTTCTTTGATTAACTGCAAATGACTTAAAAACTCTATTAGCTCTCGCTGGTGGAAGATTCCAACTAAACTTATTTTCACTAGTTTACGCTAACATACTCTAAGTTTTGTAATAGTGAGGTTCATTCACGAGAGTTAGGATCAAATGATAAATAAAAGTAAAATGAGAAGAATGAAAAGTAACTACAACCGCACATTATTGATGCATCTACAATAATAGATGCAACTTCCATGAATTTCTCCATCTTCATTTGAAATTTGTGGCTAAAAAAATATTTCTTATTCTACTTATTTTTTTTTATTTTTTTTTTCGGATTTCTTCCCTCATTAACGATGCTAAAAAACTTGTAGCTATAATTTTTATCACGTTTAGTATCACGTGTAGTGTGTACATAAAATTTGAAAAATTGTATTCACGTGTAATTTTAATTATTATTTATTATTATTATTATTATTATTATTATTATTATTATTATTATTATTATTATTATTATTATTATTATTATTATTATTATTATTATTATTTTTCCTTTTCTATATCAAAACTTGATAAGATCTCATAAAACTTGATATTCACCAATTTAAACCCACCTTGTCCAATTTAAACCTCAAACAATGAATATATTATACAACACTAATCCTCTACTCGATCCATCATCCATCTGAACCAATCTGGTATCATCAATTATGTTCTCATCAAAAAAATTACACCAAAACGCATTCCATACTAGTTCAACATTCACGATGTAAATAAACACTTTATAAAAACATCAATAAACCAATAACAACCATGATTCATTTAAATAATTGCATATTCAATATCTCACCATAAACATTCAAAATATTTGGATGCATTTCAACTGTTTCTTGAAATACTTCACAAAAATTAAAATAAAATAAAAAATAACCACTCCACCTCCTTTCATCCAATTTAACTATTCAACCGCCTTTTTTTGAAACCCTATAAATCCTTAAAATTGTTTTTCTCTTATTTTCATGACACCCTCATCTACCTTTTTGGACGGAATTTGGCCGTGTCCATTTCGGGGATTTTATTGTTGCCCGAATGGTGAAGTGGGCAATAAAGGGATTGCTCATTTAATTTCTCATCTCAAGAGGTTACACCTTCCGACCGATGAACGTAAATGTGTCCTACGTGAGGCTATTTCTATGAACCATGGATTATTTATGGCATTGGATGAAACTTTGAAGGTATTTGGCCAATGGTTGTGTGGGAAGTGTATGACTTTACATGTTGTGAGTCGTGTTTGTCATCACCCGGATGGTCTTGTCCATTTTTCTAAAGGGTCCGATGACATGAGTGGGTACATTGTTAGCATTTCAAAGCTACCTGATAAGGAATCCGAGAAAAAGTAACCGGCGGGTTGGTTTTGGATGTTGATCTTCTTGATCGCGTTTTTAAAGTTCCTATCACTACTGTCAAATCTATCCCTCATGGTTGTCGTCTCGTCTTTTCTAAAGAGTTGAAAACATTCTTTACAAGGTGGTTGCACATCCCGGCTCTGCCGATGTGTGGGTTAAGTTGTTACTTTTTCCACGTTACACGTTGCAGGTGTGTAAGCCCAAGAATAGATAAGAACATAGATCCAAGAATAGAAAATCCTTGCAACAAAGTTCTAACTTGGAGTCACTGGCTACATGGGGAAAGATTATCGTATTACTACATTAGTTAAAATTTTGTTAGATGGTTCTGTGTTGGGATCCTTTGGTCAGGGTGGAGGTGGTTTTCTGGAGAAGAGAACAACAGGTAACACCAACATCAGGCAGTGTCTTCACAAGGTTGCGGATGGGCATTTTACGGCAGCAGTGAAAGTTTTATCTTCCTATGGTGTTACTCCATATTGTGATGATACCATTAAATCCTTGGAGGCTAAGCATCCTTACAAGCAACCCCCATCCATGCCAAGTAACACATTTCTGGGCCTCCCCTTGCAGCAAAGATTGATAGTGTCTTTGGTTGTATTTAAGTGTTCCCTAAAAGAACTTCATATGGAACACATGGTTTGAGGGCACAACATATTTTAGATGCTCCATGTAGAGAGGGTTCTTCTGCGTCTACAAATATCTTAAAGGCAATCACCTCGGTCGTTAATTTTTGTTAGCGGGAAAGTGTCCTCTTATTTTAGCCTTGTTGCATCTGTTCATCTCACGCCACTCCTTAAAACAGATAACGGGATTCGGGCTATTGCAGTAGGTACTATATGGAGACATTTGGTTTCCAAGGTTTCTATGAAAGGTGTGGGTAAAGAAATATCAAAGTACCTCGGTGATTTTCAGTTTTGAGTCGGAATGTCGGGTTGCGCTAAGGTTGTTTTACATAGCGCCAATAGGGTGTTGAGTGAATATCACAATGAAGGGTCTATTGCAATGCTTACAGTGGACTTCTTGAATGCATTTAACTTTGTGTATAGATTGGTATTACTCCACAAGGTTAGGGTGAGGTGTCCCTCTATTTCTTTGTGGGTGGATTTCTTATGTGGGCAGGAAACGAGGTTGTATATAAGAGACATACATATCTGGTCTACCACTAGGGTGCAACAAGGTGACCCATTAGGACCTCTTCTTTTTAATCTTGCATTGTACCCACTAGTATATAAGATCATAGACATTTGCAAGCTTCTTCTTCATGCTTGGTATCTTGATGATGGGACAGTTATTGGAGCTTCAGAAGATGTAGCCAGGGTGTTAGACATTCTAAGGATGAGTGGTCCAGGTTTGGGTCTTGAACTTAATATAAAGAAAACATATATATTTTGGCCTTCATGTAATGGTATGAAGCTTCGTGAGGGTTTTTATTCCATGTTGATATCGAAGGCCGTAATTGGGTGTTAAGCTTCGTGGGGGAGCCGTTAGTAGAGACGCATATTTTATTAGTGGGTTGGCTATGAGGAGAGTTGTGAATGTTGTTGATTTGATGAGTCTTATTCCATAGTTGCATGACCCGCAGAGTGAGCTCCTTTTGCTTCGATCATATATGGGTATTGCTAAACTCTTTTTTGACTTAAGGACTTGTCAACTTGTACACATGGAGGAGGCAGCGTTGTTCTTTGACAAAGGGTTGCGTCGGTCGATCGAGAACATGATGGTTTGTGGAGGGCCTTTCTTTGAAGACTTGCAGTTGCAAATCGCTTCTTTACCCATTCGATTTGGTGGTTTGGTTTTGTACTCGACAAAAATGGTTTCATCTGATGCTTTTTGTGGCTTCGAGGGCCCAATCTTGGGTGCTACAATATCACATCTTACGGGACAGTGGCATATGTGGCATGGATGATGATTATGTTAGCGCTATGGCTTATCTTCGTGACACAATTCCAAACTATGATTTTAGTGGTTTCACTCAGTGTTGTAATAATCGGCCTAGACGGCCAATTAACCGGCGCCTAGGTGCTAGGCGGAGATTAACCGCCCGGATTTTGACTAATCGGCCTTATTAATCGGATTGGTCAAAAATTGGTCAATGTACCAATTAATCGGATAAGAATAGGCCAAATCGGGCATTAATCGGCCAAATCGGACAATAATCTGCTAAATCGGCCAACTCGTTAACGCGGGTCATCTTTTTCCAAAACTTAAAATTGAGGTTTTTATTTTAATATACCTCCCATTTTTCATAAAATCGGTTGACACAACCATTCAAACGCACCTCGAGCAGTGATTTAACACAAAATGCGAATGTATGCTCTTTTTTTTTTCTTTTTTTTTTCAATTGAATGTTTATGACACTAATTGAATTCGGAAATTGATTTTTGAAAATTAATTGAACCGTTTGAACTTTGAACCTTAAATTATTTTGAAGCATTTCGTTTATGTTATATATAATTTCAAAAACTTTTATTTTATACATAAAAAATCAAATCCAGTTAATCCCCAACAAACATTGACAAGTGCACTTTTTAGTGAAATGGTCAAAGATATGGACATCCACTTCGACATGACTGTGGGACAGAAAGATGTGTTTGAGTGTCTATGAGCACAACATGCTCATGATTTTCTACTAACTATCCCCATAGACAAGTTGGGTCAACATATGTCACCGATTGAATATCGTACTATCCTTAAGTATTGGCTCATGATTCCTTTATTTCCGGTTGATGAGATATGCCCACTTTGTCGCAAGGCATGTTTGGATTCCTTTGGGGAACATGTAGTTCATTGCAAAGATCTCTCGGGATTCAAGTATCGGCACAATATGGTTAGGGACGTCCTTTTTTACGTATGTAGGCGTGCCGGGATCTCCGCTAAGAAAGAAGCACCTGTAAACTTTTTGACTGGCCCGCTATATGAAAGATTCACACTCAGAATGGGTTGGATGGAAACAGGCGTGTGTGGATCTAACCGGGTTTTCTCCTCTCGTGGGTTTGAGTAGCCGATGTTTTTCAGTGGGACATGTTGCTTTGAAAGCCGCCTTGTGCAAAGTGACAAAACACGAGAAAGCATGTATTGAAAATCAACACTTTTTATTTCTTCCGCGTTTGATACATTTGGTTTCCTTGCACCTGAGGCAGAAAGCTCCTCAACAGAATCCAGCGAGTTATGCATAGTAATGTTATGACACCTAGATCTACAAATGTTGTTTTCAAAAGAATTGGCTTTGCAATCCAAAAAATGTTGGCGGCGTAGCTTGTTGCTCGTTTGCCTTCCAACTCTATGTAAATCCAAATATGATTTTGACCGGGTAATGAATTGTCTATTCTTGTTTATAATCAATGTAAAGTATTAAAACCATCCATGTTTCGATCTAGTATCTAGATTGGTTCTCCACGTCTTAAAGTTTTGGTTGTCTTAAATGAACTCATGATACCACTTAATAACTCAATGTAAAATATTAAACCATAGTTGTCAGGATCCCGATCCTAATCTTAGGATCTTACGATTTTACGATACTACAAAACCAAAACGATCTGGATCCTATGTAGGATCTTAGCACACTTAAGATCTGATAAGATCGTGATCTTGACCATAGGATCTTAAGATCTAATCCGATCCGATCTTACTTTTATCGAATCGTAAACTAAAAAACTAAAAAGTTATACCATAGGATCTTAAAAACTAAAAAACTAAAAAGTTATACCATAGGATCTTAAAATCTAATCTGATCCGATCTTACTTTAATCGAATCGCAAACTAAACAACTAAAAAGTTATGAATCATGTTTTATAGAATTTAAAAAACAACATGTTAATCTTCTTAAACATTTCATATTTATAATTTAAAACAAAATTTTCATTAAACATTCATATAATTTTGTGTTAATGATATATATAATAATTTGTAGATTTGAATGATATTACAAATACTATTAAGAAAATAACATTGTAGTAGGATCTTAGGATCCCGATCCGATCTTGCAAAAATGAAAACGATCATGAGTAGGATCCCGATTTTGAAAACCTTGTATTAAACTATCCATGTTTGAGTTGTAACTTAAACCGATAACCCTGTATGCGATGGTGCCATTGAAACCTCCCAACATTTACTTGTCGAATGTCCTATTCAGCTCACCTCTGGGACTCGATCACGGGCGGTTAACCTTTATAACAAGATCAAGACTTGCTTAGACGTGGCGATTCAAACTACAAATGTGGGTTATATGGAATTTTAGAAACCGTGTTTGCTTCGACTTAAAACCTCCAAGGAAAGACACTCTTTTTTAAGAGATCAAGGTTTTATCCCACTCTTGGATTCTTCATCGAAACAAGCATTTTAACCAAATTGGAATGATTGGGTCATAAATCCCATATACTCCTGTAACTCTTGCTTGATCTCTTTGTAACTTTTTATCTAGCTCCTTGCTAGTGTTGTTTAATAAAATCGCCTTTCAAAAAAAAACTTAAACCGATAACCTCTTGTTTGATACCCATTCACATCGAGTTGCATAGTGGGATTTATTTTTCTCTTCTTACTTACTTAATATTTACTTATTTGTGTTGTATTTTCATTTAAAATTGTTCAAACAAGTTTTGTGGTCCAAATGAAATACAGTAGTTGAGTCGAACAGGTTGATCACCTCGCAAAGGCCCATTTTATATCACAAAGTTACGTTCTCATATTATCTATTTAAATTAAATGCTTTTCTAAAATAAAATAAAAATTATATATATTTGTTTTAGATTTATGGAAATTACTAGTGCAAAGTGTTTTCACAACAAGAAAATTAACTTTTAGTCAAAGAGGTTCTAATGACACAAAAAAATGTCATTAAATCTAACTTTTTAGTGACACTTTCTATAGAACGTGAGTAAAAGCCTAAACTTTTGAGATTTAGTGACGCTATTTATAAACAAATGTGTTAGAAAAAGCAAAACTATTCACACTTTTTTATTTCATTATAAATAGACTTTTACCCTTTTAACTACACTTTTTTGATTGTGAGAGAAGTGAGAGAAGCACATAATTTTTAGTGCCACTTTTTTTATATTTTTGGTGACGCTTTTTTTACTTTTAGTGACACTCTTTTTATACTTTTTGGTGACATTTATTTTGCCTTTCAGTTGATACTTTTTAAACTTTTGATGACACATGTTTTATGTGTCACTAGATCATAATTTTTTTAGTGTTTCTTCCTAAAAGAACTTTTACACAAAACAAAATAACCACCGCTCGAAACAACAGAAAAACGACAAATGAACCACATATGTGACTCAAATACCAATCATGTGTATATGATTTGTTAAGTTTAATTCATTAAGTTAAAATTTTATGCAGAATAACTTATGTATTCATGGGTTGCTTATTGTCAATGTCACGAAGGAGTAGAAAACAAAACTTAAAATACAAGTTACGTTTGATCTTATGAATGTCAAAATTAACAGTCGAAAGAATTTTAATTTGCAAAGGATATGATTCTTGAACAAACGAAGACACTCGATCTATTTACATCGTTATATACTTAATTTTCTTATATTCTTAAAGAGTAAAAACTATACGACATTATATAGTCATATTTGCAGCATGAAAGAACTAATTAATAACCTGCATCCGCATAAGCAAATCACCGCATGGATGAAAACCTTTCCTCCGATTGTTTTTAAATTGTTGACGAGCATCTTCTACTTCTTGACGCTCGGCCGGACTTCCTGCACTGGGATCAAATTCCCAAATTTGCCTACCGACAAAATTGTTGGTTGAAAACAAGTAAGGATCATTTCCTTCTGCTACCTTCAGCTTCCACATGTTTGTGTGTGTGGTATGATTGGTATTTGAGAATGTTGTTTTATGGATGCATGGTTTATATATTATAGACTCTGCGTTTTCCATGTCGGTAGAGTTTACATGTTTAAAGGGTCATGAGTCATCACTTATGTGGCAAATTAACCTTATAAATGCAGCAGCGCGCTGTCAATAGTACTCAGACAGTCATACCACGACAGTTATACATGTTATCTATTCACGTTTTGAATGTCAGATTCTTCTGAGCATATGCAAAACAAATTCTCATGATAAGCTCTGATTAATGCTCGAATTCTTGATGTAAAAATTTTCAACCGGGTCATATAGATTCACTTTTATCAAATTCCTGTCACAGGCTTTCTCGGGGTGTCGACGACTAGTACGATCTAGATTGAAGACCACTAGACATGATCATGAGAATGCTTTGTTATTGTTAGTCGACAATCTATATGGCCTTTTGGCACATGCATGTTACTCCGTAATATGTTATCATTGGTAGGCCTAACTTATATATATATCTATACTTATATCTATCTTCTATCTATATTAAAAAGTTGAGTTTTAGGGGAGTAATGGCTTCAGTTTTAATATGATTAAATGCATAATGTTCATCATATTGATCTTTGGCCTACATGATAAGCACGAGTATTAAAACTATGCTCTATTATGCACCGTTCTTAACAAGTTCTAGTAGCCGTAGTATTTTCATATGAGCATTGCTACATATTCCTACAACTTGGAATTGAAGGAATATGAAAATATTCATTCCAAGTGTTTCATATTAGCCTAACTTCAAGTCCCCTCAGAATTGGGTTTTTGCTTGCAATCAATATATGCATTAACTTATAGATAAACTATAACATTGATGTTTTACGAGAGACATCATGGCCCGTTTGATGCACGGGCTTTGTTGAGCATGATTAAATTATACTTGTATTTCGGGTAAAAAGTGTTCGGGTTATGTTGACACGTTGATTTTTTTTTGTATAAACTCTTAATCTTCACTCATCATGTGTACCATCAAATCGTTGATGTTGCTCTCCCGTTTACCCAAATTCGCATTCCCGTAGCCATGAACTGTGTAAGGCAAGTTTATAAGCACAGAATAAAAAGGCTCTTCAACTAATCCTAATAACTAATTTTTTTAAAGAAGAAAAACAAAAATGCCATAGCCCATGCGGTGGACAATGCAAGGATTTTAAATATGAATTTTAAGTGTTGGTAACGGATCAAAACATCGATATGGACGCCCTAAAGAGCAACTATATAAACATCTCCTTCATTCCATATTGCAACCCACCAACGTATCTCACAACTCCATAAGATAACATAAACCTAAACCAAATCATTACGTATAAAATTTTAATTTCGTGAGTAATGTGATGGGAAGAAGTTTAAATTCAGCCATAGGAATGTGGGAAGTATATCTAAATTAAATCTATGTTTTGTTAAGGGTATAATGAAAGAAAACCAAGGGATTATATGGCTCTTGAAAAGGTGTCTAATTAACTAAATTGATAAAATTCATTAGTTATAGAAACATAATGGAGGATTCAATGAAATAAACCCAAAAGTTGGTGTTGTTGTTGGAAATGGACATACAGAGGAAAGTCACAAAGTTGACACCAAACATATACTTATACTTATTCATATTAAAAGGACATACCAAGTAACAGATCCAAAATTGACGCCAAACATTCAAGCAAGAAAAATTTAACATCCATATTGAATAATAGAACAAAAACCAAACTTAAAAGCGTAATTACAACAAGCACCCAACTCTTTCGCCGGCTCAAGATGACATTTCTTAACACTTGTTCAACCCCACACCTAAGTACAAAAATGTCGGGTCATGATAGGGTAAACTGAAAATTTATGAGATTTTTTTTTTTTTTTTTTTTTTTTTTTTTTTTTTTTTTTTTTTAAATTTTTTGATAGATTGCTACTTAGAGCGATGGGTACGGTGCTAAGCAAACCCAGCGTTAAGGGGCGTTATCCACACCGTCTTGGGCGTTAGACGTGCATTAACGAGGCAATGTTACTGGCTAAACATTGCGTTAAGTCATGGATGAGTAAAAAAAAATCACAAACACCTCCTAAACGGCTATTATAGCCGTTGGGTTTTAAAAAAAAATCATTTTACCCACCCCCCCCCCCCCCCCCCCCCCCCCCCCCCCCCCCCCGGTTTCAAACGGTTCGTGTGTTTAAAAAAAAATAAAAACCATTTTTTTACCACTATAAATACCCAAATAACACATCATTTTTTTTTTCACACTTCCACTACTCAATTCACTCAATCTTATACTTTCATTTGTTAAAAAAATGTCGGGAGGCAACAACAACGATGATTCATTCATGAATCTTCTCAGTGGGTGGAATACCTCAAACCCGGGTTCATCTTCAAACCCGAACGCGGGTTCATCATCACCTAACATCTCTTTTCCTAACCCATTAGGCTTGTCGAGCCAAGATCTTTACCTACAACATCAACGATTTCTGTTTTGGGAACAAAGTCAACAAAACACACTAAACACCAATTTCCAAAATCTACAATTCTCACAACATTCACAAACTGAAACACATGAGGTTCCCAAAACACCAATGTCTCCTCCAAAGCCCAAAAGTCGTGGTAAACGAAAGTCCAAAAAAGCCAAAGAACCCGAACCAATCGACGAGGATGAAGAAAATCTCAACTACGTCCCTGGACGTTGGCAACCAAAAGAGGAAGAATTACTTGCCAAGTGTTATGTAGCCGCTACGGAGGATCCGCTTGTCGGTCGTGCACAAGGATATGATACGTTTTGGCATCGGGTCAAAAATGAGTTCAATAGACTCATTTTTCAATGACGCAACAAGGATATGATAACTAGCAAGTGAAAAACGTTGAACCGTGATTGCTCAAAGTTCAACGCGTATTACAAACGTGCGCAATGGGAACAGAGAAGTGGGGAAAGTGAGATGGATGTCCTCAAACGGGCGAAACAAATGACGAGCACAAATCTGCGCCGTTTGCTCTCGAGGAGGCTTGGGAGGTTTTGCGTAGTCATAAGAAATGGGACGCGCCGGATCAGGTTGATTTAACCGGCGATGTCCCAAGCCAAACAAACGAGGCTTTGTTTGGTCATGATGAACAACCACGCCCCATGGGAAAGAAATGTGCTTCCAAGAAAGCCAGATCCGAGAGCACGACAAGTACCGGGGGTGCGAGCACCTGAGGAACGAGCTCGTCAAGCCAATTCACCGAAACTATGACAACCGAGTATCGTATCAAACGGGAAAACGCCCAAGCGGCGTATCGGGCGGCCCAAGTAAAAGATGAAACGATAACAAGGTTGGAAGAGATGAAATTTTTGATGATTGACACTGAAGGCAAAGATCCAAACGTCGTGTCTTGGATCAAAGAAGAAAAAGACCGAATTATCAAAAAATATAACTTGCAACCTCGTCACTAGATTGTATTTTCGTCATTTCCTTTATGTTGTAGTTTACTTTGCAGTGTGTTTTTTTATTTCGTATTTTTTTTTCGTTGTAACATTTTTTTTTTTTTTAATTTCGTATTGTAATATGTTTGCGAATTAATGATATGTTTTTTTAATAAATAAAGTGTTTGTTTTAGTTTAAGGTTTGAATTTGAAAATATTTGAGTTAAGGTTTAACTTTGGTAAGTTATGATAAAGGGTGTTTTTTTGTTAAGTTAAGGTGAAATGTTAAAGCTGATGTGGCGCTGACGAGACAAATGTTAAACCTTAACATAAGGTTAACATACCTTGTGCTCGTAGGATTTACATCAAAATGGACTACTAATAACTTTTCATGTTCATTTAGTCATATGATAATATAAATTTGTATTATGTTTTTTGTAATGCAGCCATGCAGGCCCATCGCATATTCATATGGATTGATAGAAAACTTATTTTATTATGGTATAAAAACCATGACGCTAATTTTGCTTAATAAAGAAAAATATGATGACAATATATTCTAGTGAATGACAGAAAAGGCCAAGAGCTTAAGAGTTAAGACAGTTCTGATAATCAATTGTTGAGTTCACATACATATTGAGTCAACATGCTATTTTCAAGGCCATCAGTTTCTAATTAGATCATCATGTATGGTCTTATATTAATAGCTTTCTAATCCTAAAGATTAGAACTTTTAATTAAAAAAAATCGAGTAACCAATAAAAGTCTCAAATGCTAAACATTAATGACAAACATGTAGGACCTTTGTGAAAGTGTTGCAACTTCTAGAATACTTAACCTTCTTCAGATTGTTGTAATTTGCATAAGATAAATGGAATATATTGTTACATGTCTTTAAGTAATTCCTAAGGGTATTGGTTGTCATTTCTAAGCTTTCCCAAGAGGTACTTTGTTGCAGCCTCAATGTTCTTCTTGAAGAAGACTTGCGTTTCTTCATCAAGCTTGGGTGTGATCAACTTGATGTACTTCTTGATGTAACCAACAACTACTTCTTGTCGAAGGGAGGTTGCTCCTACACGTACAAAGTATTTTACATTATAAATCTATAAACAATTTCAAATCTTAATAAGATATGAAAATTAGACGACAGATTTTAGTTTTTACCTGGAGTCTGAAAGTGTCAACAATGTCGACAACCTTCACTATTTGATCGTCAACACCTTCATCTTCATCACCTCCTACAACCGAAGGATTTGCACTAATGTTAACTTCAAGTGCTCCATGTACCACCCACTGCAAATGTAAATTTTAACATTCAAGATCATTAGCGTATTTGCACTTAATACATTTTGAACAGACTCCAAAAGTAAAGAATGGTTGAAGATATACCTTTCCTTCAACTTCCATAAACATCACGAATAAGAATTTGGATGTAGATGGATGTTGAATGGTGTGTTATTTATAGCTAGATAATATTTTATGTAACTTATTCATATTAAAAGACTACATGTGAAGATACTCTTTTAAATGTTTGACTTTTACTATGCAATTGGTTATTATTATTATTAGCCTTGTATGTTTATGTATCCTTAAAAGCTCTTAAAAGGATTCAAAATAAGCTCCTCATGTACGGAATTTCTTAGCTTAAACTACATATTTGAGTTACTTAGCTTGTGACATTAATGCTCACATTCAATAGGGGGAATTCAATCTTTATATATACGAGGCATTGAGAGCCCGTGCTACGCACAAAGGTTGTATCTAAGTGTTCTATTTATGTACAAATGGTTAAATATGCGGTGATGGTTGAATATATAACAATGTCTAAACAAGATTGTGTGAGATGGACTTTTTCAATTCTTGAAAAGCTTATAACTATCATGTATTAATGAAGCTAATTAGAAGAGAAAGGAAAATAAACGGATGCATCTAAACACTTTGCACTATTTGAGATTGCATATATTAATTAGACAAATCTTATTGCAAAACTCTAATACCTATTGCCGAAAAGTGGTTGTTGTATTAAAATACACTAGCCGGGTACCCGCGGGTTGCAGCGACGGGTACCCGTATAACCAAATAACCAACAATAACATACAATTAAAGCATCTCAATCATCTTTATACATTATAGTAGTACATGCGTAATGTATTAAAACCAAAAAGGGAGAAAGCAACAATGGTGGTGTTTTGTTACATGGTAATAGTGATGACACCTCGTAGTTGGTGATAATGTAAAGACAACTTAACCAAATAGTATAGATAAGTTTGTCGCTTTTAAGGTCCTAACCATTCACGCAGATGCTTAAATTGTTAAACCTCAAAACTTTCTTAACCACCAAGCACCAACTTAACCAAATAAGATGGTGCTTGGTGGTTAAAACCTCACGACACGCCACAATTACACAAAACAATTCACAAACTACATAAACGCCACACCAGAGAACAGTTCTTGTAAAATGCTTGTTAAACTAAAAAAAGGTAAGACACCATGAAAAGTAGACACGTGTGTATGCATCTAAAGGGCCAAACTGGAAATCCCATTTTGTTATCTTGACTTTTTAGCGTGCTACTCCATCCGTCCTAAATTATAAATCCATTTTGATTTTTTCAAAGTCTTTTTATTTCAACTTTGACTTTAATTTTTTTTCGTGTTATATAATACTTGATGTAAAATATATAAATGGACTTGTGTTTTAAATGATTTTTTATTGGTATATTTTTCATCAACTATTATATAACATTAAAAAAAATATTTAAGGTCAAAGTTGAAATAAAAAAGACTTTGAAAAAATCAAAATGGACTTATAATTTGAGAAGGAGGGAGTACTTTCAGCGCCATGTTAGGATACCGTTTCTTTATCTCTATGAATTTAAAAAACATCAATTGCATGAATGTTAATAGTTTAAATTGATGTATACATTATTTATCTTTTTGCCATTCTTGATTTAAGGAGCCATCCTCATTAATTGCAGATTCATATTTTGCATCTTAAAATTGTATAGCATGCATGTTAGTCATATAATTTTCATCTAAATCATCATCACCATTATGAAATCGTAAATATAAGTAACAATTTTAACATGCAAGCATAAAATATGTTGCATCAAGCTGACGATGAAGCCTGAAGATGAAACATTCAAGCATGCATCATCATCAACTTTTATTTATCATCTTAGCCTTTATAATCTAAGAATAAGTGATGCAACAACTTTAGTTTTTAATGCGTCTATTATCAAACTCTTAAAAAACCAAAGCAAAGCAACTAATAATGTATCGCCATGCTAAGATTTCAATTACGAAAAAGCCAACGAATCGATTCATCGTCTTGATGAACTCAATGGATATTGGCATGTTGCATCCTCATCTATCCCTCACGGGCCTCATCATCATCATTAGCATCATCGACCATCATCATCTTTGTTGACCATATTCGTCTTCATCTTCATTTACCGTCTATCCCGTCATCATCTTTTTCGACGTTTATTATTGCAGATTTTGGGATCATCATCATCGATCATAAAAAATCTAAAAATTAAACCAGAAAAAAAAGAAGTAAAAAAAATAATACAAATAACGAGAATGTAAATCACCATATTTGGTTATAAGAATTACAAACAAAAATCATTGAAAATGGAAGATTCGAGTTGGGGTTGAATATGATTAATGAAAAAAAAAAAAAAAATCAAAATCATAAAGAGATGCAAGTGATACTCATGTCTGGTGAAATGCTTAATTTCGTACGAGGTAGACGAAGAAGACGAAGGAAATCTAAAAAGTTATAAAAGCTAGAAACTGAATTGACGTGAGATTTAGATTCATGGTTAAAAGACATTTCCACCCTCTCCCCATTTTTATGGCCAATAAATGAAATTAAAAATTCATAAATTCTCTTTTTAATTGTCAACAATTATCAACCGTAGATCTAAATAGCTTGATGTATCCGATGGTCAAAAAATTGTCCTACATTTTGTATGTTAAGGAGTTGTTTTATTTGAACTCATCCCTTAATGGCCTGTTACAGGATATTTAGAATACATTTAATTTTCAATGTAACCTCTGTTTTATGTCTATGTATTAATATTGACTAGCAGGGTACCCGCGCGTTGCGGCGGCGAGTAACCTGAAATAAATTTTTTTGATGAATCATGTACTTTAGTTTATTATGTTATTTTTGACAATAAATTTACGGGGATCAAGAATTTTGTTTAACCCGTGCCTGTTCGGGCTCGAGTCCGTTTGGCCCGTTCTCGTTCGAGCTCGACCTCGTTTGGCCCGTTCTCGTTCGGGCTCGACCCCGTTTGGACTGTACCCATTCGAGCTCGGGCCCATTTGGCCCGTTGCCCGTTCGGACTTGAATATTTGTATATTATTTGTATTAGTGACATTTAATGCACGAATTGTGTTTAAGTTAGTTGTACAATATGCTTGATAATTTGTATATTTTGTGTAAGGGTGTTTTAATAACTGCATTAATTGTATTTATTGACCAGTTAATTAATTGACTACATTAAATATCTTGATCACATTAATAGTACTGGTTGATTCGAGTTACGAATAATAAAGATGAATTAAAAAGAAAATAAAATTAAAAATCATCAATTGTCTTAGCACATTCATTTTGGAGATTGAGAAAAAGCCACCATGAATTTTGCAAAATCTGATAACCGAACAAAACTCGTTGACCATTTCTATTAGAAAAAGACTTGTCCTTTTTCTTTATTTTTCTAATTTGATTAATATATTTGGAAGTTTTTAAAATCACAAAACTGCCATTAGTCATATAAACATTTGATTGGATCATCTAACGGCCATTATTTTGTCTTACCTTTTTTACAATAACATTGTATTTTAGTTGAACTCATCTCTACTAATTATTACAACCGTATGTCACCAAACCCATAAGAACTATGAAGTTATAGCCCAAGTTTGAAAATAAAAAAGGCCCACCAATGATCCAATACCAACCTTAAACTTTAGTAAACCTAATCTGTAACACACTTCACCAGCCACCACATATATTTTTTCTCAAAACAAAAGAAGCAGATCATGTATTCTTCTTCTAATAATAGTACCCAAATGAAATATCCTTTAATTATAATATCTTCACAAAAATCAAACACTTTGGTTACTTCTTACTGTTTCTATTAGCATTTATCACAACCGAACAATAAAGAAGACTCTAAGATCTTTTAAATGGGTCTCGGGTAGGTATTTTTATGTTGTTTTGTATTTGGTTTTGACCGAACAAAAAAAAGAACGAAACTGTTTACGGTTTTGGTTCTTTCTTTTAAATGGTTTGGATATTAGAAAAAGAAGTTAAACTTCTTATAGATCTATGACGATTCTTGTTCAAAAATGTAAGATCTTTAAAAATCTTTGAATATTCGAATATACTTTGAACAAATCTGAGATCTTTTTTTTGTTATTGCTCTTTTCGAGTCTTGTTTCTTTAACATTAATGTGGTTTCTATTTCTATATTTAACAAGTCTGAATTTTTAGACTTTAATGTCTTGTACATCAAGCTTAACCACTTACAAGTCTGAAATGTCTGAAATTTAATGAAGAGAGAGAGTGCTTTGTGTATTATAAGTAGTATAGATTTAATAGCAAAGTTATTATAATTCTTTCTAATATAGGTAAGTGTTGAATCTGAATTTTAAGCCTTTCCATTAATAGCAAGTTCCAAATGATTATAAAGTAGTATAGATAGGATTTTAAATTTTCAGCCCAACACATTGCCATTTTCGGATCCAATAATTATAAGCAGTTAGCCCAATATGCGATCCAGTCAAAAATCAAATGATATAGCCCAATATATTTATATCAGATATAGCAAATGGTTGAGTTTTTTAAGTCATGTCACTATTTTTAATAAGAATCACAACAAAACATAATATGGTACAATATTCTCCAAACCATTTATCTAGCACTTTGCATTTTATCATTTGGAATGCAAATTCCCCTATCAATGCCAATTTTGTGTAATCCATGCAAAGTTATATTGTTTTTATTAAGAAAAGGTTGCATATGTCACAACTAGTCGTATTGTGCATTATTTGAGTTATCACAATACTCGTGAAAATATCGAAAGTAAAATGATGCACTTTGATCCTATATTTAAGTCTCTTAACCATGCTTCAAATGTGAAGGAAATTTTAAAGCATTGCTCAAAATCCTCCATATATGAAAGATCATTATTCACTCTTCAAATCATTAAATATTGCAAGTATATACTCAAAGTGATGTAAATAGATAAAGATTGGATGCAATTAAGATAACTTAATATGAAAAAGTTCTAAAGTTAAAGTTTAGAGTATATGATTGGAGATGTCATTTTTTTGATGAAGAATGTAAGTAAAAGATACTCTTTTTGCTTCGTATTTGTAGGATTTTTGAAGTATAAGGTTGGAGATAGGCGTCGGTCATCTCCAACCATGTTATGCAAACCATATTTGGAAAAAAAAAATTATAGCATTGTTCAAAATTCTCCATATTTGAAGGAATACTATTCATCCTCCAAAGAACGGCTCGTAGTTATAAATATTAGCACACGACTATAAATATGTAAATTTTGAACGTGTATATTAATTTAGTAAACAAAAATCTTAGCACATGATTATATAAAACAAAAGTAAACAATAGTGTGGCTTATGTTATATATTCTACTCGAACCCGTTTAAAATTTGCTTCGCTTTAAAAAAAACATTTATATGATTTTAAGTAAACTTTATGAAACTTAGAGCACTAGGTGTCACGACAAGGCTTAGCCTCTTCGTCGTGTCATCTCAGCGCTACATCAGCATCCCACTTTTCCACAATTAACCACAACAAACCCCCTCCTCACTCATAACAAACCTCAACCTCTTCATTTGGGGCCCACCACAACCACTTTATTTTTATTTTTTTCAAAATTTCATATACACTAAATTTATTTATTAAATAAAAATATAAAACAATAAATTTAAAAAGAAGTTAAAAAAATAAATAAAAAAAAAATAAAAATAAAAACTTTACGTGTGTCTTCTTCTTCTTCCTCCTTTACACACACTACAAACATACACTAACAAACACACACAACAATTACAAACACACACTAATAACACAAATCAAATAACACAAATAAAAAATATATCCGTTGCTTGCTTTTGTCAGAAAACCTGCTCGTCGTCACCACGAAGAGGTAACCGACGGCGCCCGACGGGGAGGGGGGTCGGTGTCACGGCGGGGGACGGCGAGGCGCCATCGTGGACGGCGAGCCCCCACGACAAGCCCACACCGTGTGCTATAAGGTATATATTATAATGACAACCAAGTTTGCCATTATTTTCTAATTTAATCTCGAGTCAAACACATTTAAGACACAATCTTGCAATATCATGTTATTTTTCATAGCAAAAGGTAAGCAAGAAACGCATTTTATGATGCATATACATGCATCATTATTATTATTTGTAGGAGTGTTGATCGGTTCGGTTCTCGGTTTGTTCGGTTCGGTTAATTCGGTTAAAAAAAAATTTAGGTCAACCCGAGAACCGAACCGAACCAAATTCAAATTCGGTTTTCGGTTCGGTTAGGTTGAATTCTAATTCGGTTCGGTTCTTGGGTTGACCCGAATTTCACTATTTTTTAAGAAAAAATTAATAATTACATAAATTTTTAGCAAAAAAATATATTTCAAGCATAAAAAGTTTTTTATTATATTATGATAACCTTTTAATAGTATTTATTTATATATAAATATACATAAAAATATATAAATATACAAAAATATATATATATATATATATATATATATATATATATATATATATATATATATATATATATATATATATATATATATTTATATGAATTCGATTTTCGGTTCAAACTTCAAACTGCCAAACCCATAACTAACCCGAGAACCGAATTAGTAGTTCGGTTCTGTTCGGTTTTAGCAAATTCGGTTCGGTTATTAGTTCGGTTCAGTTATTTTCGGTTCGGTTCGATTTCGGTTTTCGATTTATTTGGTCTTTTCGGTTTTTTCGCTCACCCCTAATTATTTGTTTCACAATTCCAGCTAAACCAAAGCCAATTTAACAGATGCCACAAATTTTGTCCTTTGGTGGAGTTAGCAGCCCAATCTACGCAAACCAAGTTAAACTTAACCTTACATATCTAGATATAAAACACTCTTAACACATTGTACCCTAATAATTCTCGCACTAAAAACGCCGCTTTTTTTCCCCAGTCACATTTTCTAAAAAAATACCAATTTTAGCCATGTAAAAATTAATCAATACGTGAAAATTTATAAGTCTAAAATACCACTCTTTATACCAAATAATTATCAAAACATTTGGCTAAATCACACAATTTTATCTAAGCATTGATGTCCAACTTAATTCGTATGATAGTAAACATGCCCACCTTTTGAAATGTTTAGAGCGTGATAACTTGTCATTTCATTTAGCTAGACCTATCAAGTTGATTTGATAGTTGCATATCATAAATCTATTAAAAAATCTAGGTATTAATGATCATAAAGTGTTCTTTGGCACATAAATATTGCCAATTCCATCTTAATAATGTATTTAATGACAAAAGCAAATGATTTGGTATGCATGAAGCCGGAATCGCTAGTAATCGCCGGTCAGCCATACGGCGATGAATCCCTTCCCGGGCCTTGTACACACCGCCCGTCACACTATTGGAGCTGGCCATGCCAGAAGTCGTTTCCTTAACCGCAAGGAGGGGGATGCCGAAGGCAGGGCTAGTGACTGGAGTGAAGTCGTAACAAGGTAGCCGTACTGGAAGGTGCGGCTGGATCACCTCCTTTTCAGAGAGAGCTAATGCTTGTTGGGTATTTTGGTTTGACACTGCTTCACACCCAAATGTAAATGTTTTTTCTTCACATAACAAAAATGCGTTACCAAGAACTTACTAATATGAGGTAATTTTTTAAGTTATATAGACGTATATATAAATAACTAGCTTAAAGACCCGTGGATTCACGGCGTTTTTAAAGAAATATTAAAATGAGAGAATAAGAAAACGACGAAAGTAAACATGTTCCATTAATATATCAGCTAAACAATGAGGTAATACATGAGTTATACGACAATCAATTGAGTTACTAACAATTAAATTAATGAACATCGATGTTGTTGTCGTCTCAAAATTTGACGGTGTTGAATAGCAAACGACATATGTAGCAAACACCAATTTGGTAGGAAATGCTAAGTCCATGTACACCTAACAATACATAGACAATTTAAGTAAAATCAGTTCATACATGATTTATAATGCATTATAATTTAAAATATGATAAAAAAACTTATAACATGTATATTCCACATACCTCTTTGACCTTGTTCATAGGCCTTGAAGTACTTCTTTGTACACGACATTGGTAGTAGTTTTACACATTTTTCCTTCTTAATCACAAACTACAACCTTCAAACCACGTTTGCTTTTAACTCTTGAGACAACAACGTATAACTGTCCGTGAGTGAAAACAGGTCGGGGGAGATACAAACCAACTTTTGATAACGATTGACCCTGGCTTTTGTTAATTGTCATTGAAAATAAAAGTGAAATAGGAAATTGTTTCCTGACAATCTTAAGCGGTAAACGCTTATCAGAAGGAGTGATTTTCAGCCTTAGTATGATTACGGTTTTTCCAAAGTTGGTCCCGTTAATGATTTTTGCGTGAATAGAAGTTCTCGTTAATTTAAGAACTTGTAGTCTTGTCCCATTACACAATCCATTGGCTTGATCAATGTTTCGCAACAACATAATGGGGACTCCTACTTTTAAACAAATTATGTGGTTTGGAACACCTGAGAACTTCAATCCATTGATAAATTATGGCGAGAAAACGGACTGATCAATAATGGCACCACATTCACTTTTGTCAACACTGTCACAACTAAGGAAAACCATTTCTTTACCTGGAAATTTGTCCAACATATGCTCATTTATGTTGTCCACCACTTCATTTGTTAGAGCAATGATTGCCTTTTCTTGAAAGTGCGCATGATCATGTATGTTATCCAAAATGTTTAGATAAGTGAAGTCAATAATAGATTTAACCGGGTCATCAGCCACATCTATTAAAATATCTTGTGGCAAATCTATAGAAACCTCTCCATCATTCGGTAATCTAAGGTCTCCGTCTCTGACTCTCAATATCCAATCTGCAAATTCCCGTATCTCGTTGACATCTTCAGGGCATGATCCCAGAGTTAGCCTCATGTTCGCGGTCAACTTAAGAACTTTGCAATAATCCCACAAGTATGATTTCCTCAAAGAAGCAATAACAATGTCTTCCCGGGATCCCTTTGGAATAACAGGTAGAACCTGCCTAAAATCGCCGCTAAAAACCATGGTCATGTTTCCAAAAGGCTCATCACACATGTCATACCTGCTCCTACGAAGTATGTCTCTCAAAGACCGATTTAATGCTTCAAAACAAAGCTTATTTCCCATGGGCGCTTCATCCCAGATAATAAGCTTACATTTCTTTAACATTTTTCCAAGATCGCTTTGAGCACTTATAGAGCAAGTAGAATTCTCATCCACGTTGATAGGAATATGAATCTTGAATGAGCAGTTCGGCCTCCCGACATTAATAAAGATGCAATACCGCTGGATGCCACATTCAAAACTATATCACCTTTTCTTCTAAAACCGGCAGAAAGCGTCTTCCATAAGAAGGTCTTCCCCGTACCTCCGTACCCATAAACAAAGTACACCCTTCCCGTTCCTGTGTCAACTGAGTGTATTATGGTGTCATACACACCCTTATGTTCTCTGGTCAAAGAGGCGTACAAGCGTTCGTATTCAGATTGTAACTCGACCGGGTTATAATTTGTCTCATCGTGTATAAGTCGATTACCAAACTCACTTACGTATCTATCATCCGGATAAGGCATCTCAGACCAATTCCTCAATGTTGAGTTTCTTGATCTCAACAGCTGTTCAACATAGAACAAAGCCACATTCTTTTTTTCGTCGTCACTGATAATCAAATCTGCATTAAATAAAAGTAATGTCAGAACTTAATAAACGGATAAGTTATTAAAACATTAGACACAATCTGTTGAAATAATCGTATCATCAAATATAACATATATTTGATTAGTGTAGAATTACAGATTATAGTAAAAAATATATTTTGTAGATATTACTTGGAATTTGCAAAATTTGTCTTCTCTTATATTGAACATCTTGCGTAAGCAAATGCCATGTTTGTAACCAAATAGTCAAAGGCGTGGTAAGTTCCTTTTATGAAATCAATGTCACAAATAGCTCACGAAGATGTTCAGGGTTTGCCCAATGAGCTGCGTCTTTGATACTTTCAATATACTCCTTGTCGTCCTCTAAAAGGCCCGCTGCGTAGCAAGCCTCTTTGTAAGTTGGATACACTATACCATTAACCTTTTTAATGTCATCGTGTGTCTTGCATCCTTTTGCATTGTTTAGCAGCATTCTGCAATAGTAAGCATCTCTGGTTGATATGGGAACGATGTAAATTCTTCAAATCGATCTTCCCTGCTTCCTAAGCGTCCAAATTCTTTTTGGACCATTCCATACATATTTTGTAGGAAACTCAGCATACGTTAGCTCCCTTGCCTCCGGAAAGAGTCGATTCATTCTCAACCAACCTTCAAACATATCAGCACCAGCAGTTGGCTTCTCAACAGCTATTTCGAGATCAACATCTTCGTCATACACAACTTGATGCTCGCCTTCAAGATGAAACGACAACCTCTCAACAGAAGGTGTTCTATTATGGCAACAGTCAGCAACTTGGTATTGATTGTGATGAGACCTTTAGTCTAGTTGTCAAACCGGCTACCATTCGCATCGTTCTTAGTCTTGTGGTATCCCGCAAGTGGCCTATTCACCAGTTTGACGTTAAGAATGCCTTTTTTAACGGGGATTTATGTGAGACCGTATATATGCACCAACCGCTAGGATTTGTAGACTTCCGATACCCTCATCATGTCTGCCTTCTGCAGAAATCCATATATGGACTAAAGCAGGCACCTCGTGCTTGGTTTCAGCGATTTGCAGGTTATGCTACTAGAGTTGGATTATATCATAGTCGATGTGACTCTTCATTATTTATTCTTCGACAAGGCTCTCAAGTGGCTTATTTACTTATCTATGTGGATGACATTATTCTTACAGCCTCTTCTACTGCCATCCTACAACAGATCATTTCTTCTCTGCACGGTGAGTTTGACATGACTGATCTTGGGCCACTTAATTATTTTCTGGGCATTTCTGCTACTCGGCATTCTACAGGTCTCTTTCTATCTCAGCTATGCTACTGAGATTCTTGAGCGTGCTCACATGACCCATTGTAACCCTTCTCGAACACCAGTTGATACCGAATCCAAACTGGGTCCCGAAGCTGTTCCAGTTCATGATCCTACTTTATATCACAGTCTTGCAGGTGGTCTTCAGTATCTCACATTTATCAGACCTGGTCTCTCCTATTCTGTACAACAGATTTGTCTTTACATGCATGATCCTCGCGATCCATATTTCGTTGCCCTTAAACGTATTTTACGATACGTTCGAGGGACTTTGGATTTTGGTCTACACCTATATTCGTCCTCTACCACTTCTCTTGTTGGATATACAGATGCAGAGTGGGCGGGTTGCCCATCCACACGAAGGTCTACTTCAGGATACTGTGTTTTTCTGGGCGATAATGTACTTTCTTGATCTTCCAAGCGACAACACACCATCTCCTATTCTAGTGTTGAAGTCGAGTACCGGGGTGTTGCTAATGTTGTAGCTGAGACTGCATGGCTTCATAACTTTCTTCGTGAGTTGCATTCTCCTTTTTCTACTGCCACTCTTGTCTACTGTGATAATGTTAGTGCCATCTATTTGTCTGCCAACCCTGTTCAACATCAACGGACCAAACATATTGAGATTGATATACATTTTGTCCGTGACATGGTTACCGCTGGTCAGGTTCGGGTTCTCCATGTACCCTCCCATTATTAGTACGCATATATCTTCACCAAGGGACTTCCTTCAGCCTTATTTGAAGATTTTAAATCCAATTTGAGCGTCCGGCTTCCTCCCGCTCCAACTGCGGGGGAGTATTAGTCTATATACATTTATTATGATTGATTTGGCATTTATTATGATTGATTTAGGATTTGATGTAATTTGTAATATGATTAGTGGGTGATTGCATTTGCCCAAAATAGATTATGTATTCACATTATATGTATCCGATCCATTGGAATGTAATGATCATCAAAAAAACACTTTACCTCATATTCTTTCACCCTTGACAAAATACTTCTTCACAGAAAAAGAACTACAAGTACCACTATCCATTGGTGAAAATGAGGGTGATGAGAAAGACAATGATGGACTTTTGAGATGGTTTTATATTGATGAAGATGTATACAAACAAAAAAAGCACTAACGGCCATGAAGTAACACAATGAAACAACAAATTTATGAAAATAAATAAGAGATTATTAGAATGTACTAACCTCAAGATCATCATCATCATTCTTTTGATTATTCATTTCCATCTACTTTTACTTAATACAAGTTGAAAATGAAAATGAAAATTATGGTGTTTATATAGTAGAAAATAAGATAAAGTTTTAGAAAATATTAAATATAAAGATTCTTACAAATCATATGTACACAACGTATATACGATTGTTTTTTGTTGTGTTGCAATAGATTTTTAGTTTTCAACTTGTCATTTTAACATACACGATTGGTTCGTATGTTTTCAAAGTTGTTCAAATTTGTGCCCTGTTGCCTATATTAGATTTTTAGTTTTCAAACTTGCCATGTTAACATAAACGATTGCCATGTTTCAGTACATACACGATTGGTTTGTATGTGTTTGAAAGTTGTGTTTTCAAAGTTGCCTTAATTACAATAGTTTCCTCTATTTGTTTAGATTTAAGTTTTAGGTGTTAACATCATTCTCTCACATTTGACTTTCAACTTTCAACATTTCAACCTTTGACCATTTTTCTATTATATGTAGTAAAGATGATTGATTTTTTTTATTACATAAAAAATGATTACGATCGCATATATTTTTTTTTTAATATTTTATATGCTAACAATGCATCTCTGTAAATTGCATCTGACCCACTCAAGCGGACCGACTTGTTGTCCATTATATTTTCTTCTTGATTACGTAGGGAACCACCTTGGTGTTAATGTTGGGTCGGTCATTGCCCTTTGCTCGTTTTCTTCACTTTCTGATCTTGTCGAGTAAGTATTACAATTGTTTCGAATATTTATGGAACTTCATATTATATCGTTCATGCGTAAAGGAACCACATTGATCTATGCATTTTATGTTATTATACAAATCACTTACGCCCCCCCCCCCTGTTGGAAAATTTAGTGCACTTGTGGGATTAGTTCATACCTGGTAATGGGTCATGAGGTACGGAGTGTACACCCATAAGGTCCCTGAACACCCTGACTCTATAGTGGAAAGATTCAGAAGTTAGTACTGGTAGTGCTAAGTTAGTACTGGTAGTGCTAAGTTAGTACTGGTAGACTA
The DNA here is from genome assembly GCA_019973895.1 of Chrysanthemum seticuspe. Taxonomy (NCBI): domain Eukaryota; kingdom Viridiplantae; phylum Streptophyta; class Magnoliopsida; order Asterales; family Asteraceae; genus Chrysanthemum; species Chrysanthemum seticuspe. Next base: position 54,611,473 of record BPTQ01000009.1, on the reverse strand, counting down.
GTTTCTACTGGTAGTACTAAGTTAGTACTGGTAGGCAAGTTTCTACTGGTAGTGCTAAGTTAGTACTGGTAAACTAGTTTCTACTGGTAATACTGGAATCAACTTGTAACATGCATTGACCTATTCAAGTGGCAGTTACAACTGCATAATGACCACGTTTAATTGGTCATGTAACCACTATTAACTATAATGGGGATAATTATGAGGCGATTAATGGGCCGATTAATCCTCATAATTCCATTTGACTAGTTAAGAGTAATTTCCTATAAATAGGAAATCTGATTATGCATGATATACAAGACATAAAACATAAACACTTGTAAGCAAAAGGGTTATTGATTTGTGCCTAATTCAATAACATACATTTGGTCTTATCCCAAGTACATATTCGTGATACCCAGGCATTAGGGTCGAATAGTTTACTTTGGAAAGTGATAACACGATTCCAAGTGATATCCGGTAACCTGTATTGGTATTGTTAACTATTGATTATCTTCACCCTGTTCTGGGCACATAACCACCAACACCTCCGTCAATACGAATTCCTGACTCTGCCCCTGATCACAACCCACGGGAGAATTATGTAATTCAACAATTCATAGGCTAATTCTAGAATTATAACCTGAACCACTTTTGAAAATTCTCCTTTTATTGATTTATCTATATATATTGGGATGCCTGATAGCACCACCATGTGCACCTACTATGCATGGTCAACCTGGTCCATTATGGAATGATAATATTAGAATATGTAATCAGTAACCAATTGGCTTAGCTCAGTTGGCCACCTGGGCTCCTTCTGGAGTTTGGGGGAGGTTTCACCCAGGGTTCAAGTCTCGCAATTGATTAAAACTCTAGGTTTTCCTCCTAGTGTGAAGCCATGAGTTCTAGGGGTTTCCCTTCGCGGGTTTCTCCTATTGGTTCGGGTCCTGAGGCCTGCCTATTTGGATCGTTTAACTCGGGGATCGGATTTCAAGTGTGGTGCCGTTCTAAAAAAATGTAAATCAGTCTCACTGCTTTGAATCGCTGTTTGCGCCATTGGAAGTACTAGTTTATAAATGGATGAGGTTTCGTATTCAGGTTAATTACTTGGGAAGGGAGAACCTTTGTGACTAAGATGGGGGTTAATTTCGGGACTGTTCTTGACCCATCTCTGGCAACCGCAAATGTACACATCTAGCGAGGTTTGAACCCTTAACTCGGACTTTTGTCTTGTCTTTCTTCGCCTTTAGTAAGGAAGTAACATATTTCCGGATAATGGCCAACTCAAGGGAGCCTCGTCCCATATAACTCAATATATTACACAATAATGTTCTCTAAGTCTCACATGTATAAATCAGTTACAGGCTAATCGGGAAAAAAAATGTGCAAAGAATATCATCAATAGTCCCTCACTTTGCTCTGTTCTCGAGTTTTTTTTAAAGTAATGGAAGGGGAGGGGAAAGGAAATAAAAAAATGGGCGTTCTTGAGTTTTTTTAAGGTGGAAAAGTAGGGGACGGGAAGGAAGGGATGGGCTTTTGAGTGTTATTTTATTCCGTCTAATTTTGGACGGATTGGGAAGGGAAACGGGTTTTCAACATTAGAGGCCTTTGTTAAATTACAATATTGTCCTCAATATTCATGCACGATCTTTATATTTTTTGACCTAGTTCTCCCATATTACATCGAATCTGCATCAAACGGCTGGCAACATTTTCTCTCAAAGTTAGCGTATAATTATTAGTGGATAATTAGTTTGCAAGCTGGTCTGGTCTAAAACTGGTCATAAGAACCAAAGAGAAAAAAACATCAAAGTCAATTATAAAGAAGAGATACCATAACAAAGTATATAATTTCTAATTCTAATTAAGATTGTTCAACCAGAACCTTAGAATCACAACAAATTTGTTGCTACGCTTACCATTAGAGACAACATATATCGTTAAGTTTTGAGGCCATGTAGGCCTCAAAATTTTGCTTTTCAAGCCTTTAAGTTAATATTAAAACATAAACTTTCTAAGTGAAAATGTCTCATATCCGAACTTCGCTTTAAGCCACCGCGAGGCTTGATATGCCCCTGCATACAAGGTATCGTTCATACAGATTAGATAGCTTTCTTTATGCAGACATGTAGTGACAGATTCCCATTCGGTATTAATATTGTTTGTAAAATCTGTTTACACATTATGAATATAAGCCTAAACATTTTTTGTGCAGATTCGTTGGATTGAATATAAGCATATGTATTAGCTTCTTGTCTTTGTGAAGTAGCATATTGGTAATACGAGGGTATATTGGTAATTTGTGTAGCTTCCTTTCCTTTCCTTGCTACTTTAAAAAAAAACCTCAAAAACACAAAAATAAATATACACTTTCTTCACTATGGCATCCCCTACTTTGCCCTTCCCATCTCATCCCCTTCCATTCTTTAAATTTTAGACTTGAGAACAGAGTGATATATTTTATTATGGGAACAAAAAGGGGTATGTCCTTAGAACAAGTTTGTATATGTTTGCTTTTTGAAAACTTGTTTCAATTTTTATATCCCACATTGGATAGAGAAAAGAATTTGTGCTTCCTTATATACAACGGTGTATGTAGCTCAAACAAATTGAAATAAATATTATGTTATCAATTCGGAACATTTAGATTTGTTATAGATGAACCATACCTGGTCTGAACTTTCCAGATTGTTAATTTGTGTAACTTCTTAATATTTCTTTAGTTTTGTTCTGAAATATTAACTCCTTAATAAGTAGAAAAAGAACAATAAAAACAAATAAGTGATGATAAGAACATGATAGGTTGTAACAACATGTTAATATATAGGGTTGTGTTATGGCTACCGTTACTGTCACAAGTATGGTTTAAACAATGTTCTATCGGTTTGACAAGGTTTAACAAGTTTGAAACATAGGGTAGATGGTCTAGCTACCCAACTATAGCTGCAGTAGCTACAATGTACCTCTTTAGCCGGTAGCCAGTGGGTAGGAAACCTTGCCCGCACACTAAAAAGAGCAATTCGGAACATTTAGATTTGATAACATACCTGGTCTGAACTTTCCAGATTGTTAATTTGTGTAACTTCTTAATATTTCTTTAGTTTTGTTCTGAAATATTAACTCCTTAATAAGTAAGAACAACTACCGTTACTGTCACAAGTATGGTTTAAACAATGTTCTATCGGTTTGACAAGGTTTAACAAGTTTGAAACATAGGGTAGATGGTCTAGCTACCCAACTATAGCTGCAGTAGCTACAATGTACCTCTTTAGCCGGTAGCCAGTGGGTAGGAAACCTTGCCCGCACACTAAAAAGAGCAATTCGGAACATTTAGATTTGATAACATACCTGGTCTGAACTTTCCAGATTGTTAATTTGTGTAACTTCTTAATATTTCTTTAGTTTTGTTCTGAAATATTAACTCCTTAATAAGTAGAAAAAGAACAATAAAAACAAATAAGTGATGATAAGAACATGATAGGTTGTAACAACATGTTAATATATAGGGTTGTGTTATGGCTACCGTTACTGTCACAAGTATGGTTTAAACAATGTTCTATCGGTTTGACAAGGTTTAACAAGTTTGAAACATAGGGTAGATGGTCTAGCTACCCAACTATAGCTGCAGTAGCTACAATGTACCTCTTTAGCCGGTAGCCAGTGGGTAGGAAACCTTGCCCGCACACTAAAAAGAGCAATTGAGAGTGGATTTCAGGTTCGCTAGTGTTGAGAAGCTATTATGTTAGGAATTGGAAATTCCATGTGAAAGTGTCGGTCACCCCAATTATGGTCTAGCATAAGTTAGCTCGTAGACATGTCGTTATTTACGTTATTTAGTAGTTTATTAGTTAGTTTGTAGCGTAGATTAGTTTAGTGTAACACCGTGGAGGAAGGACGGGTCTTTACCCACTGTATACCTGATCCACAGGCCGTCAGGAGGTCGTTTAGTTTGTAACTATAAATACCCTTCCCACTAAAGGAAGGGTGGTGCTTTCCAATCTAACCTTTCATTTGTTGTTAATCTTTCTCTCACTAGAAACACCCTCTCTACTCTCTTCATCTCTCTAACATGGCTATCTTGTTTAATCATCTACCTAGACCACCCGAATCATCTAAACAACATATTATTTACGATCCTACAATTGGTACCAGAGCCAAGGTTGTGTTGTTTTGTAATGATTCATATGGTTTTCTCTCATGGTTGTATGCGGTTTGTGTAGACTTTGTTATGCGGTTTGATATGTTTTGTTAATGTTTTGATGTGCTTGATGATGTTATTTGCTGTTGGTGTCGATGTGCTGTTGTTATTTGGCTTGTTTAATATGGTATTTGCAGTTTTGTGACATGGTTTAACTGTTGCTGTTATTGTATCTGAGTTATTGTGTCTTACTGCTGGTGATGCGTTTGTGACCATGTTTTAATGAGCGATTTGTGTGTTTCTCTTTTAAGCGAATTGGTACTGATCTTGGCGAGTTGTTATGCAAACAGTTAAGATGCGGTTTGTCCTTGATATTTGTCCTGAAGCGTTTTTTTTGTAAGCGACTTGTCCTACAATTGTCTGGTTATGCTACAAAGCGACTTAACAATATGTCTAGATTCAATGAACCTAAAAAGCAACTTGTCTATATGACTTGATATTGAAGAAGGCGACTTGTCTATATCAGATCATTAAGTCAAAAGCGAGTTGTGGCAGTCTGACTTTTGAGTCAAACTGAAGCGGTTTATCAAATTTTATAGTCAAAAGTGACAAAGCGACTTGTCAAATTGCATATTGATGCGACTTGTGTTTCATTTGTGTTATTATGAAGCGACTTGACTGATAAGGGGACGAAGAAAAGCGACTTGAACATCAAACTTTCAAGACACATATACAAGATCTCAGTTCATGTCTTTGTCTACTCATTGATTTGAGTAAAATAATAACATCATCAGCACATATCTTTTTCTTATCAAACTCAGAATCATGAACACATCAAGACTATCAAAGCGATTTAACTCATCAACGAATCTAATTGTCTCATCACTATCGCTAATCTCAGAAACTATTTCATGCCACTTAATTGAATCATCAAGACTGTGAAGAGTCTCATACACGGAATAAACACTCATTATTGATGAAGAGTCTCGGTACTCGTATCATCATCTTCTAAACTATATCATCTACTCTATCTGTAAATATTTTCCAAAAACAAAATACAAAAATATAAAACCAACAAAAACAAAATAGAAAAATATAAAACCTTCAAAAACCCATAAAAATCAGAAAATTTAAAAATACCAAAAATATGTTTTTCTCAAGACATGTCTTCTGGTATCAATAACATCTACGGTCTTAGAAATGTCATTCAATAATGGCACGTGACCATAGATGAAGTTCGAGCAGAAGGTGTAAATATTCTTTTCTAAACATGTCTAAAACTATGGCTTGCAGTTATTTCAAACTGTAACCCGTGCTTAAACTATGGCTTGCTATTATTTCAGATAGCAACCCGCTCTTCAAGGAAGGAAAGTACTGCGCTAAACCAATTTTCAAAAAAATTCATGCACTATTGAGGAGAGTATGTCGATGGACTACTGTTCCTACACAAATGTTTTTCCTTCTATAAATTCTTCAGAAAAATATTTGTTGTTTTCAAAAATGGTGGTAAATGAGTTGCTTGTAAATCAATCAGAATCAAGTTTTCATAAAATTGAAAAAACTCAATCAATGACTTCAGCGCTTTTAAAACTTTTCAAGAGAAAAAGTCATTGATTGAGGGGGAGAATGTTTTTCAAATTTATATCATCTACCGGGCTTATCTAATTATCCTATATGCTTAACTGAAAATGATGTTAACCTACGTTGAAGGACTAGCTGCCTAGGATATGATTGTTAGGATTAGATGATTAGAGTTTGATGAACACATTATTCCCATGCCTTTACATGATCTGATTGATATGTTGAATTGACTTTTATTAGTCGATTGCTGTTTGGGTGTTGTCGACCACCATATATCTGTGTGTGTCCACTAACATATGCAGATATCATGGTTTAAAAGAATGTTCCCGATCCGGATCCCACAAATGATGATTGGATGCCGAATAGAAAGGGTAACTATTTCTTAGGTCGACTAAAGAAGAAACGGAGCTTAATTAGATCTCTCTATGGATGGTTGGCACGATAGATGCGACTTCAGAGGTCTCACTGCATCAGCAGACGGTTTTCTTTCATCCTCTCAGCAACAACAAAAGCAACTTATGTTTCTCTCCACCTAATGTATATTTGTGCAGGATAATAGTGATGATACCATTTTTTAAACAATTTTTGAACAATATTGTTTTGAAAAATGGAAAAATATTGGTTTTGAAAATAAATTGGACTTAATTTTGGAAATCACCGGACTTCATTTTATCAAAACTTAAGTCACTCAATCATCGACTACGGTCATCGATTGAGGGGGAGAGTGATTTAAAATAAAATATTTTCAAACGAGATTTCTTCATAAAAGTTCCATTTTGTACAATAATAAGTGGTGATCTAAAGATTTAATGTTATGTCATGGTATGATTTTCTTTAAAACTCAAAGATCTTTCAAAATGAAATTTTTTCTGTTCTTGTTTGATTGTGAAATTGTTTTATTTTACTAAAATATCTCTTAAAACAATCATACCTGACACTAACAATCTTTATTGTCTAAATTTGATCCTTATCAGTCTATTTCAAAATTAAATCATGCCACGTCTTTCCCCAAAATATTTTAAATGATTTAAATCAATTGAGATCCAAAATCTCAAAGGATTTGATATTTTTGATCGGGGGAGAGATCGTGATTTAAATCTCAAATCGGTTTTAAAGGGTAATTGTTTGAAAAGCACTCCTTCCTTCATGTGCCAAACGATTTTGTAATACATTATGCACATGATTGTGGAGGAGCATTTAACCATAAACCAGAAGAGCTTTTAAATCAGGCACATTTTCTCCCATGTTTTCTAAACCTTATTAAATCACTTGGGATCCAAAATCTCAAAGGGTTTGATATTTTTGATCGGGGGAGAATTTGTGATTTAATAATGAAATTTGATAAAAGGTGATCGTTTTGATTCAAGTGTGCATACTGCTCTCCCATATGTGCTAAACACTTTCGAATCTCGAAACACATATTGAGGGGGAGCATTTCAAAAAGAAAATAAACTTTCAAGGTACAAATATTTCTATGTTTCAATCACAAAGTACCTTGATTGATTTTCTAATGGTTTCTTAATGGCTTTTGTGATCGTGAAAAGTACTTCAAAAACCTCTTGCCTCTATGTGCAAAATGATTTTCAAATATCCAACGCACATATTGAAGGGGAGAATTTACCATGAAAATCAAATGGCTTTTTCTATGGAAATTGTGATCAAGAAATTATTTCAAAGAACTCTTGCCTCCATGTGCTAAACCATTTCAAAATCATATGCACATGTTGAGGGGGAGCATTTCTAAATGATAAAAAACAACTAAGGTACAAAATGCTTTTGATATTATATCACAAGTACCTTGATTGATTTTCCAAATGATTTTTCAATTGGTTTCAAGAAGAGAAAGAACAATACCTAAAGACCGACCAATTTACTTTATGCATGGTGTTATAAGGATGGTTAGGTTAGGTATTTGTTCCCACGATCCCGCCAGAGCCGGAGGGGTCTACCCAGGGATAATCCACTAGATAGTGTAGAAGTCCTTAGGTATGATGAAAAAAAGGAGAAAAATGAGAATACGGGAAGAGTGCGGACTGAGACTGAACTAGTACTGGAATAAACCCAACAAGGCTCTAGTTATGATGTCTCGGTAAGCACTGAAGGGGTTGAAGAATGAAAAAGAATTGAATGTGAAAAGGGTGAAAAGAAATAGCCCTCCATTAATTCAACCTTATGGCAGAAACCGGGTTCAATACATATGCTAATGGTTGTTACTAAGGTAACACTGGTATTGAAGACAAGACTTCATGGACCCAGTGACGCACTGCACCTAACTTCCCAAGCTACTCAAGTTCCTCTTAAAAGGACTTGTTTCATTCTCACGGGGAACCTACATTATCTATCGACTTTATCTTAGAAGATTGTTGATATTGAAGAAGGAGACCCTCTCCCTAGTCTCCGGCATAGGAAACCAAATGTGCACAATTGAGTCTAGAGCCAAGAGATCATCCACAATATCTCATTAGAACACAAAATTAATGAAGACTTGTTGTTTCACACAATGTGGAAAGTAAGTGTATATTGAGAGTCCTACGCATTATCCTGGTGGTATTGCCAGAACATCCGAGTGATATGAAAATATTCACGATGAAGATGGAAATCCTTCTAGAGCCAACATCAAACAAGCTCTTGGTGGGTGACATGTGAGATCTTTTCTAAAGATCAAACTTGTGACAACTGGATAGAAACGATGGGGCGATTCACTCGTGAATCAACCTTGGTCTAGGAAATGAATTGACGAATACTTTTGGAAAAACCGTTCGATGTGCAAATCTCTTCTTTTCTCTAGCACATCGAATGTGTATTCATTTTCAAACACAAAAAGTATCTCTGTTTGAAAAATACTTTTGGAAAAATCGTTCGATGTGTAAATCTCTTGTTTTCTCTAGCACATCGAATGTGTACTCATTTTCTAATACAAATAGTATTTTGATTGAAAATTGATCTTTCTCATAAAACCTTCGTCGTATTGCAAAACTCTTTCTTCAAGCAATACACGATTGTTTTTCAAATCAATTTTTCATCAATCAGTGAATCTCAATTCGCTGGTTTACTCACTCCGTGTTGTCTTCTTTGAGACGTTCCGGTTTGAGAACGGCTAGAGCAGCTGCGAAACCCTATCAAGGAAATTCTTCGGAATTCTACCTGATCACAGGCAGTACTTGTACTGATCAACGGGGAACCGTGGGCCGTGTACCTCAATTCAACGAAAGTGATCAAAGACACTTTCGTGTGCTTTATTGCTAACTGTTGTTTGCATGTACATTTGGACGGTTGCAGCTGATCAGAATTGAGAAGTCAATCCAAAGCCGCATGCTCACAGCATCCACACTTAATTGAAGAAATCATGACTAGTGCATATCTACATAACCTAGCTCTGATATTTTTATACTATGCTTCTGCTACGCTGCTGCAAATATCATGAACCAGTAAAGCTTCCGCTACTCTGATGGAAAGATGTCATGATCCTGAAAGTGTGAGCATGTCGATCCAAAAATCACAACTTCACATGATGGCAACACAACAAAGGGTGATTCAGAGATTTACTGTGGCTGATGATCTCAAAGAAAGCTCAAAGATCATCAAAGATGTGGATCAGTTCAAAGACCTCCAATGAAAGTACAAAGCAGTCGGACTTTGAAGTATCACTACTAAAGCACAAAGATTTCGAAACATGAAGAATGGAAGTCTACGAGCTCAGAACTAAAGACAAAGATAGAATGCTAGGATGCAAAATGTATTTCATGAGGTGACCTCCCTTAGGGGGAGATTGTTAGGAATTGGAAATTCCATGTGAAAGTGTCGGTCACCCCAATTATGGTCTAGCATAAGTTAGCTCGTAGACATGTCGTTATTTACATTATTTAGTAGTTTATTAGTTAGTTTGTAGCGTAGATTAGTTTAGTGTAACACCGTGGAGGAAGGACATGTCTTTACCCACTGTATACCTGATCCACATGCCGTCAGGAGGTCGTTTAGTTTGTAACTATAAATACCCTTCCCACTAAGGGAAGGGTGGTGCTTTCCAATCTAACCTTTCATTTGTTGTTAATCTTTCTCTCACTAGAAACACCCTCTCTACTCTCTTCATCTCTCTAACATGGCTATCTTGTTTAATCATCTACCTAGACCACCCGAATCATCTAAACAACATATTATTTACGATCCTACATATTAGCCACCCGTGACCGTACTTTTGTAAAAGCACCATCGGGCGGTGGTTCCTCTTCTCTTCTTCCTCTTGAACCTCGAACAAAAAAGACGAATGAGCCCTCGCCCACTTACTACATCCTCCACCCGCCTACTCTTATTTACAGCACAACACATTTTTTTATCATAATGTGTTCCGTATTTTCTGTCAGTTTAATACTTTTGACTTATTAAACTTTATATTTTATGTTCCGTACTTTCAGTTTTATAGTTTTTTAATATAAACAAAATTATAAAAAAAAAAAAATATGAGAGGGCTATCACTTGTATTTTTTTGGGGTCCGAATAACCTATCCCCTTAAAAAAACGTCACAAACTTTCTCGTTCACATTAACACTTTTGGTTCTTTTACGTGTCGACATGGACTATCCTTTTGCATTAAGTCCTTTAATCATGTAGCTTGGGTATGGAGGACCACTGCAATCTACATTCAGGACCAATAGACGATGGCGATGAGTGGTCTGTGCAGAATATTTATGATTGATTGAGTGGTTAGAAAAACCTATGTCTGGTTGATGTGTATTATATACGATAACGTAAAAGAAAAGTTTGAGCTTGTTAAACATAAGATCATATTTAATTAATATAATGGAATTGCCGTTCTAAAAAAATTAATGGAATTCATACATCTGATTAACGTGTATTAAATGTTTTTTTAACTCTAAATGAAATATAAGCTAAATTGATGCTTTAATCAAAATGAGTGAAAGGTTTGTGCAGAATATTTATGATGGCAATGATGAAATGAAGTAGACAGTTGCTAAAGCATAGGCCGATCACAGATCCTACGAAGCTACCCGTAGTTGCCATCATTTATTTATGTAAAGAGAAATGGTTTTGGATGGTTATGGTGTATCCTGTAGCCCTTCATATGTATGGGTGAGTGATTTGAACTGTAATACTGTAAGCTAACCTTTCAGATAACCTCACAGTGTTTAATTAGAACCCAATCCCGGTGCTCTTATCCTTCTTATCGATGCATGAAATAGATTAATATAAAAAAGAATATATAATTTTTCACTAGCACAAAGCATCAAGCAGAACCCATTCAGAGCTATAGAACGACATACTGGCCTGTGAGTTGAGTTGCCAGTAATCTGTTTATTTGAAAACCACCAATTGTTTACTCTCCTTCCAAATTCCATTAACATGTTGCAAGCTATCAGACATCATATACATTGGACAAAGATGTTAATTTTAAGCCTTAACACAAAATCACCTCACAATAATTAGTCATTTTCCATTAAGTCTCACGTTGCTTCATCTATCTCGATCAAGTACAAGTCATGTTTATGGAATCAAGTCATGTTTTTGTGATAAATTTATTGTTGGTAACTTTTCACAGGTCGAAACTCGAGCCAATTCCTTTGCATGACTTGCTTGTAATTCACCATAGTATTCGAACACTGTTGTCCCAATAACTAGATCAAAGTTTGTAGATTGCAAAGTAAATGAATATGAATAAGTAATTTTGTCTATTAACCTTCTAATGTAATTGATACATACATATATATATGTTCTAAACGTTGTAATCTAAACGTTGTAACGGTTATGTATTTGTAACCATTTCTAACCACCAACCATAACCGCTTTATGGTTATTAAGTTCCTAGTTAACGAGTTTGGTCCTTCGTCTAATAATATTTACATATGAAGCATAAGAATAAGATTATTTGGTTCACATTCTCCTCCTTAATCTTGATCGTTTCTTCGTCCTAAATCTTGAACTCCGAGCATTTGTCGCATACTCACGAACTTCAATCTTGGTAGAGCCTTCGTTAGAATATATGCTCTTTGTAGTTCTCCGCTGACATGTTCCACATTGATGTGCCCATTCTCTACGCTTTCACGAATTAAATGGTAGCGAATATCGATATGCTTGCTTCTTCCTTGAAAAACTGGGTTCCTGACGAGTGCTATTGCTGAAACGTTGTCGACCTTCAGCGTTATCCTTTTCTCTTCCCATCCAGTTAATTCACTAAGCAATCGCTTTAACCATAAGGCTTGATATGCTGCTGCAGTACCCGCCATGAACTCTGATTCACATGATGATAGCGCTACTGTTGGTTGCTTCTCAGTACACCAGGTAATCGGTGACTCTCCGAAATAAAATACTATCCCGGTAGTTCCTTTTCCTTGATCAGTGTTGATTCCATAACTAATGTCGCTGTAACCTGTAATCTTGCAGCCGCCTTCTTGTTTGTATATTATGCCATGCTCCTTTGTTCCTTTGATATATCGGATTACTTTCTTTACTACCTTCAAGTGATGATCCTTCGGGTCTTGCATGAATCTGCTAAGTAGTCCGACTGAGTAACTAAGATCTGGTCTTGTATGCAGTAAGTACTTGAGACTTTCGATTAAGCTTCTGTAATAAGTTGCGTCAACTGAGTTTCCATCTTCCACCTTGACCAACTTAGTACTGGTATCCATAGGTATCTTCGTATCATTGATGTCTGCCATACTTGTTTCCTTCAAGATCTTGTTAATATATCATGTCTGCTTGATTGTGATCTCTCCTCCTGTCTGTGTACCTTCTATCCCATGATAATAAGCTAACAATCCTAAGTCGCTCATTTCAAATTTATCCTTCATCTGGGATTTGAATTCTTTGATTTCCTTCCTTGGAGTGCCTGTGATTATTAAATCATCTACGTAGACTCCAACTATAAGTGTAGAATTCTTGTTTCTCTTCGTATAAACTGCTTGTTCGAGATTACACTTCTTAAAGTCTAAAGACTTTAGCGTTTGATCAAGCTTCACGTTCCAAGCTCTTGGTGCTTGTCTTAAGCCATATAAAACTTTAGTAAGTTTATAGACTTTTCCTGAGTTTCCTTGTTGTATAAACCCTTCAGGTTGTGTAACGTAGACTTCTTCCTTCAAGTCTCCATGTAAAAATGCCGATTTTACATCTAAGTGATGTACTTGTCATCCATGATATGCTGCTAATGCTAATATCAACCGAACTGTCTCTATCCGAGCAACCGGTGCAAATACTTCATCGAAGTCTATTCCTTGTTCTTGTACATAACCTTTTGCTACTAACCGTGCTTTATATTTGATGATATTTCCTTTTGCATCTCTCTTGGTCTTGTAAACCCATTTGAGTCCTATTGCCTTCTGATTTTCTATCAATGTAGCAAGAGTCCATGTATTATTCTTGTTGATTGAATCCAATTCAATCTCCATGGCCTCAATCCATTTCTCATCTGTTGATGCTTCCTTATAGTTACGGGGTTCCTCTTCCGTAAATAATAAACTTTGTGGTTCAACTCTACGTGCATACTTATATATTTCCTTTATATCTATGTATTCACGTACGGGTGTATCATCAAATCTACCTCTTGAGTTCTCTACAGAACTAGTAGTAGCTTCTTCTTCCTCTTCTATGTGTGGGTCGTAATTGTATGTCGGTGGTGTGATTGGTGAAACTGGGCCAGGAATCTGATCTTGTTCTTGATACGTGTTATCATCGTTCTCTGTGTTGACTGGTGTGAGGTTTTCATTGTCAACTCCTTCTACCATAAAACTAGTCCAAAATGTGTCTTGTGTACTCGTATCTTCTTCATCATTATTCCAATCCCACGGTTTTGTTTCCATAAACTTTACGTCCCTACTAACATGTTTCTTCTTGGCTATTGGATCATATAACCTACATGCTTGATCATTCCTCTACTCCTAAGTAAATAAATGGTATGCTTCTGTCATCCAGCTTCTTTAAGTGAGGTATCGTTATCTTTGCATAAGCTGTGCATCCGAATATTCTTAGGTTTTCCAGATTCGGTTTTCTGTTGTAGAGTGCCTCATATGGAGTTTTATCTGTCAGGGCCCTCGTAGGTACCCTATTGAGTATGTAAATTGCATGTTTAAGTACTTCCGCCCAAAAAGTTAAGGGTAACTTCATCGCTTTCATCATACTCCTTGTAGTTGATAACAATGTCCTATTTCTTCTCTCCACTACTGCATTCTGTTGTGCGGAGTACGGTGCTGTCAACTGTCGTGCTATTCCATTTTCCTTACAGTACCTTGTGAATTCATTTGATGTGAATTCACCGCCTCTATCCGTTCTTAGCATCCTTATTTTCAATCTCATCTCCATTTCTATCTTCTGTCTAAATTCCTTAAATGTACTAAAGGCCTCATCTTTCGATGTTAGAAAGTAGGCCCACATGAAACGTGTACAATCATCCACTAACAAGAAAATGAGCTTCTTGCCTGAGTACGTTGCTGGACTTATAGGACCGCAAAGGTCTCCATATACTAAGTCCAACGGGTTCTTTGATATGAATTTAGCTTGGTTTGGAAATGGTTTTTTACTGTGTTTTCCTAATAAACATGCGTGTTAGGAATTGGAAATTCTATAGTGAAGCATCGGTCACCCCAAATATTATCTAGCTTAAGTTAGCTCGTAGACATATCATTTATTACGTTATTTGTTAGTTAGTTATTAGCGTAGTTTAGTCTAGTGCAACACCGTGGAGGAAGGAAGGGTCTTTACCCATTGTATGCCTGATCCACAGCCCGAATGAGGGCGTGCTTCTATGTATAAATAGCCCTCTCCCCACAAGGGAGAGGGTTGGATGTTCATTTGGAATCTAACCTTCTATGTGTTTCTCTCACTAGAACATCTCTCATTCTCTCTCTAAACACTCCATATGCTTCTATGATTTAAGTATACATGATTGTATGACATCCTAGATATTACAATTGGTATCAAGAGCGATGGTTTGATCACTCATCTTTCATGCTCTTTGTTTTGGTGGATTTCATAAGGTTTTTGGGGTTATAAGTGTTTAGAAGAGTTTGAATCATTTGGTCAATTTCTAGTGTTAAAGTTTGAATTTTGATTGTACTTTTGTGTTTAGGATCATCATATGTATTTAGGCTTTGAATTGGAAGCCTTGAATCATCGTGGTTGGGTTGTTTTTGATTGATAAAGTGGTTGTTTTTGAATATTGTACGAAGCGAGTTGAGCCACGGTATTGCGTTTCTAGGAAGAGAGTTGCTTTGTTATTGGAAGCGAGTTGGTTTATGCGACTTGGCTATTAAGCGAGTTGTATGTTTCAGTGAGTTGACACTTAAGCGAGATTTCTTGGAAGCGAGTTGGTTTAAGCGACTTGGCTATTAAGCGAGTTGACTCTTTAAGTGACTTGAGTTTTTAAGCGACTTGTCTATTAAGCGAGTTGTATCTTTATGCGACTTGGGTTTTAAGCGACTTGTCTATTAAGCGAGTTGATTTATGCGACTTGGCTATTAAGCGAGTTGATCTTTAAGCAAGTTGGTTAGGGTGCGACTTGTCAAATTTACTACTTGTCTTTTGAGATCTGTCATTTCTTCGTGCTGCAGTTTTACGGTTGTTCTTTTGATTTAGTAAAATCCCGTGAAAGAATCAATTTCCCGGTTTAATCAAAGAATAATAAAATCCCGTAAATTCTGTCATTCATGGCTTATACCACTTATCCATTAATTTCCAATGTGCTCAAACTATATGACTCAGTGGACAGCAAACAAAGTATGTACTACTCAGAAAGCTTAACCTTAACAGATTCAATCAATGATGATCAAAACACCTCGTACTTTGAGTCAAATCCCAAGAAATTACACCAGCTTATGCTGCAAAATGCCTTGCTAATGGAATGCAGCCTTGAGCCCTATCAACTACTTCACTCCCATCTGTTACAGTTCTTATCTACAATTGTGGATCGAACATGTAGTGCTCTTTTCCGTCAGGACTTACCTACATTGACGAGAACCTTGCTGACGAACTTAGAATTATTGAAGCTTCAACTTACCAAAAGGAAGGTACTAAAAGATGATTCCAATGCTGCACTTCAGGTAATCCACAACCAATTCCAGCCATTTATCAATGGGGAATATTCCGTAGACTTCGATCAACACTCAACTGGAATTTCTTTCAAGAAACATACTAGAATGGAAATTCAGGAGTTCATCGATACATTTATCCGACTAATGGATAATGTGGAAAAGTACATTGAGGAAGCTGCTCAAAAGGATGATTTCATGAATGAGTGTCAAGTGCAATTGGGAGATAGTGGTGAAATGTCAGGTAATATTTCTGTTGAAAGGACGGGAGTTGCTAAATGCATAACATCAGATACAACAAAGAATAAAGTAACCAACAGTTCGGTAACTCCTTATGTGGATACACATGTCAGACCAGTGGATGAACTGGTGTCATCTGATGAGGTACCCTTAACCGTTCAACATAATACATATGCTATTCTACCTAACCAAACTGATCTTAAGGCTGAACATGATTCGAATGAATGTTCCCTGGTTGAGACTGAGTCTAGAATTTTTAAAACAAATGAAATGGTTGAAAAAAGGGGTTTTGATGAACTTTCTAACAAATACTCAATTCTCAAAAAACACTGCATTTCCTTAGAAATTGCAATACAACAAAAAGAAGAAAGTTTTCTTGCTACAAAACCTTACAGAAATCCGGAATTCCCAGAATTTCAAGAATTTTTTGAAATTAACCAGTTAAAAACCTAGATTCATGACAAAGACTCAACCATATGTAATCTGAAAATACAACTCTCAGATCTGCATAAGAAATGAAATAATGGGATGAGCTATCTTAACTATGAGGTGAGTGATCCGATTAAATCTAGGAATGATGAATTAGCTTTATGTGTGACCAAGCTATTAAGGGAAAATGAGTCCTTGAGGAAGAACTTGTTAGAAAACAATTCCAAACTATTTGATCAACCTAACTCCTTGTTGGCAGACATTGATACCCTCAAAGCCTAAATTCAGGATAAGAGCTTCACCATTGTTGCCTTAAAAAATGAGCTTAGGAAAACTATTGAAAATAGAGTGAACACTAAGTTTGCAAAACCATCGACCTTGGGTAAGCCAATTGTACTTAATAATACATAACGAGTTGTAGTTAGGCAACCCAATGCATTTAAAACAGAGAGATTTAAATCATCGAAATCTAAGCTTGCCTTCCAAGTTGATGAGAATATAGTTTTGTCTAAACCAGTCACTTCACTAATTCATTCCGATATGATGAATAACAATCCCCAGCTTAATGTTCAAAGCCCTAAGATCAGGAATATAAGGAGATCATCTAGTCCATATAAGAAGCATCAAATGGCTGACCAATCCCCTAAGAAACAAATTAATTGCAAAAGGACCAATATTCTGAACAGGGAAATGGCTTCATCTAACTCTGCTAGCATTTTTTTAAGTGGATTCCTACTGGTAGATTATTTAAGCTCACAGGATCCAAACGGACTTACTCACCTAGATCTTGTCTTAAGTGGATGCCCACATGTAAAATCTTCATGAATGTTGGACTTAAAGGGATTTCTATTAATGATACTCCTAGACCTGAACCTGACTGTACAACATCCAAAAATGAGGATACACCTATCACTAACCCACCTATTTACAATACTACATGTGCTATTAGTGCAAAGTGTCCTCAGTCTTTTCCAGGTACAATGCTCAATTCAATCATGAACATCATGACCTGGTTTCCTATAGAAATGAAGACTGCTCACTCAGGAATTATAGCTTGTCAGAATTGATGTACCCCGTACTCTGACTCCTGATCACCTCTTTTCAGGACTCGTTCTCATGAATTCTTGTACAAATCTTTCTACATTTAAAAAAAATTATCTTAAATTTTTTCTACATTTTAAATTTTTTTCTGTCATTTTAAAAATTTCTGTCATCGATAACATCTACGGTCCTAGAAATGTCATTCAACAATGGCACGGGACTTTAGATGAATTTTGAACATAGTCTTTAAAAAAAAAATTTGTTACTCGTCTGAATAATCACAAACTTAAGTTAACTAAGACCCACTGCAAAGTTACTGAATCAATCAATGATTACTTTCTCATTTGTATCATTGATTGAGGGGGAGAATTGTGTTTCTTCATTTGATTAGTACTTGGGATAGAATGATCATGTCCATTTATGTTGCATGTGTCTGCGTTCTTAATTGTATGGCCTGGTTGTTGCATGCTATGTGGAGTTATTTAATGATTCTTGGTGTGACCTAAGTTGTTTAACTTTATGTATTCTGAACTGATATGCTTGTCTCTTTTGTTAAGCAATTTTGTTAAGCTTTTTTAATATGCGAGTTGCTAGTATGGTACTTGCGAGTTAACAAATTGCGAGTTGATAAACCAGTTGATGCATGTGAGTTGCCCCTTTAGATTAAGTATGTGAGTTGCAAGGTATAGGGACTTAAAGTGTCAACTCGCTAAACCTGTATACTTAAGTATGCGTGTTGTTTCTTGGTCAAAACAAATACTCATTTGGTCAATGCATTTCTTTTGAAACTACATTCTCTCTCAACTCTCATCTAAGCGAGTTATCAAATTGTGATTGTGTGGTAGGTTTTTTTCTTTCTATCAGATCTTGCTTATCATATCTCTATCATGATTTGTACTTGAACCATCTCTAATCTTAACCCATCGTGCAGATTTTGTCATATCTTACTCGCCTCGATCTAAAGTTACTGACACTAGGTTTGAATCTCCTTGATTAATGATATTGAAATTGGTCGTAGATGATATTACGTAGGGTTGTCTGTATTATCATCTGAGTTGGGTTGTTTGTAAGATTTATCTTGATTATTTACTTGATGCGTATTGCGTTTTAAATGTGACTCGTATGATGTGGTTATAGGATTTGTGTTAGATTGATGTTTTGGTTCTTTGAATTATGACCCCTTTAGGTTTGTTATTTATCCGTGTGATTATTTTCATGTGTTTTAGGTATTTTCTTGTTTATTGGGTCGATAATCTAGTGCTCTTCTGAGCGAGTTGCCCATGGGTGCTTATATGCGAGTTGCCTTGCAAAATTCTTAATAGTGTGTTCCCCATGGTTGCTTTTATGCGAGTTGCTGTATGATATTCTTGAAAGCGAGTTGCATTATTTGTTGGTGTATGCGTGTTGCCTTTTGCTTGTCAATTTATGCGAGTTGCTATATGCGACTCGTCACATACAGTTTGATGTATGCGTGTTACGTTATGCGTGTTGACCTGTTTTTTTGACCAAAGCGAGTTGATGGATGCGAGTTGCCCTATACGACTTGCCTCATATGTTTTCACGTATGCGAGTTAATTACTAATTGTTACCTATGCGTGTTGAGTTATGCGAGTTGTTCAAATTGTTGTTCCAAAGCGAGTTGCAGCTTGCGAGTTGACATACTTGTCCTATGCAAGTTAAATAATGCGAGTTGTCAATTTTGCTTGTGGTATTATCTTTTTGATGTCCTCTCTCAACTTATCTTGCACTTATAAGTCTCTGCATACTGATTACATTTTTTCTGAGGTGTGCATCCTATGCCTCCATATTTGTCATATTCGGCTTTCTTAGTAGACTATATGTTTCTGTCCATGTGCTTATGATATGGGGTTATAAATTGGTCATAATGGATAACCTTGTCTTAACCTAACAAATTTTCTGGATATTGTTTTTGTTGTATGTGTAACTATCAGATTTCAATGGCTGATACCACATCCTCTGATATACTTGTTGCCACTACACCAACTGTCACTCTAACTGATGTCAAAATACTTCCACGTGCGGAATGGGTTTCTATTGCTAAGAGCAACTGCTATGTAGATGTCGATAGAGGCCAACAAAATCCAACTTACCATCTGGCTATCGACATCTTGAAAGACACCAACTTCTTTGGTGCCTTAACTAAGCGTTGCACTATTCCCTCCATTTATATTCAACAGTTCTGGAATACCGTCACATGGGATAAGATATATGCTACGTACTCATGTAAGCTAGAAGACAAATGGTATGACATCTCCGTTGAGACTCTCAGGAATGCTCTTCAGATCACGCCAAGAGACCCGTCCATCAAATTCGTCACTCCACCCTCCACTCAAGATATATTAGATTTTGTCGATGAATTGGGGTACCCAGAAAGGCTAACCAAGATTTCATCACTCATCAATGCTGAAATATATCAACCATGGAGATCAATTGTTACGATTCTCAACTTATGCCTAACCGGTAAAACATCAGGGACGGACAGAGTAACAGCTCCTATAATGCAAATTCTGTGGGGGATGGTCAAAGGGAAAAATATTGACTTCGCTGAACTTATTTGGGAAGAATTCACCCTGTCTTTAGACACATTCATCACTGATAGATTAAACTCACAGAATAAAGTCAAAGGAAGAAAAAGCCTTGGCAAACGAGTAATTCCTAGCATCAGGTTTTCTAAACTCATTATCCAGCATCTGCAATAGACCTACAAGTTCAACTCACGAAGCGAGTCAGCCCTGCATGAAGCCAACGATGAATTCGTCCTAGGAAACATAAAATATATTGCCAAAGGACATGACAAGGAGATCTTTGGAATGCCTGTTCCTGAAGCTTTGCTTACAGAAAGAATCAAGAAAGCTGATTACTTCAAAAGATATGTAAAGAAAGCCTCAGCCACAACCACTGATGACACACCTAAGTCCACTCCCGCACAATCAAAATCAAAACAATCAGAGTCTATCTACTCAAGCCTACCTAAGAAAAAGAAGAGACCCGATAGTTTAGTATCTAATGACTCTCCGTCTCAAAAGCAAAAGAGGAGAAGGGGAGACACTGGTAAAGGTAATGATGAAGGAACCAAAGTTCCAGAAAGTGAGATGGGTTTGATAGATGAAGACGAGGCTGCACTATAACAAGGAATTCAACAAAGCCTGGATTGTCTAAACATGCCTCAGAGGCCACCAGTGGGAGGAGTGGTGATTCGAGAACCAGTGCATACACCACGACAAACCACACCTACAACACAAGACAAAGGTAAAGGGATTGTAGGCGTAGAAGCAGAACAAGCCGCTCATATGCTTCTAACCATCTCTTCTCCACCACCAAAAACTACTACCCAATTTGAGCTGAAGAAAAGAAGCATTGAAGCATCATCAGCTCAAGAACCAACGGGAAGGGAAAAGGATGTGTCTGATACACAGGGAGACACACTTGCATCTTGTGACACTCAATCTGAAAAGAATGAAGTAAATGAACTACTAAAAGACCCATAGGAGATCCTTGAGCCAGGATCTGAAGAACACAGGCGCCTTGAAGAAACTCACATGTCCACAGGATCATTGTCATCACTAAAGAACATTGAGCCTGACATTACTTATGGTGATCAATTCCTAAGGGACGGTCCCTCAAACATCGAGTCGGACAAGCAATCTAATGAAAAGGAAGAAGTTCAGTCCATGTTCTCAGTCACTATTCAGCAAGACACATCAACCATCCCTCCGATGTCAGCTCCTGCTCATACAACCGCACTTCCACCACCCAAACCTGCTCTAAAAACCACACTTCCACCACCCGAACCAGCTAATAATTCATCACCTGAACCAGTTGTCACAATTAATGAGTCAGACACTCCACCGGCGTCACCTCCTCTGATCTTAACATCTGAGCAATTGCTCGACAAGGCAGTGAAACGAATTGAAGCTCTTGAGAGGCACCTGCCTAAATCTATCAACGCTCTCGAGAGTCGTGTCTACAAGCTAGAGAACCTTAACTTCGATGAAGGTGTAGCAGACGCCATTGAAGGCGAAGTTAGAGATGTTGTAGAATGGGCAATGCAAGCTCCACTGCTTCAACGGTTTAAAGACTTACCCATTTCGGATATGAGAGTTGTCCTTTCAGATAAAATGTATGAAGCTAAAGAGCATCAGGATGAGGTTCATAAGAAGTTATTCAAGGCTCTCGAAGAATCGATAAAGCACAACAATCATTTACAGTTTCTAGAGGACATTCGAGAAAGAGAGGCAAAGAAGAAAAGGAGGACTTTGGTGTTGGAGACGTTGCGTAAAGGTCCTAAATCTCCACCTCCTCCTCCTCCTCCTCCAACTGGTGGGACTGGAACTTCTGGTACTGGTGGATCTTCCGGAACAGCCACTACTCACAAGGCAAACCCACCTTCACCTCCACCAAATTCTCAGAATCAAACCGGAACTTCAAGTGGTCAAGGATCTCAAAAGACTTCTACAGTATGGACCACCGTTGACTCCAGGTTTACACCAACCATCTCTTCTATTCTTGAAGAGCAAATGCTTAATGAAGAGTCTTACGTTGCTCAAGAATCAGAATCAGAAGACGATGATGCTTCTACCAAGCACATCCCCAAAGTTATAGAAGAAGAAGATTGGTTGGACGCGTATATTGAGGGTAAACGCATCAAAACGCCTAGAGTTGCACCTTCAAAGGACATGACTCAAAGCTGGCTCACCAAAGATAAACCTCAAACTCCTGAACCTTCATGGTCCATTCCCGAGTCTGATTCAATAATCCCTGACAACAATTGGGCTACAACCATTATTTCCAATTATGAAGCTCCAGCAGAAGACTCTCTTCTTCACTTCATAGGGGATATGGAAAGCTTTATGAAGTGGTTTTGTGAGAAGAAGGGAATTTCTTCAATCACTCCTAAAGATCTTGAAGGCCCAGCGTTTGAAATCGTCAAAGTCTTCCACTCAGATGCTAATCAGCTTCAATACCAGATGGAAGAATGCCATAAAATGCTGAATGATCAAGTTAGTGAGCAGATCAATCGGTTTGATGTGAACAACCCTCTTCCTCTCGGTGGTGAACCTGGACAAATGACCATTCAATCAGAGTTCTTCTTCAACCATGACCTGGATTATCTACGTGCTCGAACTATTGAAAGAAGACCAGCTTTATCGATTTCTAAGATGAAAGCTGCTACCTACACATATCAGGGTCTTGAACAGTTGGTACCTGATCAATTCTGGATAGACAAAGAACAAGTGTATGACATTGCTGCCTCATATGGCATTTCTCATTGGTGGTTCAAGAAGAAGAAATTCTACATTGATAGACATGGAGCTGAAAAGAGTCGCAGAGCGGTTCGATCCAAGCTGCGTATTCTAAGTGTTGTCAGTGTAGAGATCTTCTCAATCTATGGCTATGATTACCTGAAGAAGATTGTTCTTCGAAGAGCAGACTTGAAAGATTATGTTATAGAAGAAAACGACTTCAAACATTTGATGCCAAATGACTTTGAAGATCTCTATCTTCTGAACCTCCAAGGACATCTTGACCATTTACCTATTCGTGAAAAGAAGGCTCTCTCTGCTGCTGTCAATCTTTGGATCAGGGGCTTAGTCATTCGACAAAGAGTTGGTGATTTTCAACTTGGCGTGGAAAGCTACCAGACTCAGGTCAATCTTACAAGACCTCAATGGGAAGCCAAAGGACATGAATTTCGTCACGACTATATAGTGATTGACACCCCTTGAGCAGTCCTCTTTACTGACAGATACGGGTCAAGAATGTTAATGAGACTGTGCGAGCTATACAAATTCAGTGATGGTACACTCAAGATGGTAGAAGAAGAATTGGACTCAAGGGTGAAGGAAATCAGAATTGACCTGAAGCCGTGGAACAAAACCAAATTCTGGTCTGAACAGGATTTGAAGAGGTGTGAAGAGTTCATTGTTGCGATTAGACGAAGACTTAAGACGAGAAAGATCTTCCGCAGCCTTGAAAGTTTTGTGGGTGGCAGAATACGTGATGGTCATTACAAGCTACTGCAAAGAACTAAATGAAGATATCTTTCTGCAATAGTTTTGTTATGTATTATGATCTATGTAATGTGGTGATTGTACTATGAACAATTATAACTACAATGTATATTGTAGTGGTAGGTTATGGATTGTTGTTCCCTTTTTGTCGAAAAGGGAACTTTGGAGTAGTCCACTTCAGATCAAATAAAACCTGACACATTTTTCTCCAACAAGTTTTGTTTCTTACATATTTAAATTACTTGAGATCCAAAATCTCAAAGGATTTGAAATTTTTGATCGGGGGAGAAAATGTGATATAAATATGAAATCTGATAAAAGGTGACCATTTTTGTCTCAAAATGCATACTGCTCTCTAATATGTGCTAAACTCTTTTCGAATCTCGAAGCATATATTGAGGGGGGGGGGGGCATTTCAAAAAGAAAATAAACTTTCAAGGTACAAAGATTTCCATGTTTTAACATAAAGTACCTTTATTGATTTTCTAATGGTTTCCGCATGGCTATATGATCGTGAAAGTGCTTCTAAGAACTCTTTCCTCCTTGTGAAAAATAAATTTAAAAGTTATATGCACAAGTTGAGGGGGAGCAACTCTTTTGAAAACCACATCCTCTCCCAAAAATATCTTTAACAAAGTATGAAAAATACTAACTTTGATCGGGAAAGTGATGTTGATATCTTTTAGAAATTGTTGATCAAAGAATCGAATCTTTCATTCTTAAATCTGAGATTTTCAAGTCCTCTTGCCTCCATGTGTCAAACTGATTTCAAACATACAATGCACATAGGGCTGTAAATGAACTGAACGTTCAGTGAACATTTCATGAATCGTTCGGTAAGAAGTTCGTTTATATTCGTTTATTTATTAAATGAACGAACATGAACAATATTTTACGCTCGTTTAGTTAAATGAACGAACATGAACAAAAGTCGCGTCCGTTCATTTATGTTCGTGAACGTCCGATTATGCGTTCGTTAACGTTCGTTTATGTTCATTTATTTATTTATGCTCGTATATCATATCTTTTAATTGTATAATTATAAAATTGGGTTGTTTAAACAAAACAACACTTATAAAACAATATATTATGCACAATTTAATAAAGTTTATGTTTGTTTGTCTATTTTCATTTATGTTTGATCATTTATGTTCGTTTAGCGTTCGTTTATTGTCTTAATGAACGAACATGAACAACTAATTTTCTTAATAAACGAACATGAACAAGAAATTTCGTCCGTTTAAGCGTTCGTGTCCGTTTATTTGTCCGGTTAAAATTAAATGAACGAACATGAACAAGGCTCCGTTCGTGTTCGTCCGGTTCGTTTATAGCCCTAAATGCACATGTTGAGGGGGAGCTTTTTCTAAAAATATCAAAAACAATTCAGGTACAAAATGTTTTGATCATGAATCACAAGTACTTGGATTGATTTTTCAAATGGTTTTCAATTGGTTCCAATGGCTGATGAACAATACCAAAAAGACCAACCAAATTTACTTTATGTATGGTGATATAAGGATAGTTAGGTTAGGTATTCGTTTCCACGATCTCGCCAGAGCCGGAGGGATCTACCCAGGGCAATCCACTAGATAGTGTAGAGTCCTTAGGTATGATGAAAAAAAGGTGAAAAGTGAGATATGGGAAGAGTGAGGACTGAGATAGAGCTAGAACTGGAATAAACCCAACAAGGTTCTAGTAATGAAGTCTCGGTAAGCACTGAAGGGGTTGAAGAATTAAAAAGAATTGAATGAGAAAAAGGGTGAAAAGAAATAGCCCTCCATTATTTCAACCTTAGGGCAGAAACCGGGTTCAATTCATATGCTACTGATGGTTACCAAGGTAATACCGGTATTGAAGACAAGACATCATGGACCCAGTGACGCACTGCACTACATCTTTCCAAGCTACTCAAGTTCCTCTTAAAAGGACTTGTTTCATTTTCACGGGGAACCAACATTATCTATCGACTTTCTCTTAGAGATGGTTGATATTGAAGAAGGAGACCCTCTCCCTAGTCTCCGGCATAGGAACCAAATGTGCACAATTGAGTCTAGGGCCAAGAGATCATCCACAATATCTCATTAGGACACAAAATTAATGAAGACTTGCTATTTCACACAATGTGGAAATTAAGAATATATTAAGAGTCCTACGCATTATCCTTGTGGTATTGCCAGAACATCCGAGTGATATGTAAAAGTAATCACGATGAAGATGGAAATCCCTCTAGAGCCAACATCAAACAAGCTCTTGGTGGGTGACATGTGAGATCTTTTCTAAAGATCAAGCTTGTGACAACTGGATAGAAACGATGGGGCGATTCAAATCTTCTTTTCTCTAGCACATCGAATGTGTATTCATTTTCAAATTCAAAAGGTATCTCTGATTGAAAAAATACTTTTGGAAAAACCGTTCGATGTGCGAATCTCTTCTTTTCTCTAGCACATCGAATGTGTACTCTTTTCAAATACAAAAAGTATTTCTGATTGAAAATTGATCTTTCTCATAAAACCTTCGTCGTATTGCAAAACTCTTTCTTCTAAGCAATACGCGATTGTTTTCAAATCAATTTTTCATCAATCAGTGAATCTCAATTAGAGGGTTCACTCACTCCGTGTTGTCTTCTTTGAGACGTTCCGGTTTGAGAACAACTAGAACAGCTGCGAAACCCTGTCAAGGAGATTCTTCGGAATTATACCTGATCATAGGCAGTACTTGTATTGATCAACGGGGAACCGTGGGCCGTGTACCGCAATTCAACGAAAGTGATCAAAGACACTTTCGTGCGCTTTATTGCTAACTGTTGTATGCAGGTACATCCGACATTTGCAGCTGATCAGAATTGAGAGGTCAATCCATTGCCGCATGCTCACACAACACATTCACTTCAAAATCATGATAAGTGCATCAACAACTCTGATATTTACACTCCATGCTTCTGCTACGCTGCTGCAAATATAATGAATCAACTAATGCTTCCGCTACTCTGATGAGAAGACATCATGATCCATAATGTGAGCATGTCGGTCCATTTGTCACAACATCATATGAGGGCAACACAACAATGGGTGATGCTGAGATTAACTGTGGCTGATGATCTCAAATATAGCTCGAAGGTCATCAAAATGTGGATCAGCTCTATAACCTCTACTTAATGTACAAAGTAGTTGGACTATGATAAAATCACCATGAAAGCACAAAGATTGAATACTTTGATGAAGTGAAGTCTACGAGCTCAAGACTGAAGATTAATTAGAATGCTAGGATGCGAAATGTAAATCATGGGGTGACCTCCCTTAGGGGGAAATTGTTAGGAATTGGAAATTCTATAGTGAAGCATCGGTCACCCCAAATATTATCTAGCTTAAGTTAGCTCGTAGACATATCATTTATTACGTTATTTGTTAGTTAGTTATTAGCGTAGTTTAGTCTAGTGCAACACCGTGGAGGAAGGACGGGTCTTTACCCATTGTATGCCTGATCCACAGCCCGAAGGAGGGCGTGCTTCTATGTATAAATAGCCTTTTCCCCACAAGGGAGAGGGTTGGATGTTCATTTTGAATCTAACCTTCTATGTGTTTCTCTTACTAGAACATCTCTCATTCTCTCTCTAAACACTCCATATGCTTCTATGATTTAATTATACATGATTGTATGACATCCTAGGTATTACAATGCGTCACAAATATGCCCGACATGATTTATCCTTGGAATTCCTTCTACTAGACCTTTCCTAGTCATCTTGTTGATTCAGAGTTCAGATGACCTAATCTAGCATGCCATAACCATGCTTGGTTATCTATATTTGCTAAGAGACATATAGGTGCTTCTATCTGTAATTGAATCTTGTAGAGTCGATTCTTAGATCTTTCAACTTTCATCAACAACTTCTTGTTCTTATCATACAAAATCAACTTGTTTCCGTCCATAATGACCTTACAACCTATTTCCGTAAGTTGTCCTAGACTAAGTATGTTGCTCTTGAGGTTTGGTATGTAGTATACTTCTGATACCACCTTCTGTTCCTGGTTCTTACAACCTAGTAAAATAGACCCTCTACCCATTATCTGTACATGCGATCCATCTCCAAAACGTACTCGTCCTGTTACGCTTTCATCAATATCCCTAAAATGACTCTTTATTCCCGTCATATGGTTACTTGCACCATTATCTAAATAACATATGCTTGCATCCGCTGTAGCATATTTCACTGGTTGAATTTATTCTTCATTCAACAACACTTCCTCGTGTTCAGTTTCGTGCACAGTCATTAATAGTGATGGTTCATCGTCTTCTAAGATAAGGTTTGATTGTTCCTGAGTTGTTGGTGTTCCTCTACAATTCCTTTTAAGATGTCTGATTTTATGACACCTGTAGCATTTTACCTTACTTACATCCCACTCACTTTTATTCTTATCTGAACTCTCTTTGTGACTTAAGTTCCCTCCTAGTGAGTTGTTTCTGTTTCTATTATTCTGCCAGTTCCCTCGTGAGAAATTTGATTTCCCTCCACGTTTGTAAAAACGTTTCCTATTTCCTGAGTGTTCGCCATGTGCGAATAATAGGTTTTCCTGGCTTTCTACTTGTCCTCTTTTCCGGAGTTTTATCCTTTCCTAAAATGCCTTGAATCTTCCAATGATCTCATCTAAAGTGATGTCGTTGAGATCACTTGTCTGTTCTATGGATGCTACTATCTGAATGAACCTATCTGGTGTGGAGTCTAATAGTTTTCGAACTAAAAGTGATTCATCCAAAGTTTTCCCTAATTCTTTTGCCTTCGTGGCATAGCCATTTAGTTTAGCCGTAAATGCATCCACCGTCTCATCTTCCTTCATCTGAAGTGAGTTAAACCCAATCATCAATAATTATAATCGTGCTTTCTGCACTCTATCTTCTCCAACATGTCTTTTCTTTAGCGAATCCCACAATTCCTTAGCCGTCTTACAACCCGCTACTTGTAATATCACATCTTCAGTCAACGCCTGATATAAGAAGGCAGTCGTTGCCTTATCCTTCTTATCATCTACTTGCGTATCTATTTTGGTTCTATTGCTTCCCATAAACCATGTGCCTCTAGTATAACCTTAATTTGTATAGCCCAAACTGTGTAGTGTGTGGTTTTTAACTTAGGGCATTGATATTGTGCAATAGGTGTTACGGGGTTTTGTTGTAGTTGATGTGCTTGCTATATCGTCGACGGTCATCTTGAAAGTGGTTAGTATCTTCACTTTCTAATTTTAATGGGATTTATCCTTCCTAGTGTGGTCTTTCTATAAAATATGGGAATATCTAATCTTCCGGGAATCCTAGTAATACGGGATCAATAAATAGTTCTCGGAATTTCCTGATAGTATGAAATAACTATTCTATACTATTCTAATATAAATGAAATCCAGAACAGTTTAACTTGTGACTTCGATGATGTGATGAACACAAGTGTATTCCCATTGTCTCGCATTAGTAAATATCGTTTACCAACGTTTGTTGCTATTCCCAAGTTTGGTTCCCTTTTTCCTTGCCTTTCCTCGTTGTAACCCTTGATGTTCTTTCTAGTCTTGAAATTTTTTTACCCCTTCGAATTTGAAATACACCAAGTTCTTTTCTTCGAATATCTTTCACAAATGGTTTCGGCCTCCTTTTGCTTCGACCAAAACTGTCTCGACCTTTCTTTTTGTAAGAGTTCGAATAAAAAAAACTCTTTTGTCAAAATGTTTCCTTCCCAACGAGCCCAAACAAAAAATTACTTTTTGAATTTGTTTTTTTTTCGAAAAAAAAACTTTGTTTTCTTTTCTTGTTCCTCCACACTAAACACGTCTCCTTTCCCTTGTACGTTATTTGATTTCCTTACTCCGAGATCAAACTTCCCACGTACAAAAACCTTGGTACCGAGATGGTAACCAATCACCGAAACAAACAAGGTTGTTTGCTTCTGATTTTCTTCCCATTGTTGTTTTCCTTTGTGTCGTCCCGACACTATTCCACAAAAACCTGAGCGCTCCTTCTTTGTCACGTACATATTTCTTCCACAACAACGTTTTCCCCGCGTGTTTCCCGCGTTTTACCTTCTACTTGGAGTTTGAATTTAACCGGTTTCTCAAAGTATTTGCCCACTCTCTCTCTATCCCGAATAAAGTGTATGTTTTTCCTTCCTTTCCTATGTTGTCGCTAACAAGGTTTCCCCACCAATCCGTTTGGTGTTAACGTTTGCAATCTCCTACGTAAACGATCGTGCACTATCTTCTACGTATGCTTATTCACGTTTGTTTCTCTTGGAAGTAGAGAGAAAACAAAATTCTTGTTGAAACAAAGTTTCCTTCGTATGAAACAAGTGTTTCCTGCGTATGAAAACAAAAGTTTTCTGCGTATTTCCTTGGGTTCACTCTTGCATATAATATACAAAAACCGTTGCGTAAACACTGCTCTTGATGCCAATTGTTGTCCCAATAACTAGATCAAAGTTTGTAGATTGCAAAGTAAATGAATAAGTAATTTTGTCTATTAACCTTCTAATGTAATCGATACATACATATATATATGTTCTAAACGTTGTAATCTAAACGTTGTAATGGTTATGTATTTGTAACCGTTTCTAACCGCCAACCATAACCGCTTTATGGTTATTAAGTTCCTAGTTAACGAGTTTGGTCCTTCGTCTAATAATATTTACATATGAAGCATAAGAATAAGAATATTTGGTTCACAAATTGAATGATTTGAGAGACTAAAAACAATATATATGCAAGTAGAAAAACAGGATAAATGTAAACACTAATATTGATATATAAACGTTGGAATTTGAGATGTTTACATAAGACTCGATCTACCTATTTATAGTTTATGAATCGACACAATTTTGGAAGTCACCATTGTGTCGATTCCTTCATAACCGTTTCTTAACTGCCAATAACTGACATAACGAAAAACTAAACAAACTATTAAGAGGTTGTTTGGATTAAGCCATGACCCAACCCATTACAAATGCCTCTTATGACCCATACGACTAAAACATAAATTAACTTTGTCCATTTAACATTACAAGATATTAAAAAAGGCTACATCTCCCTCCTAATGCTTTAATGTTAATGTTGCCACGCTTCCTTGGTCCTTGGTCTTCAAGTGATGATAATCAAATCACCACTACTCGATGTGCTTTCTTCCTTTTCTTCATTTGTTGTATCTTCCATGTTGCTATCCATCTTGACATCACCTTGAGCAATCTTGCATCTCTTCCTTGGAGATTGTTCACGTGCACCCTCTATTTCAACACTCATCCTTGCAAAACCTAATGGTTCCTTCCCCACCATTTCATCCCTTGGCTTTTCCTGCTTAGATCTTTGTGCTTCCTCATAGTAAATTTTCACCAATGCTATATATTCCCTATAGCATTCCTTGACTTCTTGCTTGTCCTCTTGTGCCAAACCCAATAACTTTGCAACATTGCTCCATTTGTTGTTGAATGAAACATTCATGTAACCACCCAAACTATCCACAAACTTATACAATCCTAACAAATCTACCTTTATTACCCCAATAACCGGTGGTAAATCTCCTAACACATCTTGCCCTAAATAACCTAGGTAGAACCATTCTAGCAATTCCATGAACTTCTTTCCCAACACTTCCCAATTTCTATATACTAATTTGTCAATCTTAATCAAGTCTAAAAATGACAAAAACCTAGGGAAAGTGTTTACCTTCATGTGGTATAGCGTCCCATTTAGACTTAAATATTCTTCATCAATGTAATCTTGAGTGTCTTCCTTGTCCATCCTTAGATCCTCCATGCCCTTGATCAACGAGCACTCATCCTTGGGATCAATCGACTGAAAATATTCCTTTAGGAATTTGTTATGATTTTTGACCATGCTTCCTTCATCCTTTGCCATCATGCCTTCATCTTGCACTTCCAATGGCCTTTTTCCTTTATTGAACATATACTTCAAACTGCATGTGTCGTTTCCATATGTCACAATAAAACCCTGATCTTCTAACTGATCGATGCTCAATACGTTTAATGTGATCTCCGGTGTATAGAGCACATTTGGTATCACCAGACTTCCCTCCTTTGTTTCTACAATAGCCTCACCAACACCGTAAGAAAAGATAAATTTCTTTTCTTTTTCTTCAGTGCCCTCCATCTTGAATCTGTTAATCATTCGACTGAATAAAGTCCTTGTGGGACTCATGTGCTTCTTATAGGCACTACTAACAAACCAAATATCATTCCAACTTCCTTGATCCGAACCCTCAACCATGTAATTTGTGGTAACATGCACTTTGTCCGTCCCATAATTGAGTTTTTCATGCACTTCTGATGTTGTTGGCTTCATGTTGATTGGTTCTTGATTCATGTTTTTTGTTAATACAAATAAGCCGTAAAAACGTTTATTTATATTTTACGATCTTCTAATGTTTTGTCGATAACAAAAGTAAGATCATTTTAACGAAACAAATAAAATACGTAAATGGTTTGAACTAATAGTTTTCTAACACACTTACGCTTTCACATAAAATACTAAAACCAGTATAAGTGATTTTATTCTTTAGATATACATATGTAAAACAACTAGTGTTTACATATTGGGATAACATATACTTAACTAAGTATACACTAAAATGGGTAAAAACAAGTATATACTAAAATGGGTAAAAACAAGTATATACTAAATAGGTAAAAACTAGCAAATGGTTTTGACCCATAACCCATGGTTTTATTTATACCACTTAACCAAGTTCATTGTATCCTTAAGATACATTGTATCTAGAAAGAAAACCATGGATCAACCCATAACCCATGTCCCATGACCCATAACCAAACAATACCCATGGGCAAAGAGGAGCGTTCCACGGATCCCTGGCTTTGTGCTAGCCGGATCCCAAGTGGAAGGGATCCGTGGGATCCGGGGAAACAGTAGGATTTTTCCTCTATAAATAGTGAGCCATTTCTTCATTATTTCTCACCCCTTTCCAATACACTTTCTCCCCCTGAGTTAAATCTCACTAACCTTAGATCCAAGAGATCTATGTTTGTAGTTTTGTTTTTGTGTGATCTTTTAGGTTCCTCTTAAAGGCAAGATCACCACCTTTGAAGTCGAGCAGGCTCAAGTCCATGAGTTGCCATACTTTCTCATCATCAAGGCTATTGAAGTCCTCTTGTTGATGATCTCTGTTAGATATTAGTTTTCACATACACATCAAACCATAACACAAAGTGGCGTATGAATGAAGTTCTAGAGAGAGAAAGTTAGAGGTTTAGGGAACTTAGTGAGAGAAAGTGAAAGATGTTATTATGAGCTCCAACTCTCTACCTTGGGAGGTAGAGAGTATTTATAGTCTTACATAAATCGCCACACATCGGGCTGTGGATCAGGCATACAGTGGGTAAAGACCCGTCCGTCCTCCACGGTGTTACTTAACTAAATACTACTTAACTTAAAAGAACTACGACTACGAGCTTTCTAACGATTACATATACTTGAGGTGACCGACTCTTTAATACCTGGAATTTCTAATTTCTAACAATCTCCTCCTAAGGGAGGTCACCTCAATCATGTACCAAAATTACATTGAATACAAATAGATATTACATTAACAATTGATCTTGCATTCTTGATGTAGTCTTTTGCTCCTTAGCTCGTAGTCATTAATTCTTCACATTGCATGTTTGGTTACTTCAAGTGGAGGTCTTTTACTGATCCACGTGATAATAAATTTGTGCCAGCTTTTGAGATCATCGGCTATCAAAAATCTCTGAGACATCCTTTGTGGTGTTGGTATTATGTGATGTTGTGACATTAGGACCGACATGCTCACATTTTGTATCATGATATCTTCTTATCAGAGTAGCGGAAGCTTTCGTTGATTCAAGATATTGGCAGCAGCGTAGCAGAAGCATGGAGTGAAAATATCAGAGTCATTGATGCACTAATCATGATTTCTTTTGAGTTGAATGTGTTAAGTGAGCATGCGGCTATGGATTGACCGCGTCATACTGATCAGCTGCAAACGTCGGGCGTACCTGCATACAACAGTTAGCAATAAATTGCACGAAAGTGTCTTTGACTTTCGTTGAATTGAGGTACACGGCCCACGGTTCCCCGTTGATCAGTACATGTACTGCCTGTGATCAGGTATAATTCCGAAGAATTTCCTTGACAGGGTTTCGCAGCTGCTCTAGCTGTTCTCAAACCGGAACATCTCAAATAAGACAAGACGGAGTGAGTGAACCAGCGAATTTTAAGTTCACTGATTGATGAAAAGAGATTTGAAAAACAATCGTGTATTGCTCAATAGAAATTGTTTTTGCAATACAACGAAGGTTTTATTGAAACTCAATTATCAATCATAAAAACACCTTTTGGTTTGAAAAATGAGTACACGGTCGATGTGCTAAAGAAAAGAGTTTTTAAGCACAAGGACCGGTTTTTCAAAGGTATCCGTCAATCCATAACCTGAACCAGGATTGATTCAAGAGATTGAATCGCCCCATTGTTTCTGTTCAGTTGTCACATGGTTGATCCATATAATAGATCTCACATGCCACCTACCAGGAGCTTGTTTGATGTTGGCTCCAGAAGGCTTTCCATCTTCATTGTGAATATGTATACACATCACTCAGATGTTCTGGCAATACCACAAGGATAATGCGTAGGACTCAAGATATAATCTCTCTTTCCACATTGTGTGAAACAGAGAGTCTTCATTGAAAGTGTCCTAATGAGATTTGTTGATGATCTCGTGGCTCTAGACTCAATTTGTGCATATTTGGATCCTGTGTTGGAGACTAGGGAGAGGGTCTCCTTCTTCAATATCAACAATCTCTAAGAGAAAGTCGATAGATTATGTCGGTTCCCCGTGAGAATGAAACAAGCCCTTTTAAGAGGAACTTGAGTAGCTTGGGAAGTTTAGTGCAGTGCGTCACTGGGTCCATGACGTCTTGTCTTCAATACCAGTGTTACCTTAGTAACAACCAGTAGCATGTGTATTGAACCCGGTTTCTGCCCTAAGGTTGAATTGATGGAGGGCTATTTCTTTTCACCCTTTTTCACATTCAGTTCTTTTTCATTCTTCAACCCCTTCAGTGCTTACCGAGACTTCATAACTAGAACCTTGTTGGGTTTATTCCAGTACTAGCTCTGTCTCAGTCCGCACTCTTCCCATATTCTCATTTTTCTCCTTTTTTCAATATACCTAAGGACTCTACACTATCTAGTGGATTGTCCCTGGGTAGATCCCTCCGGCTCTGGCGGGATCGTGGGAACGAATACCTAACCTAACCATCCTTATAACACCGTACATAAAGTAAAGTTGGTCGGTCAATTTGGTATTGTTCATCTGCCATTGGAACCAATTGAAAACCATTTGAAAATCAATCCAGATACTTGTGATATATTATCAAAACATTTTGTGCCTGAATTGTTTTTGATATTTTTAGAACAGGTGCTCCCCCTCAACATGTGCATCAAATGTTTGAAATCGTTTTGCACACGGAGGCAAGAGGAAGAATTTACTTCTTTGATTACCATTTTCTAAAAGATATCAACATCACTTCCCTGATCAAATCAAGAAGATAAAGCATTTCCGGGAAGGATGAGGTTTTCATAAGTTTGCTCCCCCTCAATATGTGCCTCGAGATTAGAAAAGAGTTTTGCACATACTAGAAGGAACCTGCACATTGAGATAAATGATCACGTTTCAAATCATAGGTTTAAGATAGATGCTCCCCTCAACATGTGCATTGAAAATTTGAAATCGTTTGTCACATGTGGGAAGGACAGCATGTACATCCTTATAGAGCCATTTACCGAATTATCAGTTTAAATCCAATTTAAATCACACATTCTCCCCCGATCACAATTATCAAATCATTTGAGATTTGTGATCTCTTATAGATTTAAATTGATTTTGAAAGCTTTTAAGGGGAATTGTGACTTGATTATGAAAGCGTTTTAACTGATAAGGGTCGGATTTTAAGACTTTAAACTCCATTGATAAAACATGCATGTACATCTTTTGAAAACAATTTAATGCCAAATAACTTTTTAATTTAATTGAAATCATTCTCCCCCTCAATCAATGACATAGGTTGTTGATTGAGAGATAGAGATTTTGACAAATAAGTCCTGATGATTATCAAAAATAGAGACCGAGTTATTTTTCAGAGCATTTAGTTTTCAGCAGATAAATGTTTATAGAATCAGAGCATGGAATTTTGAAAGCATGATAAAATATGGCTCTGTTCTTTCTTTTAAAAACCGGGTTATTGCCTGAAAATGACAATAAACCATTTTTTTTTCTCTTTCTCCCAAAAATATTTTTGATTTTTGATTTTTTTTTTTTTTAAATAAAAATTCGAACAATATCTAAAGTCCCGTGTCATTCTTTGAATGACAACAACAAGACCGTAGATATTATCGAATCAAGAGAAACATGACAAAATGACAATATTTTTTTTTTTTTTGAAGATTTTTCGAATTTTTCAAATTTTTATGGATTTTGAAAGTTTTATATTTTTCTATTTGATTTTTGAAGATTTTATAATTTTGTATTTTGTTTTTCGAATAGATATATACAAGAGACAGATGAAGATAGACCATTACTCCTCGTCTTCCTCCTGAAGACGTTTGAGTGTTTCTGGTTGAAGGCTTTTTAAGCCAAGACGTGGAAGAATAAACTCAAAACGTTCTCTTGGAAGAGCTTTGGTGAAGATGTCTGCTAACTGATATTCAGACCTCACAAAATAGAGTTCCACCACACCTTTTTCCACTTGTTCCCTGATGAAATGATGTCGAATGTCGATATGCTTTGCTCTTGAGTGTTGAACGTTGTTGCATGAGAGAGCAATAGCACTTTTATTATCACAGTACAGAGGGATTTTGTTGAATTCAAAGCCATAATCAGATAATTGAGATCTCATCCATAAGATTTGAGCACAACAGGATGACATGGCTATGTATTCCGCCTCTGTAGAGGAAATAGAAGTACTCATTTGCTTCTTTGAAGACCAGCTCATAAGCTTATCACCCAAAAATTGAGCACCTCCAGACGTACTTCGACGTGTATCTTGACAACCTGCATGATCAGCATCTGCATAGGCCGTTAGTGACATACCGGTGTCCTTCGGGTACCAAAGACCCATATTGATGGTTCCTTGGAGATACCGAAAGACCCGTTTAACTGCTTCAAGGTGCTTTTTAGTAGGCTTAGCCTGGTATCTAACACACATGCAAACAACGAACAAGATGTCTGGTCTACTAGCAGTGAGGTACATCAGGGATCCAATCATACTACGATATTTCGTTTGGTCAATCATGATCCCTGAGTGGTCCTCATCTAGTTTGGTTCGGTCAATCATGGGGGTGTCAACAGGGTCACTTGAATCAAATCCAAATTTCTTTAAGATCTCTGTTGCATATTTAGATTGATTTATGAAAATGCCTCCGGGACTTTGTGAAATTTGTAATCCCAAGAAAAATGACATTTGTCCCATCATTGACATTTGAAATTTTGAACTCATTTCATTAGAAAAACGATCACATTCCATTGGGTCTGTCGAGGCAAAAATAATATCATCAACATAAATTTGAACATGAATTAAATGTTTGCCTGACTTCCTGGTGAACAGTGTAGGATCAACTGCTCCTTTGCTAAATCCGGTAGATAGAAGAAACTTTGACAATGTATCATACCATGCCCTTGGAGCTTGCTTTAAACCGTAAAGAGCCTTCTTCAAACGATAAACGTGAGTAGGATGCTCTTGATTCACAAATCCTTCAGGTTGGCTGACGTAGACGACTTCTTTAAGATCTCCGTTCAGAAATGCCATCTTTACATCCATCTGATAGACAACCATGTTCTTACTAGCAGCATTAGCCAGAAAGATTCTGATTGCCTTGATTCGAGCAACTGGAGCAAAAGATTCTTCAAAGTCAATACCCTCCTCTTGACGGTATCCTTTAGCAACTAATCGAGCCTTGTTCTTCAACACATCACCATGCTCATCAAGTTTCACTTTGAAGATCCATTTAAGAGCAATAATCATAGCACAGTCTGGAGCAGGTACTAACTCCCATACATCAAGTCGATCAAACTCATGAATTTCATCTTGCATGGCATTGAACCAGCTATCTTCATTCATGGCGGTTTTAACATCTTTTGGTTCGATCTTAGACAGTACGGAGTTGAAGAAGCACCATAAGGATTGACTGAAGGATCAGCAGCAGGTGCTTCTTGGCTTAAAGATATTGAGACTGAAGGATTGACTTCATTCACTGGAATATGAGCAACCTCTGTTGTAGGGATCAGCACCTCATTAGTAATTGAATCATACAGTTCATCAAACATAGGATCAAACAATTTCTTTACATCATCTTCAGATGGAGGTACATATGGAGTTTCTTGAGAGGAGTTTGGAACAAGGGATGAACCAATGGGACTGTTTTGAAGTGCGGGTCCTGAGCTGGAGTGTCCAGGAGCCATTTGACCGGTCAGCTCATCAAACGTAACGTGAATTGTTTCCATGATATTTCGGGTTCTTTTGTTGTAGATTCGGTATCCCTTTTTGTTTGGTGCATATCCTACAAATACTCCAATGTCAGCTTTAGCCCTAAGTTTGCCTAAGTCTTGACCCTCATTAGTTGGATAACACAATGCACCAAACACACGAAGGAAAGAGAGATTAGGTTTTCTGTTGTGGACAAGTTCATATGGAGTTTTTCCATGAACAGTGTGAATCAGGGAACGATTTTGTGTGTAGCATGCAGTGGCAATTGCTTCAGCCCAGAGAAACATTGGAACCTTTGAGTAAATCAGCATTGTTCTAGCGGCTTCAACAAGGGTTCGATTTCGTCTTTCAACTACACCGTTCTGTTGAGGAGTTCGTGGAACACTTCTTTGATGGCTGATTCCAACGCTTTCATAGAATTCACTAAGTTGTTTGTTGACAAACTCAGTTCCATTGTCTGTTCTGATAATTCTGACGGTTTTGTTAAGTCGAACCTGCAGCTGTTTGATGAGTTTGATGATGATATCAGGAGTTTCATCCTTTGTCCTTAAGAACTTGACCCAGGTGAATCTAGAGTAATCATCAACCACAACTAACACATATTTCTTCCCAAAGATATTCTGCACCCTCATTGGTCCACATAAGTCCATATGAATCATATGAAGAACTTCTGTGACAGAGTTAGTAGGTTTGGGTTTATGGGCATACTTCTTGCTTTTTCCTAATTGACATGCTGAACAAAGATGATCCTTTTCGTACTTGAGTCTAGGTAAACCTACAACTAAGTCCTTTCTGGTGAGATCATTGATGGTGCCGAAGTTCAGGTGATTGAGACGACGATGCCATAACCATGACTTTGTTTTAGAAGCCTTTGACAGCAAGCAAATTGGAGAAGACTTCATCATATCATCGATGGAGATGGTGTATAGATTTGAACCACGTGAACCTCTTAAAAGTTCCTTACCATCAAGTTCTCTAACGAAGCAGGTATGTTTTCTGAAGGCTACTTCTAGATCAGAATCGCAGAATTGACCAACAGAGAGCAAGTTGTGACCAAGACCTTCTACATAGTAAACTCTGGAGATAACACTTTTGCCAACAACATAGTCTCCATAACCCATAATAGCACCAAAGTGATCATTCCCGAATCTAACAGTCCCGATGAATTTGCTCACGAAGTTCATGAGCCGTGACCGGTCGCCAGTCATATGCTTGGAACAGCCTGAGTCCAGGTACCACAGAACGATTTAAACGATCTGCAGTTGAACACAGACAAGAATGGATAACTGGATAATTGGGATCCCCATGCAAGAATGGGTTCCATTTGGTTAGTAACAATGGTTGGAACACCCACATCAGAAATAGAAGCATTCGTATCAGAAAATGAGGCAATGGAATCATTGTGAATAGATGTAGTACTAGTGTCTGTATTAGCCCTGTTCACAGTGTGATCACTTCTTAAGGGAATAGTTCTACCAGTAGGCATCCATTTTCTAGTGGGCATTATCTGATTAGTCTTATGACCAACAGGTATCCAATAATAGCCTATTTTACTGAATGTTCTTCCTGTGGGTTTCCACTGTTTTTTAACTTTCATTCATTTTTGCCTTTTAGCCTTCTTAGCATGAATTTTAGCATTAACAATATTAACTGGACAATTAACATCATTAGGCAGAACATTAACACCACATTCATGATTAGAGACAGAATTCAAGCAGACATCAATACAAGGTTTGCAAATAGTATCAGAATTCGAATTAATTACAGTACGCCTAAGGCTAATACTAGAATCAACACGATTCGTTTTATTCGACTCAAACTTAAAGTTCCTAGACTGTTCTTCTACTCTTTTCCAGTGCACATTCTTAGCTTGCGAGGTCCTATCATTCCTTGTATTGTCTTGAGACTTTGACCTGCTCCCTTTAATGTCACTGATTACTCCTGTAGAGGGAATGGGAACATTAGTTGGTTTTACTACTCTTTGCATCACCTGTTTAGATGTGCTGGGATCTGAACTACATGCAGGCACACTAAGGTTCACTTTCTTGAAACTAGAAGTACTGATATTTGTATTCCTCCTAGAAGGTACACTTGAGTTCTCTTTCTTAGCATTGACAGATTTGGAATCTGAACTACTTAAAGGCACACTACGGTTCATATTCAACGCACTAGGAATCGAATGAATATCATACTTGGCATTAGGCATCGAGCATGGAATCAAAGGATTAACTCTCTCACCTAATGACTTTGGGCATATTGTGATCAAGCATTCTAAGATTTCTTGAGATCGTTTGGCATATAAGCATGCATGTCCAATTGCATTATCATGAGGTTTCTCTAACTTATCCTCTTCAACAATCTCACGCAGACATTCTAAGCAATCCTTAAGGGATGAGAAGTATGTTTGAACAGCAAGTTTGTTGTTCCTGAGATGAGGGGGGGACATAATTCACAGACAAAGCGTATTTATTACAAGAGTGAACCTTTGATACACCATTCTCCCCATTGGTCATAGGCATTTTCCCTTTTACCTGACTCTTCAGATTCTCAATTTCCTTTTGCAATGAAGCTATTTGTTCGTTATTTTTGTTACGAGTGACCTTTATTGATTCAAATAACTCATTGAAATGACGTTTAACTTTTTCATTTTCTTCTAGAAAACTTTCATTTTCCTTTTGTAATGCATTTACTAGGTTTTGAAGATGAAACGTTTGAGAAATCTGAGAGTCTAAAGGAGGAGGCATTTGGGAGCCTGTCATATTGTTCGTTTGACCCTTTAATTGAGAGATTTGGGCTTTCAACTTTCTGATCGTGTTGCAATGAGCTTGAATCTGTTCATCACGTTTGTTAATTTGAAAAACTGCATCAAACTCTGGAGCATCTGAGGATGTCTTGATATTTGAAGTTTTGAGATTTTCTTTAAGATGTTGATATTTTAGTTGTAAATTAAAATGCTCAACCTCTAGTTTAGAAAAATGTTTAACCAAATTGTCGTGATCATCCAGTTCAATTTTCTCGTTTAGTTTAGAATTAGTTTTTTCAAGCTCAATGACACGATCATGAGAGACTTTCAGGGCAACAGATAGTTCATGAAATTGGGAAGCATTAATAGAGCAATTTGAAGCAGTGAAAAACACATCTTGAGCAACACATTCAGTAATAAGAGTCTCATTTAGTGTATGCAAGTTCTTCCTCTCAATCTCATTATATTTTAGTGCACGCTCATAGTCACTAACTTCAACAATCATTGCATCAAATTCCTTTTCCATTCCCTTAATATCAGTTTCTATCCCCTTTTTAAGACTCTCAAAGTGATCTTTTAGAAGTTTAAAGAAAGGCATGACCTCAGTTAAATAACATTCTTTCATTTGTTCAAAACCCCTTTCTCCTTCAGTTATACCAGTGGGTGTGATCCTTTTCTTGCAAGTTTTCTCAAAATCAACAAACAGTTGAAATATAACATATTGGCTAATTAAGGTCTTGCTTTTAGTGGCAATTGTTCTCGGAACAAGATGTATGGGTGTATTAGGAGGATACACAGTCGCTCTAGGCATTTTCCAAAGGGAAGGGTTTGTTTCAACAATGTTTTCAGCTTTCTGCTTATCTAAATCCATTTTCCAGAAGACTTGTTCGGGAGTCAACAATGTCTGAGGCTTAAACTTGTTCAAGGAAATCCAGTTTTCCTTCTTGTAGTCATGGGGAGTGATAATAACTTTTTTCTCTTTGCATTTAGGATCATTTAGTTTCTTATTCATCTTCTCCCTAGTGATTTCATCTAATTTCTTATCATCCTCAGTGCACTCAACGCAACTAGGTTTTTGTCTAGGTTTAAGAATCTCATTGCCATCATAGATAACACTTTGAGCTGCTTTTGCTATCTTTCCATACTCAGGGTTGGGTTTATCTATAATGGGAACACTATGCTTATCGCTTAGAACTCTATGCTTAGTGATCATGTGAGCAGTCTGAATGGTGTTTCCTTGTATGTACAACTTGTTTTCAAGTTTGTTTTTCAAAGTTTTCAGATTAGAAAAATCTCTCAAGAGTTTTGATTCCTTTGCATTAAATTCTTTCTTAAGCATTTTCACATTTTCTTGAAGTTCTTGTTTTTGCTTAGCTGTTTTAGAAAGCTTTTCTTGCAAGAAATTTAATTCTTGTTTCAATACTTCTTCTTTAAAATTACTTTTTCTAATGACTGTACGCACTTGGTCATCCATTTCCTGCTCACGAGTGGTCAACTCAAATTTTGCACGTTGTTCATAAATAGCAACACGTTCTTTATAGGCATTTAGTTCAGAAATTACAGAATCATCAGGGGCACATGCAGTGTATTCATCAAAAACATAGTCATTGTTGACTGCAGAAGATGCATCACTTGGTACAACTTCACTTTC
Source organism: Chrysanthemum seticuspe (assembly GCA_019973895.1). NCBI lineage: Eukaryota > Viridiplantae > Streptophyta > Magnoliopsida > Asterales > Asteraceae > Chrysanthemum > Chrysanthemum seticuspe. Next base: position 54,569,102 of record BPTQ01000009.1, on the reverse strand, counting down.
ACTTTGTTTCACGTATTGATCATATGGGACAATATCGATATTACCCATATTTTCAACATTTGATTCAATAGTTTCAGTTGATTGTACTTTGTCATGCATCTGTTGCACATCAGCATCATCGTATAGTTTTAATACCTCTGAGATAAGTTTGTCTTTGGATGGGCCAGCTTGTGGTGAAGAAGAGACCTTGGGAGAAACCATTGGAGAAATGCTAGCCATAAAAATTGTGTGTGCAGTAGGTCCATCATCCACATCAGAGTCGTATGCATCATAATCAGCGACTTGAAAGGCATTCTGATGATTGTGACCTATCTCCTGAATAGGCTGCTCATCCACATCTGCATCATAGGTCTTGGCATTGCCCTCAGCTAGAAATAGCAATTCCTCTTCATCCAAAGCAGCACCATTGTCCTGAGCTTGTACCAGCATCATCTTATCTCTGAAGTAATCAGCATTCTGTGGACGCTTTGGAGATGTGCAGTTTCTTGCAATGTGTCCCTCACCACCACAGTTATAACATTTGATCGGCTTAGCTTGACCTTGGTTACCATTCCTTCCTCGATTCTGGTTACCAACATAACCTCTATCAGCTCCACCTCTTCCCTGATCATACTGTCTTTCCTGAACTGGTTGCACCACGATCCTTCCATCTTTAACAGTAGCTTGATTGTGTGGGTTAGATGCTGTTCTGAGGTTGTTGTTGGTTTGTGGGAGAGAATTCATGTTTTGACTAATCAGAAGAGCTAGTTGATTAATGAAGTTACCCACGTGTGCATCAGCATCAGCTTGTTTGAACATAGGATCAGGAATGAGTTTGTGATTACCATTACCCAAGGGTATGACTTGTGAGGCTTTGGTTGTGATTCCGATGTTTGAGTAGAAGGTAGTTGAGTCATTAGACGAGCTTGACTCTCCCTGGTTGGTTTTAAACTGATTAAGAATCATTTTTTCAAACATAGCATGTCTCTCATTCTGAAGGAGGAAGGCATAGAGTTGCTCATAGTTTGTATTCTTCAATCCTTTAGTGAGCTTCACAGAGGTGACAAACTTGTGCCATTCGGGATTCATGTTGTTCACAAATTTTGAGTTCAGCTGAATGTTAGGCATAGTCATCCTGATGTTCCTCATATCATTCACCAACTTATGAAATCTCACATAGTACTCATAGACACTCTCATCTGGTTTCATCTTGAAGTGTTCAAATTCGTCATAGAGTTGTGATTCTCTGTCTTCCATAGTTAATTCAGAACCTGAGAGAAGCATCTTGACATTATCCCATACTGCCTTTGCATCGGTGTTGTGATTGATCAGCTTGTAGATGTCTTTAGGGAGACCTTGAAGAACAATGTTAGAAGCCCTGATATCTGCATCGAATCTCTTTTTCTCCTTATCATCAAGCTCATCATACATTTTAGGTCTGTCCATTCCGTAGATAGGAGTTCCATCTTCATTAGTATCAAGTATATCTCTAGTCGTCTCAACTCGATACGGTCCTTCATCAATGGATTTGAGAATGTTGACACCATTTTCCTTTCCAAGGCAGTATAATCTGATTCGTTGAGCCCAAGAATCGTAGTCAGTTCTGTCAAGCATGGGTGGACGAGTATCTGAGCCAGCTGCTTGAACATCCTCGGCAACAGTGGAGATGATAGTAGGAGCGTTGGTAGACATGTTAACAGATTATACGGGATTTTATAACTCTATGATTAAACCGGGAAATAGATTCTTTCACGGGATTTTACTAAATCAAGAGAAAACCGTAAACAATCACCCAAGTCGCTAGAAGATAATGCACTAAGTCGCTAACACCTAATTCGCTACACTCCCAAGTCGCTAAAGTCCCAAGTCGCTAGACAAATGCAAGTCGCTAAGTAGTAACTCGCTAAGTCTCAAGTCGCTAGCAAAATTTTGGCAGCAATTCGCTACACAAGTCGCTAAAGATTCAAGTCGTTAAAGAGCAACTCGCTACAGACCAAGTCGCTACCACCAAGTCGCTACCCGTAGTGGAGAGTCCACTACTTGTACTGTTAATCGCTAGGTCTAAGTCGCTAGCTCCAAAACTGTAACTCGCTACAAAAATGTGAAGCAAGTCGCTACGAAGAAAGGGATCCGTATATCAAGTCGCTAGCTAGAAAAACCACATAAACATCACTTTTCAATCCAAAAATAACCCAACCAAGATGATTCAAGCTTACCAAATGAAAACCTAAACACTTGTGATGATTCTAAATATAAAAGTACTAACAAAATCCAAGCTTTAACACAAGAAATCAACCAAATGATGCACAAACCACTAAACTTTCCAAACTCAAAAACCACCTAAAAACCACTAAAAATCCAAAGATGTGCGAGATATGATCTAACCATGGCTCTGATACCAATTGTTAGATATTAGTTTTCACATACACATCAAACCATAACACAAAGTGGCGTATGAATGAAGTTCTAGAGAGAGAAAGTTAGAGGTTTAGGGAACTTAGTGAGAGAAAGTGAAAGATGTTATTATGAGCTCCAACTCTCTACCTTGGGAGGTAGAGAGTATTTATAGTCTTACATAAATCGCCACACATCGGGCTGTGGATCAGGCATACAGTGGGTAAAGACCCGTCCGTCCTCCACGGTGTTACTTAACTAAATACTACTTAACTTAAAAGAACTACGACTACGAGCTTTCTAACGATTACATATACTTGAGGTGACCGACTCTTTAATACCTGGAATTTCTAATTCCTAACAATCTCTTTCTTTCTTCAAAGAAGTGTAGTGTTGAAGACATTAGTGAAAGATGTCTCAAGTGTCAAGACGAAGATATAAGTGAAGGGTATCTATCATCTATAGGATAAGCACTTGTGATAGGTGCTTAGAAGTCAAGACAAGAAGCATTAGTGAAAGGTGCTTAGAAGTCAAGACTTGAAGCATTAGTGAAAGGTGCTTCGAAGTAAAGACACAAGACATTAGTGAAAGGTGTCTTGTACATTCGATATGATGTACATTCGATATGATGTGTTTCGATGTACTAGATAGACTAGCATTAGATCCAAGGATATTGATGTCCTTGATGATGTTGTAAAGGAGTAGATCTTCTTTGGGATTAGTCATTGGTGTAGTGTGGTAGTAGTTCCTCCATTGCAATGGAACTAGGTGCTTAGCCTAGTACCTAATAAAGGGTAGGCGACGTTGTGATAGGAGTAGTTCTCCTAAGGTGTGAAAGAACTCGGTGGTTAGCCTAGCACCGTATAAAGGGTAGGCGACGTTGTGTAGGTTCGGTATTTAGCTTTGTACCGGAAAAAGGTTAAGCGACGTTGTGAAGGCTTCTCCGCCATAAGGAGATTGGTGTAGTGTTTACGAACTCTCGAGTAGGTGACTCGGGGAGTGAAGTAGGGCAAGGAAGGTGTCCTTGTAGCCGAACCACTATAAATACTCGCGTTGTGGTTTTGTGCTTCTTACTCCTATCTTTTCATTACATATCTTAATATGCTTGTTTATCAACATCCAACACACACAACCAAATAGATTGACATAAGTCGATCTAAATAGTTTAAAAGAAAGTTTTAATTGGTAAAACTATTCAACCCTCCCTTTTAGTTTTCCACATTTTTGATCTTCTTGTTTGTACACTTCCAGTATACGTGACCACGAGTTTTACAAATAAAGCAGCGTGTCCTCTTTTCTTTTTTGGATAAAATGGCGCCCTCTCCTATTTGTTTGTAGGGTGGTTGGGTTTTTGAGGAATTGTAGGACACAAATTCCTCTACCTTATCTCTTAGTAACTTATTTCCCTCAGGGGATAAGTGTTTCTTTTGTTTGCCCCATCGTGGCAAGTTTGAGGGGGTTTCCCGTTGCAAAAACCTTTTGTTAATAGTAACTTGACCATGCCTCTGAATCGACTCGTTCCAAGCTTTGGAACCGAGGCTCTGATACCAATGTTGGTAACTTTTCACAGGTCGAAACTCGAGCCAATTCCTTTGCATGACTTGCTTGTAATTCACCATAGTATTTGAATGATTTGAGAGACTAAAAACAATATATATGCGAGTAGAGAAACAGGATATATGTAAACACTAATATTGATATATAAACATTGGAATTTGAGATGTTCACATAAGACTCGATCTACCTTTTTATAGTTTATGAATCGACACAAGTTTGGAAGTCAACCATTGTGTCGATTCCTTCATAACCGTTTCTTAACTGCCAATAACTGACATAACGAAAAACTAAACAAACTATTAAGAGGCTGTTTGGATTAAGCCATGACCCAACCTATTACAAATGCCTCTTATGACCCATACGACTAAAACAAAAATTAACTTTGTCCATTTAACATTACAAGACATTAAAAAAGGCTACATTTATACAGTTAGGTGATGTTCCTGATGATTTTGGTTCAAAATTTTGGGTTTTGAAAAGTGAAGTGGGGAATTGTAGGAATGCGTTAGGTTAGGAAATGGATAAGTATTATTCATTAAAAGGTCATAATATCGATGGATTTAGGGCTCGAATTGAGTAAATATTGTAGCTTCAAGAAAAAAAAGTCAGTAATACAGATATTTATAACTTGCAACTGAATTCCTCTATATCAATAGTAAAACTAGCATGGTCAGTTATATAGATCTGATTTTTTTATGTGAGTATCCCAAGCTTTGATGTTATATACATTTCATGGTCATCATTAGCTTGAGTTGTTGTTTGCATGATCCTTCTTCCTCATCAATGGTTATCGTCCATGCATGATTAGATTTCAGGTAATAATCTTTTCAATTCTCTTACTGTAGCCTTTATTGAAGCTAAAATAAAAGCTTCTTCCACGGAGTAGAAGTAGGAGTTGATAAGGTCCATGTTTCTCACCTCCAATTTGCGGATGATGCACTTATATTGGGTGATTGGTCTAAGCCTAATATTGAGAACTTGTCTAGAATCCTCACTTGCTTCCATCTAGCATCCGGCCTCAAAAGTTAACTTCGATAAGAGTAAACTCTTTGGCATTGATAACTCTGAGCTTGAGCTCAACTCTTTTGCTACCACTATCTAGTGTGTTCCTTCTCATTTCCCATGTATTTACTTGGGTCTTCCCACTGGCGCCAACATGGCAAGATGTGCAAAATGGGACCCCCTAAGTAATCTTTTTCATAAGCTTTTATCTAGTTGGAAAGCAAGAACTCTCTCATTTGGTGATTGTTTAACTTTATGTCCTTATGAAAATCGGTCTTAGGAAGTTTGGGGGTGTATCACTTTTCTACTTTTAAGGCACCTAAAATTGTTATAAATAAGCTTGAAGGTATTCGTAGAAAATTCTTTTGGGATGGGTCTTCGGATTCTTATAAAATTCCTTGTGCTTGAAATAAAGTCATCTCTTCTCTTAAACAAGGTGGTCTTGGCATTGGTATCTTAGTAGTAAGCAACCAAGCTTTGTTTGCCAAATGGTGGTGGAGAAGTAAGCAACCAAGCTTTGTTTGCGAAATTGTGGTGGAGAATCTTGATTGAAGATAATGCCTTGTAGTGCAAAGTTATTCCCTCCATTCATGGTCCTCAAAGAGGTCTACATGATGCATCCTTTATTCGAAGCAAAGCGGGTCCATGGTATCGAATTGCTAAGCTTAAGGAGGACCTTCACAACGACTATGGGATTAACTTCCCTTGATCTTCAAGAAAAATATTGGTAACGAGGAGTCTATACATTTTTGGTTGGATAATTGGTTGGGTGGTCCTACTCTAATAGAAACTTTCCCTCACATTTTTCGGTTAGACAATCAACTGAATTGCTTGGTTTGTGATCGGGTTCCTCTATTACCTAATACCACTCTCTTTTTAACTATTACTTATCACCTTACTGCTCATAATTCTTCTTTGCCTAGTGCGATGCCTCACTACCTACCTATTCGGAAAATTCAACACATGCTTGATACTAATAATGGCCTAGAAATGTAAATACTCTAAGCCCCAACGCCCCTGTTCATTCCAGCAACATTTTACCCCCTAATCTCCACATTGATTGGGCATGGACAAGCCCTGTTAGATCCAATATAGAGCAAACTGAGATTTTGGATATTCACACATGCTGACTAATATGGTTATTTCACTCTCCTATGACATTTGAGAGTGTATTATTGATGATACAAGAAGCTTTTTGGTGAAAGGTTTGAGGCATCACATTACAAATACTACTATCGCTTTGGATCAAAATCATCCAAGATGGAACAAGTTAGTATCAAAGTCAATATAGCTTCTTGGTGGATTGCCAAAGGGAGACTCCTAACAAAAATCAACCTTGACTTAAGAGGTATTAACCTTCACTCGGTTCGTTGCCCTCTTTCTTATGATGATTGATTCACTGCCGCATACAACCTATTCATTCACTGCCGCATTGCAAAACAAGTTTGGTTAGATGTCTTAAGATGGTGGAATCTCTCCAATGCTAACCTCTCAACCATCAATGAATTGTTTTCCCTTGCTAGTTGCTGATCATATTCATCTTACACCCAACCGGATAGGCTGTTTTAATGCAGTGATTCACACAACCCTGTGGTTCATTTGGCGTGTAAGAAATGAATTGGTCTTTGCTTCCAAGCGTCCGAATAAGGATTTAATCCTCAACAACAGAAAACACTACTCTCACACTTGGATATTTAGCAGATCTAAGAATCGTTCCCTTAATTGGATGGAGTGGTTTCGCAATCTTTGTAACACTCTATTCTCCACTTTGTAATTATGTTTTTCTAGCTCTTTAATCAAATTTCTGTTTGGAAAAAAATTTATCGCTGTTGTGCTGAATTATTATATACAATATTATGGGCGTTTAGTTCTTAATGGTTGCACAGTGAACAACTAAATCCAAACTATAAGATTGTCATATATATTTATTTTAAGTCGAAAGAAAGCGTACTTTTAGTGACAGTAACATAAGAAAATAACATATAGACACGATTGTTTACTACTTTATCACATAGGATATGGGATGACTTCATTAATTTGAGACCAATATGGGTCATTAGTTCAAAAGATTGTGGTGCAGATGGATTCCAGAATATTTCGATCAGTAAAAACACAAGTAAAAAAATTAGATTTCACGAGTTATAATCATGTGTGATTTAGATGGTCTCAAGTTTTGTTTTTGGTCTCAAATGAACATATCATTTGAACATTATTTCTAGTTATGTTGGACTTTACTATGACACGTCTGGCTATTGATTTTATTTAGTTTTGACCCAAACTCGTTTGCGATATTCTCCAAGTGCCCAAAGCGTTGAAATGTTCCTGTATTCTGCAAAATGTAGCATACAGTTCTTCATGTAGACTCCGGTAAGCTCCTGCAAAATTCATGCAAGATTAAAGTAGAAAAGTTATAACAACGATGGTAACAGAAGTTGTGCCTATGGGTTGTCGTGTTAAGGAAAGGAATCAAATAAGAAAATATTTAAAGTTACCTGTTAAGGAAAATCCCCGTCATCCATCTGTGCGTTAATTAATATTTTTGCTGCTTTATGCAAGGGTGATGGATCCCTTTCGGCCTAGCACAAGGAAAAAGGCAATTGGAGATCATGTTTAGCCTATAATATGACCAAGCATAAACCTTTTTTACTTGAATGAAAAACTAACTTGTCCACCGAACATAAGACCAAGCATAGCCCATGATGTTTGAACTAGGTTTGTCCGATTTCCATCCAATGGTGTGTATACTTCACTAGCGCAAGACTTGATACTCTCTCCCCATCCACCCTCTTCGTTTTGCGTCAAAAGGAAAAAGTTGACTGCTTTACGAACTGCTTGACTATTGTCATATGTTTTTCCAGCAGAACCTAGGCCTGCTAAAGCAAAGAATGTGCCATATAGAAAGCATATTCCCCAATAACCATACCTGTGAATTTCAAAATTTTGATAACATCACTTACTTTAAAAAAATTCAGAGAGCCAGTAATGAAGCTGAGGAAGTGATTTATCTTACCATGAACCGTCATGCCATTGCTTTCCCTCCAAAAAGCAAACTACTTTCGCCATAGAAATTTCTATTTCTCTCTCTCTGTGCCCTGGGTGTAAACCTTTGAAGGCTAAAAGGGCTTGGATAATCGATGATGTGGGCTCAACATGCCTAGTTATATCACCAAAATAATAAATAAAATGCTATTGTCTTTTCTTTTGAACGACAAATTGTTATTGTCTAATTGTGTGTCCAGGTTCCCTAGTTATTTATGTTTATGATCTGCCCACGTGAAAAGAGAAAACAGATCTATAAGGGACTTACTCTATCTCAACTACAATGTCTGCGAAAAGCTCTGAAGGATTCAACATCTGTAAAAAGTTAGGTGTAGAAGATGAAGTTAGCATCTGCATCAACAATGTCTTCGCATTATTAACCTTGAAATTGATATTTTTACATTTTACCTGTAAATATGGTTGCGGGACTGGTGGCTCCCAAACTGAAAAACCTCCACTTATAGGACTCTGTAAGTATAAAAGGACATTAACAGCCTCATATAACCGCTCATTATCTGCTTTTTCTCCAGAAATTTCTTCTGGTATTTGGGATAGTAACAGAAGACACTGCATGAGAATAGTTAACGTATGATAAGAGCAATTAATATTTTCAATCATGCAAAGAAAAAATAATAGAAGATGTGAATATAGTATCACCTTCAATGCTTCAGCTGAGGCGTCTGAGATAACCCAACCATGATCTTGGTCAGATAAAGTCCACCACCCTTTAGAAAATTGCCGGCACATCTTACTAAAGTCACCAGAAGGATTTTGTTTAATTTGAGATTCTTTGATATAAAAATGGGCCTTTTTAAGTGAATCCCCATATTCTTCAACCATATCACTAGCGATTATTGCCTGAGTTGCGAGTATGCAATCCCATAGTTGGCTCCCATAACCTTGCATTTTCATCCCATCTTCAGCCAGCCACAAGTAATCGGGCACTCTAGCAAGGTGATGCTTGAACTCATCCCCATTTGGGTTTTCCGCCCACCAACACATCATTTGCAAGCTCTGTATTCAGAACCATAAGCAAGTTACACACCTCAATAAAAACTTGGGAAAATGGTCTAAAAAGACATCCAACTTACCACTTTTTTTTGTAGGCATCAAACTTTTAATTTTCCTATTGTGGCATCCAACTTTTTTAATTTTCCTATTGTAGGCCTGTAGCGCAAAAAAGTGAGGTGACAATAGAAAAATTAAAGATTAAAGAAGTTGGATGCATACAATAGGATGATTAAGAAAGTTGGATGCTACAATAGAAAAATTAAGAAAGTTGGATGCTACAATAGGAAAATTAAAAGTTTGATGTCTACAAAAAGGAAAAAGTGGTAAATTGAATGCCTTTTTAAGCCATTTTCCCTAAAAACTTCAAGGGGCTAACTCTCAGGGATGAGACTACAGTTGGCAAAATGTGACTGGCCGGAAGATTGGTAATGGTTCAAAATGGTTAAACATTTCACACGGTGTAGTTGGGTTGACCCAATGCTTGTCCAAAAAATGTGATTTGTTTGATAACTAGCTAGTATGTAAAAATTGATTACATAAGTTATGTTACTTCAAATATAAATATAATATTTAGAGAAATGATTTATGAGATAAACGTACACTATAGTTGTCTTCTGTCCCGTTTGACCCATTCCTATTTTAAGCTAAGTCTCTTGACTTTACCCATTTGAACCGTTAGAGATAAAACATAGTCGACCAATTTATAGGTAAATGGATTATAGTTGCCACCTCTAGCCGAGGTTATATGGGTTCATACAAAAAATAATTGACGGATGAAGTGAAATCCGGACAAGCTTACCTTTTCAACGCATCCAATGGTCATATATCTGCTCTCTTCACTACCATAACGCATTAGCTCAACTGCTCTTTTGAGACCTCTTTCTCTCAGTTTGGTGAAAGGCCAGTACTTAAGGATTGGTTCACTCAAGTAATGAAGGCTATCCCACAACAAATCTTGGAATGTCGAATGAGGGTAGTAGAGATCTTCCTACACTCATTAAAAATCACACATATTTGAGTTGTTTTATATGGATGTATAAGTTGTTATTACCATTTATATATATATTATTCTGACAACCTTGCAACAGTTGTGGCGCTGTTTATTCCAGTTGATCTCGTGATATGGGATAAGATGAATTTCTTTTCGAAGTTGCAGAACAAGATCAGTGATTGGACCATGGTATTTTCTCCCGTACAAGTATGACATGGGCATATAGGTTGTCCGGCAAAAACACCACATTTTCGCTACATCAGGAGTTAACAACTAGTAGGTTAGCTAGAATTTCTTTCATTCAGTATTCAAGACATATAACATATTATGCTTGGTGTTCTAAGAAAATACATATTATAGCACCATCATGCCACATGCAACTATGGGTATTTTGTAGGTTATTAATAAAAAGACATGGATGTATATACGTACCTGGATGATATGGTAAAGCTTCAGGAAAAAGCCAAAATTCCGGTGGAATTGGATTGCACCCTTCCCATTCATATACCCCAAGCACCTACACACAAAGGTTGTTGGACTTTAATGTTATAGAAGAAAAAGATTAGGGTAGTTTAATGTAATTTTTATGTTATGTATTCTGTAAACCGACCCATTGTAATGGGCTGGGTTTTTTAGATCGGTTACAATGTTTAGATAGGATACAACGTTTAGAAATAGGTATAACGTTTAGTGAATCGGTATACCCCTTTGTTGCACCGATTCATGTAGTATAAATAGGATTAGATTTCTGTAAACATTCATTCCATATCAATACAAATCTATTCTATTCAGTCTTTGTTTCTGTTTATCTATTATAAACCTTTCTATCCCAAAACACCCTTATTAGAGACCGGTTCTATAAAAACCAATTTGTATAGTTGAAAACTAGTGGGCAAGAGAAGTATTAACCGGTCTCTAAATAAAAAAGTACATAAACAGTGGTTCTCTAAAGGAAAACCGGTTACACATATGCTTAAAAAGATGAAAAGAAGTGATTTTCCATTAAAAATTTCGTTTCCCCTAAAAGTGTTTCCCAAAATTTGAGTTTCATTTCCCCTTTGCTTTTTTACCTCTCGAGGCTTCTCACATTATTTGAAAGTATTTTCCACATTTCCACATTATTTGAAAGTTTTTTCTTCAGATCTCAATTCTCCAGCCACTTTGTTCTTCTATAGATATTGTTAAAGTCCAAATTGACGTGTCTTTTAGGGTTTCATTAGAGATCTTTCACATATAAATCGCTACATGCTTCCATCCTACCTTTATTCATCTGTCCATTGCTAAATTGACTTTTTTGTTTTGTTGTTGCTTAATTTATGTATTTGTATGTGTTAATTTCAGATATGCACGTGTAGTGTAATTTATAGGATTAATTGTAACTTAGGCTCAATTTCACTCTTATTAAATGTAGGTCAATGGTTTTCTTCTTTCGAAAAGCAATAATGCTGATTCACTGTTGTTTCGATAGTTAGGTTAATATTTTTTATAATGGAGTTTGTCAATTAAGTGGGTTGGATGATTTCTTTTCTTTGATTCTTGCATTTGGGGATAATAATATTTATATTGTCATTGTGTCCGATGTTGATTATAGCCATTCACATTGCAAAGTGTAGATATCAAAACTTTGCTTTTTAACTATATAATAGTGTGATTTTTATGACTTGTATGTGTTTGCAGGACTAGTTGAGGAGGGGAAAACTTGGTTCTTAGTTGTCATAGTCTGATAGACTCGGTAATCCTATTCTTATTCTATGTACTAACTGTATATCATAACATATAGTGTGTATCTAATCTAGTTTGATTTTTGGTTCTGAAGAAACTTGAACAAGATGAAAGGAAGACGCAATTAGTCTATAGGCAAAAGTGCATCAGATTGTGACATTTGCTCATTTATTTTATTATTGAAAGAATGCTTATGTTTAAAATGATACGTGTACAAGAATTAAATATTGGATGATGTCTGTAATTATTAGGTTGGATTATTCACTAGATGCCACACCCCCTAGACACCCTGTTATTTTATCGCAATTTCATTGATTTTTCCTTTTAGGCATCACTAGGAAAAAGGAGCATGAAGCCATTTTAACTTCAGCGTTTGATTTAATATATCTATGTTATTTTTACACTGTGCAACAAGTAGCACATGATGGTTGTCTTGTGTAACTGGATTTAGTGGACCAGAAGATGGAGAAAGATGGTTGAACAGTGGCATTTCTCAATCTGAAAGTCCTTTTAAGTTCACTAGTTTTCCGACCACCATCACTACTTTCGAAGTAATCTTTATGTTTTAAGTTCACTAACTTTGAAGTAAGTTTTATCCGACCACCATCAAAATGAGAACTAAAAACATAATGAGAAGTAAAACAATATAAAGGTCGATGCAACAAAATTTGTTTAAAAAAACTATTAAGCATTTTGATGGTGGTGGGATAAAACTTACTTCAAAAACTTATAACATTTGTGAGGGAGAAATAGCTTTCGAGCATAATTTTTGAAATGCTTAATTGTTAGTGATAACTAGGGGTGTCAATCGGGGTTGGGTTGGTAGGGTTCGGGCCAATTCAGGTCGGGTTAAGGCTAAAAAAAATGCCTGAACTCGACCCTATTTCAGCTTGGGTTAGTCGGTTTCCGGTCAATTTGAGTCGGGTCAACTCAGGTCGGGTCAATTCGGGTTCGGGTCAACCCGATACGAGTAAAATAGTCATAAATTGCATATTTTATTTCCAATTTATATAGATAATTTATAAAATAATATTTCTTATGCTTGAAATTTAATCCAGCCTTTTTAAAATATTTCTTAGATATTATTATTCAATAACTTTTGTGTTGATTTTTGTTATTATACAAGGAATAAATTTGTATTGATGAAATAATATCAAAGACTGATTTCACAGTAATTCGAGCAACAGGATTTCTAACTATGCATTGAAAAGTTTGCCTTGTAAAACAATTTGTTTCACTTACAAATATTGCATATGTTAGTGCGGTGTATAGAAAATTTTAAAAGGAAGAAAACACCCCTGTAATCTCTAAAGAGATGACTATATGCCATCACCTTCATATATATATTTCCAAGCACATAAAACATATTAAAACTACTATACTGAACTAAGCAGTAGCAGTAATTTAAATTTTAGTTGCACACAAACGTTTGAGAGATTTATGCACACAATTTTTTTGATAGGGATGTCATAAGGCTATAAAAGAAAATCAACAATAGCAGAGTCAATAGAATATCGAACAGATAGAGATGGGAAAGGCTCAAAATATTAGGAGCATATAACTGAAGAATGATTATTGCCAACTATTTTACTATTGTAACATATTAGAAAAAAAAAACAAAAAAAACTCTTATTCGGGTCAAACGGGTCGACCCGAACCCGAGTTAGCCAAACATTTTCAACCCGATACCCGACCCTATTTAGTATTCGGGTTACTCGGATTGACCCGAATAACCCGAATTCAATTTTTGACCCAAGTAACCCGACCTGAATAATTAATCGGGTTCGGGTCCGGGTCTGGGTCTGGGTCTGGTTGGGTATTTTGACACCCCTAGTGAAAACTGTAATAGTTGTGAGTTCTATCAAATTATATAATGGTTAAATAAGCAGCTTTCTTTATGCAGCTTAGGAGTGGATTACCTAGTAAGGGTGTGTTTCGGATTGTTTACTAAATCAGTCGCATATTGCCGAAACACTTTATTGACTACGAATGATTTACATGGAGGTAACTTCTTAAGTTTGAATTATCCACCGTAAGATGTAAATCAAATATTTGTTGAAGCTAATGTCTTAAGCTGTTTCTTTTGCTTATTTCAAGCAACTGATGGTCAGCACCTCATACACGTCATACAATTTTATGTTTTAATCATAATATCACTATTGCTTTTGTGTTACTCCTTAGGTCATTAAACACTTCAGCTAATGACACTTACATGTGACTTCTTTGTAATCTAGAATTACCCCCTGTGTTTGTTTGATGCTCAGTTTATTCAGAACTTAACGCGTTTGAACCATAATGGAGGTAAGTGGCACGTGAGGTACATCAATGCTACGATAATTTTAAATGGAAGGGGCAAGTTGGGTTGATACTATTGTATTTAGAAACTTTAAAACTTTGACTTTTGGGAAAAAAATAAAATGACCCAATCAACCCGCTTCCTTTTGAACTTAGCCTTTTTAATACATTATGAGTTATTTGTGGTACGGGAACCAATTGACTGATTTTTCTTTTAGCAATATTTTGTTAAATACATTTTTATCTCATTTTAACAATATACCTTTTAGGTTTAAAATTTACGCAGCCTGTGTATTACACGGGTCTTAAGCTAGTATTTAATAAAATATACTAACATCTGCAACTTTCTAGGTTTTAAGGATGAACTCAAGAACAACACGAGGAGTCAAGGAGTAAATAACTCTGTATGAATGCCAATAAAAGACCAACTGCAAAATCCAATATGAAAACTACCATAAAGAGGTATGTGCATTAAATCTCTAGATAAGTAAACTGATTATGTGTACATATGTGTCTTATATAACAAGAAAACTTTGACAGAAACTTGTTCAATGCTGTGTCGTAATGACTCTAAAAAACTTCAGACTGTTGTAACGTCTCAAACTTGATCATAATATATGTTGTAATGTGTCAAAGTTATTGAGTGATAACAGGCTTATGTGTACATGTTTATATCTGATTGTTTTAAAGATATGTTTTAACTTTTAATGACTCTTTAAACAAATTTTGTTTCTTGAATGATCAGGTACTTGTGCAATATTTTCTTAGGTGTTAAAGTCAGTTGCAATTGGTATTTAAGAGGGAGAGGGAGAGGGAGAATGTGGTTCCACCTTTAGCCCTTGATCTTTCGACGGGAGCTACCATTCGTACTCCTATAATTTGTGTCAAGCTACTGTTGATTTCCCTTCAGTTAAAGTGGTTGTTTGTGATTGTTGTACAAGATTTTCAAGGAGATTGTTGATCTTCATTTTTAGTTGATGAATCTGAAATGGCTTTTGATTAGTGATATATTCATTAGGTTGTCTAGAATTGATTATTGAAGTCAGTGCAGTGCTTATAGGGTTGTTTATGATTGCTTTTTGATTAACTTCTTACAATGGATGTTTGGGATTAATTATTGACGTAACTGCATATATGGTTTCTTGGGATTGCCAAGTAACTACTTGTAGTGGCTGTTTGGTATTGCTTATTGAAAATGCTTATGTAATATTAGGGTCGTTTGGGATTGCTTATTGAGGCTGCTTACAAACAAGTGTTTGCGATTGCTTAGAGCTTCTTATAGGGGCTGTTTGGTATTGCTTATTGTAACTACTTGTTAACATAAATAGTTTCAATAAGCAATACCAAACAACCCCTACAAGATGCTCTAAGCAATTTCCAACATTTGATTGTAAGCGTTCTCAATAAGAAATCCCAAACAACCCCAATAAACTGCAGTTTCAATAAGCCATCCCAAACAGCCCCCAATAAAAATAAATATTAATGGAACTGCATGGTTTTGTAATAGAAACCGGTATGTGTTGCTTTTCTCACATACATAAACATTTATGTTTACTTTATTTTAGAGATTGGTTCTTAGCATAAAAACAAGTCTAAATGCCTTCAATAGGACTGGTTGTAGAACCGGTTTCTTTGTGTTTTGGTTATTGAGATACCCCCTCACAGAGAGTGGTTCCAAAACCAGCCTCCATGAGCCATTCTAACCAGTCCCCATAGCATTTTTTGTAATAGTGAGGTGCATTACACAGACCAAAAGGCATACGATCCATCGAGGAAACAAAAGAATTTATTCCCTGCTAGTCTTTCAAGCATTTGATCCATGAACGGGAGTGGAACATTATCTTTTCTGGTGGCTTTGTTTAATTTACGATAGTCAATACAAACGCGCCATCCTGTGGTTTCAGGATGATCCACAAGAAAGGTGGCAGGATTCGAACCTACACTCTGACCATGCCTCACGCCCTTCCCCGCCTTTTTTTTATATGGGGTGAAGGAAAAGACTGACCCCTTCGGTGACTTTCGCGGTCGCCCTCACTGAACCGACTTGAATCTGAACTACGATTCAGATCAAGTCTTACCGAAATCGGATTTCCTTTTCGTAAGACTCTATCACCTTAATTCTTTTGTTGAGGTTCTGGCACTTCTTCCTCCGGCCCTCTATTTACATAGCGAAGAAAGGCAAAGGCTATTGCGTGAGTTATGTCTCTTTTTCCATTTATCAGATGACAGCGTAAGTGAGCGAATGTGTGTAAGCCCAGTCAAACATAACTGTTCTAGGCGGGGTGGGCCGCCCACCTTCGAATGGTGTTGGTCCGTAGGACTGTGAACGGATTCGCCTCTGGCCTCTGGGCACGTCGGAACCGCATGAGTTCACCGGGGTGGAGCAAGGAGACTAAGTCATCGGTCGTGCCGAGATTGATTTCCTACTTCCAGCTGAATGAGGGCCACACAGCCGTCAACCCTGCAGGAAGTGCTTTCTAGATCCAATCTCTTGGTCTTTCGTTCGCTATTCGAATGGGTACAATACCGAAGCTAAGTATAAGTAGATGAAAACAGCTTGACCAAGAGTTGCTAGAGCGGATTATTCAGCTAAGTCAGTAAAGCCGGAAAAGCCTTGCTCTAAAGGAGCTTGGGGCGAAACCCTTCTATAAAGGGGATTTTTGTCATTCCTCCTTTCTTGGGGACACAGTGAACGGGACTCACCCAAGGACTATCCTCGATCGGGTAAATGATACCAGCATCGAGAAGTTTGATGATTTCCTTTTTGACAACTTCTTTCATATTGGGATTGAGTCGACGTTGACGTTCCACAACAAGTTTAATCCCATCTTCGAAATTGATTTTATGTTTGTAGAAATTGGGACTAATTGATATCAGATGTTTTCCAAGCGAAGGCTTGTTTATGATTTTTTAGGACAGAAACTAACTTTCTTTCTCCTTTTCCTCGAGTAATGAAGATATGACTACTGGAAGAAGTGAGTTTTCCTCCAGGTAAGCATATTCAAGATCATCAGGGAGAGGTTTGAGCACGAGATCTGTTGGTGGTTCTTCAAGAGAAGATTTTATTATCATCCGTCATCGAAAGTTATTTCTTCAAAATTCTCTTCCTTCATTTCTTCCTCCTCCGTGTTATCTCCTTCGAATTCTACTTTCATAAAATCAACAAACTCTTTATCAAAGTCTGTTTCATTGATTTTTTCGAAAGTAGTCATGAATGGATCAGATTCGTTAAGTAATGCACCCAATTCTTCTTTAGTGACTTCGTCGATGACATCGATGTTGAAACAAGTGTCATCACTGGAACGTGGATAGCGCATTGCTTTATCGATTAGAAAGGTGATTCGATCTTCCCCAACTCCAAGGTTGAGTTCTTTTCCCTTCACTTTGATGATTGCATCAGCGGTATTTAGGAAAGGTCTTCCTAAGATGAGTGGGACTTTACTATCTTCTTCCATCTCCAGGATTACCAAGTCCACGGGAAAAATGAATTTACCAACTTGAACGAGCATATTCTCAGCAATTCCAACAGGATATTGATAAGAATGATTTGCTTATCGAATTCTCATCTTTGTCGGTTTAAGGCTTTTGATGGATAATTTGGAATATAGAGAATAAGGCATCAAATTGATACTTGCGCCAAGGTCGGCTAAAGCATCGCATTGAATATTATTCCCAAAAGTGCATGGAATAAGAAAGCTCTCAGGATCTCCGAGCTTTGGCGGAATTTTGTTTTGAACGATGTCTGAGCATTCTTCGTTAAGGAAGGTAGCTGATGTTTGCTCTAGCTTGCTCTTATTGTTAAGAAGTTCTTTCAAGAATTTCTCGTAATTGGGCATTCCGGCTAAGACATCAACGAGGGGAACATTGAGTCTAACCTCTTTGATTATTTCAATGAACTTCTTATAACGCTCTTCCATTTTTTCTTTCTTAAGGCGTTGAGGATATGGAATTTTTGGTATGTATGCCTTGACAGATGGAATGGTTTTCTTTTTGGTGGTTTGTGTTGGGTTGGTTTCCTCAGCTTCATCCTTACTATCTTGGGTGATAGGAGTATGTAGGATCGAATATTATTGTGTTTGATGATTCGGGTGGTCTTGGATGATCAAAATACATGATAGCCATTTTAGAGAGAGAAAGTAGAGAGATAGTGTTCTTGGTAGAGAGTTGGTTCAATAAAATGTAAAAGGTTAGATTGCCAAGCCACACCCCTTCCAAGGATAGAAGGGGTATTTATACTTACAAACAACACAACCTCCTATCGGCCTGTGGATCAGGTATACAGTGGGTAAATACCCGTCCTTCCTCCACGATGTTACTCTAAACTATTCTACGCTACTGACTAACTAATTAACTATTAAATAACGTAAACAACGACAAATCTACAAGCTAACATATGCTAGACCATTATTGGGGTGACCGACACTTTAACATGGAATTTCCAATTCCTAACAATCTCCCCCTAAGGGAGGTCACCCCATGAAATACATTTTGCTTCCTAGCATTCCATCTTTGACTTCGTTCTTGAGCTTGTAGACATGAATTCTTCATTTCCGCAATCTTTGTGCATTAGTAGCGATTCTTTAAAGTCCGCATAATTTGTACTTTTAGTGGAGGCCTTTAACTGATCCACATCTTTGATGATCTACGAGCTTTCATTAAGATCATCAGCCACATCAAATCTCTCTGGATCATCCATAGTTGTGTTGCCTTCATGTGATGTTGGGACTTTCGGACCGACATGCTCACACTTTTGAATCATGACATTTTTCCATCAGAGTAGCGGAAGCTTTACTGATTCAAGATATTTGCAGCAGCGTAGCAGAAGCATAATATAGAAATATCTGAGCCAGGTTCTGTAGATATGCACCAGTCATGATTTCTTTAATTAAGTATGGATGCTGTGAGCATGCGGCTTTGGATTGACTCCTCAATTCTGATCAGCTGCAACCGTCCAAATGTACCTGCAAACAACAGTTAGCAATAAAACACACGAAAGTGTCTTTGATCACTTTCGTTGAATTGAGGTACACGGCCCACGGTTCCCCGTTGATCAGTACAAGTACTGCCTGTGATCAGGTAGGATTCCTAAGAATCTCCTTGACAGGGTTTCGCAGCTGTTCTAGCTGTTCTCAAACCGGAACGTCTCAAAGAAGACAACACGGAGTGAGTGAACCAGCAAATTGAGATTCACTGATTGATGAAAAATGATTTGAAAAACAATCGTGTATTGCTTGAAGAAAGAGTTTTGCAATACAACGAAGGTTTTATGAGAAAGATCAATTTTCAATCAAAAACACTTTTTGTATTTGAAAAGAGTACACATTCGACGTGCTAGTGAAAAGAAGAGATTCGCACATCGAACGGTTTTTCCAAAAGCATTTTTTCAATCAGAGATACTTTCTGAATATGAAATATGAATACACATTCGATGTGCTAGAGAAAAAGAAGATTTGCACATCGAACGGTTTTTCCAAAAGTATTCGTCAATTCCTTTCCTGGACCAAGGTTGATTCAAGAATGAATCTCCCCATTGTTTCTATCCAGTTGTCACAAGCTTGATCTTTAGAAAAGATCTCACATGTCACCCACCAAGAGCTTGTTTGATGTTGGCTCTAGAAGGATTTCCATCTTCATCGTGAATACTTTTACGTATCACTCGGATATTCTGGCAATACCACAAGGATAATGCGTAGGACTCTTAATATATATTTACTTTCCACATTGTGTGAAATAGCAAGTCTTCATTAATTTTGTGTCCTAATGAGATATTGTGGATGATCTCTTGGCTCTAGACTCAATTGTGCATTTTGGTTTCCTATGCCGGAGAGTAGGGAGAGGGTCTCCTTCTTCAATATCAACAATCTCTAAGAGAAAGTCGATAGATAATGTCGGTTCCCCGTGAGAATGAAACAAGCCCTTTTAACAGGAACTTGAGTAGCTTGGGAAGTTTAGTGCAGTGCGTCACTGGGTCCATGACGTCTTGTCTTCAATACCAGTGTTACCTTAGTAACCACCAGTAGCATATGAATTGAACCCGGTTACTGCCCTAAGGTTGAATTAATGGAGGGCTATTTATTTTCACCCTTTTTCACATTCATTTCTTTTTCATTCTTCAACCCCTTCAGTGCTTACCGAGACTTCATAACTAGAACCTTGTTGGGTTTATTCCAGTACTAGCTCTGTCTCAGTCCGCACTCTTCCCATATTCTCATTTTTCTCCTTTTTTTTTCATCATACCTACGGACTCTACACTAACTAGTGGATTATCCCTGGGTAGATCCCTCCGGTTCTGGCTGGATCATGGGAACGAATACCTAACCTAACCATCCTTATAACTCCATGCATAAAGTAAATTGGTTGGTCTTTTGGTATTGTTCATTCTTCCTTGAAACCAATTGAAAAATCATTTGGAAAATCAATCAAGGTACTTGTGATATAAAATCAAAATATTTTGTACCTTAATTGTTTTGATCATTTTAGAAATGCTCCCCCTCAACATGTGCATATGATATTGAAATTGTTTGGCACATAGAGGCAAGAGTTCTTTGAAATAATTTCTTGATCACAATTTCTTTAGAAAAAGCCTTTTGATTTTCTTTGGTAAATTCTCTCCCTCAATATGTGCATAGGATATTTGAAATCATTTTATCACATAGAGGCAAGAGTTCTTTGAAATAATTTCTTGATCACAATTTCTTTAGAAAAAGCCTTTTGATTTTCTTTGGTAAATTCTCTCCCTCAATATGTGCATAGGATATTTGAAATCATTTTATCACATAGAGGCAAGAGTTCTTTTGAAGTACTTCCATGATTACAAAAGCCAATATAAACCATTCGCTCCCCCTCAATATGTGCATCGTTATACGAAAGAGTTTGGCACATATTAGAGAGAACTTGCACTTTTGAGTCAAAACGATAATCTTATATCAAGTTTCATTATTAAATCACAAATTCTCCCCCGATCAAAAAACCCTTTGAGATTTTGGATCTCAAGTGATTTAATCAGGTTTGGAAAACATGGGAGAATATGTGGCCAGGTTTAAATACTCATCTTGTTTTTGGATAAATCCTCCTCCTCAACATGTGCATTGTGTATTTGAAATCGTTTGGCACATGGAGGCAGGAGTGTCTTTAAAGGACTAAAACAGATTTGAGATTTAAATCACGGTCTCTCCCCCGATCAAAAATATCAAACCATTTGAGATTTGTGATCCCGAATGATTTAAATCATTTAGAAAATTTTAGGGGAAAGACGTGGCAAGATTTAATTTTTGAAATTGACTGAGATGGACCAACTATAGATATTAAAGATTGTTAGTGTCAGGTATGATAGTTTTTAAACGATCTTTAAGTAAAATAAAACAATTTCACAATCAAACAAGAACAGAAAAAAATTCATTTTGTAAGATCTTTGAGTTATAAAGAAAATCGTACCATGACATAACATTAAATCTTTAGATCACCACTTATTATTGTACAAACGGACTTTTATGAAGAGATATTGTTTTGAAAATGTTTTATTTTAAATCACTCTTCCCCTCAATCGATGACCGTAGTCGATGATTGAGTGACTTAGGTTTTGATAAAAAGAAGTTCGGTGATTTACGATGTTAAGTCCAATTAAATTTCAAAACAGAAATTTCCTCAAAATTGTTTAAAAATGGTATCCTGCACAAAGATACGTTAGGTGGATGAGCTGCATCTGTTGATGTTGTTGCTGTAGGGCTTGGAAGAAAAACCGTCTGCAGATGCAGTGAGACTTCTTCTTATGTTGCATTTTGAATGCCAACTGAGGTCAAATTAAGCTCCGTTTCTTCAATCACTTAGAAGAAAACCATATGCTGATGCAGTGAGACCTCTTACGTTGCATATATGCCAACTCTCCATAGAAGTCCAATTAAGCTTCGTTTCTTCATTTGTCAACCCAAGATATAGTTACCATTTCCTTTCGGCATCCAATCATCTTCAATTGTGGGATCCGGATCAGGAACATTCTTTTATACCAATATACCTGCATATGTTAGTGAACACACATACAAATATATGGTGGTCGACATCACCCAAACAACAATCGACTAATAAAAGTCAATACAACATGTCAATCAGATCATATAAAGTATGAGAATAATGTGTTTATCAAACTCTAATCATCTTATCCTAACAATCATATCCTAAATTCCTAGTCCTTCGACACATGCAATTATCATTTTTAATTAAGCACGTAGGATAATTAAGAAAGCCCGTTAGATGATATAGATTTGAAAACATTCTCCCCCTCAATCAATGACTCATTTTATAAAAGATTAAAAGCGCTGAAGTCATTGATTGAGTTTTCAATTATTTCAAAAACCCTGAAACTGATTGATTTGTAAGCAACTCATTTACCACCATTTTAGAAAACACCAAATATTTTTCTAAAGAATTTTAGACGGAAAAACATTTGTGTAGGAACAGCAGTCTTTTTGACGACATACTTTCCTTGTTTTGTTTTAGGATAAGTGCACGAAATATTTGAAAACTTGGTTTAGCGCAACACTTTCCTTCTTTTGAAGAGCGGGTTGCTATCTGAAATAATATCAAACCTTTGTTTAAGCACGGGTTACAGTCAGAAGTAACTGCAAGCCATATTGTTGAAGCCCGGGTTACAGTCTGAAGTAACTATAAGCCATATTTTGTGACATGTTTGGAAAGGAATATTTACACCTCCTGCTCGAACTTCATCTAAAGTCCCGTTCCATTATTGAATGACATTTCTAAGACCGTAGATGTTATCGATACAAGAAGACATGTCTAGAGAAAACATATTTTTGGTATTTTTCAAATTTTCTGATTTTTTATGGGTTTTTTGTTAGATTTTATATTTTTGTATTTTCTTTTTGATGGTTTTATATTTTTGTATTTGGTTTTTTTGAAAAATATTTACAAAGATAGAGTAGATGATATAGTTAAAGAAGATGATGATACGAGTACCGAGATAAGGATATCGAACAGCCCCGTTGTAGAAGATAGAAGTCATCATCTCTTAAACATTCACCACCAAAGCTTCCAAGGGCTCTTGTAATGAAGAAAGAAATTGAACCATCTGAAAGTGAGACTTTGGCAGCTTCCCCCCAAACCAAAAATCCTTTGGATGAGCAGATTCGAAGCTCTATTTCAAGCTTGTCTTAGCCAGGTGCACAGAAAAGAACACCATTTAACATAAATCCCGCTACTCCTTTTAAGAACGATAATCGAGATTCTCCGTTCGGGGTTATATCATCAAAAGAGATCAGCAACGTATCATCCCACTCATAAATAATCTTCTCACATTTCATAACCACTGAAGTCTGAAGCAATCCATTCCAAAAGGTGTCAAGAGAACACTTCCCCCCGAGTAGTTGAAATGATGCAACCCGTCTCTTAGAATAATGCTCAAGAACTCTCCCAAATACACATCATGAGGGGAATGAAAACACCTCCCCATGTTCACATTTTTCTTCCCTGATGATCGTGTATGAAGCTCAAGAATCCGAAGTACACCAATATCCAAGAACTCTCCCGAATACACATCATGAGGGTAATGAAGAACACCTCCCCTATGTTCACATCTTTCGTCCTTGATGAATGTGTATGAAGCTCAAGAATCCGAAGTACACACATTCCCAACGAGAGAATTTCATATAACACCTCCCTCATGTTACACATTTATCTCCCCTGAATATGTCGTACTTGTGTACCTCTATTATCTTCAGAAACTTTCTCTAGAGGAATAAGAACACTAAACGCCATGATGAGATAAACATTGAGATTCTCTGCGGTTATGACATTCGTCTTCCCGGGATATCTTCAATCACTTAGAAGAATTAAGTTCATCAAGTTTACTCGCGTTTAGATGCTTGTCTCCTTCCCCCTTGCTGGTTTTGATACTTCAGAATCAGCAACTCTTTGAAAGCCCAAATACTAGAAATCTGTTGAGAAGAACGCTTGAAGTCTTTGTGAGAATCAACATGCTGAATAATGTGAGCAAGTCTAATTGGGGATTAAATTCGACATTTCACCCTCCCCTAATTAGTGCTCTCCCCTAAACCGACAATCTGTTTGATAAATGCCTAGATTAAGAAGAAGTCTTTAGATCGTTAAATGCAACTTGTCTTTAGTCTTCTAACATGTAGCAGAAAATGTAGAACCGACTGTAGACTCGACCTTCTTCAAGATTGTCCAGTTGGGGAATGATGAGTGTCCAAATACTCATCATTTTTGTGTAATCTAAACTGCAAAATCATCTGAAAACACTCAAAAACACATCAAAATGATCAAATTATCACAAATCAGTGTTTTATGTGTTTTAAATTCAAAAATATCAAAATCAGATGAAAAATGTATCAAGTTTGCAAAATTGGCAGTTTTAGTCCCCCGAGTTTTAAAAGTTGTCAAATCTAGTCCCTGGAAATTCAAAAATGTGGAAATTTATCATTCAAGGTCCTTGAAGTATTCTAAGTTGTTTAAAATGATCCTTGAATGATTCTTTGGTCAATTGGCAAGAAAGGTCCCTTAACTTTGGAAAATTACAAAAATAGTCCTTGGACCTTTAAAAAATAGATTTTATGCAAAAAGGGTTCTTGTTCTATCAAAAGTTGTCAAGTTTGGTCCTTGTGAGAGCATTGGAAAAATATCAATTTCAGTCCTTGAAGTTTGGCAAATTGGCAAAATTGGTCCTTGTTTATTACTAAAGCCAAACGGACACAAATAATCATCTAGGCCCAAATTCAACCCAACTACAAGCCCAACCCAACAGCCCCTTGACCCTTGAGCCTTGACCCCCAGGTCACATCCCCTTTTGACCCCTGTCACTATGCCTTTTGACCCCCCATGTTATTAATACACTTCGGTCAAGGAAAGTCAAAACAAGAAAAACGCGCCCAAAATACTTGTCACTGTAGCAACCTCTCTTCCCCAACAGAAAACCCAAAACCAGACCTGGTTTTCACTCCATTTTCAACCCACCCCCATTCCATGTCCCCTCCAACTCCCCTACATTCCAAAATTCTTTAATTAACATAACCAAACTCATTAAAGCTCAAAACCTGCTATGTAGAATTTTGGCGCCAAAATGCTAGGTGGATGGTCCTGATGATTCTAGCCAATCCAATGGCTCAAACTTGGTGGGATTCAATCAGAAGCACGTGGGAAGTCTGAAAAGTCATTATAAAGAGAGGGAAATGCAATGTATCAAAAGTATCTAGTGTAACTTTTATTTTTCATGTCGTTTTAATCAAACTTTCAATTTCAGTTTATGTTGTAATCTTAAAACTTTGTATTTCAAGTTCTAATGATATAAGAAAGCCTCTGTGAAACTTTAATTCAAGTGTCAAAGTATATTTCAGTTTATGCAATTTCTCATTTTTATGCAAAATTCCATGTTGTACCAAATGTTGTTTTTAGTTGTTAATATGGATTAGAATAGGTCACATAAGCTCCTAGAAAGCTTATTGAAGCTTTTAGTTATCTTAAAAATCAGTTTAGTTAAAAAAGTCAAAAATCATCAAAAATCCCATTAAATACTTGAAAAATCAAAAATCCATGGTAAAGAACATCAAGAAGCTGGAGCAGGGTGTATCTTGGATGGCCTTGGTATAGTGCTTCTTGGGAAGCTATAGGAATTGGTTTCAGGTCCTGGTTCTAAATTCCAAGCTTGGAAGCTTTTGTAAGAATTTTTAACCAATTTGGCATTTTACTGTTATGGGTGTTCATTAGCTTCAATTTTTGTTTCTTTGTGTTATTCAGTCATATTATAGTGTGTTTAAGCCTTTAAATCAGTGGCTTGTTTGTTTCAATTCTTAGTTTACTAAAAATTTGGTTTTAACAGTATAAACTGCCTCTTGGTCAATTCTAAGTTTGAGGTTGTTTTGATTGTTGTTTTAGGCTTTATTAGTATTAATATTTGATTATATAAGGTTTTAAATCAAGTTTGAGGTTTATAATTGTGATTTGGTTTGAAAAAACTTCAATACAGTCAACATAAGGTGTGTTTGGTTTAGTGAATTCAAAGGTGTTTTGGTCTTTTTCTTTGTTGGAAATCCATCTAAACAAGTCTAAATCATTCATAACAGTCAAGAAATCAAGTCCTTGTTAAGCAAAAGTCAAAATTTCATTTGATCCTTAACTGTGCAGCCACTGTTGGGATTTTAGAATATCAAATCTTGATTTTGTGTTCAAAAGTTGTTACTCTTGCTCAAACTAGTCTCATTACACATTAATACATCATATTAAGTGCTTAAAGTCAGATTAAAATCCACTTTGGTCAACTTTTTAGTTTTCTCAAAAAGTCAAAAATTGCAAAAGGTCGTTTTTGAATAAAGTTTGGAATTTCATTGTGGGTTTATTAGTAGGTTTCAGAGTATAAGCTCTTGGGGATTTGTAGTCTAGTTGCTCAAGAAAATTACAAAAATATTAGTTCTTGGTGTTTTAGCTTTTAAAGTGCTTATTTTACTGCTTTTGTGGGGTAACTGTTCTGCACAAGTGCCCTGTGCACAGAAATTGTGCCCATCTTGATAAGCTTGCATCAAGCTCATTCCTTGTCCAAATCTTGTCATTCTTGTTTCTTTGGAAAGCCAACCTGGTCTTCTTGAGTTGTCAATTTTTATTTTTCAGTTTGGAGCTTGTTAACTAGGGCTGCTATAAGCTTAAAGTCTGTCCCATTTTCTGTTTTTCAATATATAAGTTAAGTGCTTATTTGTCTTTTCTTAGCTTATCAGTGTGCTTCTTTGCATTATTTAGTCTCAGCTCTGTTCATTAAGCATATTTGAATCCACTTTGAGCTTTTGTTTCATCTTTCAAGCTTGTTTGAGCTTATTCCAAAAAAATAAGCTTATAAGCCACTGTTGGGCTTTTTACATATTAAAACAGCTTATTTGAGTTTTGTAAATCTTTTGTCTTTATTAAAGTTTCTTATTATCAGTATTTAAGTAGTTTTCAAAAATAAAAATCACAAAAACATCAATATAAAAATAGTGATAGCGTTTATTTAAGATTTTTTAGCTTTTTGATTTTTCTTTTCAACTTTTTAATAAGCAAAACTTGTTTTTTTCTTTTTCTTAGGTTTCTGTTATCATATAGGATTTTTAGAAAAAGTTTCAGATTTTTCTTTATCTTTTTAGTATTTATTATAATTATAAATAGTTAATAAATAATAAATAATTAGTAATAAATAATTTAAAAGTCTAAAAAATATATTTTCTGTTTTAAAATTAGTTTTATCATATTTTAGATTTTTCAAAGTTAAAATTTTATTTTTCCAAGTTTATTTTCTATTTTCTAGTATTTAAGTGTATTTTAAATAGTTATTAATTAGTAATAATTAGATAAAAAGTGTGAAAAATATATTTTTAGTTTTAAAATTAGTTTTATAGTATTTTAGATTTTTCAGAATCATAAGTTTATTTTTCTAGCCTTATTTTCTATTTTCTTCTATTTTAGGGTATTTAATAAATAGTTAAAATAATTTTTAATTAATAATAAATAATTAAATAGTGTTAAAAATTATTTTTCTTTTCTAATAATTTTCTTTTATTTTTAGGATTCCAAAAATGTTATTTTTATATTTTTAGGTCTTTTATTTCTTAGTTCTCATTTTTTTTATTGTGCGTCTGCGTAGTTTTTAAAACTTACGTTTACGTTTTCTTGATCTGGTTGTTGTGCTTTCCAATTCTGTGTCCAATTCCATTCCAAATCAATCAGTAGTGTAATTTCTAATCATAACCTTTTCAGATCACTATCCTTAGTGGTCATTCTATCGTCTGATCATGTGTTTAACACACCATTGAGTCTCCGTGGGACTTAACGACCCGGGAACCCACTATATTCCCTGATCTTAATTGTATTTGTGTTTGAGCAGTTTTAAGTCTGTTTAGACTTGACTGTTCGGAGCGAATCAGGGAATAGAAAGTTAACATCTTCAACACACCAAAAAGCATCCCAATTAACTTACATCTTGCAAATCCCCTTAACACAAAATCCCTCCCAATCAAACAAGAACAGAAAGATCTTCATCAAGGAAATCAGCAATCAGCCCGCAGTGAACATACAAGATGGTAACACCAAACTACCAATCACATCAAACAAGAACATAAGGTTGTTCGGAATCATCATGTTGATGTGCACGTGAAGCATTAACCGGAAGCACTTTGTCAATAAACTCATATCAGCTTGTGAAGATGTCAACCAACGGCTCTAAGAAGAAAACTCCATGTGAAGATGACCCGATAAGAAGAAGCTCAGTTCTTACACGAGTTTGGAGCCATTTGACCATTTATTCTTAGACATCAATCAACCATGCAGTAATTTCACACTTCTTCTCCCCCTCAAGAATTGCATACGGAGTTGCCATTCTTGATTAAATAAGTGAAAATCATCCGAATGTTCTATTCACACTTCTCTCCCTCAAAATCAGCACATGATGTCGCCATCTTCATTATATTCGAGCAAGTGGAATGAGAAAAACAATTAGTGGTAGCCCGGTTCACTTAATAATTAAAAGCGCATGGAGAAAGCATGAAGCATGTTGATGAGAATGGTCATTAATAAGAAGATTTCTCTTCTTCAGAAGATAAAGCGCACTGACACGTACACTTTTCTTTTCTTTAGGGAACGAGGCATGAACTGTTGTGTTCATACGTCATAATCTCTCTCTTTTCAGCTCTCTTGGCAAAACATGTAATTAACCCCATTATCATTCAGTAGGCTCTTTGTTGTGACAGCTGATGGAGTCAACCCAATATGATGAATTTGACCCTGAAGTAAACTAACCCGAACTCGTGACTTAAACTTGCACATATGTAACAAAGAGCGGTGCCAAGACTTCATCCTCCATTGAATCTCTAAGTACTCTATACTCTTCAACCAACCAACCATCAAGTATTAGACGTACATCACCTCTTGAAAATCCACAATTGAATGTGACACTGAGCACTACAACGTAACTCCTTAAAGTGATAGTTATTTTGTGGTGGTATGAGCCCAATTCCCCCAAGTGGTAAAAGAAAAGGTAAAAGACACCCAACAATAACTAGATTTCCAAGTCTTCGTTTTTGATAATAAGCATCGAACAAGGATCATGAAGAATCTTCATCCAACCATCCCTGATACCTTCAGATACTAAGTACACTCGCCCGTGATATTTCACTTCAACCTCAAATAAATAATAGCGAATTAATTCCGTTGTCACATCTTCTGGTTCAAAGATTAATTCTAGCCTTCTTTGACGTTTAAAGTGAACTATGATAATGGTTTTCATCTCGACCATGGTAAAAGCACATAACCCCGTAAAGCCAAGTAATAACCAAACTGCCATGACGAATATTCAAACACACATCCAATTCATGAAGTACACCCTTTTATCCCTTCTTCGAAACAGAAACCGTAGCACCAACATCAAAATAGATCTCAAAATACACTTTCCTTTCTCCAAGATGGTTCCATCATTACGGGATTTTACAACTCTATGGTTTAAACCGAGAAATAGTTTCTTTCGCGGGATTTTACAAAGCCAAGAATAAACCGTAAGATAGATCCGGAAATGCACTTTACAATTACACGAATGTTTCCACTGTCACGGGATTTTACAATTCTATGATTTAAACCGAGAAATAGGTTCTTTCGCGGGATTTTACAAAATCAAGACAAAACCGTAAACAATGTCAGTTTGAATGTGTTATGACAACTTTGGTTTCAGTGAATATCTGTTTTAGGGGAACATGCAGTGGTTCATCAACGGTTCATTATCCAACATCATCCATATCATCAACCATCCAATAAACACATTGGTAAACACGTCATTCACGCATTCTGTCGGCTGTTGCTGTGACCACCTGGTGAAGTAAATCTGATATGTCAAACTTGATCATGAAGTGAACTTCCCTAGATTTGTTACTTAAACTTGTACTAATCCTTGTGAAGAAGAAATGGTGTACCCAATGTACAAAACCTCTTGACATATCCTCAACTGCGTGAGACACCTAAGTGATAGTTACGTTGTGGGTTAAGTGAGAAAGAATCACAACCGTAACTAAATAGCCAAGTCTTTATCACACTCTATAAAAGCCCAAACAAGTCATCTTCGTGGAATGGTAGAAAGAAAGAATATGAAATAAGTAAGCACGCTCAAAAAATCTCACTTCAAAGTCAAATAATAGATACCGTCCAAACAACCCCGTAGTCAACCGTGTTTAATTATCAGTTCAAGCAGTGACATAATTTTCTACGAGAAAAATGTGTAAACCAAAATACCAAGCCTCCAAACACAATGAATCTCATCATCACAACTCATAACCAATAAAATCATATCGACAAATCTCATAAATGAATCTCATCATGCCCAATAACACTAATTAACCAATCTGCAAACTCAGCTCTTAGATACAAAAGTTTTACACAATCGAATAGTAAAAATTAAACCCGATCCATTAAGCACTTAAGCCATAATAAAATCTTCTCTCAATACCAAAAGTGCTCACGCAACTAAATCAAGTTTAAAATTACTCAAAACCTTTAATCCTAAGTATCCAACAAAAATGAGTTGCACAGATTTGTATAAATTATACTTGTACAACACTACAACTCATGTTAACATAACAACTCGTATATCCCAATACTCATAACACTGAACATCATATCACACCATGCGGTCCTTGTCCAATTAAAACAGTTGTATACGGCCCAACTCATCAAAATCCAGAACCACGCAGCCCATATTCACAACGGTATAATCAATTCAACCCTAATAAACCGGGTATTAAACACACAACTGAATACCTAAATGTCAGGGTATAAAAAAACACTCTTACCCTAAAATTACCCTAATATCATTCTCACAAAAACACGCCTCTTTCTCTGACTAAACTCACATCTCAAACCCTAAGAATACTCTCAATCAAGAACGCAGCCACCATCTCAAAAAAATACGCCTCATACCCACAAATCTTGACAATCAAATGCAATCAACACTCAACCATTTATTCTCACATAATGCCCTTCAATCTTCATATGCACAGCATGATAAGAATGGTCTCACCACAGGGATGGTTCGTGTAAAACCCTAAAAATATAAACGTGTTAAAAGACTATTTTACCCTCACAATCAAAATTTTAAAACACGTAAAATATAATAACGTTCATTTAACGAAATTAAAAACTTAACTTATCAATAATTAAAACTTAACGAATATGTGTACGTGATCGATTTTGTATGACGAAAAGTTAAACGTCTCGCTAAATGGTTGGGCCATTCGTTTTGGTGGATTGGACTCACGCCGAGAGCCCATAGGGGCGTTTGTTTTGTTCGGTTGGGATCAAGAGGCCGAAGCCCACATCACTCAAAGCCCTAAACCGAATTTGTACACCTATAAATACAAAACATTAACATAAAATTGGAACCCTAGTTTTTGCCTCTCTCTTTTCTTTTCTTCTCTATTCGGCCGAGAGTATCAACCCCTTGGTGTCGAGACTTTTGTTTCAACGAGCTAAGGTATAACAAATGTTCTTCTCGTCTTACTTTGATACGCCTAATGTTATTATGTATTGTATCGTGTTTTGTTTAGCCGAGTTGTGTTCTTTTCTTTTTGGCCGAACCTTATGCAAACTGAAAACAAACAATATAAACCGAACCATGTATATATAATTCGGCCAAGGTATAAACATGTAAACTTGAATGAGTAAGATACTTAGAGGAGTTAGGGTTTGCGTAAAACATATTAGCCGAAACATGTGTAGAGATTGTGGAAGTGTGTTAAACAAGTAAAGGTCATGTAAAACCAAACCCTAAATGTTTTGTGAACCGTGTACCATGCGTGTGTTTTATAAGTCAAGTGAGCTTGTCGATATGTAAACGTAGTACGTGGTCATATCTAGTTGAAGCTATTGTCCATGTGTGTGTAGATGTGTATCTAATCCGGATAATAAGTAACTTTTGTGGTCACATGAAATCATAAACGTGCATGGTGAAGCATAAAAAGAAAGGTTGTTTTCATAAGTCCTAGGTCAAGATTATGGGTTATTAAAAGACGTAACATGTCAATTAAATGCGTATTAATATGATAATAAAAGATTTGGGAAAAACCCTAGAACATTGATGGGAGACGAATAGGGTTAAGAAGCTAAGTGTGCTAATTCGTTATTGCATGTGAGAATGATAAGTCTTGGAGTCATTAATAACTATTGATTAAGAGTAAATGAGCTAGTACTAAGCGTGATATAAACATGCGTGAGTTATGATTTTATGTAAGGAACTAAGTATCATGAATTGAAGTATTGTATGCATGGTCTCATTTAGGTTGCGTTCGAACAATGTTACGTATGAGTTTTGGTTAATCATGTACGTTAAGAAGGTTTGTGTAAACTATTTTGGAAGGGAGTCCTAAAATCCGTTCTTGACATTTATAAACCCTATACTTTGAATGATGATCATATAAGTCCTCAAATACGATATTTGTCATATTAGACCCTTAAGTTTACCGTTTGTCATTTGCAACCCATAAGTCTGGCTAATTAATGATGAATACTCTAAAAATGTTGTAATTTCCGTCCGTCACTAAGAATAAGAATATGCCTAAAACTCTAAGAATGTTAATGCGATTAATCCGTTATAACTTAAATAAGCTAATGAGTATTAAATAAATCCTAATCCGTGTAGATTCGTTGAAGGAGACGCGACGTTGTATCTTCATGTTCACTCGTTCGTTTGCTTTTCTCTCATTTGCTTTAAGGTACAGATATTCTGACCCTTTCAGTAAAGGTTCCTTATGATGTTCTTTTCGTTAGTTTTTCCTATTTTACTTATTAGGGTTCCCGATGCCATTGCTATGAACCCTTTTCTGATTGTGTGATCTGTTGCTTATCTGAACTTCTGTTTTATTGAACCATGCAATATCTGTTTTGAACTTGTGTTATGAAGACTCTGATATGCATATTTGTTGAACCTCACTAAGTTTAATTATGAACTTCTAAATATGAATGTATGATTTGTGATTGTGATATGAACTTCTGACTTCTGAATATCTGAATATGAACCTTATGATATGAACTATCTGATATGTTATCTGTGACCTTGTGTTGATTATGATCTGTGTCCTTTATGACAATCTGTTTGACCTAAGTTAGTTGATACCTGAGCCAAATATTAACTAGTCATGGGGGTTCCATGTCCGTATCAGTGATGCACCTCTGATATGACTCTAGGCCAGTAGAGTGATGTTCTGCCACGTCCCTTTTCGTTATCTGTTTATTGATAGTATGGCCACTATCCGTCTCCTGGGGCGTATGGATGCATCCTAGATCTGATCTGTTATCCGATATGATTTGTCTGGTGAATGATGTCGTGTGCAATACGCGTCTTCACAAAACTCTGGGAGCTAGCTACTCCGAATTATTTCTGAGATTATTTCTATATAATTATGATGTTTCTGATATGATATGTTCTGGGCTCGTGGTAGTTAACTAAACCCTTATCTGTTACTTCTGTGTTAAGCATTCTGTTATGATTCGGTATTTTCGAGTGTTTATATTATGTATTCTGATATGATATGTTAGTGAATGTACTTATGACGTATATGTTCAAGTGATTACTAGTTGCCATGCTAGGATAGGATTAATATGTTTAAACATGATTCGTATATCTGATATTATGATTAGTTATCGTCACGTGAATGCGTTGATCTGCGAGATGAATGTGCTAGTGTACAATTGAGTGTTTGAAAGTTAGTATGTATGATGGTTAGTTAATTTTATAAACTTTGTCTATCGGTTAGTATATGTCTGCATATGTGACCTGCTATGTTAAAACTCTGCTGATGTTAGGATTTGATATGAGAACTGGTTTAGCTTATGATATCTGTTCTGGTAATTGCTAATGGCTATGTTATGACTTTGTCTATTTAGTTATAGTATGTCTACTGTGTTTTCTATCTGTAAGTGTGACTGCCATGATTTGACTGTTATATCCGCTGCTGCAAAATTGGATTAAGAGCGTTGATTTTAGATTAATTGATTTGTATAAATGCCATGTTTATTTTCTAGAAATTGTTTCCGTTAGCTTTTAGATTCTTCGTTTGGTTGACACGTAATCTATTATTCTTGATACGTTAAGTGTTTGGTTATTCTGATGTGTTTGCGTTTGTGTCATAAATGTGTTCTGAGGTGATCGTTAACTGTTATGTGTTTTTCTGGATTTCTGTATATTTGTGCTTCCGCAGAATCCTCAATGATTCAGTATTCTCATTCCGTGTGATTTCGTTATTTGTATATTTGTTTCGTTTAGCTTCTGTTTCTGTTATATCTGTTCACTGGGCTTTGTAAGCTCAGCCGCATTTTCTTTTCCTGCGGCAGGTGTTAAGCATTCAAGATGAGCTTATGGGATAGCTGATCTGGGTTGAGAGTGGAGCTGAGAGCAAGATTTGAAAATAGGGATCTTAGATTTATTTTGATTATTAAGTTATTTATGTTTTCTTTTGAAATTTTGTAAAGACTTCCGCTTTTGTATAGTACTTAAAGTTCTGATATGAAACTGTATTTGTGATATCTTTACCCTTGTCGGGTTGGGGTGTTACAATTTATGGTATCAGAGCCTCTAGGTTTTAGGACCCTTAGAGCTTAGGCTATGACCTGTGAGGATTGGGTAGACATTAGGTTTCTGTCTGTTCAGATATTTTCTGATTCCTTTTGATGGTCGTTCAGATTTGACTTCGATATCCTTTTGCCTTCACTGAATTGGCCCTCCTCTGTTCGTATCGAATTTTTTTATTTTGTTTTCGCTTTTCCGTTTGTTGATCGTTAGATGGAGACTACCCGTGGATCCGAAGAAGATAGTGCCGACCCTGCGTTGCTGCAACAGTCCCTGTGTTGGAGAGGTTCGTGAAGCAGAAGCCACACTCGACTGCCGTGCTGCTGGAGACATCAGGATGCTGCTGGAGGAAGCTGGACGGACCAACCAAAGGCGCAAAATACGGAGACAAGATTCAACCGGTGGCTGAAAAGGTTCATCTACTTCATATGATTTGGGCGCGACATGTGTTACTCTGATTCGTTTGTCATGCGTTTTGAGACGGTTTGATATTCTGTTAAGTGATTCTGATCTGTATTGCTTTTCTCTGATTTGTTCGGAACTCGGTCCGAATCATGAAGTTTATCGTCTGGCATTTTGTTAATATCCCAGTTTTCTTTTGGATCGTCAGTAATGAGTCACGAGGAACCGTTTTATGCTAGTTGGTGGCCTCCTTTCATTGTGATATGGTAAGTTGATTTGATGCATTATATTACCGTAGCGCGAAGGAAATAGGGACGGATGGATAAGTGAGGAAGAAGAGGAAGAAGAAGAACATGAGGAAGAATACGGGGTGGACTCGGATTTAGAGTCTACGGCCACAAGTAGGTTTAATCCAATACAAGAATAGAAATTCGCGCTCATGATTAGTTGTCCTCTTTATGAGAAATTTCTGACATTGGATTTTGAGTTTAGGTCCTTTTGTTTTCATTTAGATGATTGAATCTTTGATTATTAAGTTTTGTTTTGGAAGTTCATCTTATGACAATTCTGCAATTTGTTTGATTAGTGAGAATAAAACAAATTTTGAAAGTATAATTCCTGTTTGTTGTTTCTTTCTGATAGATTCGCTAAGTTTCTGTTAGTCCTCATAAGTTTCGTCTGCTATTTGTTTTCTTAATGATGTTGCTTAATCACAGCTTGAAATAAAGTATGACCATCATGATGGTATACTCATGTGAATCTGGTCTGTTATAGTATGTTACTTGCTATCTGTATGTTATCTGTATGTGATATGTTTGTTGTGATTCTGGTTATGTGGTTTGCCATGACCCGGGATAGAATATGATTACAATAAGAACTGGTTATGTGATGCAAGTATTATGACGCCTGATCAATGTGATAATACCGAGATCATATAATTTGAACTTATTGAAATCATATGACGTCTGGGGAAATGCCTGTAGTTGATACGTGAATGGACTTTGACTGGTAGCTGTTATTTGGCACTCCCCATGTTCGTTTGAAATTCTGTACCTAATGGTGAGATTTTCGTCGATATCTGTTACGTGTAAGTTTTGTGCGCTTTGGACCGAAATTGTTATGGTTTGTGTGAACTATGGATTGCTATGTTTGCTCTAAATGTGTACGTCTCCGTGTACCCTTATTGTGATCATTGGATATTTCGTGAAGTGTTTGAGGAACATTAGATCCTTTTAGTTAGATTATCTGCGACTAGTGAGATCGTTAGGATTCATTCTGTCTATGTATATGTTTGTTCTCATCATTAGAGACCTGAATAAGTTAGAGCGTGTTGTTTGATTTTCGGCATCTCCTCTGTTATCTGCCATTACTTTGATAAGTATATGATTATCTGTTATAAGTATTTGACGGTTGAATTGATTTCTGAAAGGTATAAGTATGAATGTTCTGACAAGAATCTGTTTGTTCTAAGATTGTTCGCGTTTTGCTATATTCTTTGAAATTCTGAAATCCGTTTCGTTTCCCGTTCCGTTCCGTCTTGTTCAATTTCGAGGACGAAATTTTCTTTTTAGAAGGGAGGAGTTGTAAAACCCTAAAAATATAAGCGTGTTAAAAGACTATTTTACCCTCACAATCAAAATTTTAAAACACGTAAAATATAATAACGTTCATTTAACGAAATTAAAAACTTAAATTATCAATAATTAAAACTTAACGAATATGTGTACGTGATCGATTTTGTACGACGAAAAGTTAAACGTCTCGCTAAATGGTTGGGCCATTCGTTTTGGTGGATTGGACTCACGCCGAGAGCCCATAGGGCGTTTGTTTTGTTCGGTTGGGATCAAGAGGCCGAAGCCCACATCACTCAAAGCCCTAAACCGAATTTGTACACCTATAAATACAAAACATTAACATAAAATTGGAACCCTAGTTTTTGCCTCTCTCTTTTCTTTTCTTCTCTATTCGGCCGAGAGTATCAACCCCTTGGTGTCGAGACTTTTGTTTCAACGAGCTAAGGTATAACAAATGTTCTTCTCGTCTTACTTTGATACGCCTAATGTTATTATGTATTGTATCGTGTTTTGTTTAGCCGAGTTGTGTTCTTTTCGTTTTGGCCGAACCTTATGCAAACTGAAAACAAACAATATAAACCGAACCATGTATATATAATTCGGCCAAGGTATAAACATGTAAACTTGAATGAGTAAGATACTTAGAGGAGTTAGGGTTTGCGTAAAACATATTAGCCGAAACATGTGTAGAGATTGTGGAAGTGTGTTAAACAAGTAAAGGTCATGTAAAACCAAACCCTAAATGGTTTGTGAACCGTGTACCATGCGTGTGTTTTATAAGTCAAGTGAGCTTGTCGATATGTAAACGTAGTACGTGGTCATATCTAGTTGAAGCTATTGTCCATGTGTGTGTAGATGTGTATCTAATCCGGATAATAAGTAACTTTTGTGGTCACATGAAATCATAAACGTGCATGGTGAAGCATAAAAAGAAAGGTTGTTTTCATAAGTCCTAGGTCAAGATTATGGGTTATTAAAAGACGTAACATGTCAATTAAATGCATATTAATATGATAATAAAAGATTTGGGAAAAACCCTAGAACATTGATGGGAGACGAATAGGGTTAAGAAGCTAAGTGTGCTAATTCGTTATTGCATGTGAGAATGATAAGTCTTGGAGTCATTAATAACTATTGATTAAGAGTAAATGAGCTAGACTAAGCGTGATATAAACATGCGTGAGTTATGATTTTATGTAAGGAACTAAGTATCATGAATTGAAAGTATTGTATGCATGGTCTCATTTAGGTTGCGTTCGAACAATGTTACATATGAGTTTTGGTTAATCATGTACTTTAAGAAGGTTTGTGTAAACTATTTTGGAAGGGAGTCCTAAAATCCATTCTTGACATTTATAAACCCTATACTTTGAATGATGATCATATAAGTCCTCAAATAAGATATTTGTCATATTAGACCCTTAAGTTTACCGTTTGTCATTTGCAACCCATAAGTCTGGCTAATTAATGATGAATACTCTAAAAATGTCGTAATTTCCATCCGTCACTAAGAATAAGAATATGCCTACAACTCTAAGAATGTTAATGCGATGAATCCGTTATAACTTAAATAAGCTAATGAGTATTAAATAAATCCTAATCCGTGTAGATTCGTTGAAGGAGACGCGACGTTGTATCTTCATGTTCACTCGTTCGTTTGCTTTTCTCTCATTTGCTTTAAGGTACAGATATTCTGACCTTTTCAGTAAAGGTTCCTTATGATGTTTGATTGGTGCTAAACCGTCAAGTCTAACAGACTTAAAACTGCTCAGACACAAATACAATTAAGATCAGAGAATACAGGGGATTCCCGGGTCGTTAAGTCCCACGGAGACTCAATGGTGTGTTAAACACTTGATCAGACGATAGATTGATCACTAATGATAGCGATCAGAAAGGATTAGGATTGAATACTACACTACTGAAAAAGGTAATTAATAACAGCGACTTAAATACAAATTAAGAAGATTAAAAAGTTAAAATCTATTAAATAAACGCTATCACTATATTTAAAGTGATGAACGTTTAAAACTTAAAACTAAAAACTTACGTTTAAATAAAAATAACGTTAACGTACAAAATAAAAAGTGAAACTTATACAATATAGATCCTAAAAATATGAAAAATACATTTTTACAAACCTAATGATATAAGAAAATTATTAGAAAAAGAAAATTATTTTTATAACTAATTAATTAATTATTATTAATTAAAAACTAATTTTAGCTATTTAATAATACTCTAAAATAAAAGAAAATATGAAATAAGACTAGAAAAATAAAATAAAGACTTAGAAAAATCTAAAATATGATAAAACTAATTTTAAAACTGAAAATATATTTTTTAGACTTTCTATGTATTTATTATTAATTTAAAACTATTTAAAACTAATTAAAATGCTAAAAAATACTTTTTAAACTAAGAAAATTATAGAAAAATACTTTTTAGGCTATTTATATTTATCTTAAATTATTAAAATTGAAAAATTATTTTTTGGAACTTTTTCTCAATTAATTGCAATAAAAGCTAATTAAAAATGATTAAAAACTGAATTTAAATAAGAAAAATACTAAACAGTGTCTAAAAATTATGAAAATTTCAGGGAAATCTTAAAATATTATTCTAAAGCTGATAAAAATATAAAAACATGGGCTTATTTGGGAAATATGAAGGCTGCTATGTAAACTAAAATGGAATAAGCACTTTTAAATAAGCTAACAAGCAAAATAATGGACCAACTTATTACATAAGCTACATTATATTAAAACTACTCTGAGGCAACTATATTCACCTACTCCTAACACCTAAATAGTGATCTACCTAAGATTAAACCAACTGCCATCATGAGCAAAACAGAAATCAGGACCCAAATTTGAGCTTATCTAGCTGCTTATCCAATAAGCTAAAGGGAAAAACAACAGTATGGTTCTCAAGCCAACCAACCAAAGATCATAAATCCAAAGTTTCAGCTAGTGATGACTATTAATGAAGCAGATATGGATCAAAGATTAACTGCCCAAATTGGACAATGGGCTGATGTGCAGCAGACAGAAACAGGGACCCTACTTTGAGCTAATGTATCTACTGATCCAATAAGCTAAAATGAAAACTAGCACTTGAATTAAGTAAACCACCTAGCAGACTAACTCTAGACCAAAAATCAGACCTTAACTAGCTGTAATGAACCCTGTGCATCATCTGCAAGTTTTGCAAAAACCAGTGCAGTCCTGAATTTGACTTTCTAAAACAGATATGAAGTTTGACCAAAATGAGTTTTAATCTGGATTTAAGGACTGATAATGATACTACTTGATGAAATAACACTAATAAAAGCTATGTTTAAGGTTTCTAAACACAAAACTAACTTTTGATCTTGCAAAATTTCCAACAGTGGACTGTCAAGACAGAAAAGATGCAATTTTGACTTTAGGGCTTTGCAGGTACAAGTATATGACTCAAATTAGTCAATTAGAACTAAACAAGCATGAAACAAAAGAAACCTACTTCTGCATAAGCTTCTGAGACAGATAATTAAGCAGAACCAAACACCCCTTTAAAACATGTTAAGCAACTGAAATTGAGATTATCACTAATCCATACTGATTTCTTGATTACTCTAAGTTTATATAACCTAAATAAAACTATGTGAACAATTGTACACTAATGATGATCACAGAAACTCAAACAACCAAGGAATGCAAAGTAGCTTAAAAAATGAAAATTGAGAATTAAACTCACATAAGTCCAGCTGGTGTGCAACTTAAACCAAACCCAAGAACCACTACACTAAATCATTTCTAACCCAAATCCACTGCTGCATCTACATTTATCCATTACCAAGACCATATAAAGCTCAGTTTGACTTCTGTTGACTATTTCACAAAATGACTTGGAAATTAAATGTAACCTTTTGAAAGGCTATGATTAGCTTATATAAGATTGTTTTAGTTAGAAAATAAGCTACTAGGAGCTTATACATAAGAAATTGATACTAAACTTTGTAACAGTAACATGAAACTTAGAACTTAGATGAAAACTTGATATTGATACTTAAAAGTGACTTACAAAGATTAGTAAACTTGAAACTGAAATTACACAATTTTAACTTAAACTAAGACAATAATAAAAAAAATGACATTAGTAAAATTTTTTATAAACTAACTACTACTTCTTTGCTTGCATCCCCCCTCTCTTTTATAACCATTCTCTTTCTCTTTCTCTTCTGAGCAAACCCCACCATTTTTCTGACCCTTGGATTGATTAGAGGTGATCTTGGCCATCCAATGGTTTTTGGCGGGAAAAATTAGTTTTAACAGTTAAGGGGTAGAGTAAAGGGGTAGTGGAAGCATTTAATGGTTTTTGGAGTTGTGATGAGGTGGGGGGACAAGGAGAGTGATATGAGGAGGGGGGATGGATGTTGAGTGGAGTTGCAGGCAGTGGTTGGGAGGGAGGAGAAAAATGGGCGCCAAGTGGTGGGTGTTTGTTTGACTGCCATGGTTTGACCAGATAATAGCAAGCCAGGGGGGTTCAAAATGGGTTGTGGCAGGGGTCACATGGATTGACAAGGGTCAAAATGGGTTAAAAGGGTTTAAAACAATAGGGACTCATGATGTAAATTCTGAAACTTGAGGGGCCTAAGCTGCCAATTCATCAATCTTGTTTCAAGGGACCAAAAGTGACACTCTCAGAAAGTATAAGGACCAATGTTGCCATTTTGCAATTTTCCAGGGGCTAATTCCGCCAATTTTGAAACTTAAAGGACCAATTTGTAATTTTCTCAAAACTTTTTATATTTTTCACCAAAGGACTAAATTTGACAACTTATGATTTAAAAAGGGCCTTTGGTGATTTTTCTTTTGAAATTTTGACTCAGGGACTATTTTTGACAATTT
The DNA here is from genome assembly GCA_019973895.1 of Chrysanthemum seticuspe. NCBI lineage: Eukaryota > Viridiplantae > Streptophyta > Magnoliopsida > Asterales > Asteraceae > Chrysanthemum > Chrysanthemum seticuspe. The sequence continues at coordinate 54,527,654 of BPTQ01000009.1, read as the reverse complement.
TTGAAAGTTGGGGGACTAAAACTGCAATTTTTGCAAATTTGATAAGTTTTTCATCTGATTTTGATATTTTTGCATTTAAAACACATAAAACACTGATTTGTGATATTTTTATCATTTTGAAGCATTTTTGAGTGTTTTCAGATGATTTTGCAGTTTATATTATACAAAAATGATGAGTATTTAGACACTCATCAATCCCCCACACTGAGATATTGCTAGTCCCTAGCAATGATTTGAGAAAACATAATGGATTTTAATCTCTTTACCAAAAGCCATTACTTCTGGAGTAGCCAAATGTTTCAGTTCAAGTAAGAACCATGGTACACCGATAACCATGTGATTTTGAGCAAACCACCAGCTTTCAACGGATTTGATTTTGTCTTTACCAGAAGCCGTACCCTTCTGGACTAGCCAACTCTTAGATAAATTATCAATATTATCTTTGGTGAGCTGATTACCAATTATGGTTTTTCCACTGCCTTTACCACAAGCCATAATCTTGCGGGCTAGCCAACTCATTATCTTTTGAGGATGATGGGGAGCTGAAGAACCATACAATTTTGGGCAAATTGCAAGCCATATAAACGGATTTGATATATCTTTACCAAGAGCCGTTTGCTCCTGGATTAGCCAATCCTTTAGTCTTACAGACAAGGCGGACTGATAACCAAATGAGAAAGTGTAAAACACTTACTCCAAAAAAAAAATTTTTGGCCAAAAACGGGGGAATTAGGTAAATAATATATGACAAAATTCGCGAGAATTCCCCCCCACACTTAGAAATGAATATTGCCCTCAATATTCAAAGTACCGGCGGTTATGCCGAAACAAAGAACGTAAAAGGGAAATATTACGGCCATTATTTGAAAGATTTTTTTTTTTTTTTTTTTTTTTTTTTTTTTTTTTTTTTTTTTTTTTTTTTTAGAGATATATATATATATAACATGTGGGGCATCACCCCCACACTTAGGTGGTAGAAAGGGGTAAGAAGACAGAAATATGGGTGAAAACCCATATAGTGCGTGCTACTGTTTTTGATTTCCGAGTCGCTAGCTTGACTCGACCCCGCATTCATTGGTTCATGGGGAAGCAAAGTGGAAGATACAATCTCCATCGGACTTTCATTCAAGATGTTTGGACAAACATTTGAAGCGCGTGAAAGTTCCACACCGATGAGATATACAGAGAACGACCCGGCTCACAAATGATAAATGAAAATGCCGGGGTCAAAGATAGTGTCCTCACTCCCAAGGGAGTGAAGAAGAGAGGAAGTCACCGAGTAGGTGAAGAAAAGAAGGAAGATCATGATAACAATCATAACTAGATCTTCTTCCTCGGGATTAAGTGCAATTGCACTTATTTGGATTTTATTGGTAGAGCTCTTTGGGTTGGAAGGCATCTCGGTGGGGAGGGTAGGAAGATTTGTCATAACTATGCAAATTGAGATTCTCTCCCCCCGATCATGATTTTTGCCATCCAAACAATCATACTCCAGCGGAGATATGATATGAGAGAGTTCACCGGAGAACCTCTCATGAAGAGAATCAATCACATGATGTGAATTTGTGAACTCTTGTTCCATTGTGGGCTCATCACTATCCTCAGTCTGAGTATCAAAGAGTGGATTCTCAGAAATTGAAGTGAATTCAGAGTCGAATTCAAATAGAGGATTGGTGAGAGTAGCTTTGAATGTTTCGGGAACAAAGTGATCAACATTCTCAATTGGACTGTTGGAGTAAGAAGTGAGTGAACGATCATTATCAATGAGACTTTCAGTCTCTCCCAGATCGGCTTCGAAATCAAAGAGTGGATTGATGTGAGTGAGTTCACCGGAGAACTCCTCAAGAAGGGGATCAGCATCAGATTGTGGAAGTGATGCCTCAACGTACTCGATGTCTCCATAGGAAGCACAATCGTCGCTAAGATCAGAGAAAGTTTCAAAATGATCTTGAGAACACTCAAGAGGGAAAGGAATATCACACAGATGGTCAATAGTTCCCTGTGACTCTCTCGGGATTGGGATAAGGTCCTCAACACTAGACGATTCCATTTCTGGAATAGTGCTAAGAAGCTCATCCCCCATGTTTAGAGAGTGAGTGGGAATATCAGGTGTGATAACAACAGACTGAGGGAGATTAGACGGACTAGCATACATATGTTTAATACTTAACATTTGTTCTTCTGCTAGTAATTCCATCATAGTCTTTTCTCCCTGATTCTTCATGGAAGGAGTTTCAACTGATGAACTTGATGAACCGTTATAAAATTGTAGGATATCAAGGATATCTTCATCATCATCGTCATCAGGAATGAAACGGAATCGAGAGCTAGATTTGGCTGCTTTTTCTATTGCAATTGATTCCCTAACAGATTTTTCAAACGCAATCTGGGAATCTAATTTAGCAGCTCGCTCTTCGGCTAACAAAACTTCCATTGATTTTTCATTTGGATTATCATGGGAGTGTTTAGATTCCTTCAAATCTTTCACTAAATCCAAAAGATCAAGGAGAAGATTTTGAGGAAGTGAATCAGGCTGGTACTGTAGAGGTTGGTCATGATATGAAGAGCCGTAATCGTTACAAGGAAATGGGTTCCCTGTTTGACAATCCGAGCTAGAGTGAGGACCTCCACAATACTCACAACAGTAAAACTGATGTGGCTGTGAGTGGTATGTGTTGTAGTCATAATTGTTATCAGGAACCTGCTCATAGACAAGCGTGTTTCCTGATTGACAATCAGAACTGGAATGTGAACCACCACAGTACTCACAACAGTAAAACTGTTGAGTCTCACAGTGTGGTAGCTGATGGAATAAATCAGTTGTGTTATGGTAGGAATAGGGATCTTGGTTATAGACAGACCCGTCTCCTGATTCCACCATGCTACAACTGGGGCAATTGCCACCATTATAAGGACCACCACACCATTGGCAACCAAGAGGGTGAGGATAAGACATAGAAAGAATCAAAGGCTTTCAGAGGGGTAGGGATGAAGAATCAAAGATGTAAGAGGGTAAAGATGGATATTTTTTGTGTTTTTGAAAAACATTTTGATAAAAACAAAGAATGAAAATATTTTTGGCGTTTGATAACACTTCAGGAAAAGTGTTAATGAACTTTTTGGATTTTTGAAAACTTTACAAAAAACTTTTTACAAAAGATGGGATATGTGCAAGAATGGATCTGAAAAAGGCTAAACACACGCTAAAGCCTCCCCGGCAGCGGCGCCAAAATTTTGATCTGTGCTAAACCGTCAAGTCTAACAGACTTAAAACTGCTCAGACACAAATACAATTAAGATCAGAGAATACAGGGGATTCCCGGGTCGTTAAGTCCCACGGAGACTCAATGGTGTGTTAAACACTTGATCAGACGATAGATTGATCACTAATGATAGCGATCAGAAAGGATTATGATTGAATACTACACTACTGAAAAAGGTAATTAATAACAGCGACTTAAATACAAATTAAGAAGATTAAAAAGTTAAAATCTATTAAATAAACGCTATCACTATATTTAAAGTGATGAACGTTTAAAACTTAAAACTAAAAACTTACGTTTAAATAAAAATAACGTTAACGTACAAAATAAAAAGTGAAACTTATACAATATAGATCCTAAAAATATGAAAAATACATTTTTACAAACCTAATGATATAAGAAAATTATTAGAAAAAGAAAATTATTTTTATAACTAATTAATTAATTATTATTAATTAAAAACTAATTTTAGCTATTTAATAATACTCTAAAATAAAAGAAAATATGAAATAAGACTAGAAAAATAAAATAAAGACTTAGAAAAATCTAAAATATGATAAAACTAATTTTAAAACTGAAAATATATTTTTTAGACTTTCTATGTATTTATTATTAATTTAAAACTATTTAAAACTAATTAAAATGCTAAAAAATACTTTTTAAACTAAGAAAATTATAGAAAAATACTTTTTAGGCTATTTATATTTATCTTAAATTATTAAAATTGAAAAATTATTTTTTGGAACTTTTTCTCAATTAATTGCAATAAAAGCTAATTAAAAATGATTAAAAACTGAATTTAAATAAGAAAAATACTAAACAGTGTCTAAAAATTATGAAAATTTCAGGGAAATCTTAAAATATTATTCTAAAGCTGATAAAAATATAAAAACATGGGCTTATTTGGGAAATATGAAGGCTGCTATGTAAACTAAAATGGAATAAGCACTTTTAAATAAGCTAACAAGCAAAATAATGGACCAACTTATTACATAAGCTACATTATATTAAAACTACTCTGAGGCAACTATATTCACCTACTCCTAACACCTAAATAGTGATCTACCTAAGATTAAACCAACTGCCATCATGAGCAAAACAGAAATCAGGACCCAAATTTGAGCTTATCTAGCTGCTTATCCAATAAGCTAAAGGGAAAACCAACAGTATGGTTCTCAAGCCAACCAACCAAAGATCATAAATCCAAAGTTTCAGCTAGTGATGACTATTAATGAAGCAGATATGGATCAAAGATTAACTGCCCAAATTGGACAATGGGCTGATGTGCAGCAGACAGAAACAGGGACCCTACTTTGAGCTAATGTATCTACTGATCCAATAAGCTAAAATGAAAACTAGCACTTGAATTAAGTAAACCACCTAGCAGACTAACTCTAGACCAAAAATCAGACCTTAACTAGCTGTAATGAACCCTGTGCATCATCTGCAAGTTTTGCAAAAACCAGTGCAATCCTGAATTTGACTTTCTAAAACAGATATGAAGTTTGACCAAAATGAGTTTTAATCTGGATTTAAGGACTGATAATGATACTACTTGATGAAATAACACTAATAAAAGCTATGTTTAAGGTTTCTAAACACAAAACTAACTTTTGATCTTGCAAAATTTCCAACAGTGGACTGTCAAGACAGAAAAGATGCAATTTTGACTTTAGGGCTTTGCAGGTACAAGTATATGACTCAAATTAGTCAATTAGAACTAAACAAGCATGAAACAAAAGAAACCTACTTCTGCATAAGCTTCTGAGACAGATAATTAAGCAGAACCAAACACCCCTTTAAAACATGTTAAGCAACTGAAATTGAGATTATCACTAATCCATACTGATTTCTTGATTACTCTAAGTTTATATAACCTAAATAAAACTATGTGAACAATTGTACACTAATGATGATCACAGAAACTCAAACAACCAAGGAATGCAAAGTAGCTTAAAAAATGAAAATTGAGAATTAAACTCACATAAGTCCAGCTGGTGTGCAACTTAAACCAAACCCAAGAACCACTACACTAAATCATTTCTAACCCAAATCCACTGCTGCATCTACATTTATCCATTACCAAGACCATATAAAGCTCAGTTTGACTTCTGTTGACTATTTCACAAAATGACTTGGAAATTAAATGTAACCTTTTGAAAGGCTATGATTAGCTTATATAAGATTGTTTTAGTTAGAAAATAAGCTACTAGGAGCTTATACATAAGAAATTGATACTAAACTTTGTAACAGTAACATGAAACTTAGAACTTAGATGAAAACTTGATATTGATACTTAAAAGTGACTTACAAAGATTAGTAAACTTGAAACTGATACAATAAAACTGAAATTACACAATTTTAACTTAAACTAAGACAATAATAAAAAAAAACGACATTAGTAAAATTTTTTATAAACTAACTACTACTTCTTTGCTTGCATCCCCCCTCTCTTTTATAACCATTCTCTTTCTCTTTCTCTTCTGAGCAAACCCCACCATTTTTCTGACCCTTGGATTGATTAGAGGTGATCTTGGCCATCCAATGGTTTTTGGCGGGAAAAATTAGTTTTAACAGTTAAGGGGTAGAGTAAAGGGGTAGTGGAAGCATTTAATGGTTTTTGGAGTTGTGATGAGGTGGGGGGACAAGGAGAGTGATATGAGGAGGGGGGATGGATGTTGAGTGGAGTTGCAGGCAGTGGTTGGGAGGGAGGAGAAAAATGGGCGCCAAGTGGTGGGTGTTTGTTTGACTGCCATGGTTTGACCAGATAATAGCAAGCCAGGGGGGTTCAAAATGGGTTGTGGCAGGGGTCACATGGATTGACAAGGGTCAAAATGGGTTAAAAGGGTTTAAAACAATAGGGACTCATGATGTAAATTCTGAAACTTGAGGGGCCTAAGCTGCCAATTCATCAATCTTGTTTCAAGGGACCAAAAGTGACACTCTCAGAAAGTATAAGGACCAATGTTGCCATTTTGCAATTTTCCAGGGGCTAATTCCGCCAATTTTGAAACTTAAAGGACCAATTTGTAATTTTCTCAAAACTTTTTATATTTTTCACCAAAGGACTAAATTTGACAACTTATGATTTAAAAAGGGCCTTTGGTGATTTTTCTTTTGAAATTTTGACTCAGGGACTATTTTTGACAATTTTTGAAAGTTGGGGGACTAAAACTGCAATTTTTGCAAATTTGATAAGTTTTTCATCTGATTTTGATATTTTTGCATTTAAAACACATAAAACACTGATTTGTGATATTTTTATCATTTTGAAGCATTTTTGAGTGTTTTCAGATGATTTTGCAGTTTATATTATACAAAAATGATGAGTATTTAGACACTCATCAATGTTCTTTTCGTTAGTTTTTCCTATTTTACTTATTAGGGTTCCCGATGCCATTGCTATGAACCCTTTTCTGATTGTGTGATCTGTTGCTTATCTGAACTTCTGTTTTATTGAACCATGCAATATCTGTTTTGAACTTGTGTTATGAAGACTCTGATATGCATATTTGTTGAACCTCACTAAGTTTAATTATGAACTTCTAAATATGAATGTATGATTTGTGATTGTGATATGAACTTCTGACTTCTGAATATCTGAATATGAACCTTATGATATGAACTATCTGATATGTTATCTGTGACCTTGTGTTGATTATGATCTGTGTCATTTATGACAATCTGTTTGACCTAAGTTAGTTGATACCTGAGCCAAATATTAACTAGTCATGGGGGTTCCATGTCCGTATCAGTGATGCACCTCTGATATGACTCTAGGCCAGTAGAGTGATGTTCTGCCACGTCCCTTTTCGTTATCTGTTTATTGATAGTATGGCCACTATCCGTCTGCTGGGGCGTATGGATGCATCCTAGATCTGATCTGTTATCCGATATGATTTGTCTGGTGAATGATGTCGTGTGCAATACGCGTCTTCACAAAACTCTGGGAGCTAGCTACTCCGAATTATTTCTGAGATTATTTCTATATAATTATGATGTTTCTGATATGATATGTTCTGAGCTCGTGGTAGTTAACTAAACCCTTATCTGTTACTTCTGTGTTAAGCATTCTGTTATGATTCGGTATTTTCGAGTGTTTATATTATGTATTCTGATATGATATGTTAGTGAATGTACTTATGACGTATATGTTCAAGTGATTACTAGTTGCCATGCTAGGATAGGATTAATATGTTTAAACATGATTCGTATATCTGATATTATGATTAGTTATCGTCATGTGAATGCGTTGATCTGCGAGATGAATGTGCTAGTGTACAATTGAGTGTTTGAAAGTTAGTATGTATGATGGTTAGTTAATTTTATAAACTTTGTCTATCGGTTAGTATATGTCTGCATATGTGACCTGCTATGTTAAAACTCTGCTGATGTTAGGATTTGATCTGAGAACTGGTTTAGCTTATGATATCTGTTCTGGTAATTGCTAATGGCTATGTTATGACTTTGTCTATTTAGTTATAGTATGTCTATTGTGTTTTCTATCTGTAAGTGTGACTGCCATGATTTGACTGTTATATCCGCTGCTGCAAAATTGGATTAAGAGCGTTGATTTTAGATTAATTGATTTGTATAAATGCCATGTTTATTTTCTAGAAATTGTTTCCGTTAGCTTTTAGATTCTTCGTTTGGTTGACACGTCATCTATTATTCTTGATACGTTAAGTGTTTGGTTATTCTGATGTGTTTGCGTTTGTGTCATAAATGTGTTCTGAGGTGATCGTTAACTGTTATGTGTTTTTCTGGATTTCTGTATATTTGTGCTTCCGCAGAATCCTCAATGATTCAGTATTCTCATTCCGTGTGATTTCGTTATTTGTATATTTGTTTCGTTTAGCTTCTGTTTCTGTTATATCTGTTCACTGGGCTTTGTAAGCTCAGCCGCATTTTCTTTTCCTGCGGCAGGTGTTAAGCATTCAAGATGAGCTTATGGGATAGCTGATATGGGTTGAGAGTGGAGTTGAGAGCAAGATTTGAAAATAGGGATCTTAGATTTATTTTGATTATTAAGTTGTTTATGTTTTCTTTTGAAATTTTGTAAAGACTTCCGCTTTTGTATAGTACTTAAAGTTCTGATATGAAACTGCATTTGTGATATCTTTACCCTTGTCGGGTTGGGGTGTTACAGTTCGAGCCACTGCCACAGAGATGGTACTAGAGACGATACGTGATTCGACTTAGCCACAGGGATGGTTACAGGTAGGTATTGATCTTGGTCATTAGAATATGAACGAATCAAGAAACATTTATTAGCATTCTTGTGAGTCTTCTTACTTGAATTCGTTTATAATCACATACCTTGTAATGAATAACGAATCACAGATTTGATCCAACAATATTGTTGCAATCATTTCTGTAAATTCGGAGATTATCAAATAGTATTAGATCAATGATGGAATTTTTAAAAGTCGTGTGAAAAAGGCCTTTTGAGTCTTGATGTTTCACGAAGACTTGATGATTCTGAGATCTCTTGAAGATTTTGATATCGAAACCGGTCTTGAATTGAGACTTGGATAATTTAGTATACAGAAATCGAATCAATTAAAAGAAAGAGCATATTTGCTTGTTTCTTTTCATGTCATGTTTCGAATATTAACAGTGAGTTAGATTGGATCTATGATGGATTTCTTTAGTGTGAACAATTATTTATGGTTGAATAATCATTGAGAATCACATGAGAAAACTGAGATCTATTATCATTTTGTTGTTTCGAGTCATTGATATGAATGAGAGTTGGATATGTTTCGAGTCTTAGTACTGGAATAATACTAAGCTGATGTTTTGATATGATCTTTATTTAAATGATGTTGGACTGATGATGTTATGATGAAACTGAGGTTCATGAATCTGTTTTTGGTATGTTGGTATGTTGTGGTCTTGTGGTCAGTTTAATGAATCTTCTTCTTCATCCTTTCTGTTAAGTCGCTAGTCTTTAGAGTCACAAGTCGCTAACCCTTTCCAAAACACACAAGTCGCTAACTAGTAAAGACTAGTCGCTAGCATATTTAGATGCATAACTCGCTACTTCAGTTTACTTACCAAGTCGCTAGTTTTTCATTACAAGTCGCTAACACCTTTTTATTATGTCAAGTCTCTAACTTAATTCGCTACCCCAAGTCGCTACCCCTTTCAAAACACAACTCGCTACGACATGTCAATACAAGTCGCTAGGCAGTTTAAGTAGTCAAGTCGCTAACAGTTTTTGAGAACAAGTCGCTAGCAAGATTCTGATGAGTTTACCGACCATATTTCTGACTATCAGCATACCAACCCAGAAAAACTGCATATGAGACTCTTGTTTGCCCAGTTTGACCAAGAAAAAAACTCACTAGATGACCAGTTTTGACCAAGAATAAACACCGGATGACCACGTTTTCACAGATATTGATAACAACAAAAAATGTCCTAAAAGGTAACTAATCTTTTTGGACAAGAAATTGACACAAGACAGATATTAACACTTAATGAACAATATAACCATTGATGACCAAAAAAGGATACAAAATACATGTTTAAAGTTGTTACCAATACCAAAAGATAAAAAAAATGTTCCGACCATACAACGGTACATAAAAACAGTTATAAAAACATGTATCAAAACCACAAGAAATCATCAAAACACAGAAACCTTGGCTCTGATACCATTTGTTGGATCGAATATTGTTGTGTTTGATGATTCGGGTGGTCTTGGATGATCAAAATACATGATAGCCATTTTAGAGAGAGAAAGTAGAGAGATGGTGTTCTTGGTAGAGAGTTGGTTCAATAAAATGTAAAAGGTTAGATTGCCAAGCCACACCCCTTCTAAGGATGGAAGGGGTATTTATACTTACAAACAACACGACCTCCTATCGGCCTGTGGATCAGGTATACAGTGGGTAAAGACCCGTCCTTCCTCCATGGTGTTACTCTAAACTATTCTATGCTACTGACTAACTAATTAACTATTAAATAACGTAAACAACGACAAATCTACAAGCTAACATATGCTAGACCATTATTGGGGTGTCCGACACTTTAACATGGAATTTCCAATTCCTAACAGAGTATTTTTCATTTGGATTTGGTGGTTGATCGTACGAGAGACCACTTCTTGTGAAGACAACATTGATATGCTCATTTCTTGTTTGTGGTGGATGGTACGTTTTATCATTTGATGGTTTTGGGTTGGATTGGGTGTTACTTGGTAACGAACCAGATGGTCGAGAGGAATGTTGGTCAGAAAATCTGCCAAATTTGTTTTCAAGATATTGGATAGATGCTTGATAATTTTTCTGTCCCTGCTCAACTTTGGCTTTGAGATTGAAAAATCGATTTTTGATGCAATCATTCGTAGATTTTTGAGCAGTCACAAATTCTCTCATGGTTTTTTCGAATTCGGATTCTTCCATCTTTTTTTCAGAGTTTTGTGGGGGCGGATTGTCAATTCGGATTCTTGCCAATTTCCAGAATTTCTACCATAATAATTACCACGATATCCTCCTCCACGGTATCCTCCATGGACATAATTCGCTTCTCCTTCGTTAGGTCCACCCATGGGTTTATCGCCGCACTCAGACAATGGGTGATTTCCTCCACAATTGTTGCATCCATCTCGCATTTCCTTTATTTCTCCTTTGATATCTTTGTATTGCTAGTCGATTTTCGAGGTTAAGGCTTCCATTTTCTCCATGAGTTTCGAGGTATCGGATTTTTTGAAAAAAGCAACGGTTTTTCGAAGGGGCTTGGTTTTTGAATCTTTAGACCAATCGAGTTTGAGAAGTACTCGATCTTCGAGTAATTGGTGTGCATCGTTAGGAGTCTTTATAGAGAAAAATTCCTCCGGCATCAAGGATACCTTGAGAGATTTCATCTAGTCCATGGTAAAAGATTTGGATAATGGTTCCTTTGGATAGACCATGTCCATGACAACTACGAAGCAAATCTTTCATCCGAAGCCAAGCTTCGACAAGTGATTCGTTGGGGTTTTGTGTGAAAGCACGAATTTCTCCCATTAATCGATCAAACATGGCAGGTGGAAAGAATCGGCTTACAAAGGCTTGCCTCATCTCCTCCCAAGTATTGATAATTTCTGGGGTCAATTTATTGTACCATACTTTTGCATCTCCGGCTAATGATGATGGAAAAAGTTTGAGTTTGATGGCATTGACATCGGTGTCGCCATACCGGAACATGCCGCAAATCTCGATAAATTTGGCAATGTGCTTATGCGGATCGGCCCGCGCACGGCCATCGAATTGGCGGTCTTTGATCATAGAAAGATGATGACCCTTCACGGTGAAGTTGTCACCAAGGTTGACAGCAACAATAGCACTCCCAGGGGTTGGTGCTACGGCTCGGTTGGTTCCCTACATGGGTTGATCGTCCGCCATGGGAAAAGGTAGATTGGTGAAAGGGTTGTAAACGACTTTGGCTTCTACAAGGTTATAAATTGGTGGGTTTGGTACTCTAGGTACACGATTTTCCAAGGGTATAAAAGGTGTTCTTCTTCTTCGTCGGATCAAACGTTCGGGGTTGGTAAGAGGTAAGATTGGTTCTATTCCAGCTGCACGAGTGTTCATACAATGACCTAGAGAATCCAGGCAATATCTAAACACACAGACAAACAAAGAAAACAAATTTCCGGAAAGAAAACAGCAACAGGATTGGTTGCGAGGAATGGATTTTGGCGCAACCGGATCGGTTGTGAAGACGACTGATCGGTTGGAGCTTTCGAAAAAAAATAGAAATGGATCGATTGACGTGGATTCAAAACTTGCTGAAACACAATCAAATCCCCGGCAGCGGCGCCAAAAACTTGATGTGCTATGTGTGTACAAGTTTTAAATTTATAAAAGACGGTTTACCAATTTTACCAATAACACATATGAGCAAGTGCACTCGTCCGTTATAGCAAGATTTTGAAGGTAAGTCGGGATCGTTCGCAGGGATTTGAGTGAATCTGATTAACAAGTCTAAATCAACTAGGCAATCCAAAAGCATATAACAATGAAAATAGATATAATGAAATTCAGATGATTAAAAACTACACTTGCTTAAACTAGTTTCTTATCCTTAATTAGTATGATTGTGTTAACCTCTTAACATGTTGGTTATGATAATTAGTTGGTGTACAAATCTATTGTTCTTACAAGTTAAACCTTCGTCAAGATTTTAGTTCATAAAAACAAGCATTAAGTTTAACCAATCAATTCAAGATCAATTCAAGTTTCATAAGTTTACTTTCACAAACTTAAAAACAAAAACATCCATTTGCTTTATCAAATTTGCTTAAGAAATGGTCAATACAAAAGGTAACCGATTATAGACAATAGGTTAAAATTGATTGTAAACAACTAATCTTACGACCTTTTAGATGTTTCCAATCAATCCAACTTGATAATAAAAAAGCGTTCTTATTACAACCACACTTTAGTTTCTTTGTTTAATAAAGAATAATTGGTAAAAACAATCATCCATAGACAAATTGATTATAACTAGTTGAATAACAATAAGTTCTTTCGACCTCTACGATTACTATCAACTAGTCAAACTTGATTAACAAATGCCACTATGAAACTTTAGCACAATTGGATCTTAGAATTAACTTGAAATTGAATTAAAACATGTTAACACACTCATAAACTAATCACATGATAATCAACATCATTTAAGCAAGTGTATAAAGTAACTAGCCACTCATAGCAAACATAAACATAAACTCAGAACTTTGAACATTAGAAAACATGATTAAGAGTCTTACAATGCTTTGAATAAGATTACAAATGGTGAAGTAATGATTCCCAAGGTATTGGGGTGGACTCCTTGGGGTTTTGAACTCCAAATGTTGGACTTTTGGAACTCCAAACTTTCCTGGACTTCTAAGGACGAATTTGAGAGCTAAGAGCTTTGTGTTTGATGAGTAAAGAGTTGTATTGAAGTGTGTGTCTCATATGCTCACAAGAGGTCTCTATTTATACTAGTTCCAAGGCCTATGGTATTAATTGTTGAACTTAGCCTCCAAAGAGTTAGGACGGGACTAGAATACACCAAGGGAAGGACCTAGAATCGTTGGTCTTCTTGCATTAACCCAGCCGATCCGGTTGCGGGCGGCGACCGATCGGCTGGTCTGTCTTCATGGGGACTTTTTGACCACTTTCCAGCCTATCCGGTTGCGGGTGCGACCAATTCGGCTGGTCTTCCTGAGTGATGGAAAATCGACCTTTTTCTTGTTTCTGACTTGTAGAGCTTGGTTCTTCAATCATCTTGGTCTTCTATGATACTTGAAATGCTGACTTGTGCTTGACATGCTTCACTGAAACAGGAATCTTCCTTTTATTGAACATTCTTTAACCTTTCCTTCTGTTTCCCTGCACTTAGTTATAAATACTAGACAAACGTCTTTTGATGCGATTAAGCACTAAAATCACACAAATATAACCAAATAACATATACAAAAGCACACATAACACTACCGAAAACATGTACAATCTGAGCGTTATCAGAGTCCCACACAACTCTAACAAAAAAGTTATGCCTTTGGCCAACAGTATTTCTCCATACAATTTCGTCTTGCCTATTTGCCATAAGTGTTAGAGTGTTTACTTGGTTTAATACTGGGAACATATCAAACAAAGCATTAGGAACCTTCCACATCCCATTGATAACCATATCCGCCACACTTTCATGTAAATTAAAACCCTCACTAGTGATCCTTCGAATAGTCATTAGCGACGCACAGGGCAGTGCTCATTCCAAGCATCAAACCAAATTAAAGTATTTAATCCATTACCTATTCGATGCCATACAAATGGACGAACAATGTCCCTTATTTGGAGAATTTTCCTCCAACCCCAACTTACATTCGATAAAGCGGGAACATCCCAAAAACTCCGGCCTTTTAGTTTATAAGCATGAATCCAACGCACCCACATCTTGGCGAGTAACCACTTACATGACTATTGGCGCTTGACATCACGAGCCTTTGTAGAGCGGCCATTGTTCTATTTACACTCTATATCCCTCGTATTGTTTACACGTGTCTACTTAATGAATAAACCTATACGTTTATTATTCCTTTCAAGACTTCTAGTTGTTCAATTATCAAGAACTTCTATTCAGGCAGAAATAATTAACGGACCACGCTTTGGAAAGAAGGTTATCATACCAAGGTTTAGAATTACTCCGTCTGATAAACGTCTACCACTAAAGATCGTGAGGAAACAATATCCTTTGTCAATGTCATTTGCTATGACGTCTACCGCTAAAGATCGTGAGGAAACAATATCCTTTGTCAATGTCATTTGCTATGACAATAAACAAGAGCCAAGGTCAAATCACTTCATTAACGCTCACTACATACATTTGCTTGTGAAGAACATCAAATTTAGAGACGACGACGCATGGACGTTTATTATATTAATAGTTACAAACACAATTATTTATAGGATCATTGATTTATTACTTATTATTCCTTTAAAAAATAATGGAACATTGTACGTTCGTTGTTGTTTATTACTTTATCCACACACTCAACTTCTTAATGAATAATTTCTTTAAAAACCCCGTGAATCCACGAGTCTATAAGCTAGCTATTATATACAATATCATGCGCATTTAGTTCTTAATGGTTGCATAGTGAACAACTAAATCCAAACTATAAGATTGTCATATATATTTATTTTAAGTAGAAAGAAAGCATACTTTTAGTTACAATAACATATAGACACGATTGTTTACTACTTATCATATAGGATATGGCATGACTTCATTAATTTGAGACCATTAAAAACTTGAGACCTAGGGAGCCAATATGGGTCATTAGTTCAAAAGATGGTGGTGCAGATGGATTCCAGAATATTTTGATCAGTAAAAACACAGGTGAATTAGATTTCACGAGTATTAAT
This sequence comes from Chrysanthemum seticuspe, assembly GCA_019973895.1. Classification (NCBI taxonomy): domain Eukaryota; kingdom Viridiplantae; phylum Streptophyta; class Magnoliopsida; order Asterales; family Asteraceae; genus Chrysanthemum; species Chrysanthemum seticuspe. The sequence continues at coordinate 54,512,485 of BPTQ01000009.1, read as the reverse complement.
CATGTGTGATTTAGATGGTCTCAAGTTTTGTTTTTGGCCTCAAATGAACCTCCACCTACAGAATATAGAAGCTGGCATATCATCTGAACATTATTTCTAGTTATGTTGGACATTACTATGACATGTCCGGCTATTGATTTTATTTAGTTTTAACCCAAACTCGTTTGCGATATTCTCCAAGTGCCCAGAGAGGGAAAATGTTCCTGTATTCTGCAAAATGTAGCATACAGTTCTTCATGTAGACTCCGGTAAGCTCCTGCAAAATTCATGCAAGATTAAAGTAGAAAAGTTATAACAACGATGGTAACAGAAGTTGTGCCTATGGGTTGTCGTGTTAAGGAAAGGAATCAAATAAGAAAATATTTAAAGTTACCTGTTGAGGAAAATCCCCGTCATCCATCTGTGCGTTAATTAATACTTTTGCTGCTTTATGCAAGGGTCTTGGATCCCTTTCGGCCTAGCACAAGGAAAAAGTCAATTGGAAATCTTGTTTAGCCTATAATATGACCAAGCATAAACCTTTTTACTTAAATGAAAAACTAACCTGTCCACCGAACATAAGACCAAGCATAGCCCATGATGTTTGAACTAGGTTTGTCCGATTTCCATCCAATGGTGTGTATACTTCACTAGGGCAAGACTTGATACTCTCTCCCCATCCACCCTCTTCGTTTTGCGTCGAAAGGAAAAAGTTGACTGCTTTACGAACTGCTTGACTATTGTCATATGTTTTTCCAGCAGAACCTAGGCCTGCTAAAGCAAAGAATGTGCCATATAGAAAGCATATTCCCCAATAACCATACCTGTGAATTTCAAATTTTTGATAACATCATTTACTTTTAAAAAATTCGGAGAGCCAGTAATGAAGCTGAGGAAGGGATTTATCTTACCATGAACCGTCATGCCATTGCTTTCCCTCCAAAAAGAGAACTGCTTTCGCCACAGAAATTTCTATTTCTCTCTCCCTGTGCCCTGGGTGTAAACCTTTGAAGGCTAAAAGGGCTTGGATAATCGATGCTGTGGGCTCAACATGCCTAATTATATCACCAAAAATAATAAATAAAATGCTATTGTCTTTTCTTTTGAACGACAATTTGTTATTGTCTAATTGTGTGTCCAGGTTCCCTAGTTATTTATGTTTATGATCTGCCCACGTGAAAAGAGAAAAAAGACCTATAAGGGACTTACTCTATCTCAACTACAATGTCTGCGAAAAGCTCTGAAGGATTCAACATCTGTAAAAATTTAGGTGTAGAAGATGAAGTTAGCATCTGCATCAACAATGTCTTCGCATTATTAACCTTGAAATTGATATTTTTACATTTTACCTGTAAATATGGTTGCGGGACTGGTGGCTCCCAAACTGAAAAACCTCCACTTATAGGACTCTGTAAGTATAAAAGGACATTAACAGCCTCATATAACCGCTCATTATCTGCTTTTTCTCCAGAAATTTCTTCTGGCATTTGGGATAGTAACAGAAGACACTGCATGAGAATAGTTAACGTATGATAAGAGCAATTAATATTTTCAATCATGCAAAGAAAAAATAATAGAAGATGTGAATATAGTATCACCTTCAATGCTTCAGCTGAGGCGTCTGAGATAAACCAACCATGATCTTGGTCAGATAAAGTCCACCCCCCTTTAGAAAATTGCCGGCACATCTTACTAAAGTCACCAGAAGGATTTTGTTTAATTTGAGATTCTTTGATATAAAAATGGGCCTTTTTAAGTGAATCCCCATATTCTTCAACCATATCACTAGCGATTATTGCCTGAGTTGCGAGTACGCAATCCCATAGTTGGCTCCCATAACCTTGCATTTTCATCCCATCTTCAGCCAGCCACAAGTAATCGGGCACTCTAGCAAGGTGATGCTTGAACTCATCCCCATTTGGGTTTTCCGCCCACCAACACATCATTTGCAAGCTCTGTATTCAGAACCATAAGCAAGTTACACACCTCAATAAAAACTTGGGAAAATGGTCTAAAAAGACATCCAACTTGCCAGTTTTTTTGTAGGCATCAAACTTTTAATTTTCCTATTGTAGCATCCAACTTTTTTAATTTTCCTATTGTAGGCCTTTAGCGCAAAAAAGTGGGGTGACAATAGAAAACTTAAGGATGTTGGACGCCTACGAATATAAAGATTAAAGAAGTTTGATGCATACAATAGGATGATTAAGAAAGTTGGATGCTACAATAGAAAAATTAAGAAAGTTGGATGCTACAATCGGAAAATTAAAAGTTTGATGTCTACAAAAGGAAAAAGTGGTAAATTGATTGCCTTTTTAAGCCATTTTCCCTAAAAACTTCAAGGGACTAACTCTCAGGGATGAGACTACAGTTGGCAAAATGTGACTGGCCGGAAGATTGGTAATGGTTCAAAATGGTTAAACATTTCACACGGTGTAGTTGGGTTGACCCAATGCTTGTCCAAAAAATGTGATTTGTTTGATAACTAGCTAGTATGTAAAAATTGATTACATAAGTTATGTTACTTCAAATATAAATATAATATTTAGAGAAATGATTTATGAGATAAACGTACACTATAGCTGTCTTCTGTCCCGTTTGACCCATTCCTATTTTAGGCTAAGTCTCTTGACTTTACCCATTTGAACCGTTAGAGATAAAACATAGTCGACCAATTTATAGGTAAATGGATTATAGTTGCCACCTCTAGCCGAGGTTATATGGGTTCATACAAAAAATAATTGACGGATGAAGTGAAATCCGGACAAGCTTACCTTTTCAACGCATCCAATGGTCATATATCTGCTCTCTTCACTACCATAACGCATTAGCTCAACTGCTCTTTTGAGACCTCTTTCTCTCAGTTTGGTGAAAGGCCAGTACTTAAGGATTGGTTCACTCAAGTAATGAAGGCTATCCCACAACAAATCTTGGAATGTCGAATGAGGGTAGTAGAGATCTTCCTACACTCATTAAAAATCACACATATTTGAGTTGTTTTATATGGATGTATAAGCTGTTATTACCATTTATATATATATATTATTCTGACAACCTTGCAACAGTTGTGGCGCTGTTTATTCCAGTTGATCTCGTGATATGGGATAAGATGAATTTCTTTTCGAAGTTGCAGAACAAGATCAGTGATTGGACCATGGTATTTTCTCCCGTACAAGTATGACATGGGCATATAGGTTGTCCGGCAAAAACACCACATTTTCGCTACATCAGGAGTTAACAACTAGTAGGTTAGCTAGAATTTCTTTCATTCAGTATTCAAGACATATAACATATTATGCTTGGTGTTATAAGAAAATACATATTATAGCACCATCATGCCACATGCAACTATGGGTATTTTGTAGGTTATTAATAAAAAGACATGGATGTATATACGTACCTGGATGATATGGTAAAGCTTCAGGAAAAAGCCAAAATTCCGGTGGAATTGGATTGCACCCTTCCCATTCATATACCCCAAGCACCTACACACAAAGGTTGTTGGACTTTAATGTTATAGAAGAAAAAGATTAGGGTAGTATAATGTAATTTTTATGTTATGTATTCTGTAAACCGACCCATTGTAATGGGCTGGGTTTTTTAGATCGGTTACAATGTTTAGATAGGATACAACGTTTAGTGAATCGGTATACCCCTTTGTTGCACCGATTCATGTAGTATAAATAGGATTAGATTTCTGTAAACATTCATTCCATATCAATACAAATCTATTCTATTCAGTCTTTGTTTCTGTTTATCTATTATAAACCTTTCTGTCCCAAAACACCCTTTGTTTCAATCGAAGGCCATCAAACAACAAAGGTATGAAAAGTTAGTTGATTACATCATGTTCAATACTGTGATGTCGGTTTTTGTATATATATATATATATATATATATATATATATATTTTAAATATTTACCGAGAGATAAGTTTTTCCCCAAGATGGAATGGAGGCTGCACCACCATGGTCTAGTATCCACTTCCTGGCGCAGTCCATTGCTCCATTTCCATCATCAGGTCCTTCTCCTAGCAACCTTAACGCTACATAGCTCAATGCAGATCCGATCATGGTGCTGTGTCCCTCAATATAAAATCCCCACCCTCCATCTTCATTCTGTAAAATTCATAACAGTGTGTCTAAATGTCAAACTTAAAATAATAGCTGAAATGAGATACTTTATTGTCGACTAAATGTTTAGATTTTAATTGTATCTTGGTAAGAAAGTGAGATGGTTCTGACTTGATGGTTGTAGATATATCTTATCATTTCCGTCTTGTGCTCTTTGGTTAAGTGTGTGTTGATGGTTCCACTGATGTACATAGCAATAAGCTGCACATTAAACATATATGGTGTGAATTGATGAGTGATTCTGGTTCGTAGCTCTCTGATACTGTAGGGCAAAAATAACTAGGTGGAAGCATGCAAAGAATTTCTGCAAGAAAACTAATAAGCGAAAATTAATGTATTCATAACCCTTGATCAAATCATTTTGTGACTATGTAATTTTTATCCAGAGCTCGATTTTTAAAAGTAGTAACATACCATTTTGAAGACGTACATCTAAACAACACGATATACAACTTGGCAATATAACCATGAATATATGAGTGTCCGTACGTGTATAATGGCTATTTTTTCCAATCAGGTAAAATGAGTATATACAATCTAACTCGTTTTCTATTCAAGTGTATAAAATTCAAAGTATGTTGTGTTTATTACAAGGGCATGTGTTTCATTTTTATGAGTTTAGATGAACTTACAAGGGGAGGAGTGAAAAACATAGGACCAGCAAGTTCAGCAGGCCAGTGACCATCTTTTGCTTGGATAGCCCGGTTCAATCGAAGTGCTTTTTTCACTGCCGTTGTCACTGTGTTATAATTCACATCCTCATTCTCTCCCAATCGCACTGGTGGTATGCTCAATACATCAATTCCATTTTCTTTGATTAACTGCAAATGACTTAAAAACTCTATTAGCTCTCGCTGGTGGAAGATTCCAACTAAACTTATTTACACGTTTACGCTAACATACTCTAAGTTTTGTAATAGCGAGGTTCATTCACGAGAGTTAGGATCAAATGAGAAATAAAAGTAAAATGAGAAGAATGAAAAGTAACTACAGCCGCACATTATTGATGCATCTACAATAATAGATGCAACTTCCATGAATTTCTCTATCTTCATTTAAAATTTGTAGCTAAAAATACTTCCATGAATTTCCATGAATTTGTAACTACAGCCGCACTTTATTTTCAGATCTCTTCCCTCATTCCCGATGCTAAAAAACTTGTAGCTATAATTTTTATCACGTTTAGTATCACGTGTAGTGTGTACATAAAATTTGAAAAATTGTATTCACGTGAAGTTAGGGCAAATGATAAAAAAAAAAGTATTATACTTGACACCATTTGCTTTTGTGGATAGCGAACAAATTTTTTTGCTTTTGTGGATACTGTACTTTCAAATTCATCCTCTTTAGGGTATTTTGCTAAATTTTTGGACATTTTTGCCCCTATTAGCTAATAGAAATTTTTTTTCCCCGAAAGGCAAAAATGTCACATAGTACCCTAAAGAGGATGAATTTGAAAGTATAATATCTATAAAAGCAAAAAAAAATTGCCCGCTACCCACAAGAGCAAATGATGTCAAGTATGATACTTTTTTTTTTATAATTTGCCCTAATTTTATTTATTTATTTATCTTTATTTTTTATTTATTAAATTTTTTTTCCTTTTCTATATCAAAACTTGATAAGATCTCATAAAACTTGATATTCACCAATTTAAACCCACATTGTCCAATTTAAACCTCAAACAATGAATATATCATACAACTCTAATCCTCTACTCGATCCATCTGAACCAATATGGTATCATCAATTATGATTTCATCAAAAAAATTCAACCAAAACGCATTTCATACCAGTTCAACATTCACGATGTAAATAAACACTTTATAAAAACATCAATAAACCAATAACAACCATGATTCATTTTAATAATTGCATATTCAATATCTCACCATAAACATTCAAAATATTTGGATGCATTTCAACTGTTTGTTAAAATACTTCACAAAAATTAGAATAAAATAAGAAATAACCACTCCACCTCCTTTCATCCAATTTAACAAGCTCTTATGGACTTTGCTAAGTTAAAAAACTATTCAACCGCCTTTTTTTAAACCCTATAAATCATTAAAATTGTTTTTCTCTTATTTTCATGACACCCTCCTCTACCTTTCTGGAAGGAATTTGGCCGTGTCCGTTTCGGGGATTTTATTGTTGCCCGAATGGTGAAGTGGGCAATAAAGGGATTGCTCATTTAATTTCTCATCTCAAGAGGTTACACCTTCCGACCGATGAACGTAAATGTGTCCTACGTGAGGCTATTTCTATGAACCATGGATTATTTATGGCATTGGATGAAACTTTGAAGGTATTTGGCCAATGGTTGTGTGGGAAGTGTATGACTTTACATGTTGTGAGTCATGCTTGTCATCACCCGGATGGTCTTGTCCATTTTTCTAAAGGGTCCGATGACATTGTCATCGAGTGGATACATTGTTGGCATTTCAAAGCAACCTGATAAGGAATCCGAGAAAAAGTAACCGGCGGGTTGGTTTTGGATGTTGATCTTCTTGATCGTGCTTTTAAAGTTCCTATCACTACTGTCAAATCTATCCCTCATGGTTGTCGTCTCGCCTTTTATAAAGAGTTAAAAACATTCTTTACAAGGTGGTTGCACAGCCCGGCTTTGCCGATGTGTGGGTTAAGTTGTTACAAGTTGTTACTTTTTCCACGTTACACGTTGCAGGTGTGTAAGCCCAAGAATATATAAGAACATAGATCCAAGAATAGAAAATCCTTGCAACAAAGTTCTATCTTGGAGTCACTTGCTACATGGGGGGAAAGATTATGGTATTACTACATTAGTTAAAATTCTGTTAGATGGTTCTGATAACATCAAATAGTCCTGAATATTAATTGTCGATTTCCCCCGACAATGCTCGTATTTCATATCATTTATATGGATTTACGCTTGTTTTCCTTTATATTTCACTTTCAGGTAAATTACAAGCATTGGAGCTAATGAGACGCGGATTTGGAGATTTTCTTAAGGATTTATGATAGTATGCCCACTGTGAAGAAGCTACGGCGTAACTCCCTCTCTCACATTACGTCGTAGCTAGCGCGTTGACTCAGAAGACCAACTCAACATCAATTACGGCGTAACTCCCAACTAAGGATTACGCCACAACCAACTAGGTCAAGAAATGTTTCACGCCGCCATCAGATACGTCGTAACTCCTTTCAAGGATTACGGCGTAATCATACCAAATGTAACCTATATTGACGATACGGCGTAACCCTTCCCAAGTGTTACGCCATAACCAGCTTACCGAGAGCATATTTGAGGAATTATTGAAGTTACGGCGTAACTCTCAACTCAAGTTACGCCGTAACTAGATCGTGCCTATAAATACCAACCCTAATTTCTGCATTTCACATCATTCACTTCACACCAAAAAGCAGAGAACGTCAAGAGGGGTCAAAGGCAGATCTTGCGGAGCATACGAAGCCATCTCCAAGGAAGAAATCACTCTCTAACGATAAGAATTAGCGATTATTTTATCTTTTACTTTCGATTCACGTATTTCATTATGTCAAACATTGAATCTTTGGTTTCTTTTAATATGATCGGCTAAGCTCCTTTGGTGCTAGCCTAGTTATGGTTCCTTAATTGTTTTGTTTACGTTTTCATGCTTCCGTATAATTGTTTCAAGTGTATGCATGCATAGTTCGATGGTAGTTACCCGAGCTTTGGTAGTTTTGAATGGCGATCGTATCTAGTTGCTTAGGAGAATTGACCAACTGACCCTAAGTAGTAGGTTGAGTAGAGGAGGGTAAGAATTGACCAACTGACGACCCTTTATCGCTTGTGCGAACTGACCAAATGATCACTGATCGTTTGGATGAACTTAAGAATTTAGGGATGAGTGTCTAAGATTCTAGCGCCCGGGCACTCATTATTTCGAATCTTGCATGTAGAGGTACTTAATGACTTGGCTTAGGGGACTAAAAACAACTCGACTTTCAAGGGTAGTAGCTTGATCTCGGGTGGAAGCCTTTGCTGATAGGTTAGGACGAACTGACCAAATGCTGTCCTAGCGAATTAAACCCCAACTTGAATCAATTGGAAGTAGTAAAGCATGAACATCACATGATACGATGAGTAACTAGGTTAGCACATTTCACCTCTATTGATCACAACCACTATTTTATTTGTTTGCGTTTATTTCTTATTTATTCATTTCAATCCTTAAAACAATTAAAACCATTGACAACTAGAATTAATTAGAATCCGCTTACATAGCTCTTGAGACGACCTCGTTTTTATCGATTACTACACTACACACGACCGGGTACACTGCCCATGAGTGCATAAGGTGGACCATAGGTAAACGAGACTTTATAAATATTAAAACCTGGTCAGAAATCTTGCATCAGGTTCTGTGTTGGGATGCTTTGGTCAGGGTGGAGGTGGTTTTCTGGAGGAGAGAACAACGGGTAACACCAACATCAGGCAGTGTCTTCGCAACGTTGCGGATGGGCATTTTACGGCAACAGTGAAAGTGTTATCTTCCTCTGGTGTTACTCCATATTGTGATGATACCATTAAATCCTTGGAGGCTAAGCATCCTTACATGCAACCCCCATCCATGCCAAGTAACACATTTATGGGCCTCCCCTTGCAGCAAAGATTGATAGTGTCTTTGGTTGTATTAAATTGTTCCTTAAAGGAACTTCATGTGGAAAAGATGGTTTGAGGGCACAACATATTTTAGATGCTCTATGTAGAGAGGGGTCTTCTGCGTCTACAAACATCTTAAAGGCAATCACCTCGGTCGTTAATTCTTGTTAGCGGGAAAGTGTCCTCTTATTTTAGCCTTGTTGCATCTGCTCATCTCACGCCACTACTTAAAACAGATAATGGGATTCGGGCTATTGCAGTAGGTACTATATGGAGACATTTGGTTTCCAATGTTGCTATAAAAGGTGTGGGTAAAGAAATATCAAAGTACCTCAGTGATTTTCGGTTTTGAGTCGGAATGTCGGGTTGCGCTAAGGTTGTTTCACATAGTGCCAATAGGGTGTTGAGTGAATATCACAATGATGGGTCTATTGCAATGCTTACAATGGACTTCTGGAATGCATTTAACTTTGTGGATAGATTGGTATTACTTCACGAGGTTAGGGTGAGGTGTCCCTCTATTTCTTTGTGGGTAGATTTCTTATGTGGGTAGGCAACGAGGTTGTATATAGGAGATACACATATCTGGTCTGCCACTAGGGTGCAACAAGGCAACCCATTAGGACCTCTTCTTTTTACTCTTGCATTGTACCCGCTAGTATATTAGATCATAGACAATTGCAAGCTTCTTCTTCATGCTTGGTATCTTGATGATGGAAGAGTTATTGGAGCTTCAAAAGAGGTAGCGAGGGTGTTAGACATTATAAGGATGAGTGGTCCAGGTTTGGGTCTTGAACTTAATATAAAGAAAACAGATATATTTTGGCCTTCATGTAATGGTATGAAGCTTCATGAGGGTTTATTCCATGTTGATATTGGAGGCTGTAATTCGCTGTTAAGCTTCGTGGGGGAGCCGTTAGTAGAGACGCGGATTTTATTAGTGGGTTGGCTATGAGGAGAGCTGTGAATGTTGTTGATTTGATGAGTCTTCTTCCAAAGTTGCATGACCCGCAGAGTGAGCTCCTTTTGCTTCGATCATATATGGGTATTGCTGAACTCTTTTTTGACTTAAGGACTTGTCAACTTGTACACATGGAGGAGGCAACCTTGTTCTTTGACAAAGGGTTGCGTCGGTCGATCGAGAATATGATGGTTTGTGGAGGACCTTTCTTTGAAGACTTGCAGTTGCAACTCGCTTATATACCCATTCGATTTGGTGGTTTGGGTTTTTACTCGACAAAAATAGTTTCATCTGATGCTTTTTGTGGCTTTGAGGGCCCAATCTTGGGTGCTACAATATCACATCTTACGAGAGAGTGGCATATGTGGTATGGATGATGATTATGTTAGCGCTATGGCGTATCTTTGTGATACAATTCCAAACTATGATTTTAGTGGTTTCACTCAGTGTTGTAATAATCGGCCTAGACGGCCAATTAATCGACGCCTTGGCGCTAGGCGGATATTAACTGCCCGGATTTTGATTAATCGTCCTTATTAATCAGATTGGTAAAAAATTGGTCAATGTACCGATTAATCGGATAAATATATGGCCAAATCGGGCATTAAGCGGCCAAATCCGACAATAATCTGCTAAATCGACCAACTCGTTAACGCGGGTCATCTTTTTCCAAAACTTAAAATTGAGGTTTTTATTTTAATATACCTCCCATTTTTCATAAAATCAGTTGACACAGCCATTCAAACGCACCTCGAGCAGTGATTTAACACAAAATGTGAATGTATGCTCAATTTGTTTTTTCAATTGAATGTTTATGACACTAATTGAATTCGGGAATTGATTTTTGAAAATTAGTTGAAGCGTTTGAACTTTAAACCTTAAAGTATTTTGAAGCATTTCGTTTATGTTATATATAATTTCAAAAACTTTTATTTTTATACATAAAAAATCAAATCCGGTTAATCCTCGATTACTTGCCGCCTAACCAATTAATCGCTAGGCGGTACCCGGCCGCTCGACTAGTGCCTAACAATTTTTACAACCTTGGTTTCACTAGTAAGGACACTTCCCCCTCTAAACCCCAACAAACATTGACAAGTGCACTTTTTAGTTAAATGGTCAAAGATATGGACGTCCACTTCGACATGACTGTGGGACAGAAAGAAGTGTTTGAGTGTCTATGAGCACAACATGCTCAGAATTTTCTACTAGTTATCCCCATAGACAGGTTGGGTAAACATATGTCACCGATGAAATATCGTACTATCCTTAAGTATTGGCTCATGATTCCTTTATTTGCGGTTGATGAGTTATGCCCAGTTTGTCGCAAGGCATGTTTGGATTCCTTTGGGGAACATGTAGTTCATTGCAAAGAGCTCTCGGGATTCAACTATCAGCACAATATGGATAGGGACATCCTTTTTTACGTATGTAGGCGTGCCAGGATCTCCGCCAAGAAAGAAGCACCTGTAAACTTTTTGACAGGCTCGCTATATGGAAGATTCACACTCATAATGGGTTGGATGGAAACAAGCGTGTGTGGATCTAACCGGGTTTTCTCCTCTCGTGGGTTTGAGTAGCCGAGGTTTTTCAGTGGGACATGTTGTTTTGAAAGTCGCCTTGTGCAGAGTGACAAAACACGAGAAAGCATGAATTGAAAATCAACACTTTTTATTTTTTTTTGCGTTTGATACATTTGGTTTCCTTGCACCTGAGGCAGGAAGCTCCTCAACAGAATCCAACGAGTTATGCATAGTAATGTTATGACACCTAGATATACAAACGTTGTTTTCAAAAGAATTGGCTTTGCAATCCAAAAAATGTTGGCGGCGCAGCTTGTTGCTCGTTTGCCTTCCAACTCTATGTAAATCCAAATATGATTTTGACCGGGTAATGAATTGTCTATTCTTATTTATAATCAATGTAAAGTATTAAACCATCCATGTTTCGATCTAGTATCTAGATTGGTTCTCCACGTCTTAAAGTTTTGGTTGTGAAATGAACTCATAATACCACTTAATACCTCAATGTAAAATATTAAATCATAGTTAGGATCCCGATTCTGATCTTAGGATCTTACGATTTTACGATACTACAAAACAAAAATGATTTGGATCCTATGTAGGATCTTAGCACACTTCAGATCTGATAAGATCTCAATCTTGACCATAAGTTCTTAAGATCTAATCCGATCCGATCTTACTTTTATCGAATCGTAAACTAAAAAACTAAAAAGTTAAACCATAGGATCTTAAAATCTAATCTGATCCGATTTTACTTTAATCGAATCGCAAACTAAACAACTAAAAAGTTATGAATCATTTTTTATAGAATTTAAAAAACAACATGTTAATCTTCTTAAACATTTCATATTAATAATTTAAAACAAAATTTTCATTAAACATTCATATAATTTTGTGTTAATGATATATATAATAATTTATAGATTTGAATGATATTACAAATACTATTAAGAAAATAACATTGTAGTAGGATCTTAGCATCCTGATCCGATCTTACGATTCTGATCTTGCAAAAATGAAAACGATCATGGATAGGATCCCGATTTTGAAAACCTTGTATTAAACTATCCATGTTTGAGTTGTAACTTAAATCGATAACCCTGTATGCGATGGTGCCACTGAAACCTCCCAACATTTACTTGTCGAATGTCCTATTGCAGCTCACCTCTGGGACTTGATCACGGGCTGGTGGGGTCTTTCCGACCATCCAAAAAACCTTTCTAATCTTATTACTTGGAGTGATATGGTTAACCTTCATAACAAGATCAAGACTTGCTTAGACGTGGTGATTCAAACTACAATGTAGGTTATATGGAATTATAGAAACCGTGTTTGCTTCGACTTAAAACATCCAAGGAAAGACACCATTTTTTAAGAGATCAAAGTTTTATCCCACTCTTGGATTCTTCATCGAAACAAGCATTTTAAACCAAATTGGAATGACTGGGTCATAAATCCCATATACTCTTGTAACTCTTGCTTGATCTCTTTGTAACTTTTTATCTAGCTCCTTGCTAATGTTGTTTAATAAAATCGCCTTTCAAAAAAAGCTTAAACCAATAACCTCTTGTTTGATAACCCATTCACATTCACATCGAGTTGCATAGTGGAATTTATTTTTCTCTTATTCTTACTTAACATTTACTTATTTGTGTTGTATTTTCATTTAAAATTGTACAAACAAGTTTTGTGGTCCAAAAGAAATATAGTAGTTGAGTCGAACAGGTTGATCACCTTGCAAAGGCCCATTTTATATCACAAAGTTACGTTCTCATATTATCTATTTAAATTAAATGCTTTTCTAAAATAAAATAAAAATTATATATATCGTTTTAGATTTATGGAAATTACTAGTACAAAGTGTTTTCACAACAAGAAAATTAACGTTTAGTCAAAGAGGTTCTAATGACACAAAAAAGTGTCATTAAATCAAACTTTTTAGTGACACGTTTTTAGTGACACTTTCTAAAGAACGTGAGCAAAAGCCTAAACTTTTGAGATTTAGTGACGCTATTTATAAACAAATGTGTTAGAAAAAACAAAACTATTCCCACTTTTTTATGTCATTATAAATAGACTTTTTTCCTCAAACTTTTTTAATTGTGAGAGAAGCACATAATTTTTAGTGCCACTCTTTATATTTTTGGTGACACTTTTTTTACTTTTAATGACACTCTTTTTATACTTTTGGTGACATTTGTTTTGCCTTTCAGTGATACTTTTTAAACTTTTGATGGCACATGTTTTATGTGTCACTAGATCATAACTTTTTTAGTGTTTCTTCCTAAAAGAACTTTTACACAAAACAAAATAACTACCACTCGAAACAACATAAAAACGACAAATGAACCACATATGTGACTCAAATACCAATCATGTGTATATGATTTGTAAAGTTTAATTCATTAAGTTAAAAGAACTTTTTTACGTCATTATAACTATACTTTATCCTTTTGCCTACACTTTTTTAAATGTGAGAGAAGTACATAATTTTTAGCGCTGCTCTCTATATACTTTTGGTGACACTTTTTTACTTTGAGTGTACCTTTTTTATACTTTTGGTGACATTTCAGTGATACTTTTTTAACTTTTGATGACATGTGTTTATGTGTCACTAAATAATTCTTTTTTTTCCCTTGCTAAAAGAACTTTTACACAAAACAAAATAACCACCACCAGAAAAACGACATGAACCGCATATGTGACTCAAATAACAATCATGTGTATATGATTTGTAAAGTTTAATTCATTAAGTTAAAAGAACTTTTTTACGTCATTATAACTATACTTTACCCTTTTGCCTACACTTTTTTAAGTGTGAGAGAAGTACATAATTTTTAGCGCTACTTTTTATATACTTTTGGTGACACTTTTTTACTTTGAGTGTACCTTTTTTATACTTTTGGTGAAATTTCAGTGATGCTTTTTTTTTAACTTTTGATGACACGTGTTTATGTGTCACTAAATAATTCTTTTTTTTTCCTTGCTAAAAGAACTCTTACACAAAACAAAATAACCACCACCAGAAAAACGACATGAACCGCATATGTGACTCAAATACCAATCATGTGTATATGATTTGTAAAGTTTAATTCATTAAGTTAAAAGAACTTTTTTACGTCATTATAACTATACTTTACCCTTTTGCCTACAATTTTTTAAGTGTGAGAGAAGTACATAATTTTTAGCGCTACTCTTTATATACTTTTGGTGACACTTTTTTACTTTGAGTGTACCTTTTTTATACTTTTGGTGACATTTCAGTGATACTTTTTTAACTTTTGATGACACGTGTTTATGTGTCACTAAATAATTCTTTTTTTTTTCTTTGCTAAAAGAAATTTTACACAAAACAAAATAACCACCACCAGAAAAACGACATGAACCGCATATGTGACTCAAATACCAATCATGTGTATATGATTTGTAAAGTTTAATTCATTAAGTTAAAAGAACTTTTTTACGTCATTATAACTCTACTTTACCCTTTTGCCTACACTTTTTTAAGTGTGAGAGAAGTACATAATTTTTAGCGCTACTCTTTATATACTTTTGGTGACACTTTTTTACTTTGAGTGTACTTTTTTTATACTTTTGGTGACATTTTAGTGATACTTTTTTAACTTTTGATGACACGTGTTTATGTGTTTCTAAATAATTCTTTTTTTTTCCTTGCTAAAAGAACTTTTACACAAAACAAAATAACCACCACCAGAAAAACGACGTGAACCGCATATGTGACTCAAATAACAATCATGTGTATATGATTTGTAAAGTAATTCATTAAGTTAAAATTTTATGCAGAATAACTCATGTATTCATGGGTTGCTTATTGTCAATGTCACGAAGGAGTAGAAAACGAAACTTCAAATACAAGTTACGTTTGATCTTGTGAATGTGAAAGTTAACAGTCGAAAGAATTTTGCAAAGGATATGATTCCTGAACAAACGAAGACACTCTATTTACATCGTTATATACTTAATTTTCTTATATTCTTAAAGAGTAAAAACTATACGACATTATATAGTCATATTTGCAGCATGAAAGAACTAATTAATAACCTGCATTCGCATAAGCAAATCACCGCATGGATGAACACCTTTCTTCCGATTGTTTTTAAATTGTTGACGAGCATCTTCTACCTCTTGACGCTCGGCCGGACTTCCTGCACTGGGATCAAATTCCCAAATTTGCCTACCGACAAAATTGTTGGTTGAAAACAAGTAAGGATCATTTCCTTCTGCTACCTTCAGCTTCCACATATTTGTGTGTGTGGTATGATTGGTATGTGAGAATGTTGTTTTATAGATGCATGGTTTATATAGACTCTGCGTTTTCCATGTCGGAAGAGGTTGAACATGTTTAAAGGGTCATGAGTCATCAGTTCATCCTTATAACCTAAGTTGCACGGGGATGGAAACGGGGACGGGGACGGAAACGGGTACCGGAAAACGGCAACATCCTAAAATTCAAAAAACGGATACGGCGGAGAAACGTCTATTTTTTTATAATATTTTAGTATATAGCAAATTGTCTTCAAAAAAAAATTACACAACCTTCAAAAATCCAAACAAATATTACTGATAATCATCAACGCTATATTTACTTATACATTTTTTATAAGAAAGACAGTTTTAATGACTCGATAAATGTACTTTTTGCAAACTATTTTAAATTTTTTAAAAAAAACAGTTAGTCATAAAAAATGGGAAAAATATTATCAATAATTATTAAATCGCGTATGCGTAACATATATATTCTTCCTAATTTTCACTAAAACTCTGAATAATACTTACTAGAGATAATAAGCTAATTTAGTTTAACTTTATATATCCACTTAACTTTTCTATACATGAAAGAAACATAACCACAGGTCAACAAGTCATTCTCTTTTTTTTTTTTTGGTAAAGCCAACAAGTCTCTCTCTCTACCAGGGATGGAGCCAAGGGTTTCTGCGGGTGTCCGAGCACCCCATGGATTTTTTTAATATAACGTTAATTTTTAAAAAAAAACATTGATTTTTCTTAAAGTCATTTTAAATGCATCCGGTTCATCGAAATGTGTTTCTATTATTACTGTTCAAATTTTTTGGTGCACCCAATCATATTTGGTCCTGGTTTCATCCCTACTCTCTACTATTAAATCAATCAGTAACATCATCTTCCTCATAAAAACACCCAACTCATCAGAAAATTTTAACTTCCATGTTTGCCGCCGGTTCTTTTACAACTATCATATCAATTTAGTTTTTTGTTTCACATGTATTAGACCCACCCATATTTTATCAGGCATCATTTTTTCACCACAACAAAATCTCCGGCAACACTAGACCACCCGTTTCCGGTACGTGATACGGCATCCCGGCGGCGTTTCCGTGTATCCTAGCTTATAACAGACATATTTAGAAAACAAATTGCTTGTACGTACTGTATGTGAATTAAAACGGTGTGTAAAATCAAATCTCCAATAAAGTCCATTAGAATTTGTGAGTTAATTTATCTTATATCTATTTCCCGTGACTTTTAGATCGAAATTTAGATGCATCGCAAGTTGGGTAACGTTTGCCTTGCATGTTGGGGGGACGCTAGCCACACATGCATTCAGGATTGTACTAGTTACCTCAAAATTATCACAAAAGGTCTTAACATACATACAAGATGCAGGTGTCACAAGTTTGTCATTTTTCGACCATAGCTATTAGCCTATTACCATTAAGTATAGTAGGTCCTAACGACTTGTGACCGTCGAGCTACTAATTAAAGGGACAGAAACTAATTAGGGTTTATATATTGGTAACCCTAAAATAGTAGTGCGGTAACATGCAACCCATGTTAAACCTTAACATTTGGGCATTAAAGGCATGTTAACCACACCGCCCTAGTGAGTTAAGGGCAAGCCTTAACACAATGTTAAGGGGATAACGCCACGTTAAAGGCAAATTTCATTTTTATTTTTTTTCATTACTGCTCCCTAAATGATGGGTTGTTTTTGTAAATTGTTAGTGAGTTAAGGTTTAACTTGAGAATGTTATGATAAGGGGTGTTTTTTGTTAAGATGAATTGTCAAATTTGACGTGACGCTGACGTGTCATGGTGTTAAGGTTTAACCTAAGTCACCATACCTAGTGCTCTAAAAGCTTGAGGGAAAGCAAACCTTATAAATGCAGCAGCCGTCAATAGTACAATGATCAATCAATAGTACTCAGACAGTCAGGTACAGTTGTACATGTTATCTTTTCACATTTTGAATGTCAAATCCTTCTGAGCATATGCAAAACAAATTCCCATAATAAGCTATGATTAATGCTCGAATTCTTGATGTACGTAGTAAAAATTTTCAAACGGGTCATATAGATTCATTTTTATCAAATTCCTGTCACAGGCTTTCTGGTTCACATATAACTTGTGGTTATCATACTTGTAATTAGTAGTAATTGTGTTGCCCAAGCCGGCACGTAATGGAAGGTCCCTTTGCAATAATTAAGTCTTGTAGCTCGGGATGTTGACGAATAATAGCACGTTCTAGATTGAGGACCACTAGACATGATCTTGATAATGCATTGTTATTGTTATCATCAATGAGTTTTTGCAAAAATGGTGTTGTTTACATTATTGTTTGCAAATATGGGTCTTTTTTATTTTGTTATGTAAATATGGGTTATTTTGATGTTGGGGAACCATTAAGATACTTTCTACAATTCAAAATTTTCAATTATAACCTTTAACTTATTTAAGAGTTGAATGTATCTTCTTTTCTTTTTTCTTAACGGTAATTATTACTAGTATTAAGAAAGTGCCAGAAATAGGCAAGTTACATCATACAATCAAAATAAGCAAAGGCTAGAATACTACTAGACCTATCACACTAACAACAAATGCCTTGGAAAATTCCCAAACTCAGACTATAAATACAAATGGCTGAAAACACAGTCAAACTAGATAGAATAGAGAGTACTTTTGAATCCATGGAACACACAGAGACCAATTGGTGTATCTCAATCCATCACCATACTCAAGTTCACACTAGCAAACTGTATTTCAGGAAATACATAGTCAACAAAGCATAATGACAACTTGAGAAATACATAACGAACAAGACCATAACATTGGACAAAGTAGAATAGCATCAACTCAAAATGCAGCTTCAAATCCAGTTCAGGTCTTGGATAAAATAGGAACATAGCTTCCACCAAGACCTCTCATACTACTCAAAATAAGAATATATCTTTTTTTGATGAGATTTTTATTTTAGTTCCATGTGAGTATAAATCTTTTAATAAGAGGATTATCATCTCATCATTATAGTTTTTTTTTCTTAAATGACTACAGAATTTGTGATAAAAAATAAGAAATGATGGATCAATAAATACCAAATAAAGCGAAAAAATAAATGCAATAGTATTTAACAACATAAAACAGTATTTGTGGGCAAAGTTGAGTTCAATATATGACCAAAACTAAAGTCCAATGAATAAATATTGGTCACTCATTTAAAAAAAAAAAAAAAAAAAAAAAAAATTATTTCGATAAATCTTTAAGCGAGAAAAAATACACCATTACGACAATAATTTTGTTATCTTTCAGTAGACGGACACTTCTATATACATTTGACGAACTTTTTTCGAATTTTATTTTAGTATTAAAATTTGCGTCTGGAAAATCACATATGATTTGTTATTTTTACAAATCACGTGTGATTCACGTTTGATTTCATAAACTCACATGTGACATTAAAACAACATATCACATGTGATTTTTCGAAACGTAAATCTCAACACTCACAGAAAAGTCGTAAAAAGGTTCGTCGAAAATATAGAAATGTCCCTCTATAAAAAATTGATTTAATTCTCATCGTGATGTTACAAATCTTTTCGTGTAATAATGTTTGAGATTTATATTGAACTTTTTTCTTTCGTAAAATAATAAATCACATGTTATTTTTTCAAACCCAAATTTCACTAATTTTAATACTAAAATAAAACTAAAAATAAAAGTTCGTTAAAAGTATATCAAAGTAACCGTCTATTAAAAAGAATCCTCTTGTTGTGATGGTGTATGTTTTTCATTTAACGATTTTTATTTTTTTCACTTAACGATTTATCGTTTGTCGTGATTGTGAATTTTTTCGGCTTAACGATTTTATTCTTTAAAAAAAGCGAAATAACTAATATTTATTAATTGAACTTTACAGATTTTTGAACCTATGTTGAACTCAACTTTAAAGAATTTTGAACCTATATTAAACTCAACTTTGTCCACAAATACGGTTTCATGTTGTTGATTACTAATGCATTTATTTATTTGTTTTATTTAGTATTTGTTGATCTATCGTTGTTTTATTTGTTCATTATAACTTTTGTAGTCACTCAAAAAAAAAGTATATAACGGTGAGATGATGGTCCTCTTATTAAAAGATTTATACTAACATGGAAGTAAAATAAAAATATTACAAGAAAAAGATATATTCACTAACTTATGTATAAGTTAAAGGTTATAAATGAAAATTGTAAATTGTTTAAAGTAACTTGATTGTCCTCAACATCAAAATAACTCATATTCACGTTAAAAAATAAATAAAAATAAAATTTACAAGCAATATCGTAAAGAACACAATTTTTGCAAAAAAGCTCTATCATTAATAGGTCTTACTTTTATTTATATCTATATTTAAATTTATTTTCTATCTATATTAAAAAGTTGAGTTTTAGGGGAGTAATGGCTTGGGTTTTAATATGATTAAATGCATACGTTCATCATATTGATCTTTGGCCTACATATTGATAAGCACGAGTATTAAAACTATGCTTTTTTATGCACCGTTCTTAACAAGTTTTTGTAACCGTGCTATTTTCATATGAGCATTGTTACATATTCCTACAACTTGGAAGCAATATGAAAAATGTTCCTTCCAAAGTGTTTCATATTAGCCTATAACTTCAAGTCCCCTCAAAATTAGGTTTGTTTGCAATCAATGCGTTAACACAAAACAATATGGGCATATTTCACCGGGTATGATCCCTTTACCCAAAAAAAACAAAACAATATGGGCATTGTTACTTATTCCTACAACTTGGAAGCAATATGAAAAATAACTCATATCCACATGAGGCTATTTCTATGGACCATGGATTAGTATGGCACTGATGAAACTTTGAAGTTATTTGGCCAAGAGTTATGATATTCATGCCTAATTAATAGATCTAATATTAAGGTGAATGTTCATGCGTGGGAAGTTAAGATCGATTCGCTACCAACGCGTCTTAACATCTCTCGTAGAGGTATGGATATAGATTCGATCACCTGTTCTATTTGTGATAATGGAGTGGAGTCTTCAACCTCTATTTATTTATAGAGGTTGAATCATATGAAGATTGGTTAAATTGGCTTGTGAATCTTCGTCTAGCTTCTAAGCAAAAGCAGGTTTTTGAAGGAGTTTTCTACGTAATATGGTGGCATGTTTGGTCTTATCGTAATAAGTATATTTTTATGTGGAATCTCCTCCAAGGGAGATGATTTTTGAAGATGTAGTTCTATGTCTTTTTATTGGTGTCTAAATATATGTAAAGCTTCGTTTAGTTGGAACGATTGGCTTAAAAATCCATACCTTGTATCGTTGTAATTTCTAGCTTTTTGCTAGCGGTTTTTTAATATAATAGTTGTTCAAAAAAATTAATAAATCTAATATTATGCCTAACTATACTATTTCTTAGAGCATTAGGTGTGGTGAAGAGCATTAGCTCTTCATTTGGGTCACATCGGGTGCCACATCATTTTAACACTCACACTTCAAAATACCCCTCACTCATCACACAAAACAACTAAATTATTTGAGCCCTTCACACAAAACAACTAACACACACCCCAACTAACCAACAGATACTTCAAAAAATTGTTTGTCTTTTTCTTCCTCACTTCCCCGGCGAGAAAGCAAACGGCAAGCCATCTCAGTGTGGTGGTGAGCGGACGGCGAGAAGTGGCGAGAGATCACGTAAGAAACAGCGAGTTCATTCGCCACGACACCCCTTCCTCTTATATACCTTTAGTAAATTAATTCCTTATTAAGTTTTTATCAGTTTAATTATGTGAATATGTGATGATCTTCGTCCTTTTTTCGATTGGATAACCCAAGGATTATGAACATCTTTCTTCCACGCAATTTTATAGGCCAAAACAAAACGTCTTTATGTATGAATATACAAGTCAACAATATAATGTTTTTTTATTATGTTCTAAAAGTCAAATTGCATTGTAAGCAGATCAAATAACTAGCGTTATTTCATCTTCGATATGATACTCGGTTTAGAAACGAGACTCTGGCTACCACTCACGATTCAATCAGTTATCCTTTGTTTATCTTGAAATATATAGTAGCTCTTTAACTTTGTATCATATCAATCCATTGTAGGATTAAAGTATTAAAAAATAAATAAGTGTGTATCACTTGGGTTCCAATATATTAGTGTGCATGATCTTGTTTAGAAGGAAGCATTATTTGTTAATGAAGCTATGGTTTTGATGGCTGGTGGTGACATGATCCATGGAAACAGGCAAACAACGGTTACTAATTGTGATAAGAAAATATAGAAAGTATACTTAATTATTAGCAAAAGGGTATAGTAGGAATCACATAAAATGTTTGCTTGATTTTTGAAAAATAACCAATCAGATTTGTAGTCATGTTATTAGGCACATTATTAAGGTACAACAACCATTGTGGGAAGTGTATGAATTTACATCATGTAAGTTGTGCTTATCATCACCCGGATGATCTTGTACATCTCTTTAAAAGGGTCCGACGACATGAGTGGATACATTGTTTGCATTTCATAGCCAATAAAGAGACGACATGAGTGGATGCATTGTTTGCATTTCAAAGCCAATAAGGAGTCTGAGACAAAAGTAACTGACAAGTTGGTTTTGGATGTTGATCTTCTTGATCGTGTTTTTAAAGTGCCTATCATTCCTGTCAAATATATCCCTCATTGTTGTCTCGCCTTTTCTTAAGCGTTGAAACAATTCTTTACAAGGTGGTTGCACAACCCCGCTCTGTCGATGTGTGGGTTAGATTGTTACTTTTTCCACGTTGTACGTAGCAGGTGTGTAGGCCCAAAAATAGACAAGAACGTAGATTTGGGAATTGAATATCCTTCCAACAAAGATATATCTTGGAGTTACTAGCTACATGGGGGAGATGATAACATTACTAAGTTAGTTAAAATAATGTTAGATGGTTCTGGGTTGGGGTCCTTGGGTCCGAGTGGAGGTGGTTTTCTGGAGGAGAGAACAATGGGTAACACTAATATCAGGCAGTGTCTTCGCAAGGTTGTAGATGGGGATTTTACGGCAGCAGTGAAAGTGTTATCTTCCTCCGGTGTTACTCTGTACTGTGATGATACCATTAAATATTTGGAGGCTAAGCGTTCTAATAAGCAACCCCCATCCATGCTAAGTAACACATTTTCTAATCCTCCCCTTGTAGCAGAGATTGGTAGTGTCTTTGGTTGTATTAAATCGTTCCCTAACACTGCATTCCCAAGTTTTATTTGTGAAATAAGAGAAAAGAAGTGGAAATAAAAGAAAATAAATTTGTGTTAGAGGAGAGTAATTTGGCTAAATTACTCTTCAAAACTTTCTTCCCAAAAATGGGATGATTTGAAAAGAAATTATATTAGGAAGCTTCTAATATATATACAATTACTTAAATGACCTAATATAAAACATAAATTTTGTATATAGCAAATCGTATAATTGTAAAATTATCAATTATTTCTTCTTTTCTCTCTTAACTTGAGAACACGATATATAAAGTCAAATTATCATTCCTCTCCTCTTCTTTTGTGCCCATTTTGGTCTCTTCTCTTCCTTTCTTTCATTTCAATACTCGGGAATAAAGTGTAAAGGAACTTCATGTGGAAGAGATGGTTTGAGGGCACAAAATATTTTCAGGCGCTCTATATGGAGAGGGGTCTGCTACTTCCACAAATATCTTAAAAGCAATAACCTCAGTCGTTAATTTGTGGTTAGCGGGAAGGTATCCTCTTGTTTTAGCCTTGTTGCATCTGCTCATCTTACGTCACTCCTTAAACCAGATAACAAGATCCGGCCTATCGCAATAGGTACTATATGGAGACGTTTGGTTTTCAAGGTGTAGATAAAGAAATTTCAAAGTACCTTAGTGATTTTTACTTTAGAGCCTGAATGTGTTGGGTGGCGTTGAGGCTGTATGTTACCTCTATATAAATCCAAATATAATTTTGACCGGGTAATGAATTGTCTATTCTTGTTTATAATCAATGTAAAGTATTAAACCATCCATGTTCCGATCTAGTATCTAGATTGGTTCTCACGTCTTAAAGATTTGGTTGTGTTAAATGGAATCATGATACCACTTAATACCTCAATGTAAAACATTAAACCATCAATGTTTGAGTTGTAACTTAAACTGATAACCTCTTTTTAGATAACCCATTCACATCGAGTTCCATAGTGGATTTATTTTTCTCTTCTTCTTACTTAATATTGGCTTATTTGTGTTGTATTTTCATTTAAAATTGGTCAAACAAGTTTTGTGTTCCAAATGAAATACAGTAGTTGAGTCGAATCATCGATCACCTCGCAAAGGCTGATTTTATAACACAAAGTTACGTTCTCATATTATCTAACTTTAGCAGTCTAGCATGGGATACTAAAATATCTTGACTTGCAATCAACCATTGTAAACCCTTTTAAGAAACGAACTCAAAGATCACCTACTAAAGGTTTTACTTACATTGGATTTTTACCTTAGAGTGTTTAATAAAAAATATATATTTGTTATGCTTTTCTTAAATAAAATAAAAATTATATATATTGTTTTAGATTTTTGGAAATTACTAGTGTAAAGTTTTCACGGCAAGAAAACTGGTTACAGAGGTTCTAATGGCACAAAAAAGTGTCATTAATTTTAACTTTTTAGTGACACTTTTTAAAGAAAATGAGCAAAACTGGTGGCAATCGAGTCGTGTTCGGGTTGACCTATTCAGGTTCGCGGGTTCGCGTGTTATTATAACCTCTACCCAAACACGACTCATTTATTAATCGTGTCAAGAGACTCAACCCTAACCCAGACCTGCATAACACGTATAACCCATTTTTGGCACGTTTAACCTGTTTAAGTGAATAGGACAAGTGGCGAATAAGGTTAGTGGTTTGCCGATTTAACTAGTTTAAATGCAAAAATTGTTAGTGCAAATATTACGATATTTAATCTATACAGCCTCGTTTGTTTTGATTGATGACAAACATGTAACTTGTAATACATAACATAAAATGTACAAGTTACTTGTAATTACATTTGTCTCAACATACATCCAACACCTCTCGATGTCTCAAGTCCTCGTATGTTACAACACAGGTTCGTACATGTTTGTTATGTGGCATTATG
The DNA here is from genome assembly GCA_019973895.1 of Chrysanthemum seticuspe. NCBI lineage: Eukaryota > Viridiplantae > Streptophyta > Magnoliopsida > Asterales > Asteraceae > Chrysanthemum > Chrysanthemum seticuspe. Next base: position 54,487,842 of record BPTQ01000009.1, on the reverse strand, counting down.
ATCAAACCCATTAACAAATCATTTAGAATGTTTAAAATACGTTTAGAGTCACTAAGTATTTTAATAGGTTAACCATTCTATTTCGAACCTCATTTTACATTTTGCATTCACAAGTATTTTATACAAATACATCTTTTGTAAAATGTCTAACAAATATATACTTTTATTTGTACAAGTAAACTAACTATAATATTCATACAAGTACTAAAGTTTACTTACACTTGACAAAATATATTTTATTTTGACAAGCACTCAACTAGATATTTTATTTTACAAAAGGTTACTTACATTTTATTTACAAGTAACTTACCTTTTTAATAAGTATGTACATTTGTTTAAATGTATTTTTCATAAAAAGGAAAACACTCTTTTATTACCTCATGCATAGTGTCATCTAAATCTTTAAAAGATTTTGGAAGATATTCTAAGATATCAAATCTAATAAATTATTATATTTTTTATTACCACTTTTGGTTATAAATACCATCCCATGGTTTTCTCATATCTTCATCCCTTCCAACATACATTCTCTCTAACATTCTTTCATCACTTAGATCTATAGATAAACATGTAGTAGCATACATCAATCACCCTCACCATCACATGATCATAATGCTTCTAACATTCATCTTTGTTGTAAGCATATTTTACATTTTGATCAACCAATGAAAGTTTAGAGATCTAGCCATCCTCATTCACCAAAGCATATCAACATATGAAGATTCAAGATCTCTTGATATCCTCATTGATTGAAGACTTCTTATTTAAGAAGATCATTTAGATTAGTCATTCATATCCATTAGACATTTATGTCATGGATCATCATTGTAAACATTATTGCATCATCACAACACTTTCACCAAACGAAATTAGATGGGTTATGTGTTTGAACCATAAAACACAAGGTTTGTTGTGTTAGGCCATAAAACATAACGGGAGTGGTTGTACCCGAAAAGAACTCGACATCTAGCTTAGTGTCGGAAATATTGTATAGGCGACGTTAGGTTGGTTCTACCTCGAACTAGAACCCGGTATTTAGCTTTGTACCGGAAAAAGTGTAAGCGACGATTGTAAGGTTTTCTCCGCCGAGAAGGGAGCTTGTTGATTTAGTGAAGTAACTCTCGAGTTGGGTACTCGGGGAGTGGAGTAGGGCGGAGAGGAGATCCGTGACCGAACCACTATAAATCCTCGTGTTCGGTTTGCACTTTCCTTTCTTTATCTCTTTACTTTTATAATTGCTTGTGATGTGGTTTGATATTTATGCTTGTGTGAAAACTTGGTTTACTATGCTTTATATTAGTCACAAACAATAATTGGTACTTTCATATTATAACAAGCTTCATAAACGATTTGATACAAAAGATCTAAAGTTTTTAAAAGGTAACGTATTCACCCCCCCCCTCTACGTTTTCACAATTGGTACCAGAGCCTCGTAGCTCTTATTTTCAAAACAAATGGTTTTTAAAATAAAGCACGATCCATGTATCAAATTACCATTGAAGCGAAATATAATATGAAAAATGTTTTGCTAATTATACTTAGAAATTTTGTTGTTAAATGTTTAGATAAGTCACACTAGTAAAAATAATAAACAAAATATGTGTATTATATTTTTTCTATCAAATCTAGTAAGTCCTACACTTTTTCGCTATGAGTAAGTACATTTTTCAACTTTCTGTGAAGACCACGGATTGGGCGGAACCAAAAAAAGGGCTCCTTCCTTGTAAATTTTTGGTTCCTTGGTCTGCACAGTACGCAGTTTTTTTGGCCAACTTAAAAAATTTATAACTTATTAACCTTAAGTCCGTAGGAGTCGAGCCACCTATCATTTTAAAGGGAATTGAGTCTACTTTCATTTAAGACTACTCTCATGACCTAAGTCTAATTTTAAATAAGTAAAATAGACCAAATACTACGAGTATGTCCAAGATATTAAGTTTCGCTTGAACATAAAAACTCAAAATTTTGAGTCAAGCAATTTAAGATGGTATTCTTAGAACATTGATATAATTTATTTTGAAACTAAATAATTATGTAATATGTTTAAAGAAAACTAATCAAGCTTGGTAACATCATCACATTTAAACGATAAATGACGAAAAGTGTTTTTCTTGTTATGCTATGCTAAATGACCACTTGTTTATGTTGTTTGCATATATGTTGCTTGCTTATTTTCAAATTGTCGTTTACACTTGTTTGTTTGCATAATAAAAATGTCAATCTTGCCATGTTATTTATTCGCTTGCTTGACGATTTCTTGTTTATGCACAATAGGACATTTGCTAGATTTTGTGCACTTAGTTGGAAAATTGTTTTACCATGACTTATAGACTTAGATCACTCTCTTTGCATAGGTTATACTAACATCTCGCATAACTTATGAAATGTCATGACTCGGTTAGCAATGAGTACTAAGTAAATTTGTCAAGTACTTTGAAAAATGGAGGTTTTAAGAGAGTGTTTGGTACAAGGACAAAAACAATGTTGTATGATGTAATTTATTTGTTTTTACTTTGTAGGATGATAATATGACTTAAAACAATGTTGTATGCTAACCGGTTTATGCAGGTGGATAGCACAAGTGTGTTATCAAATTTTACCCATTTTCACTTTTATGTGAAAATCGTTAGCCCTTGGTCAAAGTCTATGCTCCACTATGTTTGTATATATGTTATCGACTTTTCCTAACTAGAAGTAATTAATGTCACATGTTTTAAGCAAAATTTCAGGTTTCGGAAAACTCCCCGACACCTAAAAAATGGGTCTGTAAACTTTTCTGGTGTCCACGGATCAGACGGCACCAAAATGTTGGTACCGTCTGTTATGCATTTTGGTACCGCCATACCTGTACAGGCGGACCAGGCGGTACCAATTTAAGGGTTCCGCCTATGTAAAGAAATGGTGTCGTGGATCCTACAGGTAAGTTGTTGAATTTTACTAAATCCTGCAATCTAATTAACCAAATTTCGTTTCTAGGATAGTTGTTAATGCATATCTTTCATACCTCACTCAACACATCCTCAATGGATTAACTTAGGATGTTTGACATGATCTTAGACACTTCCATCTCATTAGAAACTACCATCTTTGTACGGATTAACATCAAATCCATGAATCCTTAGTTCCATAAATCGACACATTCAAGATGGTCATTTTCACACCTTCACTGTTACTTTTTCTTATGCTTAGCATTTCTTAAAGCAAAGTCAAAATGACTAAATCCTCAACCTCAAATAATTTACTTAAGAAAAACCACTAGGATTAGCATTCGATCTTGTTGCTTCATTAACTTGAACTCTTCATCCTCAAACTCATTACCTCTCAACATCTCATCATCCATTCAAGATGTGAACTTTCTAAACTTAAGTACTCCGAAATCACCCACCATTATGACTACTTCACAACCATCCAAAACACCTTCACTACCAAAGTCTCCAAAACTTGTACTTTGTTCAAACACCACCAACATCTCCTCACCCGTTTGCGGATGACTTAGATGACTTACCGAGACTAACAAATCTGGACTCATTATTTGCAAAGATATCATACACAAGTCTATCATATGACAATAGACATTGTTTTGTATCTACATGCATTGCCTCACTTGGTTAACATGAAAATAATCTGTCATCCTTCAAGACGATAAGTATTTACATAGAGTCATAACTCACACGTATGTTAAAGACATACTATCAAGTCTTGTTATCCTTGAGTTCAATCTAAGCTTTATAATCTCAACAAATTAGGATTTACAACTTAAGTATTTCATCCGAAATATTCAAGTATATGCGACTTACGATTGTAGTCATTAAAAGTCATATCCGAAAAATCAACACCCAAGTATTTTAACAACACATGTTGAAACACTTATCCAAAACAAACAACCCACTGTGCCACTTATCCCTCTTTGACACCTACTATCTCTCTTCCATCTTTTGGCACCATTAAGCGTATTGCTCATGAACTTCCAAGAGCATCCTTTAAATCAAACGTGCCCTTTCAAGGTGAACCTATACCTCAGCCCCTAAGCTTCATAGACATAACCAAAACTTCAAGCGCTTCACCCACTAGTTGTAGCAACCAATGAAGCATAAGAATTAGTATCCGTACTTTTTGTGTTCAACATCTATGGACAAATAATCAACCTAAGTACTCCCATAGCACAACAAACCCACCCCTACATCACCACATCCTTATTTAGACACACTAGAAGACCTACCACCTAGATCAACCAATCCACCATCCTTACCATCATTTGAATTCGTTGAGTGTATTGCTCAAAAAGCCCTTGTCTCCAACACTTGTACTAAATCAAATGCACGTTTGAACAAACTCAAACATCCTTTCTCACATATAAGGACTTAGATAATTCATTATGGCTAGAACCTCAACTATCAAATAAGCATGGTGCTCTTGGAAATTGTTGTCAATTTCCACTAGGTATAAGTAGTACTACCTTCACAAACTATCAAAGTATTAGTAATACTTTGTCGTTAAACTTCTGCATAAATTTTGTTAAATCTCAAATCAACATTTTAACAACATATGTTAAAATGCAATCTCAAAGCCAACATCATACACCCCAAGCAACAATGACTCTTGAGGAGTATACATAAGAAACTTGAGTGAATTCATCTTGTCATCATCTAGTGAATATAATCTTGAGACCAAGTTTATTTAGATGGGACTATCCGATTCAAACACTTTGGCTTCATATCTTCATTTAGGAAAACATGATGTTTTGAAAAACATTATGCCTAAGAAATCATGCGTTAAGTATTCATCTTGTTAAAAGGATATTGTATATGCATTATTCTCTCCTTGCCACATAAATGGTTGTGTTACAAGAGATTTCAGTACACCTCATTAGCTAAATGATCTTGAAACGAACAAGTTCTATGAACTAGTGTATCCAATTCATCTTGTCATACTTATCTTCATAATCATGATAACTTTATCCCATGCGATAATCTCATTTGTTGAAAGATACTATTTGTATCCATTTCCTTTCAAACGTACATCATAACCTAACCTTGCTCAAACCTTGTGCACATCCAAGGTTAAACTACACATCTTTAGAACATACACATGATCTATTGAAGTTAGTAACCTTGTTTAGATTCTTGTCAAATAAAGTTCTAAAGAGCTTTCTTGAGAACATTATTAATTTAACATATTCCATTCCCTAGTCTTAGATAATCAAATCACTTTTAAAGTATACACTTCAACGTAAAAGATGTCATCCATTAGATCATACAATTAGCTATGTAATTTGAACAACCTTAGATTCTAAACACAAGATTAAAACATATTGTGTATCAACACACCATTGTTAAAATTCATGTGTATAACATGACATCTTCATCACCTTAGTTATATTGCATATTAGTTGTGTCACATTAAGCCAAGTATTGGTAAACTATCATCTTTTATACACTTTAATAGGCAAAAGTAGGAATTCCCATCTTTCTAACATGAGAATGACTACTGGAGAACTTATTGCACTAGAAACTCAATTTGACCTAATGGTTGAATTGCTTCCTGGAGAGAAGTTGGGTATGTGGAATCACCCGTAAAACTGGTCGTGTTTAGCCTTAATTGAGCACCGCTAGTAATAGTCTCATATTCATTCTCCAACTTGAAAAATCTGTTTTCCTATACTTGCCTAAAGTAAGTGTTAAAACATTGATAGTTTGCCTCGCCTTAGGAATACTAATCAAACAAGTAGTATATATGACTTTTCTTTTAAAACCACTTGCATTGCACTTACATGTGTTGATTACATGTTCTTGCTTGATACGATAAGTTGATTTGACATTATCTTAGTGTTTGATAACTAGTCAAATGTGTAAACCTTAGTAAAACCACTTTCATTGCACTTACATGTGTTGATTACATGTTCTTGTTTAATACGATAAGTTGATTTGACATTATCTTAGTGTTTGATAACAAGTCAAATGTGTAAACCTTAGTACGATTTCATCTTTATAATGCTTGTATTCTTGTTTCATGCTACTAAACGTTTAAACCTAAACTTTATTTGCATGATACTTACTTTTGAATTAGTTTTAGCATGATTAACATGTTAATATGCCATTTTGATACGTGATAATTTTGATATGATATATTTGTGTTTGAAAGTTATTAGTTGGCATTCATTACATCTATGTGTAGTACGATCCTAATGATACATGCTCCAAATTGTTATGTCTTAAACATGGCTTGCATGAATCTTTCATCTTGTTTCTTTTACTTCTTGTCACACTATTTGTTTGCTACGTGTGCACATATAATCTGTCAAAGTGCTTTTGGCATGACAAACTTTTAGAAGCCTTTTTATCTTACAAATAAATCACATAGATTATTGTATATCCAAGTATGCTTAAGTGTCTAAGTCTAATGACAAAACAATCTCATAAATGAAATGTCTTGAATAAAGTCGTATTCTTGCATAATATGATTGTTTTGATGCTATCTTGTGTGGTGATTTCTTGTCTACTAAGTGCAATGTGTTATTTTTTCTTATATAATATGTTATCATTTGATTTCTATCATGTTAACATCTTTTGTCACTAAAAAATTTGTTTTGTAGGTTGATAACAAATTATTTGTTATCTCACTTGGTTCTAACTTTTATTTGATCATTTTGCATAATCCCCTTTATTGCTACGTAGATTAGTACTATGCTTTATGGGACCCCTACACTTGCATATAGTTTAAAAGCATATAGAATTAAGTTCTAGAGGGTTGGCTTTGCATTTTTGTCTTTCAACCGACCTCTTTTCAAATCTCCTTTTTGCTTCCGCTTTCCAAAAATCATCTCCATCATTATTTAGTTATAACAATACTCTAATCCTCTTCACTTCCTATTAGGAAACCACATGCCTCATCATACGATCATCTCGTATTAATCGAGAAGAGCTACGTGACTTTAAGGATGAAGTTCATTGTATGCTAACCATCATCCAGAAAAACATCACTAAGCTCATCTCTTTCGTTAACCCGAATAACCTCCTAAACACTTTGTTGTCATTCCTTATTTGATACATTACACATTATGTTGGATGTCCACCAATTAAGGGGGAGAGAAATCCATTCACATAGTTGTCTTTTGTCAAAATTTATGTCTCTTAGACTCTAAAATACCAACACATAGGTAAACACCACTTAGCTAAAAACCGGTTCACGAAACCACAACTAGTTCAACCTTTTTAACTCTTTGTCACAAGTTTGCACCAATACCTCATCAAGTGAAAAACGCATCATGTGTTTTTACAAAACGTCTTCATCTCCACATATAGGATTTTCCTTAAACTAGCACCTTACAACTTCACTATCTAGAACACCATCATAGGATCTTATCCTTTTCTCGCTTATCATACATGTCCTTGTCAGTGCAAACGATATATTAATCAAAACAGTCATTCCCAACACGTCGGTCTATCCAACTCTCACTCGTATGATGTCATTCTCATCCTCATATAGGTACTCATTATTATTATTAGTATTTTCCATATTGTCTTCAGTTCTTTTCAATGTGGTAATCATCCATGTCCATCAAAACCATGCTAATACTACCTTTCCCATTGTCACCTAGAATAGGTCATTTTATAATTCGTGTCAATCAATGAACGAATTTATCTTCATGTTATCACTTTTATACTTTTTGGTATCTTTATTATAATATTCTTAGATAGAATGCATTATTGATTACTCTTGGGTTGAAGCATATGAGAACTTGCTCAAAACAATAGGTTGTTAGCATCAATAAATCATTCAAATCATAACCCTTATACATCATTGAAATGCAATGTCCATTCACATTTTTTCTTTCCCTCTTAGCTTTGGTCACTTGACATGAAGAAAGGATTGCATGAGTCCATATTTTTATATTTGCTATACATACGTGTTTCTAACTCCTTAATAGCTTCCTAGCTAATCACCACCACCTTCCATCACCACTTTCACTAATCATCACCACCACGGATTAGCGAAAACTTACTTTTTTAAATCTGGGTCATCTACCATCACCACATGAATCCTACTAGTAAACCGACACCAACACTAGCACCACTAGTGGCACACCCGGTGGAAGAATTCATATCTTCTGTTGGGTTTCTTGATTCGATGATACAAAACAATAAAGAATGAAACATCAAGGGCTTAAAGTGACAAAGAAGAAATCTACAAAAGGATGGAAGGACTTGCTTGCAAAAGAAGATTTATTATTTAGTCCTTCGTAGTATCTTGTAAACCCTAATCCTCTAGTATATAAAGAAGATATGGGGTATAGATTTTATATACAAGTCTTCCAATGTAGACGTCTAGTAAAGGGGTGTGTGTGTAGGCGTGTTCCTATAAACGCCTAGGTTAGTGTTTGTGTAGTTTAGCCTCAAGGATCTTTGATCCCTGTTACAAGTTTAGTGTAACCGTATTATTCCGATCAAATAATATTTGAGGCTTGGAGTGATTATAATGAAAAACCTTGTGTCAATAATAATGAAGTTTGTTTAAATCCGCTGCATATAATGTTTATAATCATTGTTATTGTTAAACCCTAAGGCTCAAAACGATCTCAAGGAGTCTATCAAACTCCACAATTGGTATCAGAGCTTGGGTAGCTCGTTACCTAGGGATTCACAAGGTTTCTTGGCGAAAAAGGAAGAAGAAATTCGAGTTTCAATAATTTCCATAATGCTTCTGCAGCACAGTTTTCAAGTGGGTATAACTTTTTAATGAACCGTTGGATCGGGCTAAGATTCGAACTGGAGCTTCTTGGTATATCTATCTTTAATCTCACCGAAGGGATTTTCGATCTCAGGTTCCTATAAAAAGTTATTAGGTGTCAAAGTCGACTGCTGAAAGTACTGCAGAACCTGAAAGTACTGCTGAAAGCACATGTTGGGATATGAAAGTGCTGAAGATATCAAAGTACTGAAGATATGAAAGTACTGTAAGCTGCAAAGAACTGGAAGAAGTCAATTAGTCAAAGTACTGCTAAAGACAAAGTCAAAGTACTGCTAGAACAAAAGAACTGTTATATTCGTTTATGGAAAGTATTGTATTCCATGTTTAGATTACTTGTCGTACAAGGTTATCAATTGTAAACCGACTAGGATATCCTTGAGCCTATAAAAGGACTCCTAGATTGGCATTAGAGGTACGATTTCAGAAAAAGAGTTTTAGAGTTTACGAATTAGTGTTTTAGAGAAAAGTTCGATTATCTTAGAGTTGTATTAGAGTATCTGCATAATAAGCAGATTTAGAGTTTATAATAAAGTTATTCTTCTTAGCTTTGTTAAGTAAATTCCGCGTACTTGATAAAGATTGCTCAGTGTTTCTTTGTTAATAACTTAGGATTTATCCGAGGTTATTAAACCTTAACAAGCTAGTTAAGTTAGTTTGATTAAAGTATATCGATCCAACAAGTGGTATCAGAGCTTGTGTGGAAACTCTGACTAGGAAGAAACCCTACAATATTCAAGATGTCGAATGAAGCTGTTCCACCACCCTCAATCACCTCACTCAGAATTCCAGTCATTAAGAAGGGAGAATATGATCTCTGGTGCATGAAGATGAGGCAGTATATTGCCATTACAGACCATGCTCTGTGGAATGTAATTGTGAATGGGAATGAAGTTGTTCCAGAACCTGTTCAAGTTCCTGGACAACCTTTAGCACCAAAGGCAGTTTTACCAGCAGCAACCCTAAGGAATCAAGAGAAGGCTCTTAACATTCTCTTGTCTGCCATTCCAGATGGTCATCTTCTCAAATTTCATGATGCTAAAGATGCTAAGCAGCTCTGGGCTGCTCTCAAGACCAGATTTGGAGGGAATGAAGCCTCTAAGAAGATGCACAGAAACTTGCTGAAACAACAGTTTGAAACTTTCACAGTTGGAGAAAGAGAGAGTCTTGATGCTGCATATGATAGGTTTCAGAATATCCTCAACATGTTGGAGTTATACAAGGCAGAAGTATCAGTTGAGGATGCTAATTTGAAGTTTTTAAGAAGTTTGCCATCTACATGGCATGTGATTGCTACTATGATCAGAGGACAACAAGGATTGGATGTTATGGACTTTGATGATCTCTATCATCAACTGAAGGTGTATGAACATGAGATGAGTGGTCAACCAAATTCCAAATCTCACAGTATTGCTTTTCTATCATCTGAAAAGAGGAGCAGTACTTCTAAAAGTACTGCTTCTCCTCAAAGTACTGTTTCTCAAAGTACTGCTGTTTACAATCCCCCATCATATGCTCAGCAGGCCCCACCATCTACTACTTTGAACTCAGATGAAGTTGTGTGCTCCTTCTTTGCACAACAAGCAAGCTTACCTGTCACTTATGAAGAGGATCTAGCACAGATTGAAGAAGATGCACTTGAAGAAATTGATATCAGGTGGCAAGTTGCTTTGATCACTGCAAGGATCAAAAAGTACATGAAGAAGACAGGCAAAAATATTGATTTTAAGCCAAAACAAGGAATAACTTTTGACAAATCTAAAATTGAATGCTTCAATTGTCAAAAGACTGGTCACTTTGCAAGGGAGTGCAGGTTTGCTAAGTATCAAGCAAACAGAACATCTGAGAAGCCTAAACTTGAGCTCAAGGAAATTCCAATAACTGAAACAAAGGCTTTGGTTGCTCAAGAGAAGTTATTAGAAGTGGACTGGAGTGAAGAGTTTGATGATGAACCGGTGACTTACTGTATGGTAGCAGTGGAAGATACAGTTGAAGACACAGTGGAAGCATTGGACTGGAGCACTGCTTTTGATGAAGAATCTGAACATGCTGCTTTGGAATCTGATGATGGCTTTGGAGGATTTGATTGGAGCAAAGAAAGTGAAGATGATCCTGTTCTTCTTGCTATGGTGGCTACTTCACCAACTCAGTCTCCTATCTCTGAGGGCAATCCAGAAGAGGAGCTTAAAGATCATCTTATTGTGGATAGTGGTTGCTCTGGAAGTATGACAGGCGATAAAGAGATCCTGTCTGATTTTAGAAATATTAGTGGAGGAAAAGTTGCATTTGGGAATGATCCCAATGGAGGAAGGATTACAGGGAAAGGAACAATTAAAGCTGGCAGAATTGACTTTGAGAATGTCCGATATGTGAAGGAGCTAAAGTTCAACTTGTTGTCAGTCTCTCAAATTTGTGATAAAAAGCATCCTGTGTTATTCACTGACACAGAATGTCTCATTCTTTCTTCTGACTTCAAACCTGTTGATGATGACTTGGTAGTACTTAGAGTACCAAGGACAAATGATGTGTATAGTTTAGACATGAAGAGTCTACATTCCTATGGTAGAGCCACATGTTTGGTGGCTAAAGCAACATCTGAAGAGGCACATCAATGGCATAGAAGATTGGGCCATGTGAATTTCAAGAACATCAAAAAACTGGTCAAAGACAATTTAGTTAGAGGTTTACCTTCAAATACTTACAAGAATGATCAATCATGTTTGGCATGCAAGAAGGGTAAACAACACAAAGCTTCCTGCAAGAAGCTTGATGAAAGAAATATTAGAGAACCATTGGAGCTATTACATATGGATTTATTTGGACCTGTCTCTGTGGCAAGTTTAAATAAGAAGAAGTACTGTTTGGTTGTTACTGATGATTGTAGTAGATTCAGTTGGGTTTTCTTTTTGGGCTTTAAAGATGATACTTTTGATGCTATTCAGACTCTAATTATAGCACTTGAAAACCAATTAAGACTCAAGGTTAGAGGTATTAGATGCGACAATGGAACTGAATTCAAGAATAAGCTTATGGATGACTTTTGTGCTAATAAAGGCATAAAGAGGGAGTTTAGTATTGCTAGAACACCACAGCAAAATGGTGTTGCAGAGAGGAAGAATAGGACCTTGATTGAAGCAGCAAGGACTATGTTAGCAGATTCTCATCTTCCTATTCAATTTTGGGCAGAAGCTGTAAGTGCTGCATGCTATGTACTTAACAGGGTCTCTGTCACCAAACCACAGATGAAGACACCCTATGAATTGCTGATGGGCAATAAACCCAACATTCGTTTTATGAAGCCTTTTGGATGTCCTCTTACTATTTTGAACACTATTGATAATCTGGGGAAGTTTGATGGCAAGTCTGAAGAAGGTTACTTATTGGGATATTGCACTAACAGTAAAGGCTTTAGAGTATACAACAGAGTTACTAAGAAGATTCAAGATTTTCTTCATGTTGAATTTTTAGAAGATCAAGACAATGAGAAAGGTAAAGGTCCTGATTGGATGTTTGATCTTGAGATTTTATCTCCTTCGATGAATTATGTTCCTGTTAGAGAAGAAAATCAGCCTTTGCACAATGAAGAAGATATTCAATATGTTGTTCATGATGTTCATATTAGACCTGATGCTGTTCTAAATAAAGATCCTGTAAGTCCAAAACAAAGTACTGATGTTCCTAAGCAAAGTACTGATTCTCCAAATCAAAGTACTGTTGCACCACAATCCTCATTATCTGCAGAGGATCAATCTATTCAAGAGGAACTTAATCAGATGCTTCTTCAAGATGTGTTAGCACATTCTTACACTGATGAACAAAGGAGAGCTTATGAAGAGGCAAAGAAGAAGAACAAGTCTACAGAGTACTCTCACAGTACTTTGGACAGTACTTTTGATCAAAGTACTGCTGCACCTGTTGACAGTACTTTAGATGATTTGGATGATCCTACCATGCCTGGATTAGAAGAAACTGATGATAAGCTTGAAGATGAAGGTATTTTCACAGATTCCAATGAAGGTGCTGATTATACTAACTTAGATGATACATATGAAGTTCCACAGTCACCAATCTTACGAATTCATAAGAATCATCCAACTGATCAAATCATTGGTCCTTCTACTTCTGGAGTTATGACTAGACACAAAGCTAAGGGTTTCACAAAACCTCATAATGCTTTACTTAGCTTTGTGTATAAACAAAACAGGCTAAATCATAAGGACCATCAGACCTGCTTATTTACTTGTTTCATCTCTCAAGAGGAACCCAAAAATATTGCTCAAGCTTTGACTAAAGAGAGCTGGGTTGAAGCTATGCAGGAAGAACTTCTTCAATTTAAACTTCAAGAAGTTTGGGTTTTATGTGATCTTCCAGATGGGAAGAGAGTTATTGGAACCAGATGGGTTTTTAGAGTTAAAAGAGATGAAAGAGGCAATGTTATCAAGAACAAGGCAAGGTTAGTTGCTCAGGGTTATAGACAGGAGGAAGGGGAAGATTATGATGAGGTATTTGCTCCTGTGGCAAGGATTGAAGCAATTAGAATCTTTCTTGCTTTTGCTTCTTATATGGGTTTTCAGGTATACCAGATGGATGTCAAGAGTGCCTTTCTTTATGGCACTATTACAGAAGAGGTGTATGTAAAACAACCTCCTGGTTTTGAAGATCCTAAACATCCAAACAAAGTCTATAAGGTGGTTAAGGCTCTTTATGGTCTTCACCAGGCACCTAGAGCTTGGTATGAGAGGCTTTCTACATTCTTATTACAACATGGATACAGGAGGGGAGCTATAGACAAGACTTTGTTTATCAAGAGAGACAAGAAAGATATCATGTTAGTTCAAGTTTATGTTGATGATATCATCTTTGGGGCTACCAAACAGTCCATGGTTAAGGAGTTTGAGCAGCTGATGCAGAAGGAATTTCAAATGAGTTCAATGGGAGAGTTAACATTCTTTTTAGGACTTCAGGTTAAGCAGTCCAAGGAAGGAATTTTCATTAGCCAAGACAAGTATGTTACAGACATACTTAAGAAGTTTAATTTTGATGGTATGAAGGCTGTTACTACACTGATTAAATCTATCAATTCATTGGGTAAAGATGAAGATGGACAGCCTGTTGAAGTCAAGTTATACAGATCTATGATTGGCTCACTTATGTATCTCACTGCATCAAGGCCTGATATCATGTTTGCAGTTTGTCTATGTGCAAGATATCAAGTCTCACCAAAGATCTCTCACCTGAATGCAGTAAAAAGAATTTTCTGTTATTTGAAACAACAACCTAAGTTGGGGTTGTGGTATCCTAAAGAGTCACCTTTTCACTTGGAAGCTTTTTCAGATAGTGACTATGCAGGTGATAATTATGATAGAAGATCCACAACTAGTGGATGCCAATATCTTGGAAGAAGGTTAGTCTCCTGGCAATGCAAAAAGCAGACAATTGCAGCAACATCATCTACTGAAGCTGAATATGTAGCTGTTGCAAGTTGTTGTGGTCAAGTTTTGTGGATGCAAAATCAACTCTTGGACTATGGATTCAATTTTAAGAATACTCCTATCAATATTGATAATGAGAGTACTATTTGTATTGTGAAGAATCCTGTGTATCATTCCAAGACAAAGCATATTCAGATTAGGCATCACTTTATCAGAGATTGCTATGAGCATAGGCTTATTAATGTGGTTAAAGTTCACACGGATGACAATGTAGCTGATTTACTCACAAAAGGTTTTGATGTGTCACGATTCAATCACTTGGTCGTGAGCATTGGAATGATTAACTACTAAGCTATGTTTAAGGGGAGGACTATAAGGTGTTAGATATAGTCCTGTGTATTGCTTGAGGGGAGGATGCTTGTTTATACTTAGTTTATATGGAGGTATTTGGCAAAGTACTGTTTTTTCCTGAAAGTACTGCTTGGAAAGTACTGCTTATGTGGAAAGTACTGTTTGTCGTATTAAAGTACTGTTCCAACGGTAATATTGCTGGGTAATTGGTAGTAACGGTAACTTTGTTATTTAGGTTGTTATTTTTCAAATCTCACCTATAAATAACTACTTTCCGATTTTCCCTCTCATATTATTACTTTACATATTTTCCATACTTATCTCCCAATAACCATCTTATTATTCGATCAAGATCTTTATTGTGCTCATTTTTTACAATGGTGAATCGTTTAACTGTTTCGAAGCACAATATGGTGGCTAATTTGGATAAGACTGAGGCGAATGTGGCTTTCTATGATATAATTGATTATCTTACTGGGTCGCCTATTAGTTATGCTCTTTTGGTTGAGCCGGATGTTATTGAACCATGGATTCAAGAATTTTGGGCTAATGCTAGAGAAAATATGGAGGAGGATGAATATTATATTAGATCATCAGTTGCTGGACGGACTATCAAGATTACAGAAGCTTCTATTCGAGCAGATTTATTATTTGAAGATGAAGATGGGGCTATTCGTTTTGACAAGCAATTGATTTGGGATACTTTTCGGAATCTTGGTTATGAAGGTTCTTTGACTGAACAAACATTCAAGAAAGCATTATTCTGTCCTCAATGGAAGTTTTTGATTCATGTTTTGCTCCATTGCATAAGTTCTAAAAGTACTTCTTGGGAGCAGTTTGGGTCAAATATAGCATCTGCAGTGGTTGGCTTAGCTACTAATAGAATGTTTAATTTTTCAAGGCTTATTTTGGATGGGATGCTATCACATATATCATCTGGGTCAACATGGTTGATGTACCCACGATTTGTACAGGTTTTCTTAAACAAGCAATTGTCTGATGTTCCAAAACCTGCTACTTTGTTACCTGTCATTGTGCAACAAGCCAAAATTTATACATTCATGGCTAAGCGAAGTAATTTGTTCAGAGGTGGAGATATTCCATTAACTACAACAATGATGGAAGTTGTACAAGCTGTACGTGATGCAGCTGGAGAGGATGAAGAAAGTGACGGTACTGATTCTGCACAAGGTACTGCTTCACAAAGTGCTGCCTCACAAGGTACTGATTCTGCAAGTACTGCTTCTCGTGAAGGTACTGCATCTTTACAGGGTAATGTTTCTCCAAGTCCTGAAGTTCAAGCAGAGATTGAGAGAACACCTACTCCATCTCCACAACGTTCTGTTCCTGTTTCAGAGGCACATTCTTCTTTTCAAGGTGCTGATCATACTATTCCTCGTGAAGGTTTGACTTTGGATAACTATGCTTTAACAAGGGAGTTAGCTCGGTTGAACAAGACTGTTGAGCATCAAGCTAAAGCACTTAGGAAGTTGAAGCGTAACTATTTCTGGTTGAGGAATTTTATTAAACCTTATATTCAAGGATTCAACTTATGGGTTAAGGAGGATAACAAACGTCGTAAAGCACTTCGTAAGGAATTGAAACGAAAGAAGGTTCCTAAATCATCTTCTGTCAACTTGGGGAGGAATTTAGAAAAGGATAATTTGAAAGAAGATGTTACAAAGAAGAAAGAATTTGTAAGTACTGCAGAAAAGATTATTTCAGAAGAACAAGAAGAAGTGCAAGTTCAAGGTACTGATGATCAAGGTACTGAACATCAAAGTACTGATTTTCATGATACATCTAGGGAAGAAGTAATAACACCAATAACTCCAAGGGTATTGAATTTTGATGAAGAAGCTGGTCCTTCTACAACTGTTATAGAAGAAGAGGAGGAACCTACATTCAAGCCTATTCATTCTGCGAGTGATGATGAATTAATTGCTACAATGTTAGATTTGTCACAACCAAGAGGAGGAGTTACTATTAGAGATGTACAAGAAGAAGAACAACCAAGAACTGATCAACCTGCAATTGATCCAAAAGACAAAGGGAAAGGTGTTCTGGTTGAAACTAAGAAAAAGAAACTAACTTTGGCAGAACTTAGAGCAATTGAAGTGGCTAGGAATGAAGCTGTAGCCAGAAAAGTTCAAGAAGAGTTAAATGCTAAATATAGAGAAGAACATGAAGCTCAAGAAGCTCAGAATAGAGAAGCAGCTCAGAAAATACATGAGGAATTGAATGCTGAAGCTACTGAATCATTAGAGTCTCCTACACCTGTTCGATATATGCAAAGAAGACCTAATTTAGCTAAAGAAAGGAATGCAATGATGGCATATCTAAAAAGCAGAGGATTTAAAGGATTACAGAAGCTAAATTATGTGGATATGAAGAGATTATATGATGCTGAGAGAGAAGCTTATAAGAAAGATGTTGCAGGCATTAAAGACTTTAGAGAAGAAGCTTTTTGGACTGAAGCTGAAAGGAAGAAGAGCTTAAAGAGAAAAAGAAAAACTGAAGTTACAGATGTTCAGTTTTCAAAGAAAGAAAAGGTTGAATTAAGATCTGAGACTAGTGATGAATTGAAGAATTATCTCAGAGTGGTAGATTTTGATTATACAAATGAAGATAATGACATGAAGATGAACAGATCAAAGATTAGTGTTTTCAAAGTTGAGAAATCCAAGAATGGAGATTACATGGTCTTTCATAAAGAAGATGAAAGCTTCAGAGTTTTCAAAAGGCTATGGGATTTGCTGCATATTATAGATAGAGTAGATCTATTCTACTTATATCATGTTGTGAAGGCTTATTTTGAAGATAATCCATTAGAAGGGATTGGATTGGTTTTACATGGTGATCTTATAACTATGTGGGAAACTAATGAAGAAAGCACTGATGATATTTGGAAGGATCAAGAAAGCTGGGAAATAGTTTGCTGTAGATTCTTTGAAGAATCTGGAGTTCATGTTTTGGAGCTAGAAAATGGAACAATGATACACATGTTTGCAGAAAGAAGATATCCTCTTACAGTTGATCTCATGAGAAGAATGCTAGAGCATAGATTGGAAGTAGAAGAGGCTAATGAAACTGCTTGCATGGTTATCAATTTGTTTATAGACTGGACTACTATTGCTGAGAATGATCTATAACTGGTATGAATTTTATTTGAATAAATACTTTTTGATATATCAGTACTTTTATTCAAAGTACTGCTTATCAGACAGTACTTTCATTAAAGTACTGTTTTCTGAACTAAACCAGTTAAAAGAATTTTAGAAAAACCTTTTTGCTAAGTATTAAATATTTTTGAAATAAAGGTTGAATAAATGTTTTTTGTGATGATAACATCAATAGGTTATCAATCCACCATGGTTACAAAAGGATTGACTAATCCATGAGCAAACGGCTCTGGTAAAGATATATCAAATCCGTTTTTAGTTGACAACTTGCTAATAAGTTGGATGGTCATCAACTCACCATATCAGTAATGTGAAGAGTTGGCTAGCCCACAAGAAAATGGCTTGTGGTAAAGGCAGTGGAAAAACCATTATTGGTAATTAGTTCACCATTAGATAAAAGAACTAACTAGTCCAGAAGGGTACAGCTTTTGGTAAAGACAAAACAAATCTGTTGATAGCTGGTGGTTTGCTAAAAATCATATGGTTATCAATGTACCATGGTCTTACACACCAAAACATTTGGCTACTCCAGAGATAATGGCTTTGGTAAAGAGTTCTAAATCCATTAAATTTTCAATGATTCACTTAGATGTGATGAGAATAGTATGCAACTTAAACTGAATTACTGTACAAACTGTCATATGTTGCTGTGTTGCTGAAAAGATGGAGATTGCTGGATGCTGCTGTGAAGAGAACAATTCTAAGAGATACTTTGACAAGCACAGATATTACAGAGATATAATCTAAAGACTAAGAAACAATCCATTTTAAAGATGAAGCTGTTAAAAAATATATTCACAAAGGAACTTGAAGTCAAGCAAGTAGAATTCAAGTTAGGGGAGGATTGTTGGGATATGAAAGTGCTGAAGATATCAAAGTACTGAAGATATGAAAGTACTGTAAGCTGCAAAGAACTGGAAGAAGTCAATTAGTCAAAGTACTGCTAAAGACAAAGTCAAAGTACTGCTAGAACAAAAGAACTGTTATATTCGTTTATGGAAAGTATTGTATTCCATGTTTAGATTACTTGTCGTACAAGGTTATCAATTGTAAACCGACTAGGATATCCTTGAGCCTATAAAAGGACTCCTAGATTGGCATTAGAGGTACGATTTCAGAAAAAGAGTTTTAGAGTTTACGAATTAGTGTTTTAGAGAAAAGTTCGATTATCTTAGAGTTGTATTAGAGTATCTGCATAATAAGCAGATTTAGAGTTTATAATAAAGTTATTCTTCTTAGCTTTGTTAAGTAAATTCCGCGTACTTGATAAAGATTGCTCAGTGTTTCTTTGTTAATAACTTAGGATTTATCCGAGGTTATTAAACCTTAACAAGCTAGTTAAGTTAGTTTGATTAAAGTATATCGATCCAACAGCACAGTTTTAAAAACCCGATAACGTTTTTGTTAACTGTTGGATCTTAACGAAATTTCTGGTAGACGTTCTCTATATATTCATCTAACTTTTCACCGGAGGGATTGTCAATCTGAGCTCTCCATCAAAAGTTATTCAGTGTCGAAGTTGGCTGCAGAAACAAGTTTAACAATTCGAATTTTTGGATTTTCATGCATATTCAACTTCTTGAATTTGTGTTACTTGTTCTAATTCTTGATGGAGGTTGTTTATACATTGTGTGGTGTTTATGATTCATGGTTAGAAGCAGCTTTCCTAGTGTTTTTACGAAACCACTTCTAGTGTTTTCTGAAACCACTGATAGTGTATTCTCGAAACCACTGATAGTGTTTTCTCGAAACCACTTCTAGTGTTTTTCTAAAACCACTTCTAGTGTTTTTCTGAAAGCACTTCTAGTGTTTTTCTCGAAATCACTCCTAGTGTTTTCTCGAAACCACTGCTAGTGTTATCTCAATTCCACTGCTGGTGTTTCTTGCGTTATTCGTTTCTACTGATGAGGTTTTGGAATTGAGGGGAAGCTGTACATGTTTTTGGTACTGAGATTTTTGGTGACACACACATGGGATTTTGGTTCACACACACAAGGGGTTTGGTTATTTGATTTTAAAGGTTTTAAAAAGGCTCGTATTTGGTTTATTGGACTAGTTGATTACGAAGACGGTTGAATATCACTAATTTGATGTTGTAGTTGAGTTTAACATGTTTGTGTTCTTATCATATCTCAAAGTGGGTGTTACACTTTGGAGATAACTTGTTCGTGCTTACAGGATGTTGACGAAGACTTGCAAAATCTAGTTTTCATAGGTCAAGGGGTGGATGGATGAAGACCTAGTTAACTATCACTTAAAGGAGTTACATTGTAGTACTTAGTGTCTCATTGAAGATGAGGATTTTGTCAAGAGATTGCGGTCTACTTATATGGTGTTAGTATAAGTTTGGAGTCACGTGGATAGTACAAGACATAAGACACAAGTTTGGGTTATTTTACTTCTTCATCAAATTCGTTATACTTGGTTTTCTTCACAAGTGATCATTAGATAGAGCTTACTGATTTGAAGAATCATTTTCATGCACCACTCAAGGGGAAGTTTTTACTGTTTACATTATCTATTTTTTGATAACAAAAAGGGGAAGAAATATTGGAGTGGCGTAGCATGGATTAAGGGAAAGACAAAGGAAGACAAGAATGTTTAATTCGTTGTGAGATGTTTACATCTCAACTTCTGCTACTTCGTCTAGGGAAGTTCGTACACAACTTTGTTTGTTTTGTCATCATCAAATAGGGGAAGATTGTTGGGTTTCTTGATTCGATGATACAAAACAATAAAGAATGAAACATCAAGGGCTTAAAGTGACAAAGAAAAAATCTACAAAAGGATGGAAGGAATTGCTTGCAAA
Organism: Chrysanthemum seticuspe; assembly: GCA_019973895.1. Classification (NCBI taxonomy): domain Eukaryota; kingdom Viridiplantae; phylum Streptophyta; class Magnoliopsida; order Asterales; family Asteraceae; genus Chrysanthemum; species Chrysanthemum seticuspe. The sequence goes on along the minus strand of BPTQ01000009.1, from coordinate 54,467,323 downwards.
AGAAGATTTATTATTTAGTCCTTCGTAGTATCTTGTAAACCCTAATCCTCTCGTATATAAAGAGGATATGGGGTATAGATTTTATATACAAGTCTTCCAATGTAGACGTCTAGTAAATGGGTGTGTGTGTAGGCGTGTTCCTATAAACGCCTAGGTTAGTGTTTGTGTAGTTTAGCCTCAAGGATCTTTGATCCCTGTTACAAGTTTAGTGTAACTGTATTATTCCGATCAAATAATATTTGAGGCTTGGAGTGATTATAATGAAAAACCTTGTGTCAATAATAATGAAGTTTGTTTAAATCCGCTGCGTATAATGTTTATAATCATTGTTATTGTTAAACCCTAAGGCTCAAAACGATCTCAAGGAGTCTATCAAACTCCACATCTTCTTTCTAGGAACTACTTTGTAGGCTTTTATCATATTATATTCTCACTTTTCTTATGATTGAAATTAGGAGACTACACTTCATGAGATCTTTGATTATATCATTTATCACATATATACATCTTATTTTTCTTTGTGAAAAAGATGAAATATATTGCACTAATATTTTTCATTGTAGGTTCATCATCATATACACTCGATTGTATATAACTTACTCATCTAAGGATGAAGTTTGCATCAATTATTTTTCTTATTTTAGGTGCTTCTTGACACCCTCGAACAAGGAGGAATATCTTTTAAGCACTCATATTGCATCGTCTATACATTTGGTTGTATATGACATATTTGTCTAAAGACAAAGCTTCTATTATACTAATATTTATTTTGAAGGTTCATCTTGACGCCCTAGAGCAAGGGGAGCTTCGGTCAAGAATTTACTGAATGCATCTTATACACACTTTGTTGTATATCACTTACTCGTCCAATGACGAATATAGTTTTGCACTAATATTTGTTTTGTAGGTTTTTAATCATAACCTGACGCCTCAAACAAGGGGGAGCAACCGTCAAGGGAGAGCATGCATGCATTTAGCATCATTCTCACTTTTCAACAAGCATTTGTGCTTCGATAAAAAGTTGAGAAAATAGGCTAACATTGCTATCCCTTTTTCTTTTTCATATATTTCTATTAATTTTTGTTGCATAAAACTAACCTTGATGTACGTTAAGCCTCTTTATTTGATCCATGGATTCGCTACCAAACAAGGGACGGATTGAAGTAGACGATTTAACTTCACTAGGGATGATGCAAGCTCGCCTTTTTGGGGAGAAATTAAGTTAAACTCCAAGGACACACCCTTTTTGTTTCGACAAAAGGGGGAGAAGAGTGTAAACGGAGAAGGTAATGTAAAGGTAGTAGAGATACAAGTAACTTTTTACATTTTACTTTCTATTACGTTTACATATCTTTGTCATCATCAAAAAGGGGGAGATTGTTAGTGCAAATATTACGATATTTAATCTATACAGTCTCGTTTGTTTTGATTGATGACAAACATGTAACTTGTAATACATAACGTAAAATGTACAAGTTACTTGTAATTACATTTGTCTCAACATACATTCAACACCTCTCGATGTCTCAAGTCCTCGTATGTTACAACACAGGTTCGTACATGTTTGTTATGTGGCATTATGATCAAACCCATTAACAAATCATTTAGAATGTTTAAAATACGTTTAGAGTCACTAAGTATTTTAATAGGTTAACCATTCTATTTCGAACCTCATTTTACATTTTGCATTCACAAGTATTTTATACAAATACATCTTTTGTAAAATGTCTAACAAATATATACTTTTATTTGTACAAGTAAACTAACTATAATATTCATACAAGTACTAAAGTTTACTTACACTTGACAAAATATATTTTATTTTGACAAGCACTCAACTAGATATTTTATTTTACAAAAGGTTACTTACATTTTATTTACAAGTAACTTACCTTTTTAATAAGTATATACATTTGTTTAAATGTATTTTTCATAAAAAGGAAAACACTCTTTTATTACCTCATGCATAGTGTCATCTAAATCTCTAAAAGATTTTGGAAGATATTCTAAGATATCAAATCTAATAAATTATTATATTTTTGATTACCACTTTTGGTTATAAATACCATCCCATGGTTTTCTCATAACTTCATCCCTTCCAACATACATTCTCTCTAACATTCTTTCATCACTTAGATCTATAGATAAACATGTAGTAGCATACATCAATCACCCTCACCATCACATGATCATAATGCTTCTAACATTCATCTTTGTTGTAAGCATATTTTACATTTTGATCAACCAAGGAAAGTTTAGAGATCTAGCCATCCTCATTCACCAAAGCATATCAACATATGAAGATTCAAGATCTCTTGATATCCTCATTGATTGAAGAATTCTTATTTAAGAAGATCATTTAGATTAGTCATTCATATCCATTAGACATTTATGTCATGGATCATCATTGTAAACATTAGTGCATCATCACAACACTTTCACCAAACTAGATTAGATGGGTTATGTGTTTGAACCATAAAACACAAGGTTTGTTATGTTGGGCCATAAAACATAACGGGAGTGGTTGTACCCGAAAAGAACTCGACATCTAGCTTAGTGTCGGAAATATTGTATAGGCGACGTTAGGTTGGTTCTACCTCGAACTAGAACCCGGTATTTAGCTTTGTACCGGAAAAAGTGTAAGCGACGATTGTAAGGTTTTCTCCGCCGAGAAGGGAGCTTGTTGATTTAGTGAAGTAACTCTTGAGTTGGGTACTCGGGGAGTGGAGTAGGGCGGAGAGGAGATCCGTGACCGAACCACTATAAATCCTCGTGTTCGGTTTGCACTTTCCTTTCTTTATCTCTTTACTTTTATAATTGCTTGTGATGTGGTTTGATGTTTATGCTTGTGTGAAAACTTGGTTTACTATGCTTTATATTAGTCACAAACAATAATTGGTACTTTCATATTATAACAAGCTTCATAAACGATTTGATACAAAAGATCTAACGTTTTTAAAAGGTAACGTATTCACCCCCCCCCCCCCACTCTACGTTTTCACAAAAATGATATAAGGATTTAAAAATGATAAGAATAACATACAAATAATTATGCAACAATTTCAATGATATATGAATACAAACGTAATTTACTAATATATTAAGTACATAACAAAATACATTAATCCAAATCCAACATCAAATCCAAGTTAAATACTTTAATTTTAGTGACTTATATACTTTAGTTTAAGTGGCTTAAATATTTAAGAGGGTTCACGGGTTGACCTGTTTAATACTTACTCAACCCAAACACGACCCGTTTATTAAACAGGGTTAGACGGGTTGATCTATTTTTTTACCCAAACCTATTTATCCTCCATTCAAACCTGTTTAACTTCGTGTCGGGTTCCTATTGTTTATCGTGACGTGTCGAGAATTGTCACTGTGACAACCCGTAAATTTCCTGACGCGCCTTATATGGAGTAACGACAAAGAGAACGACTCTTTTCTTTTACTTCGAGATACGAGGGGTATTTATATATCATTTTTATCGTAATTACCATTTTAAGAGCAATGGAGTAATTTTTGTATTCACCCGACGACTTTCGATGACTGAGAGGAGCTCGAGAAATGTTATTTCGGGAAAGATTAATAAAATGTACAAAGTTCGTCCCTGCGTTCTAAATTACCCCACCGCCCCTCCCCTTTACTTAAATTACATAATTCATCCTTGTGGGAAGTATAAAAGGAGAAGCAAGGTTAGTTTAATGGTTTCATTAGTTTATCACCCCCTCCCCTCTTAGGGTTTCCGGCAGTCGCTCCCTTCTTCCGGCCGAATTCTGGCCAACGCCACCACCACCCACCAAACACCACCGCCCCTCCCTATTGATAGATATTGCCCTTGTGGTCGTTTTTACGCGTAGTACGCGCCCCAAAACAGCCACACGCGCGAGCAAATCTACTTTTAGGATTCGTTTTGGTTCGAGCCTTACCACAGTGGTCGTCATCATCGCCCCACCCTCTCGTTCTATTCCTTTCTTTTCTATTTCTCTACTGAGTTGGTTAGACGCCGTCTCTTCTTTTCGTTTTTGAATTTTTCAGTGGATAAACGATTTCAAATTGTTTATATTTTCTTCGTGTTATGTTTCGTGGATATAAAAATTTTTAAGCAAGTTAATCACGTATTGGAATTGGCTAATAAATCTAATTGAATGTTTTGGAAATGTGCTTCGTGTGGTGTGGGAACAGAATCGAATGAATCTGATATGTGTTCTTGTTGGTGGTGTTAGACTTGACTAGGAGTGTTTGTTTAATTCGGATTTGGTCTCGGATCTGTTAAAACTAGGGTATGTTAGCTTCGTTGTGGTATTTCAATGATTGTTGGCTAGCTGTGGTATTGTGACTGACTCGGTACGCTGAGTCGGGTCGACTCAGTTGAGTCGGGTCGTGTTTTGTTTGGTCTTAAGTGGTAATGAAAAACTGTAAAAGGGTACCTGCTTTGTTTGTGATTACTGTAGGGATTGACTCGTTGAGTGAGTCGGGTCGGATCCATCGAGTTGGGTCGGGTCAGGACTCGTATGGGTCGGGTTTGACCCGGATGTTCATACTTTGGGGTTTGTTGTGTCTCAATGTGATAATTGGTCATATGGTATGGGTTAGTGTGGATTGTGGGTTAAATTGCCTAAGACTCGGTTTAGTAAGACACCCATACGATTTTGTTATGAAATTGCTTGTTGAGTCGTGAATGGTCGTTATAATGGAATATCGAAACTAATGAAATGGTTAATGGTATAAGTTAATGGGCTAACTTGTAATAAGACTATGGGCTAGTTTGAAATACTTAACAGATTAATTATATAACGATATCGGATTAAATGATATTTGACTTAAAACGGAGAATAAACATTAAATGGAAACTTGAAAATACTTGGACATATTTGGGTAATTGGTACGTGTATTAACTAATAATTAATATTGGAAACACTTGACTAACAATATTTGTTTGTTACTTGTAATATTGGTACGTTTCGGGAAATTGAGATTGGGATTTGAATTTGGATTATCGGATACTTAAAGGATTTAACATACGATTTATGACTTAACATTAGACATATAAAATCAGATTGGACATGTTAGTGTTAATGGATCGTTATTATTAGATATTAGACAAACTGAACATTTTGGACTAGAGACGGATACAATATATTAGACTCGATACGAATCTAATATATTTGATTCGTAACGGAACTAAATATTCAATTGATAATTATCGCATTAATAACGAGAAGTTAACTTATCAATTACCTAAGAATACGGTTTAAATAAACTTCAAGTCTTTATTAATAAAAACTTAAACTTATATTTTTATAAACATAAATCGTCTTTTCCAAACTATCAGGGATTATGGGGAAATTACCAAAATTTACCAATTGACCTATTTATATTTCATAGGTAGTTGTCATCAATTCTTAATTTACTTTGGTTTGCTTGAGTATTGTAGGTATTTCTTTGTTGATGTTTTTTCTCCTTTGCGTGAATTGTATGTTGAGTCTATGTTTCTTACCACCACACGAAATGTTAAAACTAAACCTTTTGGAGAATGATAATGGACTTTTGAAAGTAATGACACGAATAATCCACGAAAACTACGACACATTACCTTTTATCAACTTCGTCATCATATGAGTCGTATTTTGAGATAATCATATATGCATTAGGTTGCGCCGTTTATGTTCTATCGTACTCATCGTACCCTTCTTCTAGATGCCGTGGAGATTAGCTTTAAATGCCAGTCGTGTTAGTTGTGAATAGTGCATTGCTGTGACTAAAGTGAGTTCATAGCCCCTATTTTCAAAGGTTTTTATAACTAATTTAGGGGAGAATACATGCTGGTTTTAACTGAGCATAATGTTTGTGAAATTGGATATGTGAAATGTTATTTGAGAATAACTGCTTATTGGAATATTTCAATTGGTGATTTAAAGCTTTATGTGTTTAGTGGAAGTAAATGCGAGTTGCAAACTATTTCTTGGACCTGCACTACTCTTTTGAATTGCTAATGTGCTGACTATGAAGGGTTAGATATGCGAAAGATTTGACTTAGACTATGGTAGCAATCCTTTGCTATAACCACGATACCTGGCTAAGAATAGACATCTTTATCCGACCAAGACCACGGTAGCATTGTTCTAGGCTTTGCATTAGCCTTGGTTCCTGGCTAGAGTCGCTTGGGGGCCCTACTGAGATCTCGATGATTTTTGAAATGATTAATGGAATGATTATTGGAATGTTATTGGAATATTGTTGGAATGTATGACATATGTATCTGCCTTAGTCACACATAGCAAATAAACTCTATCAGGTCCACTACTAAATTTTGTGATTAAACTCTATGAACTCACCAGCGTAAGCTGACCCTTTTTAGCATGTGTTCTCACGTTTAAGGCGATAGTTCACTATTGAAAGACGCTTGGCAAGGGGCATGGTCATAGGCGACTCTGATAAACAATTGAGACCGCTTTGATTTCTTTATGGGCTTATTTCCGCACTGTTTTCATATAATGTAAATTTAATGTTTTAGATAATAAATCTTTTTCTAAATGAATGAAATAAAAACCATTCTTTGTAACTTATGTTGTGATACCAATGTGGTAGAACCCCATGGATTGTATGCTTCCGCTGGACCCTATTTTGGGGGTGTTACAGTCACTCCTAAGCAAAAGCCTAAACTTTTGAGATTTAGTGACACTATTTACAAACAAATGTGTCAAAAAAGGCAAACCTATTCGCACTTTTTTATGTCATTATAACTATACTTTACCTTATCGCCTACACTTTTTTAAGTGTGAGAGAAGTACATAATTTTTAGCGCTACTCTTTATATATTTTTGGTGACACTTTTTTACTTTGAGTGTACTTTTTTTATACTTTTGGTGACATTTTAGTGATACTTTTTTGAATTTTGATGACACATATTTATGTGTCACTAAATAATTCTTTTTTTTTCCTAGCTAAAAGAACTTTTACACAAAACAAAATAACCGCCACTAGAAAAACGACATGAACCGCATATGTGACTCAAATAACAATCATGTGTATATGATTTGTAAAGGTTAATTCATTAAGTTAAAATTTTATGCAGAATAACTCATGTATTCATGAGTTGCTTATTGTCAATGTCACGAAGGAGTAGAAAACGAAACTTCAAATACAAGTTACGTTTGATCTTGTGAATGTGAAAGTTAACAGTCGAAAGAATTTTACATCGTTATATAGTCATATTTGCAGCACGAAAGAACTAATAACCTGCATCCGCATAAGCAAATCACCGCATGGATGAACACCTTTCCTCCGATTGTTTTTAAATTGTTGACGAGCATCTTCTACTTCTTGACGCTCGGCCAGACTTCCTGCACTGGGATCAAATTCCCAAATTTGCCTACCGACAAAATTGTTGGTTGAAAACAAGTAAGGATCATTTCCTTCTGCTACCTTCAGCTTCCACATGTTTCTGTGTGTGGTATGATTGGTATGTGAGAATGTTGTTTTATAGATGCATGGTTTATATAGACTCTGCGTTTTCCATGTTGGTAGAGATGAACATGTTTAAAGGGTCATGAGTCATCAGTTCATCCTTATAACAGACATATTTAAAAAACAAATTGCTTGTACGTACTGTATGTGAATTAAAACGGTGTGTAAAACCAAATCTCCAGTAAAGACCATTAGAATTTGTGAGTTAATTTATCTTATATCTATTTCCCGTGACTTTTAGATCGAAATTTAGATGCATCGCAAGTTGGGTAACGTTTGCCATGCATGTTGGGGGGACGCTAGCCACACATGCATGCAGGATTGTGCTAGTTACCTCAAAATTATCACAAAAGGTCTTGACATACATACAAGATGCAGGTGTCACAAGTTTGTCATTTTTCGACCATAGCTATTACCATTAAGTATAGTAGGTCCTAACGACTTGTGACCGTCGAGCTACTAATTAAAGGGACAAAAACTAATTAGGGTTTATATATCGGTAACCCTAAAATAGTAGTGTGGTAACATGCAACCCATGTTAAACCTTAACATTTGGGCATTAAAGGCATGTTAATCACACCGCCCTAGTGAGTTAAGGGCAAGCCTTAACACAATGTTAAGGGGATAACGCCACGTTAAAGGCAAAATTTAGTTTTTTTTTTTTTTTTTTTCATTACTGCTCCCTAAATAAGGGGTTGAGTTTGTAAATTGTTGGTTAGTTAAGGTTTAACTTGAGAATGTTATGATAAGGGTTGTTTTTTGTTAAGGTGAATTGTTAAATTTGACGTGACGCTGACGTTGCATGGTGTTAAGGTTTAACCTAAGTCACCATACCTAGTGCTCTAAGAAGCTTGAGGGAAAGCATACCTTATAAATGCAGCAGCCGTCAATAGTACAATGATCAATCAATAGTACTCAGACATTCAAGTACAGTTGTACATGTTATCTTTTCCCATTTTGAATGTCAAATCCTTCTGAGCATATGCAAAACAAATTCCCATAATAAGCTATGATTAATGCTCGAATTCTTGATGTACGTAGTAAAAATTTTCAAACGCGTCATATAGATTCATTTTTATCAAATTCCTGTCACAGGCTTTCTCGTTCACATATAACTTGTGGTTATCATACTTGTAATTAGTAGTAATTGTGTTGCCCAAGCCGGCACATAATGGAAGGTCCCTTTGCATTAATTAAGTCTTGTAGCTCGGGATGTTGACGAATAATAGTACGTTCTAGATTGAGGACCACTAGACATGATCGATAATGCATTGTTATTGTTATCATCAATGAGTTTTTGCAAAAATGGTGTTGTTTACATTATTGTTTGCAAATATGGGTCTTTTTTATTTTGTTATGTAAATATGGGTTATTTTGATGTTGGGGAACCATTAAGATACTTTCTACAATTCAAAAATTTCAATTATAACCTTTAACTTATTTAAGAGTTAGTGAATGTATCATTCTTTTCTTTTTTCTTAATGGTAAATATTACTAGTATTAAGAAAGTGCCAGAAATAGGCAAGTTACATCATACAATCAAAATAAGCAAAGGCTAGAATACTACTAGACCTATCACACTAACAACAAATGCCTTGGACAATTCCCAAACTCAGACTATATATACAAATGGCTGAAAACACAGTCAAGCTAGATAGAATAGAGAGTACTTCTGAATCCATGGAACACACAGAGACCAATTGGTGTATCTCAATCCTTCACCATACTCAAGTTCACACTAGGAAACTGTATTTCAGGAAATACATAGTCAACAAAGCATAATGACAACTTGAGAAATACATAACGAACAAGACCATAACATTGGACAAAGTAGAATAGCATCAACTCAAAATGCAGCTTCAAAATCCACTTCAGCTCTTGGATAAAATAGGAACATAGCTTCCACCAAAACCTCTCATACTACTCAAAATAAGAATATATATTTTTTTGATGAAATTTTTATTTTAGTTCCATGTGAGTATAAATCTTTTAATAAGAGGATTATCATCTCACCATTATAGTTTTTTTTCTTATATGAGTACAGAATTTATGATAAAAAATAAGAAATGATGGATCAATAAATACCAAATAAAGCGAAAAAATAAATGCAATAGTAATTAACAACATAAAACAGTATTTGTGGGCAAAGTTGAGTTCAATATATGACCAAAACTAAAGTCCAATGAATAAATATTGGTCATTCATTTTTGATAAAAAAAAAATAATAAATAAATAAATAAAATTTATTTCGATAAATCTTTAAGCGAGAAAAAATACACCATCACGACAATAATTTTGTTATCTTTCAGTAGACGGATACTTCGATATATATTTGACGAACTTTTTTCGAATTTTAATTTAGTACTAAAATTTGCGTCTGGAAAATCATAGATAATTTGTTATTTTTACAAATCACGTGTGATTCACGTTTGATTTCTTAAACTCACATGTGACATTAAAACAACATATCACATGTGATTTTTCGAGACGTAAATCTCAACACTCACAAAAGAGTCGTAAAAAGGTTCGTCGAAAGTATATAGAAATATCCCTCTATAAAAAAATTGATTTAATTCTCATCGTGATGTTACAATTCTTTTCGTGTAACAATGTTTGAGATTTATATTGAACTTTTTTCTTTCGTTAAATAATAAATCACAAGTTATTTTTTCAAACACAAATTTCACAAATTTTAATAATTAAATTAAACTAAAAATAAAAGTTCGTTAAAAGTATATCAAAGTAACCGTCTATTAAAAAGAATCCTTTTGTTGTGATGGTGTATGTTTTTCGTTTAACAATTTTTTTTTTCACTTAACGATTTATCGTTTGTCGTGATTGTGAATTTTTTCGGCTTAACGATTTAATTCTTTAAAAAAAGCGAAAAGTAACTAACTAATATTTAATAATTGAACTTTACAGATTTTTGAACCTATTTTGAACTCAACTCTGTCCACAAATGCGGTTTTATGTTGTTGATTACTAATACATTTATTTCTTTGTTTTATTTAGTATTTGTTGATCTATCGTTGTTTTATTTGTTCATTATAACTTTTGTAGTCACTCAAAAAAAGTATATAAGTCCTCTTATTAAAAGATTTATACTAACATGGAAGTAAAATAAAAATATTACAAGAAAAAGATATATTCACTAACTTATGTATAAGTTAGAGGTTATAAATGAAAATTGTAAATTGTGAAAAGTAACTTGATTGTCCTCAACATCAAAATAACTCATATTTACGTTAAAAAAAATAATAATAAATAAAAATAAATATTACAAGCAATATTGTAATGAACACCATTTTTGCAAAAAACTCTATCATTAATAGGTCTTACTTATATTTATATCTATATTTAAAATTATTTTCTATCTATATTAAAAAGTTGAGTTTTAGGGGAGTAATGGCTTGGGTTTTAATATGATTAAATGCATACGTTCATCATATTGATCTTTGGCCTACATATTGATAAGCACGAGTATTAAAACTATGCTCTGTTATGCACCGTTCTTAACAAGTTTTTGTAACCGTGCTATTTTCATATGAGCATTGTTACATATTCCTACAACTTGGAAGCAGTATTGATCGGTGCTGAACCGTCAAGCTTTCTCACGCAAGCCGACTACTTGTGAATGGCCAACTGTAAGAAACTTAAAACAGTTTAAGCACCAATGCAATGAAGATCAGGAGAATACAGTGGATTCCCGGGTCGTTAAGTCCCACGGAGGATGACTGGTGTTTAACACAATCAGATGTCGAATAACCACTAAGGATAGTGATCAGTAGGTATTTTGAGTTTTTATAAACTACAGGAGATTAAAGGAAATTAAAAAGTTAAAATCTATTAAATAAACGCTATCACTATTTTTTAAACTGATGTTTTTGTTTTTATGTTTTTATAAAACTGAATTTAAAAACTACGTAACGTACAAATAAAAACGTGAAACTTACACAATATTAATCCTAAAAATATGAAAATGATATTTTTACAAACCTAATGATATAAGAAAATTTATAGAAAAAGAAGATTATTTTTATAACTAATTAATTAATTATTATTGATTAAAAACTATTTTTAACTAACTAATAATAACCTAAATTACAAGAAATTAGGAAATAAAGCTAGAAAATTAAAATTATGACTTGGAAAAATCTAAAATATCAAACTAGAATTTTCAAAACTATTTTTGTAATTTTCTGATTATTTTTCTATTTTTTATGAATTTTAAACTATTAAAAACTAATTAAATTACTAAAAATTACCAAATTAACTATGAAAAATCTGGAAAATTACTTTTTTTACTTTTTATATTTATCTAAACCTAAGAAAATTGAAAAATTATTTTTATGACCCTTTTCTGAATTTTTTGTATTAAAGACTAATTAAAAAGTGCTAAAAAGTAATTAAAATTAAGAAAAATAGCAAAACAGCTAGGAAAAATCTGAAAATTTCAGGAAAACTCTAAAATAATGGTAAGAAGCTATGAAAAATGGAAAAACAGTATGTTATGTGGAGAAAATTGAAACTGATGAATCAAGTGCTTATTGAAATAAGCACTTGATAAGCAAATGAGCAGGAAAAGCAACCACACTGGAACAGAAGCTACAATATACTAAATTAATCAATTTGCAACTAAAAACAATAAGCTTTAACCATAGGATAGCAAGCTACAACAGATTGATGATATGAAACAATAAGCTAAAACAGATTTGGGACCCAACTTGCAGACCCAAAATAAGCATCCAAATAAGCTACAAAGCAGAAACCAATTATTAAGCCCTAAATTAGACCTGGGTATCTGCTTATAACCAAAATACCAGACCTTATGGGGCTATGATAAGCTCTGAGCAAGCCTAGACCAAACTGAGAAAAACTCAGTTAATGCTGAGCTTTTGGAGCAGGGCAACTAGGCCTGATTTAGAGCTAATGCACAAGCTTGTTTAGCAAGCAAAAGCTAAAACCAGATGTGAGGTCTAAAAGACCACCTAGTAGACTACTTGTAGACAAAAATTTAGACCTTGAAAAGCTTTAATGAAAGCTGTGCAACTGCTGCAATATCTGTAGAAAACAAGTTTTTGACATTTTGACTTTTGAAAACCAGTTACCAGTTTGACTAATATGAGACTTGATTCCAGTTTTAAGACTGATAGTGATGTAATAAGGTGTAATAAGCTTAATGCAAGCAAGATTTATGAATTCCAAACACAAAACAAGGATTTCCAAATCCAAAGATCCAACAGTTTATTAGTGAGACAGATTTAACCACAATTTTGACTTTTAGCTTTACAGACCCAATCTTTTGACTCAAATGAGTTCAATTTTATTTAACAAACATGAGCTAATAGGAATGAACAACTGCATAAGCTTAAAAGACAGAAATATAAGCAGAACCAAACACTCCTTATGTATACTGATTTGCACACAAAACAGGATTAAACAATGAACCAACTAGATATAATGATCAAACTGACTTAATATCACTTAAATACTTCTATTAGAACAGATTTTAAATACTTGAGACCATTAAAACAAATTATGCTATTGAACTTGAATTTTACTTACATTTGTCCATAGCCACAGTGGCTTGCACAAACAGAACCAATGAACCCAATGATCATTATCTAACCTAACCAACCCAACTGATTGTAAAGCAACCCAAATCCAGCTTCTGATTCAACCCATTTCCAATTCATACCATTTTTGCTCCAATGTTGACTTTCGTTGACCCATATTCAAGATTGCATGAAATTTAAATTTGAGCTTATAAAAAGCTATAGTAAGCTAGTTTAAGCTTGTTTGAACTTACAAATAAGCTTATTGAAGCTTATACATGAGAGTTTGAAATTGCAATTTTCAACAGTTTACATAAAACATGAAATATGAACTAGAACTTGAATTGATGCTTGAAATAAGTTGTAATACACTTAATTACTTGTACTTAATACAATTAAACTTGAAAATACGACTGAAAACCTTTTTAAGACTAAGAAATTAAAAATACGACATACAGTAATTTTAAAAAACTAAAACTTGGCTTCTCACTTGTTCCTCTTCCTCTTTTATGCTCCAACTGAACTTACACGTGTCCTCTGAGCAGAACCCACCTCTTTTTGTAGCCAATAGTAGAGTTTTGAGTGAGATAGCCATTTTGGCGGGAAATGGAATTTGACTAGTAGGGCACTGTTTTATCAACTAGGGGGAGGGGTGGCATTAATTGTGGGGGGTCAGTGATGATGAGGGGGTGGTGGGAAGGAGATAAGGGAGGCTGAGGTGATGGGTTGCAGGCAAACAAGTGGGGAAGCAGGAGGTGGAAGAAGGGTGAACAGTGGGGGCGCGTATTATCTGCTTTTGACTTGGTTTGACCAAAGGGTCAAAATGGGTTTTGACAGGGGGTCACAAAGGGATAATGGCAGGGGGTCAATTCTATTTTGACAAGGCAAGGCATTAGATGACAAGGACTTTTATTGTAAATCTGAAATCTTGAAGGACTATTCCTGCCATTTTTCCAAAGTTACCATAAGGACTAAAACTGACAACCTTTAATAGTACAAGGACTAGATTTGACAATTTCAAATTTTCCAAGGACTAATTTTGCCAAATTCCAAAGTTCAGGGACCTAAGTTGTAAATTTGTAATTTTAAGTTTCAAGGACCAATTTTGACAACTTAGGAATCCCTAGGGACTCAAAATGATATTTTTCTTTATTTGGATTTACCAGGGACTGTTTTTGACAACTTTTGAAACTTGGGGGACTAAAACTGCCAATTATGCAAACTTGATACGTTTTTCACCAGATTTTGATATTTTTGCATTTAAAACACATAAAACACTTGTTTGTGATATTTTTATCATTTTGATGCGTTTCTGAGTGTTTTCAGATGTTTTTGCAGTTTAAACAGTACAAAAATGATGAGTATTTACACACTCATCAGACACAACGAATAGTCATAGTCCACGGAATTAACTGAACGAAGTACACATAATAAACAGGCAAAACTAACGATTACACATTAGCATGGTCACCAGACAATTCAGAGGGTCACATAACAGTGAGATCACATATCATCAGATGAAAACAGGTAACTCAGATAACCGTATATTAATCATATCGCATCAGAGTAATCAGTAGTCACATAACACATGAAAAGCATAATCAAATCCAATAACATATAATAACCCGGTACGTGAATGGAACGATAGTCTGAAATAATGGAATGAAAGTGTGACAGATCAATGAAAAGGAGTATCTATATCTTGGTAAGAGTGAGTCATATAAGGGTACTGAGTAATGAACAATTAATACAGATTATGGTGCGTTGGGGAAATACATAAAGTACAGTATAGGCATATCAAAAGTGTAAGGGTTGTCAGAAATCTACCACGAGCCCAGAAACATATCATATCATAAGTAGCCATTGTATTCGGAGGGGTGACCTCGGAATACCATATATAATAGGAGGGGAGACCTCAGTAACCAATGGAGTAGCTAGCTCCCAGACTGTGAAGACGCGTATTGCACACGACATCATTCACTAGACAAATCATATCATATCAGATAACAGAACAAATCTAGGATGCATCCATACGCCCCTGCAGACAAATAGTGGCCATACAATATATATCGAGCTCATAATCAGATAACAGAAAGGGACGGTGTGGAACATCACTCAACCACACTAGAGTCATGCCATTGGTGCATCAATGACACGGCCATGTTACCTTCATGGCTAGGGAAACATATTTGGCTCGGGTATCAAACTGAAGGGTCAAAGCATAATCATATCATAAGGGTTCATAACAAAGGTTCATATCAAAGTCCATATCATAAGTCCATATCAGAGGTACATATCACAAGTTCATATCAAAGGCTCATAATCTGAAGGTTCATAATCAAAGGTTCAAAATCAAACAGTTCACATAGGAGATCCAATCAAAGGGAACATAGCAAAGTTATAGGGAAACCTTAATAAAAAGGCTCAGATCAAAGGATAACAGTTCAAAACTAATATCGAAAGATGTAAACGAATCATGAGAAACCTTAAGAGAAAAGGTCAGAATATCTGTACCTTAGCAACGTAATGAAAACAAACGGAAAAGTAACACCGAAAAGCAACGCCGTATCTTCGTCAACGAATCTACACGAATTGATATCATATATTACTTATATACTCATTTTATAAGCTTCTTATGCATGTATAAGTGTTTTACTTATTGATATAATCTTTTTATCTTTCATTTTCTTAACTTCATATCTGGACCAGAATTTAGCGATTTTTATAAAATACTTACTTAGCTCAAATAAAATCAAGGAAAATCCCAGGGTTTCCCATATGAGTTAAAAGACTCTCCAAAAATTGGGGGGTTCTAATTCCAAGTAAAATGTCCTATAGAAAATCACAAGACCAGACCTGTCCAGAAAGTGATCAGAAAATAGACCTTAAAAGTTTACGCTTATAAGACCTGTTTAGACACCTTGGAAAAATTTCCAAAACTCCCAGAAATTCATTTATATCCTAAATATCACTCCTGTAAAAGGAGAGCTCCCAATTCATTATGGTTTGCAAATGAAAAATCAAACAATCTAACTAAATTTCAGACCCGTTTTCTCAGCTTTGACACTTGATCTTGTAAAATTCAAAAATATGACTTAGACAACTCCAAATTCTACCAAACCACTTGGAAAACTTAACTAAGACATAAAATAAACTTTTCCAACAAAAGCCCAGATTATTGAACTTTTCGATCTATAACACACACAAATTCGACATATGATGCTGTCCAGTTTTTAGGGTTCATATTAGGCCATCATAACACATGTTTAGACCATTAATTACTCTTAGGGTTCCATTCCAATTAGGGTTTCGAATTTATTACGCATGATAACATTTAGATCCGCTTGTATAAACACATGTGTGTCGTGTATATGAATTTAACAAGAACAAAACGCAAGAGATACCTTGGGGAATCGAATGGAATGAAACAAAAACCAAGAGCACCAAGAACCCAAGATCTCAATACCACCATCGATCTAGAAACCCACGACCAGCCATTCCTCGGACCAAAACCCAAGACCTCCTTGCAACGTCTTCCAAATCTCCCTTGTTTGCTGTTGAGATCGAGTGGAGGAGAGGGAAACCAAAACTGCCGTCACTTTTTTTTTAGGTCTAGGGTTTTAAGTGGGAGAGTAAACGTGAAACGTAAAAAAAAAATAAAAGAGGGAAGGGATGAATGGAATTTCGTTTTTTTACTGATCTTAGGGAGGGAGACAATGGGCCACATCCAATCTTTAAGTGGGCTTGAGTTTAGTTAACATATTTAGGAAATTTTCGGCCCATGTACAAATATTAAAACGTGTAGTTAATTTTAGACGCAAGCGTTAAGTATTTTAATGATCTCGTACATTAAGTTTGGTAAACATTTAATAGTTAGGTTAAAATTTAACATTTAATGAGCTTGACACATTATACGTATTCCATAAGTATTAATTGGAGGGCAAAATGGTCTTTTATCACGTTACGATTTTTAGGGTTTTACAACTCTTCCCCTCTAAAAGAAAATTTTCGTCCTCGAAAATTGAAGTCACAAAGGTACACGGTGACGTACGAGTTTAAGGCAGATGTAGCAATCCATAGCTTCACACAAATCATAACGATTTCGGTTCCCAAGCGTACAAAACTTATACGTAACAGCTGTCGATGAGAATCTCGTAAAGAGGTACAGAATTTCATATGAATATGAGGATCAAGGATAACGGATATAAGTCCTAGTCCATTCACGTACCAACCCCAGGCATTTCCCAAGATGTCGTATGAATTCAATAAGTTCAGATTATATGATCTCGGTATTATCACGTTGATCAGGCGTCATAATACTTGCATCACATAACAAGTTCTTATTGTCATCATATTTTGCCTCGGTTCATGACAAACCACATAACCAATATCACAACAAAACATATCACATACAGATATCAAGTAACATACCAAAGCAGACCAAATTTATATACACACAACATAAACTACATCAAGCAACTTACCATATCATAATGAAAGAAGGCCATCAACTTGCACAAAACGGCTCCTCATGACTCATTACTGACTATCCGAAATAAAGCTGAGATATCACCAAAATGCTAAACGGTAAAACTTCACGATTCAAACCGAGTTCTAAACGAATCAAAGAAAAGAACTGCCGATCAAAATCACATAGCAAGATATCAAACCAACTCAAAACGCATGACAAACGAATCGGAGTAACACAAGTCGCGCCCAAATCTTATGAACTAGATGAACCTTCTCAGCCACCGGTTGAATCTTGTCTTCGTCTTTTGAGTCTTTGGTTGATCCGTCCAGCTCCCTCCAACAGCATCCTGATGTCTCCAGCAGCACGGCAGTCGGGTGCGGCTTCTGCTTCATGAACCTCTCCAGCTCAGGGACTGTTGCAGCAACGCAGGGTCAGCACCATCTTCTTCGGCTCCACGGTAGTCTCCATCTAACGATCGAAAAACGGATGTGCGAAGACTAAATAACAAAATTCGATGCGAAAAGAGGAAGGCCAAATCAGTGAAGACAAACGAATATCAAAGTTAAATCTGAACGACTATCAAACGAATCGGAGAAGATCAGAACAGACGGAAGCCTAATGTCTACCCAGTCCTCACAGGTCAATCCTAAGGTCAACAAGACGAAACCCGGGGTCTGATACCATAATTGTAACACCCCAACCCGGCAAGGGTAGAAGTGTCACATTCTGGTGTCATATCAGAACATACAAATGAAATCTTTACAAACGGAAACCTTAAAAATGAAGTATGAAAACATATACACAATTGACTGACAAGAAAATACAATATCCAGAATGAATTAAAATCCCAAAACAAAAGTTCTTCAAAATAAGTCCCAAAGTAATAAGGTGCTAGGATTGGTCCACTCAGATACTCTAACTCTCAGCCCATCGAAGCCCATCTTCAAACCTAAAACCTGCCGCAGGAAAGAAATGCGGCTGAGCTTAAAAAGCCCAGCGAACAGATATAACAAAACGAAAGCTAAATAAAATCTGAAATGCAAAATGAAACAAAGGGAACGGATAACAAAGTCGCAGCGAAATGAGAACAATGAGTCAATGAAGATCCTGCAGAACACAATTATATAGATATCCAAAGCACAGATAACATAGGATCTTTGCAAGCTTAAGATCTTATAGGATCCCGATCTTTATCATACGATCTAATCCTATCCGATCTTAATTTTCTCGAATTACAAACTAAAAAACTACAAATTTATGGGTTGTTTGTTTGTAGAATTCAAAAAACAGTATGTTAATCTTTTTAAATATTTTATAATTATAATTTAGGACAACATTTATATGAAACATTCGTAGTATTTTATGGTTATAATGTATTAGAATTTGTAGATTTGTATAAAATTACATAAACTATTAAGAAATAACATTAGAGTAGGATCTTAAGATCCTGATCCGATCTTACGATCATGATCTAGCAAAGATTAAAACGATCCTGGGTAGGATCTCGATCTTGACAACCTTGTGTAAAACATGTTAACCTACGTTGAAGGATTAGGTGCCTAGGATATGATTGTTAGGATTAGATGATTAGAGTTTGATGAACACATTATTCCCATGCCTTCACGTGATCTGATTGATATGTTGAATGGACTTTTACTAGTTGATTGTTGTTTGGGTGTTGTCGACCACCATATATCTGTTTGTGTTGACTAACATATGCAAATAAGATGGTTATAAGAATGTTCCCGATCTGGATCCCACTATTGAAGATGATTGGATGCCGAAAGGAAAGGGCAACTATATCTTGGGTCGACAAATGAAGAAAGGGAGCTTAATTTGACTTCTATGGAGAGTTGGCAAGAAATGCAACGTAAGAGGTCTCACTGTATCAGCAGATGGTTTTCTTCATCATCAAATGAAGAAAAGGAGCTTAATTGGACCTCTATGAAGTGTTGGCATGACAAATGCAACGTCAGAGGTCTCACTGCATCAGCAGACGGTTTTTTTTGCAGCCCTACAACAACAATAAAAGCAGCTCAACCACCTAACGTATCTTTGTGCAGGATAATTGTGAATGATACCATTTCTTAAACAATTTTGAAAATATTGTTTTGAAAAATGGAAAAATGGAAAAATATTGGTTTTGAAAATAAATTGGACTTAATCTTGAAAATCACCGGAATTCATTTTATCAAAACTTAAGTCACTCAATCATCGACTACGGTCATCGATTGAGGGGGAGAGTGATTTAAAATAAACTATTTTCAAACGATATTTCTTCATAAAAGTTCCGATTAGTACAAAATAAAGTGGTGATATAAAGATTTAATGTTATGTCATGGTATGATTTTTCTTTAAAACTCAAAGATCTTTCAAAATGAAATTTTTTCTGTTCTTGTTTGATTGTGAAGTTGTTTTATTTTACCTAAAAGATCTCTTAAAACAATCATACCTGACACTAACAATCTTTAATGTCTTAAAATGGGCCTTATCTATCATTTTTCAAAATCAAATCTTGCCAAGTCTTTCCCCAAAATTTTCTAAATGATTTAAATCAATTGGGATCACAAATCTCAATTGGTTTGAAATTTTTTATCGGGGGAGAGATCGTGATTTAAATCTCAAATCTGTTTTAATGGAATTGGTTTTAGTCCTTCAAAGGCACTCCTGCCTCCATGTGCCAAATGATTTTAATATACATAATGCACATGTTGAGGGGGAGCATTTATCCAAAAACTAGATGAGTTTTTAAATCAGGCACATTTTCTCCCATGTTTACTAAACCGTATTAAATCACTTGGGATCCAAAATCTCAAAGGGTTTGTTATTTTTTATCAGGGGAGAATTTGTGATTTAAAAATGAAATTTGATAAAAGGTGATCATTTGATTCAATTGTGCAAGCTGCTCTCCCATATGTGCTAAACAATTTCGAATCTCGAATCATATGTTGAGGGGGAGCATTTCAAAAGAAAATAAACTATCAAGGTACAAAGATTTCTATGTTTCAACATAATGTACCTTGATTGATTTTCTAATGGCTTCTTAATGGCTTTTGTGATCGTGGTTGTGCTTCAAAAGAACTCGTTCCTCTATGTGATAAATGATTTAAAATATCCTACGCACATATTGAGGGGGGGAATTTACCAAAAAAATTCAAATGGCTTTTTCTAAGGAAATTGTGATCAAGAAATTATTTCAAAGAACTCTTGCCTCCATGTGCTAAACAATTTATAAAATCATATGCACATGTTGAGGGGGAGCAATTCTAAAAGATCAAAACAATTAAGGTACAAAATGCTTTGATATTATATCACAAGTACCTTGATTGATTTTTTCCAAATGATTTTTCAATTGGTTTTGAGAAGGAAAGAACAATACCAAAAGATCGACCAATTTACTTTATGCAGGGTGTTATAAGGATGGTTAGGTTAGGTATTCGTTCTCACGATCCCACCAGAGCCGGAGGGATCTACCCAGGGACAATCCACTAGATAGTGTAGAGTCCTTAGGTATGATGAAAAAAGGAGAAAAGTGAGATATGGGAAGAGTGCGGACTGAGATAGAGCTAGAACTGGAATAAACCCAACAAGGTTCTAGTTATGAAGTCTTGGTAAGCACTGAAGGGGTTGAAGAATGAAAAAGAAATGAATGTGAAAAAGGGTGAAAAGAAATAGCCTTTCAATAATTCAACCTTAGGGCAGTAACCAGGTTCAATACATATGCTACTGGTGGTTACTAAGGTAACACTGGTATTGAAGACAAGACGTCATGGACCAAGTGACGCACTGCAATAAAAACTTCCCAAGCTACTCAAGTTCCTCTTAAAAGGGCTTGTTTCATTCTCACGGGGAACCAACATAATCTATCGACTTTCTCTTAGAGATTGTTGATATTGAAGAAGGAGACCCTCTCGTTAGTCTCCGGCATAGGAACCAAATGTGCACAATTGAGTCCAGAGCCAAGAGATCATCCACAATATCTCTTTAGGACACTGTCAATGAAGACTCTCTGTTTCACACAATGTGGAAAGAGAAATTATATCTTAAGAGTCCTACGCATTATCCTTGTTGTATTGCCAGAACATCTGAGTGATATGCAAACATATTCATAATGAAGATGGAAAGCATTCTAGAGCCAACATCAAACAAGCTCTTGGTAGGTGGCATGTGAGATCTATCCAATAGATCAACCATCTGACAACTGAACAGAAACAATGGGGCGATTCAAAATTATGAATCAATCCTGGTTCAGGTTATGGATTGACGGATACCTTTGAAAAACCGGTCGTTGTGCTTAAAAATTCTTTTCTTTAGCACATCGACTGTGTATTAATATCTCAAAAATAAAAGGTGTTTATGATTGATAACTGATTTTCTTTAAAACCTTCGTTGTATTGCAAAAACATTTTATTGAGCAGTACACGATTGTTTTTTCAAATCATTTTTCATCAATCAGTGAATCTCAATTCGCTGGTTCACTCACTCCGTGTTGTCTTCTTTGAGACGTTCCGGTTTGAGAACAGCTAGAACAGCTGCGAAACCCTGTCAAGGAGATTCTTCGGAATTATACCTGATCACAGGCAGTACTTGTACTGATCAACGGGGAACCGTGGGCCGTGTACCTCAATTCAACGAAAGTGATCAAAGACACTTTCGTGTGTTTTATTGCTAACTATTGTTTGCAGGTACATTTGGACGGTTGCAGCTGATCATAATTGAGTAGTCAATCCAAAGCCGCATGCTCACATCATCCAAACTTAATTGAAGAAATCATGACTTGTGCATATCTACAGAACCTGGCTCTGATATTTTTATACGATGTTTCTGCTACGCTGCTGCAAATATCATGAACCAGTAAGGCTTCCGCTACTCTGATGGAAAGATGTCATGATCCTGAAAGTGTGAGCATGTCAGTCCAAAAGTCACAACATCACATGAAGGCAACACAATAAAGGGTGATCCAGAGATTTGCTGTAGCTGATGATCTCAAGAAAGCTCAAAGATCATCAAGATGTGGATCAGTTCAAAGACCTCCACTTAAAGTACAAAGCATTCGGACTTTGAAGTTGCACTACTTAAGCACAAAGATTGCGGAAGTGAAGAATTAAAGTCTACGAGCTCAATACTGAAGACAAAGAAAGAATGCTAGGATTCGAAATGTAAAACATGGGGTGACCTCCCTTAGGGGGATATTGTTAGTTGTTAATACAAATAAGCCGTAAAAACATTTATTTATATTTTACGATCTTCTAATGTTTTGTCGATAACAAACGTAAAATCATATTAACGAAACAAATAAAATACGTAAATGGTTTGAACTAATAGTTTCTAACATATTCACATTTTCACATAAAACACTAAAACAAGTATAAGTGATTTTATGATACATATGTACAACAACTAGTGTTTACATATTTGGATAAAATATACACATAACTAGTATGTAGTATATTGGGTAATATAAATGGGTAGAAACTTAAGTATCACAACCCATTGGGCAAATACATTGAATGTAGTTGGGTACAACCCAAAGCCCATAACCCATGGATCTTGACCCATAACACATTGCATGACATCATGCTTATATCAATACATGGATAATATCCATAACCCATGGTTCAACCCATACCCAAGTGACTAAGTGCATTGCACTCAAAGATACATTGTATCTAGCCAAAGATCCATGGTTCAACCCATGACCCATGACCCATAACCAAAATACCCATGGGCAAAGAGGAGCGTTCCACGGATCCCTAGCTTTGTGCTAGCCGGATCCCTTGTGGTAGGGATCCGGGGAACAGTAGGATTTTTCCTCTATAAATAGTGAGCCATTTCTTCATTATTTCTCACCCCTTTCTAACACACTTTCTCCCTGAGTTAAAAAACTCACTAACCTCAGATCCAAGAGATCTATGTTTGTAGTTTTGTTTTTGTGTGATCTTTTAGGTTCCTCTTAAAGGCAAGATCACCACCTTTGAAGTCGAGCAAGCTCAAGTCCATGAGTTGCCATGCTTCCTCATCATCAAGGCTACTAAAGTCTTCTTGTTGATGATTCCTTTCTTTCTTCAAAGAAGTGTAGTGTTGAAGACATTAGTGAAAGATGTCTCAAGTGTCAAGACGAAGATATTAGTGAAGGGTATCTATCGTCTATAGCATAAGCACTTGTGGTAGGTGCTTAGAAGTCAAGACAAGAAGCATTAGTGAAAGGTGCTTAGAAGTCAAGACTAGAAGCATTAGTGAAAGATGCTTAGAAGTGAAGACACAAGACATTAGTGAAAGGTGTCTTGTAGATCTAGTCAAAGGCATTAGTGAAAGGTGCCTTAGATGTACATTCGATATGGTGTGTTTCGATGTACTAGATAGACTAGCATTAGATCCAAGGATATTGATGTCCTTGATGATGTTGTAAAGGAGTAGATCTCCTTTGGGATTAGTCATTGGTGTAGTGTGGTAGTAGTTCCTCAATTGCAATGGAACTAGGTGCTTAGCCTAGTACCTAATAAAGGGTAGGCTACGTTGTGAAGGTGTAGTTCACCTTGGAGTGAAAGAACTATGTACTTAGCCTAGTACCTTATAAAGGGTAGGCGACGTTGTATAGGTGTGATTCACCTTGGAGTGAAAGAACCCGGTGGTTAGCCTAGCACCGGAAAAAGGGTAGGCGACGTTGTGAAGGCTTCTCCGCCATAAGGAGATTGGTGTAGTGTTTACGAATTCTCGAGCAGGTGACTCGGGGAGTGGAGTAGGGCAAGGAAGGTGTCCTTGTAGCCGAACCACTATAAATACTCTCGTTGTGGTTTTGTGCTTCTTACTCTTATCTTTTCATTACATATCTTTATAGTTTATATGCTTGTTTATCAACATCCAACACACACATCCAAATAGATTGACATAAGTCGATCTAAATAGTTTAAAAGGAAGTTTTAATTGGCAAAACTATTCAACCCCCCATTCTAGTTTTCCACAGTTAGGAATTGGAAATTCCCTAGTGAAGTGTCGGTCACCCCAAATATTATCTAGCATAAGTTAGCTCGTAGACATATCGTTAGTTATGTTATTTGTTAGTTTATTAGTTAGTTATTAGCGTAGTTTAGTTTAGTGCTACACCGTAGAGGAAGGACTGGTCTTTACCCACTGTATGCCTTATCCACAGCCCGTCAGGAGGGCGTATAGTTTGTAAGTATAAATACCCCCTTGGAAGGGGTGGTGCTTTTCATTAATCTAACCTTTCATTTGTTAGTTTCTCTCTCTAGAAAACACCCTCTCCTCTCTTCATCTCTCTAACCATGGCTATCTTGTTTAATCATCTACCTAGACCACCCGAATCATTTAAACAACATAAATATATGATCCTAACAAGTCCCTTGATATGTGAAAAAAATTTGGTATGCAAAATAACTCTCCTCAACAATAAAACTATAAAACCCAAGTTTTACTCAAAACCCAAGCAACTAGTGTGGATTGGAAAAGTTGTTGTCAGATGCGTTTTGAAAAGTGGATTTTATTAGGCTGGGCACAGTCGGTTATTTAATATCGGTTGGTCAAGGAAATTTTGGATATACGACCGATATTAAGATCGGTCGGCACGAGTGTGAATGTTCGGTCGAAAGTCGGTCGAAGCAAGAATGAAAACACTATCGGTCGCTTTTTCAACCGATATTATATATACACTTTTTCAATGTTTGTTTGATATTTAAAAAAAAATAAAAAAATAAAAAAATTGATCAACGACTGTGGCAACTTGGTCGTGTCTGGTCATCGGAGAGAGAAAGCTGATGTGGCATGGGATGACCCGGGTCACGACTGTGCCCGACCTTAACCAAACAACAAATATTACCGTCATGCCTAAATCAAACCCTCACACTTCCCAAAAAAGCACCCTATATAGTATATAGTCAGTAAGTGGAATGACCAACCAAGCGGAGAAATGGAATGAGTAGTAAGATGTCGCAAGATTGAAGATCGAGGCAGGGTGTGTGTATGATGGTCGAAGAAACTTACCTGAGAAGGGCTTCCTTTAACGTAGGAATGGTTACCTTGTGGCCTCTTTGATTCTACCTTGATTTTAGACTAAAATACACCATTGGTCCCTAAACTTGTACCAAAGCATCACAGTGGGACAAAACTGGGCCTTTTCATCGCCACAGGTCCAAAACATGGCCTTTAAATGCCAAATTAGTCATTTGACAAAGTCAAAGTCTGATTTTTGTTTTGTAGTCGAGGGTATTTTAGTTCATACACATTTATACTTTGATAACACATTTATATTTTAGCTCTTAATCTTTCATCCTTGTCATCATCTCCCCAAATTATTCATCTCCCAAAATCATCATCTCCCCAACATTCATCATGGTCATCATCTCCCCTGCTGGTTCATTGTTGCAATACACATTTAATTACCTGATTAACGAATAACGATAGAATCTACTCTTAAAAAACAAAAGAACTTGCATTAATTACTATTGTATCAACGTAAGACCACTAAGTACTATAGTTGCACCATGTTAGCAAAGCAAGCAACTGTTGTTGTTAAGCTACTTGGTCTGCATCACGTCTCGTAACTTGATTTTGTACTTTTACGGCTTTTCACTGCAAAACAAAAATCATAATCAGTTGAATAACTAGATAGTAATCATTTGTGTAAGTAAGCCAAAGAGAATCGTATAATACCTGGACTAAATACTTTAACGCACTTGTTACAGACTTCATGGATGTCACTGAATTTGGTCCTGCTACAGCAGTCAAGAACCAAGTTAGACATACCATTTTAGACAGAAAAGTCAGGACATCAGAAGCCGTCATCTCAGAAGCATCAAAGTCCATCCTTCCTTTAGCAGTACTAAACCTCTTGACAGTAGAATACCTTGAGCAATGAAGCATACCTTGACAGTAGCCACTAGAAGATGATGATGACGATGAAGAAGAAGTAGAAGGATCCGAGAAGGTGGAGTATGTGCTTGAGTGCGAAACAAGCCTTTTGTGCACAGGACTACATCCAAATATTTGATCTTCAGGCAATACCCTTTTCTTTTGGATGTCATGTGATGAATCAACACATATAGATACTTTAACCTCTATAGCACTCGTGTTTCCATTACTGATATCATCATCAGAGGTACCTAACTAGCGTAGTAAAGGACTGTTCAAAAACTTTATCATGGTTGGGCTTCCTGTGATTGAACTAACAATCAGATCCACAGAAGAGCTCATGACTACATTTTCATTTCCAGATGAAAACAAAAACAAAGCATCACGACCACCATCTGCTCTTCCTCGCTTTTCAAATCACCAAGTGTTTCTTCATTGATTCTGGGTGTCTCGGACTTGCCCTTCTCAATATCCACATCTTTTTCGGTGCATTCAGAATACGCAGCAGCATTTTCCACCATCATCATTTGATCATCCAATGAACACTGGATTTTAAGGGGCACATAAACATCCATTGAATTCGATAAAGCTACTGGCAATTCACAGTGATGTACAATGTTGTCTTCATCCGGCAAAGTAACAGCACTATAAGTATCACAACCCTGCACAAGTTGAATTTAAGACTGCTCAAGTTAGAATAACTATCAGTTTACTGTTTATATACAACATTTATTTACACATACAATAATTAATTTTACGACAATGATTAAGCAACGTTCAGAATTAGTCCAATGCAAAATGCGTTAAAAGCACTTCTTTTTTTATGACGACTGCAACCATGAGTAGCAAACAAGTAAACAATGTGCTTATATAGTACACATATTTCAATAAGGTGTGACCACTCTTAATTGGTGATGTGATTTCTCAACTCATGGTTCAGAGTTATATAAACCAGATAGTGCTATTATTAATGAAGAGTGGAATAATCGAATGCATCTGTACTAATTTAGATACACGAAAAAGAGATAATGTACAATGGCTGTCATGCTTAGAGCAAGGGAAATCCGAAATCCTACAATGTAGTTTAAACAACATACTAGTTTCTAAGAGACGCATCTATTATATAACCAATCAAATGATTAATTTTATACAGTTATGGCCCATGGTTCAAGTAAAGGGAACTTTAAGCATAAGTACATACGAAGTTACAAATATATCATCAAACTTTTGCAACTTTGGCCACCAAATTCATCATCATAACTTTTTCCTAGCAGAAGCTTATGCATCACTCTAGCAATTTTCACAAACTTTTTGTTAGCATTCGGATAAGTATTACTACCTTTTTTCATTACATAATAAATACTTTTAGATAAAGTTCAGGATAATTATTCTTAGTAGCACTTGAATTAGTCTTAGAAAAATATATTTAAACAGGAAGTAGGAGAACTTTTGTTTAATACTGAATTTGATTTTATTGAAATGAATTAGAATGAGGGGGTGTTTGGGATTGCTTATTTCAAAATGTTTATCTGCTTAATAAGCTACCAACTAGCTTCATTTTTAGTGCTTATACTTTTATATCAGTATACTATAAGCAATTAAGTAGTTTTGTCTAAACATGTAAAGCTGCTTATCAGTATTATAAGCAGATAAAAAGCTTAAGAAGCAATACCAAATACCCTTTAAATCAGCATTATCAGAAAGCGGATTAACCTCTCGGATAAGCAAATAAGCAGTTTTATCCAAACAGGTAAAACTGCTTATCTGCCTACAAAAAGCAGATAACCAGCTTAAAAAGCAATCCCAAACACCCTCTTAAACCAGCATTATCAGAAGACACATAAGCAGCTTAAAAAGCAATCCAAAGCAGACCAACCTCTCAAAAGTCAATCAATAATACAAATAAAGAAAAGGTTAGATACATACATACCAAATAAAGAAAGAAAGAATGGAAAATTGTTCTTGAACCAACCCAGAAGAAAAAAAGAAAGAAGCAAACACAAAGTTATATTGTGAAAAATAATTGAAGGTAGGTTAGGTGGTGTCCTTCCTAAGCCCGCCTCTCTATCCTACAAAGCACCAAATAAATAATGGAGTATTATACAGGACAAAACTTGAAATAATTTTAGCACATCTATTATATCTATATATACAAAACACATATTTTAGGTAATTATAATCTAAAAGAAAAAGAAGGTACAATTACCAAGTTTGGAGCATGCAATTTCTTCTTCAGTTACAAAGAAACAAATAAATACTAGCTTTGGCTTTAGCTAGTTTTGTATGTATGTATGTATTGCGTGCCGGAGAGATAGATGATTTAGGGAGATGATGACCAGGATGATGTTGGAGAGATGATGATGTTGGGGAATGATTTGGGGAGATGATGGCGATGATGAAAGATGAAGGACTAAAATATAAATGTGTTATAAAAGTATAAATGTGTATGAACTAAAATACCCTCGACTACAAAACAAAAATCAGACATTGACTTGGTCAAAAGACCTGTAACGAGTGAAAAACTTGAAATAGGGACCCCAACGATAAAAAAGCCCAGTTTTGTCCCATCGCGATGCGTCTTGCCAAGTTTAGGGACCAACTTTTAATTTTAGTCTTGATTTTACAAGGGTTTCCATCTTGAGAAGGTTCTTTCCGGTGTTTTTACAATGCACGAGCAAGAGCTCAAACTTGATATTCCGTCAATGAAAACACGAGACTCAGTTATAGCTGTTCTAAGTGTTATTTTCATGTGTTTAACTATTCTCAGTGCTCTTAAAAGGGTTCTCCCAACGTTATGCTGATGTAACAACACGTTTCGACTAAGTTTTACCACACGACGTAATCTTAGACAAATATATGTTTCTTTTAACGATAGGCAAATATATGACCACAACAATGTTTATACAATTATTTTATACTATAAATAATTAACATTGTAGATGGTTTTTAGTCTATGAGAAAAATAGTTATGGACTTGTAACGTGTGATAGCTGTAATGTTTTGAAAATTGGGTTTTTAATCGATTTTGTCGAGTTACTGGGTCACCGGTTCGACTATTGGGTCAACTTGGTTTTCTATTAAAAAATTATTTTTTTGCAATTGGTTTGATCATCGTGTCAACCCGATTTTTTATTAAAAAATGAAAGAAACCAAACCCGGCCGGATTTCGAGAACCGGGTCACTTAAAACTCAGCGGGTCTAACTAGTTAACCCGTTTTTTAAAACTCGTTTTTTTTACCTATGTTTTTTGTCGGAACCGGTTCAACCGGTTAACGTGGCCGGGTCGACCCGAGTTTGAGGACAAATATCATGGCAAGCTGAATTTAGTCAACACAAAAAACAAGTGGCGGCAAATAGACGATGACATAAATACAGTTGTGGAAGAAACACACACACCAGTTTTGTCCATGGTACACAAATATATATAGTCATCAGCTAAATATCATCATAATCCAATCCAAAAATTTCATTTAATATAGTACGTGTGTAAGAGAATCATATCTTTTAATTAAATTCAATGGCAGTTGTTGGTTCTTTCAACCTGCTGACTGTTAAATCTTCACCACTATGTTTCGGGTATCATATATCAAGTTTCAACAAGCCTTTATTTACTACTAATAAGTTTGGATCATTTAAGAAAAATCGTATTCAGATATCTGTTTGTAAATCATCATCAGCAACTTCTTCTACTTCTGCTTCTTTGTTGTCGTTTCGTGATCTTGATGCTGATGACTTTAGACATCCTCTTGACAAGCAGGTAAATTCTCTGCTTAAACAAAACATAATAATAAGCCCATGTCACACTCTGTTTCTTTAGTTAAAATGTTTGGGTTGTGATACAGAATACGCTGCTTTTGAGGGCAATTCCGGGCCTAAACGAGATTGGCAAGGCTTTGTTAGGTAACTAAATAATAATGGCAATTTATTTGATGTGTGATGGCTTTGTGTAGGATTCATCTTATAAGTAATCTATTTGCTGTATACTTATATCTTTTACTACAGTAATAGGTTATCGGTTCTTTACCCTTTTTTAATCTTCTATGCTCACCAAGAATTGGACTATTACGGGTGGTATGCTGCCATATGAGTTCATGGTTTTCTCACACTTGGGATAAATTTTTTAGGCAGATGTGATGTATGTCACCTTGTCTGTAGGTTGGATATGTTTATGGATATTGGTCTCTTATAGGTTGATGCACATACATTTTTGCTTGCTTTAGTTTTAGGGAGTTTCTACTTCTGTCTGATTACTTCTTCTGTGACAAAGGAGTAGAAACAATAAGCTGGATATATTTGGTATCAAGCGAGTAGATTAGTTAGGTTAGAAGTCATGTAGTTGCAGGGATGTTTAAGCATTTATAGGAAATCTTTGTAGTATTTTCATATTCATACAAATGACATGTCATGTTTTCTTATAGCATTTTCAATTTTACATCGAATTGCAGGGAGCTTAGCAGAGCAGGTGATGGTACTTGAAAATATAGGAACCTCCGTTCTAGTATCTGAAAACCAGGTGAGTTTTAATCCCGTCATAGAACCTCCTATAAAAGAAAGCATTTTTATGCCCATTAAAAGCACCTTCCGTGACATTTGTATTATTGTTATGAACAAGAATACAATGTGTTATATCTTAATTGGACTTCATATCGTTTTCTATCAGCTTTCAGAACTTCATCAGTTAATGGTTCAGTCAGCAGAAGCACTGAAAATTGAAGCTCCTGACCTGTATGTGCGCCAAAGTCCAGTACCTAATGCATATACTTTAGCCATTAACGGTAAAAAGCCATTTGTTGTTGTTCATACAAGCCTTATAGAGCTCCTTACAAGAAAGGAGTTGCAGGTCTATTATTCTTTCCTCGTGAATTTTTACTTTATATTTATACTAGGGCAAATGTTTTATAAAGGTATTATACTTGCCACTATTTCTTTTTTTGTGTATCAAACAAATTTTTTTCCTTATACGGGTACTTATCCTTCAAATTCGGCCTTCTTGAGGTACTTTGTGACATTTTTGCCCTTCAAATTATTAAAACTCCTATTAGCTGAGAGGGGAAAAAATGTCACAAAATACCCCAAGAAGGCCGAATTTGAAAGATTAGTACCCGTAAAAGGAAAGAATCTATACCCAGAAAGAGAAATGATGACAAGTATACCTTTATAAAGCATTAGCCCAATATCTATAATCAAACATCGTTAGTTGTATTACAAATAGATTGAATTATATTAACGTGACATGTTTATATATATGGACAGGCTGTTTTGGCTCATGAGTTAGGACACCTTAAATGTGATCATGGTGTATGGCTGACAGTAGCAAATATACTGACCGTTGGAGCATACACTATACCCGGTAGGTACTTTTTATTCTTTCATTTTTTTGACAGCCCGAACATGATTGCCAGGATGGTTTATAGTAGATAATTAAGGCCAATTATAAATGTATTGTTTGGTTTTGTCTGAATCTGCAGCAAGTGTTATAACTTATGGATATTCCCACCACATATTGAAACTTTTATCCGCCATATGGATTTATTCACTATCATTTTCAAATATAGATTGAAACTGAATTTCATGCCTATCTAAGAATATCTGTAGTTGAAGCAAATATCACATTTCATGCTACTTTATCAAGTAAACTAGGAAAAAGTTAATATCATATAGTTTTATGTTCCTCATCAACATATGCCCTAAGGTTCTAGAAAAATTTACTTAACGATCAGCATATGTTCAGGGATTGGAGGTATGATAGCCCAGAACTTAGAAGAACAACTATTCCGTTGGCTCCGAGCTGCAGAGCTTACCTGTGATCGGGCTGCCCTTCTGGTAGTTCAAGATCCCAAGGTATACTATAATATCGAACTTATTCTTTGTAAATCTGGTTGATTAGGTCTCTTTTTGTATAATTTTATCTTTTCATTCTCCCACAAGAGGTGGTCATATCTGTTCTGATGAAACTTGCTGGAGGAAGCCCTTCTTTGGCCGATCAACTAAATGTGGATGCTTTTCTTGAACAAGCCCGATCATATGACAGAGCATCTGCAAGTCCAGTTGGATGGTATATAAGGTAAATCATAGGTTTATAAAGAGCTTATCAAGTAGAGATGGCAATCTTTGATCATTCACTTGTAAATGGGTCGATTGTAGTTATGTTTTTTCTCTAACCGTTTACAGTTCTTAAGCTAAACATTTTAACTAAAACAGGAGATCATCGGAAAGCTTCCATTGTGTATTCATATTCATAACGTCCTAAATCTGTTTATTAAATAGGAAAAAAGCCGGAATAACCATAAGAAAATCCACTTGTTCTGCAGAAAAGTGCCTAACTTTTCTTTCTGCATGATTAAATCCTTTAACCTGTTGTTCCGAAAAAGAATCGTACAACCTATTAAAACTCAACGAAAAGATCGTATTCATAAATGATTACGCCTTATATATTTTAAAAAGTGACGTTTACAATCAGTTTTATTAGTCAAGAATAATGAAAACAAAACGTTTAAGGTTTATGGACTTTTTCGAAAAACTAGAATTTGAAATTCCTTAAGATTTTTTCTAAAATTTGCTTGTTTAAATACGGTAGATCATTTCTTAATAAATGATTTTGGTAATCATATGCAGCGCATTTATTTGCAAAACTGTTAAAGTTGGTTAGGAAACCTGTTTACTGGTTGGATCAACCCAAACATAGAAATTACTAGTTTTGACCCATTACTAACTTGCTCACCCACCCAATTAGCCACCTCTGGTTTTGATTTCTCTACATGATATAATTTTTTTTTTTGTCTCCAGAAATGCACAAACGAGACAACTTTCCCACCCTCTTCCTGTACTGAGAGCACGTGAAATTGATGAGTGGTCAAGAAGTCCAGATTATAAATCTCTTATGAAACGCGCAGTTAGTACAAGCCCTTTAAAAGAAGTTTAGCAAATTTGTGAAATATCAAATGCCGTCAGATACTTATAAGGTAAAACTTGCTTCTACATATATTTAAAA
The DNA here is from genome assembly GCA_019973895.1 of Chrysanthemum seticuspe. NCBI lineage: Eukaryota > Viridiplantae > Streptophyta > Magnoliopsida > Asterales > Asteraceae > Chrysanthemum > Chrysanthemum seticuspe. Next base: position 54,433,968 of record BPTQ01000009.1, on the reverse strand, counting down.
TCAACTCTAAGATGCAAATTTCTGAATCATGTGAACTGCTCTTATTTTTGTGACAGTTTGTTAAGCCGTGGATGCTTGTCACTCTGGTGTTGTTTGGATAAGCTTTCATCTGCTACAAATCTAGCAATTACACCTGGTTCCGAAGACAATGTCACCACTTTACCAGTTATACGGTTACACGAGTAGATATACAAGAACATATACTTCTGTACAAATGCAAATAGCATATTTAAAAAACATGCAGCTTTTGGTTTATACATGTTATTCCAAACTCTGGTTAAGCTATACATGTAATCCAAATTTAGTTTACTCCGGATACACTTAGAAGTTGGTACATTTTCTCGTGTGGTTGCGCGCTTCCATTGAAGATTGTACGGTTTAAAACACATAAGTTATTCAGATAGTTGTTCAGTCATCGTACATGTAAGTTCCTTAGGATTTATCATTTAGTCAATCTTCCTCTTTCAATTAAAACCAAAAAGAAGAAAGGAGTGAGTTATAGTCAACTTTGGTTGGTTTTAAACTTTATTTTATTTTTAAGGGCAAATTGACTGAAAAGGCATCGAAGTTGTCACCTTTTCCTTTTCTGGGCATCAAACTTTTTTTTCTTCCTAAAGTAGCCATAAACTTGCCTAATTTTCCTTTTGTAACACAAAATCACACTAAACCCATAATTAACCTCCCTAATCAAACTAAACGCGTTTTAAGCTGATTTTGTGTCTTTTAGGCCTGTTTTGAACAAAAGTTTTATCCTTAGGGGGGATTTGTTGAAATTTTTACAAACCTTAATATCTACCCCCACCCAATCACAACCCTAAACCATTGCTGCAATATTTTCCCCAATTCGTTTCAAAATCAAGAACCCTAATTATGAGTAGTTCTTCTTCAGCACAATCACGTTTAGTTGGAGGTAAGATTGAACGTTTCTGTAAGTGTGATCGACAATTGAGAGTCCAAACATTAACCACAAGGACGAATCCTGGAAAGAGATTTGTAAAATGTGCTCAATGTCGCGTCTATGAATTTCTGGATGAAGACCTTCCTAGTGAATACTACAAGGACTTGGTATATGGGTTCTTTCAAAGGCAGAGAGGTGTTGAAAATGCACCCATGATTGAAGCTCTAACTTTGGATAAGGCAAGGTTGGAAGAGGAGTTGAAGGCTACAAAGACAAGATTGGAAGAGGAGGTGAAGGCTGGAAAGTCAAAACTGGAATTGTATGATAGGTTGTTTATGATGATGTTAGGAGTGTTATGTTTCATTTGTGTTTGGTTTGGTATGAAACTATCCAACTGATTTAGTTCTTCTTCAGTTGTTAATGTAGTATTTTGAATTGTTAAATCTTAACTTTGGATAATGAATGTCAATGTTTTAGTTTTGTAAATGTTTTGAATTGTTAAGTGTTAGTATGGTCTGCACACAGATATGATAGTCATATTACATAGGACTGCAACCATAGTCATAGGATTACATAGGACTGCATTACATAGGATTATTCTAGGGCTTACTAAAGCCATACCACTAACATTACTAAAGCCATAAAACCACTCATGAGGCTGCTACCTTTACCTTCACTAACTTGTAGTGGTTCCAAACCACTCATTTCCTAGACCTTGTCCTCTTCCCCTTCCCCTTCCCCTTAGTCTCAGCTTCATTGTTGATAGGCTTGGCAACCCAGTCTTTGATGCCCATCTCAGCACAAGTTGCCTTGTTTGGCAATCCCAGAACTTTGGGCCTAGCATCAAAAGCAAGCTTGGCAAGCTGCTTTGCAGTTAGTGGCACCTCTTCATCATCATTTTCTTCAACTTGCCTTGAGCTGGAACCAACTTTCCATTCAATAGGAAGTGGCTCTTCAATGTGTTGCAATGGTGGAAAATAAGATCCCCATGAGGCTGCTTCAGAACCACCTTGTTCAGTAGTCTCTTCTGTGGTGCTGGAAATGGTTATTATCTCTGAAATCAAAAAAAATGTCAGTAAATGCATAAAGGAAATGTGCATTAAAGTTGTTAGATTTCCTGGTTTATGGTTATTATTTATGGAAATGTTTATTATTAAGTTGTTACAGACCTGATGGTTGGCTGGAAACAATCCTCTTGCCTGAACTCATGTTAATAGGAATTTTGTTTAAATACACAGATATGAGTAGAAGATGTGTGGGATATGGTATTGGTTCATTGGATTTTATAACAAGTCTCAAAAACAGTTGGGTTGGGATTCTCATTAAATTTACAATGACTGCAAATAGCCTATGTCTCATTGACTGCAAATAGTCTATGTTCATTGACTGCATAAAAAACAGATTTCATTGACTGCAAATAGCCTATGTCTCATTGACTGCCTTATCAATGTGTATATAGGCTGCATAAAGAAAGACTGCAAATAGCCTATGGATGACAATGTCAACTTTATGTCAACTTTCTTCATATATATGTCTGCATAAAGGATGACAAGTGTATTTACTGCAAACAGTAATGCCTATAAACAATGGTAAAAAACTGCATATTACATAGTTAAAAACTGCATATTTCATAAGATGTAAAAAATTGGAAACTAATAACAAAACATAGTTACAAACTGCATATTTCATTAAACTTAGTAGTTTAACAATGACCATCTCCTGCCCTCAAAGGATGTACAAAATGGGCTTGTGCTGAGATGGTCATTACATAAACTTGTAACAATAGTGGCTGCTATCATGAGTGTATCTGTTCTACCCATATTACATACCAAAATGACCATCAGTTAGTGCCCTCAAAAGATTTACAAAATGGGCTATTGGTTGATGGTCATGACCTATTAACATTAGTTATCTAGACATATTACATACCCAAATTAAGTTATCATAGTTTACATTAGTTGCCCACAAAAGATATACAAAAAGGGCACATGGAGTTCCTTGTTGTTCAAGCATCATCTATTTCCAGTGCAGACTCTGTAGTGCTGCCCTGGCCGACTATGACTCTCAATGCTTCTAGCATAGTAAGCAGTGGCTTGTCCCTAACACTTACAATGACACTGTTAAAGCATTCACTGAATCCATTTTCCACTGCTTCACATCCTCTATTAACTTCAAAGAATGCTTTTGACCATGTTGTTGGGTTCTTGTCCATAAGCCACTGATGAGCCTTTGGGTTAGCCCTTTTAACCTTCTCCATGATCTTGTTAAACAACTGTGGATAGGAAGCCTTAGATGCTGACCAAAACAACTCTCTGAATTCCAGCCCACTGAATACTTTCCTGAAACCTTCATATATATGTCTGGCACATTGCCTGTGTTCAGCATATGGCATGACATTCTTCACAGCTTCAATAAGACCCTAAACACAAGCATATCTAGTTATAATATTTGTAATACTAAGCAATTAACAACAAAGTATGGATAGAAGCATACCTTATGTTGATCAGACATAAAAGTTAGACCTTGTCCTTTTGTGCATTCCAAGTCTCCTTCCAGTATATCCAAAAACCAGCTCCAGTTATCCTTGTTTTCAACATTAACCACTGCCCAAGCAACTGGGTAAATGTGGTTATTTCCATCTCTACCAATAGCAATAAGGATTTCTCCATGGTTTGGTTTTTTCAAAAAACATCCATCTAAGGCAATTACTCTCCTACACCCAGCCTTCCAACCTTCTGCTAGTCCAGCAAAGCATACATAAAACCTATCAAAGTATATTTTCTGATCAGGGTTGACAGTCACTCCTAATTTGATAGTGGACCCAAGATTTGAATCTAAAATTGCCCTTCCATATGATCTCAGCAATGCATAATGCTCATCCACTGATTTCTCATACTCTGTCAAGGCAAACCTCTTAGCATTTGTACATTGATTTGAGGATACCTTACACTTATAATTTTTCATCACTAGGTCAGCTATGGCATTCAACTTAATGTCAGGGTTAGCCCTAATCTTACTACCAAATACTGTTCCTATCCACTTATAGTTTACTAATGAACCAAATTGGAAGTTCCTAACACAGGTGTGTTCATCAATTAAAGATTGTATCTGAAATGTTTCCTCATTATTCATCCACCTAGCATGACATCTCCAAGGACAGGCAGGTAATTCATCTGAACTAACACTAGGATATTTAATTTTCTTCCTTTGTTTACCTTTGTCAGGATCAATCAACTTTGGTGGTCTCTGTCCACATTTTGCCACAACCTTGTTACTGTTACTCCTCTCATACCACAAGGAAAAGCCATTTGCCAAAGCATAGTAGGTTAAACACTCTTTAAACTTTCCAATATTGGCATACTTTTCACCAACCTGCATTTACAAATAAAACAAATGTTTTTAACCAAAATTCATAAACAATATCTGTATTTGAAAAATAAACTAGGATAATACCTTTGGATGCCTCAGTCTCCAATGACTAGTTTCATCATAGACTGGATATCTGTCAACAGGCTTCTCCACACAAATAAAAGGATCTTCATTTGAACTGCCTTCAGATGGCGGTAACCTTCTCATCAAGTTGTTCATGAACATATCATGTTCCATCATAGTCTCACTTCTATGGTTATTAGGAGGTACAGTGTTTGCTGGAGTTGGTTCACTCATTTCTGGTAAAGACTCACTTTCCTTCAATCTATTGGTTTTGATCCTTTTCTTAAGTTCTATAACCTCCTCTTCACCAGGACTTAGATAGTCAACTGATTTATCTAAACCATATCCACTGTCATTGTCACTATTAAAGTCATCATCAAACTCACCATCTGGTTCATCCTCTATAACCTTCCCTTTGCCCTTATCGACACCTGATATAAACCCAGTATCATCACCATCCATACTAGTCTGCAAATCCGCACCCTCTACACTAGGCCTACTATCATCCACCTGTTCACTAGGCCTCCACAATCTAACTTGTACTACCTCATCTTGTAATTGCACCTCATGTGCAACCGTAGGATCTTCTACATCAATGTTCTCAACTACACTAGCCTTCCCTTTGCCCTTATCCACACCTGATCTAGTCCTAATATCATCACCATCTATACTAGTCTCCACGTCCTCACCCTCTACACTAGTCTGCAAATCCTTACCCTCTACACTAGGCTGCAAATCATCACCCTCTACACTAGGCATACTTTCATCACCCTCTACACTAGTCCTAGTGTTCTCACCCTCTGGTTCATTAACCTTCCTAGTATGCTCAACCTCCATCTCAGCCCAATTAACCAACTTATCTAATGAAAATTCATTGCAGTACCTCTTTTTGGGAGAGCCTTTTGCTTTAGCAACAGACTCATCCATAAAAGTGGTATCTGCTTGGCCTAAATACTCTGACAGATTCATATCATTGTGATCAAGATATAGTTCAATCCTACCAAACAACTGAGCAACATCAAACATGTGTTCTATTTCCTTATCATTAGTTACTCTAACTAAACCTTTCTCTAATTTAGCATTAGGCACCTTATAATACAAACCCTGAAAGTAATTACCTACTTTTTCTTCCATGAATTCAACAAATCTAAGATAGGGCATCCTTGGAACACACGTGTTAAGAACCACCCCATCCGCGTAGTGTAGAGGCAAATGCCTAAAACATCCATCATTGTGTACATCAAATTGGTGCAAATTCGTACCTGGTATCATTCTGGCACATAATTGAGAAAAAACGAAATTAGGGTTTTCACCATGGTTAAAACTTTGATCAAAACAGATAAAAAAACAAATAAATCATAACATTGTTTACCTGAATTAACGAAACAAGCATCAAATATGGCAAAGGAAAACGGTCAATTTTGTGGGTTTATGAAATTAGGGCTTGGAAGTATTTACGGATATGAGGTGATTGGGGGAATTTGGGGGTAGATATTAAGGTTTGTAAAAATTTCAACAAATCCCCCCTAAGGATACAACTTTTGTTCAAAACACGCCCAAAAGACACAAAATCAGCTTAAAACGCGTTTAGTTTGATTAGGGAGGTTAATTATGGGTTTAGTGTGATTTTGTGTTACAAAAGGAAAATTAGGCAAGTTTAGGGCTACTTTAGGAAAGAAAAAAGTTTGATGCCCAGAAAAAGAAAAGGTGGCAACTTCGATGTCTTTTTAGACAATTTGCCCTTAATATTATAGACATTTTTTCAATTTTTCTTATTTGGATGTCGTGACTGTCATCTAACTTCATTTGCCACAAAAACCGACTCACATGATACCCATGTCTCGCGATACATGAAAAAAATGAAGGAAGAAAAATATATGTGGTCTTTTAAACGTATAACATTATTCATCTGTCAAAGAAGTCGTATAAAGTTCAACTGAGCAACAAATTACGGTTTTTCTATTTTGGACAGTACGTATCCATGTTGAGTTCTCTTTGTTATTACATTAATTTGTTGCTGCATAGTTGAACAAGTGTTAAAGTATTTTTTTTCTTTCCATAGGCGTATTCTAGCTTGTTGGGTTGATAAGTCCACTTACTCTACCTGAAAGTATTTTACAGCAGACCATAGTTAAATCGGCATGTTTAGCATCAAGAAACTTAGTTGGGTTATCGATTAAATACCAACTAAATCTTAAGCATATATTATACTTGAGCGCCATACATACCCATACGCAATTGGTATTAGCCTATTAGGTATAGAGTACGAGTTCTAGCTGTTGTTGGTGTCGTGAGCCCAGTAGCAGGGTTAGATAATCAATTCAGCAGAAACAAATACCACTAAGTGGTTACCGGATATCACTTGGAATCGTGTGATCACTTTCCAAAGTAAACTATTCGACCCTAAGCCTGGGTTAAACGAATATCTACTTGGGATAAGACCAAATGCAGTTATGAAATTAGGCACAATTCTATAACCCTTGCGCTAATAAGTGTTTATCGTTTTCTGTATCTTATTCATGCATAATCAGATATCCTATTTATAGGACATTACTCTCAGCCGTTCAAATGGAATTATGAGGATTAATCGGCCCATTAATCACCTCATAACTATCCCCATTATAGCTGTTAGTGGTTACATGACCAATTAAACGTGGTCATTAAGCAGTTGTAACTGCCATTTAGCAGTACTTTAACACTAGCAGTACTTTCATACCTCTAGCAGTACTTTCACAGTACTTCAGTGGAAACACTGCTTATCAGTGGAAACCACAAGCAATACTTTCACAAGCAGTACTTTCTACTAGCACTACCAATACAAACCACTATAAGAGTCAGGGTGTTCATGGACCTTATGGGTGTACACTCCGTACCTCCTAACCCATTACAAGGTGTGAACTAATCCCACAAGTGCACTAAATTTTCCAACAATCCTCCCCAAATTTAGTTCACTTCCTTTGCATGAAAATAAACATCAAGCAAAACATGTGCATAAACGAAAATATCCTGAGGATTGAATTTCCATCTTAGTAAATTACACGTTCAAATATTCGAGAATCAGGGTGTTCTAAGAATTGAACCCTTCAACCCATTTGAATACCTGAAGATAAAATACACACAAGTTTTCAAACACCTATCAGCTCCTGACACTATATAAGCCATGTATCCATATCCAAATTCATAAATGTTATAAAAGCTAAAAATCCAAAAGCTTCCTGAAGCGGCAAAACTTCAACATTCACATAGGTGGTTCCTCTTTATTCATGCTCCTGCCAAGCACTTTGTCAAAGAAATATAACCATTAAGAAGTAAAGACTTCATCATCCTTTCAGCAGGTTCTGAGCACAACCTTGGGATGTAAATAAAACATGTGCTCTAGTCCACTGAATGTTCAGCTTTCCACATTGAACTCAGCTCCCAAGTTTCCTTAGGAGGGAGTTGGGTGTCCTAGCATTCAGTGACTAAGTTGGATTTAAACCCATCCATTTAGCAGACTTTATAACCAAGTCTCTAGCCAAACCCTTCGTCAAGTGATCAGCTAAATTTTGTTGAGATATAACAAACTCTATAGATACCACCCCATTCATGATAAGCTCACGAATCATGCTATGTCTGACACCTAAGTGTCTAGACTTACCATTGTACATCTGGCTATAAGCCTTAGCCAATGTAGCTGCACTATCACACCGGATAGAAATAGGTGCTATAGGTTTAGGCCACAATGGAATCTCAAGAAGCAAGTTTTTCAACCATTCAGCTTCTTTACCAGCAGCTGCTGATTGAATCCAAACCGTCAAGTTTATTACACAAATTAACCACTTGTGAATGGTCAACCGTAATAAAATTAAAACAGTCTAAAACCAATGCAATGAAGATCTAGAGGAGTATAGTGTTACCTCAGGTCGTTAAGTACCACGGAGGATTAATGGTGTTCAACACTTTCAGATGTCGAATAATCACTAAGGATAGTGATTAGTAAGGATTTTAATGGATTATTACACTATTGATTGATTGGAATGGTATTCGGATACAGAATTGTAAAGCACAACAATCAGATTAAATAAACTTAAACGAATACGTTTATTAAATTTTACGTAAACGTACAAAATAAAACGTGAATTTTAAGAAATAAAAGACCTACAAATATGAAAATGATATTTTTACAATCCTAATAATAAAAGAAAATTATTGGAAAAAGAAAATTATTTTTATGACTATTTATTTAATTATTATTAATTAAAAACTATTTTTAACTATTTAATAATACCCTAAAATATAATAAAATAGGAAATAAAGCTAGAAAAATGAAATTATGACTTAGAAAAATCTAAAATATTATAAAACTTATTTTAAAACTGAAAATATATTTTTTACACTTTTTATCTATTTATTATTAATTAATTACTATTTATTAGCTATTTAAATTACACTTAAATACAAGAAAATATAAAATTAACCTGAAAAAATGAAATTTTAACTTAGAAAAATCTAAAATATTAGAAAACTAATTTTAAAACTGAAAAGATATTTTTTATGCTTTTTATTTATTTATTATTAATTATTTAATACTTTTAACTATTTTAAATTTTAATAAATACTAAACAAGCTAAGAAAATTATGAAAATTTTTCTAAAAATATCTTATGATGACAGAAAGCTAAGAAAATTATAAAAACAAGAAGTGCTTAATAATAAGCTGAAAAGAAAAATTAAAAAGCTAATTTCTATTAAATAAACGCTATCACTATTTTAAAAATGATGTTTTTGTGTTTTTTCTTTTTGAAAACTATTTAACTACTGATAATATGAAACTTTAATGAAAACAAAAATTTTGGAACTTAAAAATAAGCTATTTAAGAGCTTATGATCACAACAGTTTAGCTTATGGCTTATTTTGATGTCTTTAAGCTCAAACAAGCTTAACAGCTTGAACAAAAGGTAAAATAAGACACAAATAAGCTAAAGCTACTCAAATGAAGCTAAAAAGCACAAAGGACTACACTGATAAGCTATTAATAAGCTAATAAGCACTAATCCTAAACCAACTAACCAAACAGGCCTGTAGCCATATTAACAAGCAATTTAAGCTTATGTAATAAGCTAAAAAGCTCAAAACAAAGACTGAGGTGTCAAGATGGACTGGTGGACTTTCCAAAAAGTTCAAGTTCACACACTATGGTTCACTGGAGAGCTTATGACAAGCTTGTGAAAAAGCTTGTAAATCACTGAGTAATGACTCAGTATATACTGAGTGAATTGGGACAAACAAAAAGCAACTAGCAACCTTATCAAATAAACTATAGAGGTGAAAATAAGCACTGGACTAGAGAGACAGTCAGGTTAGCTTTCCAAAAAGCTAAGGGTCACAAGCTGAGGTTCACTAATAAGCTCTTGATGAGCTTGTGAAATAGCTTAGCTCAACTGTGCACAGGGGAGGTTTTTGAGAAAGGGTCTAAAGTAAGCTAAGAAATAAGCAGTTTAAAAAGCTAACTAGAAATTATAAAAAATATTATGATTAAGATTAGCAACTATATTTTAATATTCCAAAAGCTCAAATCTTGAAACTTACTATTAAATCCTATATAAAATTATCTAGTTTATTAAAAAACGACTAAACTGAAATTTGACTTTTTAAATTAAACTAGAAAGTTGACTTTAGTGAACTTTAAATCAAATCTACTCACTGATTATGTTATGATAACCTAAAATAAGATGGAATTAAGCTAAGTTACCAAGTTATAAGCTAATATGATGAGTTTGACAAGCTAAATCCTAACAGTTAATTAACAAGGTGAGATTAAAGAAGAATTTGACTTTTAATCAAACAAGGTCTGGTTTTTATGGCTTCTATGAGTTATATGATGCTAGTGTGACAGATGACAACCACAAACAACAACACAGATAGCCCTTAGCACAGATAATACAGTGACTCCAAACACCCTCTTATAGGACTGTTATTAAGCTTTTAGTACTAAAACAACTTTTTAAACCAAGAAATATAGTAATTAACTTATATTAACTATAATGAGACAGTATTAAGACAAAATTAACAAGGTTTAACTACTTATACTAGAAAATGCAATCTTTAAAGAACTTGCTTACAAATTGAATCCAAGCACAAGACTGAGAATCAAGGACTGTAAACACTTCCTATAGCTTCCCAAGAAGCTCTAAACCCAAGGGCAATCCTGTATTCACCCTGCTCCAGCTTTGACCTTCATTTCCATGGATTTTTTATTTTTCACTAATTTTTTGGTATTTTTGGTATTTTTGATTTTTTACTTCTAAACTGATTTTAAAGGTTACTAAAAGCTTTAATAAGCTTTCTAGGAACTTACATGAGCTTATTCAGTCCTTAACAACAGCTACAAACAACATTTGATCTTAACATGAGATTTTTAAAATGAAAATTACATAAACTGAATTGGAACTTGAAACTGAAAATTGCTTATTGAAAAGGTTGTACAATACACTGAAATTACTTAAACAAGTACTTGAAGGCTAAGTTTTACACTGGAAAGCTTAAAATGATAAAAACGACTAAGAAATTTAAAAGTTACACTAGATAGATCTTTACATTGCTCCATCTCTATCTTTATAATGATCATTTAGACTCCTTGTCGACCTCTGATTGTTTCCCACCTCATCTTGGCCATTGAAACCTTCTAATTCATCACCACTGTCCATTTGGCAATTTTGGCGCCAAATTTCTCTTGAGCAGGTTTTATCAATTAATGCATTTTGGTGGATGTGGAGGTGTTAGGGGGTTGTTAAACAGCTGTTAGGGGTGAGGTGGAAAGGTGAAAACAGGCAAGGTGGAAGAAACCATGGTGGTTTCTGGTTTGGCGCGCAAACGTGAGAGAGATGAACAGTGACCATGGTATTTGACTTTTGTTGACCGAGGGATATTAGTAGACGGGGGTTCAAATGGGATAATGGCAGGGTCAAAATGGATATTGGATTGGCTCAAGGGTCAAGGGTCAAGTATTTTGGGCTTGGGCTTATTAATAATACAAGGGCCATTTATGCAATTCGGCCAAACTTAAGGGGCTGAACCTGCCACTTTTCCAAACTTATCACAAGGACCAAATTTGCCAATCTTTAATAGTACAAGGACCACATTTGATTATTTTCCATTTTTTAAATATCCAAGGACCAAATTTGACACTTTTGTAAAGTTGAGGGACCTTTTCTGCCATTTGCCCAAAGATTCATTCAAGGACCATTTTTGACAATTTAGAATATTTCAGGGACCTTGAATGATAAAACTCCATATTTATGGATTCCAGGGACTAGATTTGACAACTTTTAAAACTTGGGGGACTAAAACTGCCAATTATGCAAACTTGATATGTTTTTCACCTGATTTTGGTATTTTTGCATTTAAAACACATAAAACACTTATTTGTGATATTTTTATCATTTTGATGCATTTCTGAGTGTTTTCATATGTTTTTGCAGACTAAAAGGTACAAAAATGATGAGTATTTGCACACTCATCAGCTGCTAAAGCCATAAATTCAGATTCCATTGTTGAACTGGTGATGCAAGTTTGCTTCTTGGATGCCCAAGAAATTGCACCTCCACCAAGTAGGAATACCCAGCCACTGGTAGACGAATTGTCTTCAGTGTTACTGATCCAACTTGCATCAATGTATCCTTCCAACACTGATGGGTAACCAGTATATGAAAGACTATAATCCATAGTTCTCTTCAAATACTTCAGTACCCTGTGAACTGCTTGCCAGTGATGAGCACTAGGATTACTAGTATACCTGCTCAATTTTCCCACTGCAAAACCAATATAAGGTCTTGTACAAGTCATGGCATACATCAGGCAGCCAATTACCCTAGAATACTCAAGTTGAGATACAGTCTTGCCATTATTAGGCATCAGCTTCTCACAAGTATCCATACGTGTACTCACAAGAGTACAATCAAAGTAATTGAATTTCCTCAGCACCTTCTCAATATAATGAGACTGAGAGATAGAAATTCTATTACTTTCATGTTTAATCCTTATACCAAGGATAACATCAGCCTCCCCCATGTCTTTCATGGAGAACCTTGATGACAAAAATTCCTTTGTCAGGTCAACCTGATTTTGGTCAGTGCCAAAGATCAACATGTCATCAACATATAGACAAATGATGAATCCTTTACCAGATTCATCAAATTTGCTATATACACATTTGTTAGCTTGGTTAAGAACATAACCACTAGACAAAACCACTTCATCAAATTTTTTGATGCCATTGCTTAGGTGCATGCTTCAGTCCATAAAGAGACTTAATCAGTTTACACACCTTGTTTTCATTGCCAGGCATGATGAAACCCTGAGGTTGGTTCATGTAAACCTCCTCATCCAATTCACCATTCAAGAAAGCTGTTTTCACATCCATCTGATGAATAACCAGATTGTGAATATGTAACGCCCTGACCCGACAAGGGTAAAGGAATCACAAGTAATGGTGTCATATCAAAGCAAACATAAATATCCAAAAGAAATCTTAACATAAATGCGGAAATAATTCAAGTCAAAACGACTTCAATACATATGTCCCAGCGAAAAAAAAAATAATAACTCCGACAAAAATCTGAAATAATAAGTCTTAAATGGCATCATAAGATCAAAGCTAAAAATCTCTAAGGTAAGTCCACTCATGCACTCATCCCAAAGCAAAACCCAGCTTCCAATGCTTAGATACCTGCCGCGGAAGAAAAGAAAATGCGGCTGAGCTTCAAAAGCCCAGTGAACAGATATGAAAGCAAAGCGAATACTAAACGATATCGAATATGAAATATAGTGAACAAAAGATAGCAAAATCATAATCATTTTCAAAGTATAAATCAGATTTTTCAAATAAAGTTTATAGTTAACTACCACGAGCCCAGAAACAAATATCAGATCATAATCATATTCTCATAAGGCAACATTTCTCGTAAGGCAACATTTGTAGGGGAGACCTACCAGAGTTATGAAGGACGTGCATGCACGCAGCATCAATCATCAGATAACATATAACAGATAACAGATAACAGATCTAGGATGCATCCATACGCCCCTTCCTACATATACAAAATATGCTCCACCATCCAGGGACGTGGCAGAACATCACTCTACTGCCCTAGAGTCATATCAGAGGTGCATCACTGATACGGACATGGAACCCCCATGACTAGTGAAATATTTGGCTCGGGTATCAAACTATCTTAGGTCAAATCAGAATGTCATAACTGACACAAATCATATTTTATCAGAAGGTTATTCATATTTTCAAAATCAGAGTTTTCATATCATATAGTTCAAAATCAGATGTTTCATAATTCAGAAATCAGAGTTCAGGTAAGCAACAGCTCAAAAAAATCAGAATGGGGTTCATAGCAAAGGCTTAGGAAACCCTAATATAAAAGCTAACGAAAGAAAACGTTAAAAGGAACCTTTACTGAAAAGGTCAGAATATCTGTACCTTATTCCAAAGCAAATGATCGAAAAGCAGAAATACGGAAAGCAAAGGATTACTCCTTCTTCTCAGAACCTATACACATTAACGGTCGTCCATGTTATTTATGATTCCATAATCGTCGAAATGATCTTTTAATATTTGGTGTTTATACTTAGTGTATTCAGTGATCTTCATACTTTAGGGTTTTATAATTTAATGAGACTTAAATGTTTTAAATTTAATATCGTAGATTAGGGTTCATTATGTCATTTATTAAAGTTTAGGGTTAAATGTGAAAATATTTTAAACGTCATAACTCACACATGAAATAACGAATTAACACTCTTAGCTTCAAACCCTAATCGACTCTCATTATGTTCTAGGGTTTTCTCATTCTTTTAATATCATATTAATATGCATTTACTTTTCATGTTACGTCTTTTAATGACTCGCTACTTAACCAACACCTTCATGTCTTAACCATACGTTACTTATATACCTGTTATACGTCAACTTTTATTCCCATGCACGTTTATGATTTTATGTGACACACAAGTTACTTATTACTCGGATTAATTACACATCTACACACACATGCACAATAGTTTAGACTAGATACGACCACGTACTACGTTTACATATCCACAAACTCACTTGACTTATAAAACGCACGCATATGAGACACGGTTCACAAACCATTTATGGTTCGGCTTGCATTATTCGGTTCACACTTCAAACTAGGGTTTAGGTTTACATGATCTTTACTCGTTTAATACATGTTCAAAACTTTTATATGGTTCGGTTTACATGTATAGGGTTCGGCTAATAGGTTTTACGCAAACTCTAGCTCACCTACGTACTTTACATATTCAAGTTGTCATGTTTTTATCTTTGCCGAAACATATACATGGTTCGGTTCTTATATACATATGGTTCGGTCCTATGGATCAACATATATCTATGATCCGATTTAATAATACGTATTACATAACATGTTCTTTAATAATTATGAGGTTCAAGTCATTACGGTTTATCTTTGTTGGTTTCACACGGCTCGGCCACAAAAGAAAAACACAAATCGACTAAACAAACAAGTTACAATAAACATTAACGTAAGGTGTAACGAAAGAAGACGAATAAACATTGTTATACCTTAGCTTGGTTGAAGCAAAATCTCGACACCACAAAAAACTAGGGTTCGGCCGAATGGAGAAAAAGAAAGAGAGAGGCAACAAAACTAGGGTTTCAATTTCTTGTAAATGTATTATATTTATAGGTGGTATCATTTTTGTTTTAGGGCTTTGAGGAGGGGGGGTTTGGGTTTCGGCTTGGTCCAACCGAACACACAAAACAAACGCCCCTATGGGCTTCTTGGACTCTCGGCTTGGCAAAAAGAAAACGAGCCCATCGGATCAAAAATCAAACAAATGGCGAGGCTCAAACTTTTACGCGAAACGTTTAAATCTTTCGTCGTACAAAATCGATCACGTACACACATTCGTTAAGTTTTAATTATTCGTAAATTAGTTTTAATTTCGTTAAATGATTATAAACGTATTTTTACGTATTTTATAATTTTTGATTTCAAGGGTATTTTAGTCTTTATCTATGTTTTAGATTTTCAGGTTTTACAATTCTTCCCCTCTAAAAGAAGAATTTTCGTCCTCGAAAATTGAAATGAAACGAAACGAAAACGAAATGAGAACATACCAAACTATTCAAAGAAATGAGGATAACTAGCTCGCATCGACTCTTCGGTTTCCCAAGTAGCCTCACGCTCCGGGTGATTTTTTCCAAAAAATCTTAACGAACGGAATGACTTTGTTTCTCATGACTCTTTCTTGTCTTTCTAAAATAGCTTCCGGTTCTTCAGATAAAGACATATCGGATTGAATTTGATCAAACGGATAAGAAGCAACGTGTAACGGCTGATAATTGTATCCCCTTAGAAGAGATACATGGAAAACATCATGAACATGCGATAACTGAGGCGGAAGTGCTAATCGATACGAAACTTCTCCTATATGTTCCAAAATTTCGAACGGACCGATGAATCGAGGACTGAGCTTGCCCTTGATTCCAAAACGTTTCACACCTCTAAACGGCGAGACTTTCAGAAATACACGATCTCCAACCCGAAATTCTAAATCATGACGATGCTTGTCGGCATAACTTTTCTGACGAGACCTAGCCTTCTTCAACTTTTCTCTAGCAACAGCTACTTTCTTATTAGTGATCTCAATCATTTCCGGACCTTCAATTAAGCGTTCACCTACTTCATCTCAACAAGTAGGTGCTCTACATTTCCTTCCATAAAGAAGTTCAAACGGTGCTGCCTTAATGCTAGCATGCCAACTGTTGTTGTATGCAAACTCTACTAGACACAAATATTCATCCCAGCTGCCAGTCCATTCTAAAGCACAAGCCCTTAGCATGTCCTCTAAGGTCTGAATAGTCCTCTCTGACTGACCATCTGTTTGAGGATGAAATGCCGTACTAAAATTAAGTCGAGTACCCCAAGCTTTTTGCAAACCTTTCCAGAAACGAGAAGTAAAACGCGGATCCCTATCGGACACAATAGATGCCGGAGTACCATGAAGTCTAACTATCTCTTGCTGAAAAATCTCCGCCAATCTACCAATACCATAATCCTTTTGGATTGGTAAGAAATGAGCAGATTTGGTTAATCGATCAACAACTACCCAAATCGCATCATGCTTCTTCCGAGTAAGAGGTAGTCCAGTCACAAAATCCATAGATATCTTATCCCACTTCCATGTCGGAATATCCAATGGTTGCAACAATCCACTAGCCCTTTGATGTTCAATCTTAACCTGCTGACAAATCATACACTTCGACACAAACGTCGCCACATCTTGCTTCATGCCATTCCACCAGAAGTACTGTTTCAAATCCCTATACATCTTGGTAGAACCAGGATGGATAGTGAAAGGAGAACTATGAGCTTCAGTCATAACTTTCTCATGAAGTACCTGATCATTGGGAACACAAAGTCTATCTTCATACCATACAATACCGTCATTATCAACCTTAAACTCCGTCTGCTTACCTTCTTCAACATTTTGCGCCATGGCCCACAACTCGCCGTCATCTTTCTGAGCTTCCTTAATTTGCAGTATAAGGTTCGACTCCACCTTCATACTAGCCCAGTATCCATCAAAACCTCGTACACACAACTCAACATCCAAACTCTCTAAGTCACGAAGAATCCTAGATTCAATCTCAATACTTGCAAGAATGCCTGACTTCCGGCTAAGTGCGTCAGTAACTACATTAGCCTTACCTGGATGGTACTGAATGTTGGTGTCATAATCCTTAAGAAGTTCTAACCATCTTCTTTGTCTCATGTTAAGTTCCTTCTGAGTGAAAATATACTTGAGACTCTTATGATCGGTGAAAATGTCACACGTCTCTCCATACAAGTAATGTCTCCAGATCTTCAACGCGAACACCACAGCAGCTAACTCAAGGTCATGAGTTGGGTAATTCTCCTCATACGGTTTCAGTTGTCTTGAAGCATAAGCTATTACTTTTCCATGTTGCATCAAAACACAGCCTAATCCTTTCTTAGATGCATCACTATAAATTTGAAATCCTCCAGAACCAGATGAAAGAGTCAAAATAGGAGCGGACACCAATCTCCGTTTCAACTCCTCAAAACTCTTTTCTCGTTCATCCGTCCATACGAACTTTTCACCTTTTCTCATCAGTTGGGTTAGGGGCAAAGCTAATCGAGAGAAACCTTCTACAAAACGTCGGTAGTGACAGCCTCAACCTTAGACGGATCCATGGTGACACCATCAGCAGATACAATATGACCAAGGAACGCGACTTGTCTTAACCAAAATTCACACTTCGAAAATTTGGCGTACAACTTCTTCTTCCTCAAAATCTCCAAAACTATCCGGAGATGTTGTTCATGCTCTTCTTCAGACTTGGAGTAAACTAAAATGTCGTCGATGAAAACAATAACAAACTTGTCGAGGAACTCATGGAAAACACGATTCATTAGGTCCATAAATACCGCAGGCGCATTTGTCAAACCGAAAGGCATAACGAGAAATTCATAATGACCATATCTGGTACGAAACGCGGTCTTAGGAACATCTTGCTCCCTCACACGTAACTGATGATAACCAGATCTCAGATCAATCTTAGAAAAGAACTTAGCTCCTTGCAGTTGATCAAACAAATCATCGATACGCGGAAGAGGATAACGGTTACGAATAGTAATACGGTTGAGTTCACGGTAGTCGATACATAGACGCATACTTCCATCCTTCTTCTTCACAAACAAGACAGGTGCACCCCATGGAGAAACACTGGGTCGAATAAATCCATTTTCTATCATCTCTTGCAGCTGTTCCTTCAACTCATTCAGTTCTACAGGTGCCATACGATACGGAGCTTTCGAAATCGGTTCCGCACCAGGAATTAACTCAATGCTAAACTCAACTTCTCTAGCTGGGGGAAGACCAGGAAGTTCATCGGAAAAAACGTCGGTGAATTCACAAACAACAGAAAGGTTTTCAATGTCAGGACTCTCCAAAGATGTGTCCTTAACAGATGCCAGAAAACCTTGGCACCCATGAGCAATCATGGTCCGTGCCTTCATAACAGAAATGAACTTAACAGATTGAGAGGTTAAGAACCATAATAAATAAATTCAGGATGTTTTATGTCTCCAAAGATCACAGTTCTAGCATAGCAGTCGATGGAAGCTCTATGATAAGCCAACCAATCCATGCCTAGAATGATATCAAAGTCGACCATATCGAGAGGATACAGATTTGCAGAGCGAATACGATCATCAAAACGAAGAGGACACTTAACGTATTTATGATCAATGATCATGTGGTTTTTCATAGGCGTAGATATCGATAAGTGATTCGTTAGCGGTTTGGGCTTCATATTAAGTTTCTTAGCAAATGTGACAGATATAATGGAGTGTGTGGCACCGGTGTCAAATAAAGCGAAGACAGAAAAATCATCAATGAAAAGAGTGCCCGTAATGGTACCTGAAGTGCGCTCCGCCTGATTCCGAGTAGTAGCATAAACACGTCCAGTAGTAGGTGGCGGCTTGATGTAGTTTCCAGGAATCACCGGGTTCCTCTTAGGGCAATCCTTGATCTTGTGAGTAGTGGAACCATAAGAGAAACATCCACCAGTGGCCTTAAAACACGGTCCCGGATGAGTCTTTCCACAAGTAGTACAGATAGGTGGGGGAGGCAAAACTTCAGCTGTCCTTTGCTGACCAGAAGATCCTGAAGCACGACCCTGATTTGATCCTCGAGCCGACTGATCCTTGTTGTAACGCTGGTTATTGTTACCTTGATTCTGACGATCATTTCCATTCTTACCAGCAGCTCTGCTATCCTGACTCCTCGCCTCAGGGCGCCTAGAGTCCACATTCCTTCCTGACTGACCCCGCTGATCATAACTCCTATCCACTTGTCCCCTCGAATCATAACTCCTGCCAGAATTTCCCTTATAATCATTACTTTGAGTCCTACCTTGAATCCGATCACCATCGCGATTACGCTTGTTGGAACCCGAACCCTCATGAAAGATCTCAATGTTACGAGCTGCGTCATTGCAGGCCGACACATCCTCATACTCAGTGTTAAGCAGTCGGTCCAACACCCACTTCTTCAATCCCCACTTGAAGTGCTTAGCTTGGCGCCTACCATCTCCAGCAATCGTTCCCACAAAACTTACCAGCCTCATAAATCTACTCATGTACTCATTGGAGTTCTCATGATCAAACTGGTAGATTGCTTGATAATCCCTCTCATACCTTTGCTGTTCAGCATCAGGGAAGTAACGGTTATAGAAGATAGTCCGAAACTCAGTCCAAGTACAAGTAACAGCAAAAGCATCTCCTCCTCTTGCCTGTTTCAATGCCTTCCACCAATTTAAAGCATCACCCTCCAATTTGAATGCAGCCAAACGGTTCTTAAATTCATCTCCACAACCCAGTACTTCAAACAGCTTCTCAATATGAGTGATCCAGTCCTCGGCCTCAGTGGGAGTAGCAGCAGTGCTAAAAGAAAGAGGCTTGAGCTTACCGAAACGCTCGAGCCAAGTATGAATACCGACGGGTTGAGTACCTCCACCACTTCCCGAAGGACCAGTCTGATTCCGAATGTTGTTGATCACCTGTGTCATCACCTCAGGTGTAGTAAGACCAGGGAAAAGAGTGTTGAGCTCATTGGCAACCGCAACATCCAAGCCAGGAATATCATCGTCTCCATACGCGCTACCGTTAGTACGAGTTCGAACCATCTGAACGATATTCAAACGATTAGCAAAATGAACAAAGGTGAGATACGAAATGGAAGTTCGCAGAAGGAAACCTAAAGTCTACCCAATCCTCACAGGTCAAAGCCTAAGCTCTAAGGGTCTCAAAACCTAGGGTTCTTATGTCACAGGTCCTGACTACAAGTCGTAAACCTGGGCTCTGATGCCATAAATTGTAACGCCCCGACCTGACAAGGGTAAAGGAATCACAAGTAATGGTGTCATATCAAAGCAAACATAAATATCCAAAAGAAATCTTAACATAAATGCGGAAATAATTCAAGTCAAAACGACTTCAATACATAGGTCCCAGCGAAAAAAAAAATAACTCCGACAAAAATCTGAAATAATAAGTCTTAAATGGCATCATAAGATCAAAGCTAAAAATCTCTAAGGTAAGTCCACTCATGCACTCATCCCAAAGCAAAACTCAGCTTCCAATGCTTAGATACCTGCCGCGGAAGAAAAGAAAATGCGGCTGAGCTTCAAAAGCCTAGTGAACAGATATGAAAGCAAAGCGAATACTAAACGATATCGAATATGAAATATAGTGAACAAAAGATAGCAAAATCATAATCATTTTCAAAGTATAAATCAGATTTTTCAAATAAAGTTTATAGTTAACTACCACGAGCCCAGAAACAAATATCAGATCATAATCATATTCTCATAAGGCAACATTTCTCGTAAGGCAACATTTGTAGGGGAGACCTACCAGAGTTATGAAGGACGTGCATGCACGCAGCATCAATCGTCAGATAACATATAACAGATAACAGATAACAGATCTAGGATGCATCCATACGCCCCTTCCTACATATACAAAATATGCTCCACCATCCAGGGACGTGGCAGAACATCACTCTACTGCCCTAGAGTCATATCAGAGGTGCATCACTGATACGGACATAGAACCCCCATGACTAGTGAAATATTTGGCTCGGGTGTCAAACTATCTTAGGTCAAATCAGAATGTCATAACTGACACAGATCATATTTTATCAGAAGGTTATTCATATTTTCAAAATCAGAGTTTTCATATCATATAGTTCAAAATCAGATGTTTCATAATTCAGAAATCAGAGTTCAGATAAGCAACAGCTCAAACAAATCAGAATGAGGTTCATAGCAAAGGCTTAGGAAACCCTAATATAAAAGCTAACGAAAGAAAACGTTAAAAGGAACCTTTACTGAAAAGGTCAGAATATCTGTACCTTATTCTAAAGCAAATGATCGAAAAGCATAAATACAAAAAGCAAAGGATTACTCCTTCTTCTCAGAACCTATACACATTAACGGTCGTCCATGTTATTTATGATTCCATAATCGTCGAAATGATCTTTTAATATTTGGTGTTTATACTTAGTGTATTCAGTGATCTTCATACTTTAGGGTTTTATAATTTAATGAGACTTAAATGTTTTAAAATTAATATCGTAGATTAGGGTTCATTATGTCATTTATTAAAGTTTAGGGTTAAATGTGAAAATAGTTTAAACGTCATAACTCACACATGAAATAACGAATTAACACTCTTAGCTTCAAACCCTAATCGACTCTCATTATGTTCTAGGGTTTTCTCATTCTTTTAATATCATATTAATATGCATTTACTTTTCATGTTACGTCTTTTAATGACTCGCTACTTAACCAACACCTTCATGTCTTAACCATACGTTACTTATATACCTGTTATACGTCAACTTTTATTCCCATGCACGTTTATGATTTTATGTGACACACAAGTTACTTATTACTCGGATTAATTACACATCTACACACACATGCACAATAGTTTAGACTAGATACGACCACGTACTACGTTTACATATCCACAAACTCACTTGACTTATAAAACGCACGCATATGAGACATGGTTCACAAACCATTTATGGTTCGGCTTGCATTATTCGGTTCACACTTCAAACTAGGGTTTAGGTTTACATGATCTTTACTCGTTTAATACATGTTCAAAACTTTTATATGGTTCGGTTTACATGTATAGGGTTCGGCTAATAGGTTTTACGCAAACTCTAGCTCACCTACGTACTTTACATATTCAAGTTGTCATGTTTTTATCTTAGCCGAAACATATACATGGTTCGGTTCTTATATACATATGGTTCGGTCCTATGGCTCAACATATATCTATGATCCGATTTAATAATACGTATTACATAACATGTTCTTTAATAATTATGAGGTTCAAGTCATTACGGTTTATCTTTGTTGGTTTCACACGGCTCGGCCACAAAAGAAAAACACAAATCGACTAAACAAACAAGTTACAATAAACATTAACGTAAGGTGTAACGAAAGAAGACGAATAAACATTGTTATACCTTAGCTTGGTTGAAGCAAAATCTCGACACCACAAAAAACTAGGGTTCGGCCGAATGGAGAAAAAGAAAGAGAGAGGCAACAAAACTAGGGTTTCAATTTCTTGTAAATGTATTATATTTATAGGTGGTATCATTTTTGTTTTAGGGCTTTGAGGAGGGGGGTTTGGGTTTCGGCTTGGTCCAACCGAACACACAAAACAAACGCCCCTATGGGCTTCTTGGACTCTCGGCTTGGCAAAAAGAAAACGAGCCCATCGGATCAATAATCAAACAAATGGCGAGGCTCAAACTTTTACGCGAAACGTTTAAATCTTTCGTCGTACAAAATCGATCACGTACACACATTCGTTAAGTTTTAATTATTCGTAAATTAGTTTTAATTTCGTTAAATGATTATAAACGTATTTTACGTATTTTATAATTTTTGATTTCGAGGGTATTTTAGTCTTTATCTATGTTTTAGATTTTCAGGTTTTACAGAATAGATGCCAAAGCAATCAGCAGTCTTATGGTACTGATACGAGCCACAGGGGCATAAGTATCAAAATAGTCTATCCCTGACTTTTGTTTAAAGCCCTGAATGACTAGTCTAGCCTTGAACTTTTCAATAGTTCCATCTAACTTCATTTTCCTTTTGAAAATCCATTTGCAACCCAAAGGTTTGCAGCCTGGTGGTAGATCAACCAACACCCAAGTGTTGTTGCCCATGATGGAATCCATCTCATCATTAATTGCTTCTTTCCAGAAAGCAATATCCTGGGACTTCATTGCTTCTTCAAATGTCTTGGGATCATCCTCAACAATGAAGCAATAGGAGTATTGGTATGAAACCCCATCCCTTGTTCCTTCAACTAAGTACAGTTGGAACTCAGGTCCCTTTTGCTCTGAAACCCCATCCCATCCCTTGGTCCAAATGATTTTGGAGTCTTTACCCTTTTGCTCTTTCTGAGCACAGGTTCAGGTTGTTGAACCACAACCTCATCAGGGACCTCTGATACACCAGTGTCATGAGTTCCATTAGGAATCCTCTGACTTGGTCTAGGGACTGATGAGAATCTATTCTCATCAAAGTCTGCATCCCTTGATTCAATAATGGAGTTAATTGAAACATATTCATTAGGTTCAATAACATAGAACCTAAAAGCCTTGGAATGCTCAGCATATCCAACAAAGATGCAGTCAATGCCTCTTTCACCAAAAGTCTTTAGCTTTGGATCAGGGAGTCTTACAACAGCCCTACAACCCCAAACCTTGAGATAATTCAGGTTGGGTTTTCTTTTAGTCCAGAGTTCATAAGGGGTAACCTTGTTCCTTTTATTGGGAACCTATTTAATAAATAGCAAGCTGTTAACATAGCTTCACCCCAGAACCCTTGACTCATTCCTGAATAGGACAACATGGAATTAACCATCTCCTTCAGCACCCTGTTTTTCCTTTTAGAAATACCATTTTGCTGAGGAGTATAAGGGGCAGTCGTTTCAGGGATTATTCCAACAGACTGAAAGTACTGAGTATCCATGTACTCACCTCCCCTATCAGTCCTTAATCTTTTGATCAAAGACTCAAGTTGTAATTCAACTTCTGTTTTAAACACTTTGAATTTATCTAATGCTTCATCCTTGGTATGTAATAGATAGACATAACAAAATCTAGAAGCATCATCAATAAATGTCACAAAGTACTTCTTATTTCCCAAAGAAGGAGTGGCATGCAAATCACACAGGTCACTGTGAATAAGCTCCAAGATCTTAGTCTCACGACTAACACCCTGAAAGGGTTTCTTGGTTATCTTGGTCAACATGCAAGTTTTACACTTTTCAGTGTCCATGTCAAAAGCAGGGATTAAACCGTCCCTAGACATATCTTGCATCCTTTTATAGTGAACATGGCCAAGTCTAGCATGCCAAAGGGTAGAGTTAGTTTGGTCATATGTGGTCACAAAAGCTGAAATAACACTATCAGTGGTAACATTAAGCCTGAACATTTGATTACATAAATAACCAAAACCAATAAAAACACCATGCTTAGAAAGCACAAATTTATTAGACTCAATAACTTGTTTATAACCATGATTATTCAAAATACTACTTGAAACCAAGTTCTTCCTGATATCAGGAACATGAATAACATCAAACAAAGTTACAATCTTTCCTGAACTAAACCTAAGATCTACACAACCACGACCATGCACCAAGGCTGTTGACTCATTTCCCATGAGAAGAATAGAACCATCATTCAGTGACTCGTAAGTCTTGAACTAGCTTCTATCTTTGCACACATGAACTGTTGCACCAGAGTCAACCCACCACGCAACATCATCATCCTGCACATAAAAAGATTCAGATACATATGTAACATAATAAATCTGAAAAGACTTATTAAACATATTCTGACCTTTCAGTGAGTTGGCTGAACCACCACTCCCTGAACCATTAGTGCCTGATCCATTGGTTTTACCACCAATTTTAACACCTTTGCAGTCCCTTTTAATGTGACCAGTCTTGCCACATTTCCAACAAGTAGGAGTTGCCTTCTTGTTAAGATCTGCCTTTGTGTTGTCATGATATTTGCGTTTGCCTTTGTTGTCATTGTACCTGGTGGAATTGTTATGCTCCACCATATTGACAACAGATGCACCAGTAGCATTGCTACTCTTTGGCTTGTCATTATCCTGCACCTTGAGAGATTCCTCAATGTGCAGATGACTGCCCAACTCAACAAGAGTTAACTCCTCCTTCATATGTTTCAAGGTATGCTTGAAATCTTTCCATGAAGGAGGGAGTTTGTCAATGACACAAGAGACTTTGATAGCCTCATCCATGTTCATATGGTGTTGTGTAAACCTTCCAAGTATTCCAAGAAGTTCATTGTATTGTTCCATAACTGGTCTTGAATCAGTCATTTTGTAATTTGTGAAATTACTAACAAGGAACTTCTTACTTGATGCATCCTCAGCCATATATTTGGCATCCAAGGAATCCCACAGTTCTTTGGAAGATTCAAAGTTCTGATAAATATCAAACAAAAAATCAGACATACCATTGAGAATAAGACCTCTGCATATGTAGTTATCATTCTCCCATTTGCTCCTTCTCCTAATCTGCTCCACAGTAGCATCATCCCCATCATCAGGAATAGGTGTAGTTAACACATACACCACACTCATGCTGGAAAGCAAGAAGTGCATCTTCTTCTGCCACCTCCTAAAGTCCACCCCTTCAAACTTATCAAGCTTGGCAAAGTTTGAAGCCATGTGTTTCATTGCAGCAGCAGCCATTGATTATCACAAATTAGTTTACTTTGATTGTTGGTGTCGTGAGCCTAGTAGCAGGGTTAGATAATCAATTCAGCAGAAACAAATACCACTAGGTGGTTACCGGATATCACTTGGAATCGTGTGATCACTTTCCAAAGTAAACTATTCGACCCTAATGCCTGGGTTAAACGAATATCTACTTGGGATAAGACCAAATGCAGTTATGGAATTAGGCACAATTCTATAACCCTTGCGCTAATAAGTGTTTATCGTTTTCTGTATCTTATTCATGCATAATCAGATATCCTATTTATAGGACATTACTCTCAGCCGTTCAAATGGAATTATGAGGATTAATCGGCCCATTAATCACCTCATAACTATCCCCATTATAGCTGTTAGTGGTTACATGACCAATTAAACGTGGTCATTAAATAGTTGTAACTGCCATTTAGCAGTACTTTAACACTAGCAGTACTTTCATACCTCTAGCAGTACTTTCACAGTACTTCAGTGGAAACACTGCTTATCAGTGGAAACACTGCTTATCAGTGAAAACCACAAGCAGTACTTTCCACAAGCAGTACTTTCACAAGCAGTACTTTCTACTACCACTACCAATACAAACCACTATAAGAGTCAGGGTGTTCATGGACTTTATGGGTGTACACTCCGTACCTCCTAACCAATTACAAGGTGTGAACTAATCCCACAAGTGCACTAAATTTTCCAACAGCTGCATCAAGCTCAGATGCACTACTCGCGCCGTCCCCTATTTACAACTCAAAAGGTTGGACAACAATCTTTATAAAAGTTACAAGTTATTTGTTGAGTATGAGTTAGTTATAGTTACTTATACCAAGTAGCTCGATCGTGAGCAACTTTAACCGGTGCTTCAAGTCATGTACTTGTTAGCCTTATTAATCATTGCACCATTTCAAGGCATGAAGTTGGTTGTTCCCGGTTGGGTCCATTAACTTTCGCTACTTGGTACAAAATTAATTATTTATGACTTGTGAACATGAAATCGAAATTCGATGTTGCATTCATTATTTTCCCGATGTGACATATTAGGGGTCACATTGCCATTGTCCTTCAATTTTTTTTTTTAACGACATTATTTTTTTCACATCCTATATCACCTAGATGCTTGAACCCGCAACTTTTAAATTGATAGACAACTCACATGACAATAGACCTTGAGTTTGTCCTTTCATATTGATATCTTGAAGTTACTTTTGGTATCAATTAAGGTGAAACATGTTAGGTCACATTGACATAATATGATGGTAGTAAATATATAGATTATAAAGTGCGCAAGCCCCCTATCAAAGAAATGGAAACATTTGTCGTTAGCTTATAAATGTTGGTACGATTTTCTGATCACTCGTGAATTCTACATAAACATGGGCAAATCCATCTTTGACTTTTGAGGTCAAACATGAAGATTCATAATTGTATAAAAAGTCACTTGCAATTATATAAACAACTTTAAACTCATGTCTCTAAACTCATTGCTAACCTATCATTAATCATTTGACGCCGCCACACATGACACATGCCATGTGTTTAGTAAAATTAGTTGAAAGGTGAAACTAAAGCTAGAGATAAAGCTACAAGCTAAAGGTTTTTGTATATAAGCTGCTTGGTGTAGTTTTTTATTTTAAATATACTTATAGACGCTAACATTTTACAAGCTTCCATAAGCTTTGTGCGCATTAGGCATGTATTAACAAAACCCTATTTTATACACATGTTTAAACACAATAGTTATTTTCCTTTTGGAGTTGCTGTTTAATGTTGATTTTAAGTTTATGAGCTTATTCAGTTTTCCAAAAGCTCAAATTTTTTCTGACTTATCTTCAAGCTTAAAATCCTAATACACTTATCATGTCACAGTAAGAACATGTAGCCTCATAGATTTCGAAATAAGTCAATAAAACATAAACCCAAAAGAAATGTGCTAATAATAATCTGACGAATAACTTAAACAAACACCATTTCATTTCTACTTTTGATTTTTAACCTATCAACTAGCATTAACTATCGGCCTAGTCGACCGATTAATTGGCGCTAGGCAATGATTAACCGTCAAATTTTAGCCTAGCCGGCCTTATTAATCGAGTTGGTCAAAATGAGTCAACATACCGATTAATCGACCAAATCGGGCAATCAGTCAAATTTAACAAAAATCGGCTAAATTGGGAAACGCGGGTCGAATTTTCCAAAAATTAATATTGAGGTTTTCTTTCAACACACCTCGCATATTTCAAAAAATCAGTCGACACAACTATTCATTCAAACACAATTCGAGTAGTCATTTAACACAAAATGTAAAGGGGCAATTTCATATCTCCCCTCCTTTTTGTTGAAAATTTCATATATACCCAAACATGCATAAAAAACATTGTACATTATGCATTCAATACTTGCATTTTGGGTATATATGAAATTTATCTTGAAAGTAGGGTGATATATGAAATTAATCCAAATGTAAGCATGCTCATTTTTCTCATTTTAATTAAAATTAGTTGAACCACTTGAACCTTAAATTATTTTGAAGCATTTCGATTATGTTATACATAAAATTTCAAAATTCATAATTTTATATATAAAAATTCTAAGCCAATTAATTCATGATTAATCTTTGTCTAACAAATTAATCGCTAAACAATACCCGACCAACTAGCCATTAGGCATCATTTTGTTCTTTTCCCAAAAATAGGAGAAAACATTTTACCACCTAAAAAAAGTACAACTACTTAACACTTGTATGAATCTTTAAAGTTTATAACTGAAGTTCAGAGTTGTGGTAGTGAACACAAGAACCAACAATGTCTTGTTCTTCATCTTCTTTATCATACACTGCTTCAATTTCAAGACCATCTTCTTCATCTCCTTCAACGCCTTTATTCACTTCTGCTACTCGTTCTCATATCTCTATCCCCTTAACCAATCGGTAAACTCTTTTTTTTTTGTTATAAATTTGGTGTAAATGAGATAAAGTTTGATGCTTTATATAAAAACCAAAAAGGGTTTTCTTCTAGGAGTCATTTGGAATTGTGGGTACTTTTTTATTTAA